>CM077147.1:158304820-158904820 GCA_039583875.1 Platanthera guangdongensis | reverse complement strand
ATGTATATTGCCTAAATTTTGAGTGTGAGAATAAAAATTCTCCTATCTGTCTTGTGGCTGATGAGAAAGCCTCTCATTGTGTCAAATGGCACAAGAGGCTAGCTCATCTTAACTACAAGACAATTGGCCAACTCTTTAGTAAAGAGTTAGTGAGGAATGGTCCTCAAGTTAAGTGTTATAAGGATGGAATATATTCAGCTTGTCAAAAAGGTAAGCAGACTATATCCTCCTTTCATAGCCTTGAAACCAAAGACTCAGTGAGACTCTTATACCTCTTGCATATGGATTTATTTGGTCCTATGCCAGTTCATAGTCTAGGTAGGAAGGTCTATACTTTTGTGGTGGTAGATGACTATTATAGATTTTCATGGGTATTCTTTCTAAGGCAGAAATCTGAAACCCCAAATGTCTTCTACAATTTTGTCAAACAAATTCAGAATGAATTAGATAGTTCAGTGGTCAAAATCAGAAGTGACCATGGAACTGAATTCCAATCTGAAAGTATGACAAGGTTGTGTGAAGAATTTGGGATTCATCAAGAATTCTCCTCACCTAGAACACCACAGCAAAATGGCATTGCTGAAAGAAAGAATAGAACATTGATTGAGGCTAGAAGAACACTATTGGGTGACACTACTCTCCCAGAATATTTCTGGGCTGAGGCAGTAAACAGTGCATGTCATGTGCTCAATAGGGCTTACATCACCAAAAGCCACAAAAAGACACCCTAAAAGGTTATGAAGAGCAGAAAACAAAACTTATCCTATTTCAGGATCTTTGGTTGTAAGTGTTATGTGCTTAACAATGGGAAATCTCACCTAACTAAGTTTGCTGCCAAATTCCAAGATGGGATATTTGTTGGGTACAACAACAATAGTAAGGCTTATAGGGTCTACAATTTGGTTACTTAAGTTGTAGAAGAGTCAGTTCATGTCATCTTTGATGAAACTAGACTTATTAACAGTTAGTTGCTGAGTAGTTCTTGTAGCTCTCCAGGTATACAACAGAAGATGGACCAGCTTACTATCAGAGAAGATCCAACTACAAAGAAGGATGTGGAAAATGGTAGTTGATGTCCAGGGGGAGTACAAGACACTCAAGATGCTGATGAAGACCACGAGGTGCAGTATAATGAAGAGATTGTAGAAGGTAAAACTATTGATAGATTACCTCCAGCAGTTAGATAGTTAAAGGATCATCCTGCACACCAGATCATTGGTGATCCAAGACATGGAGTACAAACAAGAAGCAGGAACTTAAACACGGTTCTTTTCTCAAGCTTCTTATCTCAAGTGGAACCCAAGAGATTTGAAGAAGCTATTCTAGACCCTCACTGGATTGATGCTATACAGGAGGAGTTAAATCAATTCAGAAGGTGCAAGGTCTGGGATTTGGTTCCAAAACTAAAGGGCCACAATGTCATAGGGACAAAGTGGATTTATAGAAACAAGCTTGATGAGAGTGGGATCATAGTGAAGAACAATGCAAGACTAGTTGTCAAAGGATACAAACAGGAGGAGGGCATAGACTTTGATCAAACGTTTGCCACTGTGGCAAGATTGGAAGCTATCAGGCTATTTCTAGCCTATGCAGCATATCAAGGCTTCAAAGTGTTTCAGATGGATGTTAAGTCTGCATTCTTAAATAGAGACTTAAAAGAGGAGGTCTATGTAGAACAGCCCTCAGACTTTGCAGGTTGCAAAGTAGATAGGAAAAGCACAACAAGCACCTGTCAATTTCTAGGAGGAAGACTGGTGTCATGGAGCTGTAAGAAGCAGACTAGTATGGCAATTTCCACAGCTGAGTCTGAGTATGTTGCTGCAGGAAGTTGATGTGCACAGCTATTGTGGATACAACATCAGTTAGAAGATTATGGTATTTAGGTAAGTAGAACTCCTTTATTATGTGATTCTACTAGTACTATTTATATTTCTCATAATCCTATTTCTCATAGTAGAACAAAGCATATAAAAATAAGATACCATTTTCTTAGAGATCATGTAGAGAAAGAAGATATCTCTTTAGAATTTGTTAACACTGATTTACAAATTGCAGACATGTTCACAAAGCCTTTAGATGAAACTTAATTCAATAATTTCAAAATTGAATTAGGAATGTTGAACATAAATTAGTTTAACAAATTTGGCTAAGTAAAATTGTGTCGACACAAAAAGTTGTCTGTGTCGACACATAGTAGTTGGTGTCTACACTCCAGGAAAGTGGTGTCGACACATCTAGAGAATCGGTGTCGACACTTCAGAGAAGTAGTGTCGACACATCCAGAAGTGGTGTCGACACTTAGAGTAAACACGTAAATTTCATCGAGCGCAGAATCGACACATATCTTCGAGCACAGATTCGTCGACCTCAGATCGTCGAACTCGACTAAGACAAATAGAATTGATGTCGAGACATTAGAAGTCTGTGTCGACACATTTCAACTATGTCGACACATTTAGAGAATTTTGATGCGACTTTTGACCTTCATGATTTAGAAGGGTATAAATAGGTCAACAACATATTCTGCCGACACACTCTCCATATTTTCGAGACCAAAACCCTGTGTCGACAACTTCTCTCTTCTCAATCCAAGCTTTCAGTCAACCCCAATAGCGCCAAAGCTTGAAGATAATTTCAACGAAGGCTATGAGCTGGTTCGCAATGCCTTTGATAATGTAGAAATCGAGATTAAAGCAGTAGTAACCCTAATTGCAGAAAATGGGTTGGAATTTCTGGTATCTGAACCTACAAAGATATGGAAGAAAGAAATACTGGAATTCTATAGCACAGCTACTTTAGATTCTACTGAACTTAAGATCAAATCTATAGTTCAGGGAGCTAAAGTTAAACTTACCTTAAAGAGCTTAAGGAAAACTCTTCAACTTCCAAGAATTCAAGAAGAAGTAGAAGTACCCTTATCAAAGACTAGGGAAGCACTTCAGTGGTATGGATTGGATTCCACCATGAAGATTGGGTCTGTAATGAATAGAAAAGGGATGAATCTGCAAGGAAAATTCCTTTCAGAAGTGGTTGGAAAAGTCATTCTCTGCAAGCCAGGAGGGCATGATAGGATTTCGGCCTATATGTTCAGCCTGATGACCAGGATTATCTACAGACTGAACACAGATTGGTCTGCAGTAATCTTTGAAAAGATTAAGGAAAGTATTAAGAAGCCAAATCTGGGAAGAATCATGAGTTTATACTTGGCTAGAACAATTCCTGAAGTAATGGAACAAACTACTGGTTCTAAGATCAACCAAATGAGAAGAATGGACATAAGGATAATCTCCAGATAGGATAGAGTCCTAACAAAGGACATGTCTGATGAAGAGAGGCCAGAGATTCATGAAAAATCTCCTGCACAAGATAGTGCAGATAGTGCTCAGGTGCAGGGGGAGCCTCATCTTGAGAAAGTGCCAACCCACTTGGAAAGTAAAATGGCTATACAGACTATTCTTGAGGTAATTCAAGAAGTTAATCAATCAATTTTCAATAATGAGGATGAAATACTAACTGAGTCCTTGATTGATGCTGACCAGAACACACAACTAAACAGTCAAGAACAAGATGTTATCATGGAGGATACATCTACAGCTGCAGATGTTCCTGAGTTGGTGGTGTCTCAAGTCCCTAATCAACAAGAGTTTACCCTTGAAGAGTTGTTTCCTGATATAGTACAAGCAAGAACTGAGGGGGAACAAACTGAATTTGAGGGGGAGAAAGCAGAAATTGAGGGGGAGCCAATTAACATTGAGGGGGAGCAAGTAAGTACTGAGGGGGAGGAGCAAGGGACTCAGGGGGAGCTACCTAGGACTGAACAGGAATTGCCTCCTAGTCCTAAGGAAAGAGTTGATATTGGCAGTACCTCAGCTTTAGAAGATGAAGTAGAAATTCAAGCCAAAAAGAGGAAGCTGATGGTTTTCAAAAGGAGAAGCCAAAACTATAAAAGGGCTTTACAAACTGCTCCTCAACCTGCCCTAGTAACTGATTATAATTCTTTGTTGATATCCATGCAAGTAAAATTGGATGAACAAAGGATAGCCATGGAGAAATATATGGATGAGACCCATAAAGATCTGCAATTCTCCTTGGCACAAGATATCAAATCCATAAGATTTGAAGTAAACCAGCACAAGAAGGAGATGACAGACTGCTTTCACAAAGGAGGCAATGCTGTGGTTTTCCTAGCAACACATCAAGAAAAAATCAAGACTCAAGTTGATGATATAGCTATTAAGCAAGGTTATGTCCTATAGAATCAACTTAGAATAAATGATAATCTGACTGAATCACATAATGTGATTGTTACAGAGTTAAAGAATATTGCTACTGCCCAGACTGAGGAAAGGGATAAAGCCAAGTTAGATTTTGATAAGCAATTACAGGAAGGCCTAGCTGCTGTACAAACAGTTATTGAGCAATCTCAAAAGATTATTTCTGCTCAGCTACTGAAGTTAAAGTCCTTTTATAAGGAAGGTGTAAATTATCTAGATGAACAGGTAAGATTTCAAAAAGATGACCTCAGGGATCATATTGCAAGAGAAGTCATAAAGGGGGAGAGAGTGTTAGTCAAAGCTGGCTCAGATCATGTTAAATGGATATCTAATAGCATCAGAGCCACCCTTGGATATCCACCCCTCTGTGATGATGATAATGTAGCTGAGTCAGGTATACAACCTGCTTATTTTGGAGGTGATCAACCTGAAGTTGCTCAGGTTATTTACCCTCCAGCAGACTTTGATATGATTCACCAAGAAGTACAGTCAATGTACAGCCCTCCAGAGGGTAATAAAAATATTATCATTGAGAAAGTTGACATGTCAGAGGCAGATGTGAATAAGGAGCAAGAAGCTCAACTGTCAAAGAAGAGATTCAGAGAACAAGCTGAGTTAAAGCCTGATTTTGAGCAGTGGAGTCCAACTTCCAGGAATATTATATTGACTGCCTGGAAAGCTGTAAAAGACAAGACCCATGACAGGGGCAAATGGTACACAGAGCAAGAATGGCAAAAGCATGAAGCTAGACAGGAAGCTATTCTGCAATATAGAAGAAAGGCAAAGGCTGGGAAGCTACCTTCTAATGCTCAGGAGCCTAACAAGTATTTCCCAAAGCCTTTTCACTATTTTGAAAGACAAAGAATAAGAGCTGAAGAACAAAAGAAGAAGGATCTGAAGGGCAAGAAGCCAGCTGAAGATACTAATGCTCCAGTACAAGCCAAGATCCAATCAGGCAAAGAAATAGTCATCAAGGAGCCTGAGCAGCCTTAGGATAGATTTACTAGATCTTACAACATTGTAATTTCTAGTGTTAAAATTCTATGTACACTATTGATAAGAAACTTTTGTAAGATTAAACAAAACAATGATTGATGATCATTATGTTTACATCATTCTTCTGTGATGCCATTTTATGCATGTTTTGTTTATAAGTTACCCTGTCATATAATATTTTTATACATCATAATATTTGTTTGTTATGAATGGTGTATATCATTGACTATGGGTTATGACTTCTCTAAATAGGGGGAGATTGTTGGGTACATTGGAAAATGTGTACCAGATTTGAAGAAGCCTCACCTTACTCAATGATATGCATCAAGGTGTATTTTATGTTGTTTTGAGTTTATATGTGTAGGTTAATAAAATGCAGGAATGCAGGAAAAAGTTTCTAAGTCCATGAGTCGACACTAGAGAAAAGCTGTGTCGACACTAATGAAGGCTTGTGTCGACACTGGAGAAAAGCTGTGTCGACACTTGGAGTTAATTGTGTCGACACTTGGAAAGGCTGTGTCTACATCAGAAGAAACTGTTTCGACACACAGAGGCAGCGTCGACTCACAGAGAAAGCTTAGTCGACATCAACTGTGTCGACACACAGAGGCAGTGTCGACACACAGAAGACTTTGTCGACATCAACTATGTCGACACATAGGACTTGTGACGACACATGACAGAATTTCAACAAAGTCAATTTGTGTGAAGAAAAGAAGTGACTGTGTTGACACCACAGAACTAGTGTCGACACATTCTACAGAAGTTGTGTCGAGAAGCAGTGTCAACACCAAGGGAGCTGTGTCGACACCACCAAGGCTTGTGTCAACACTTAGTCTACTTGTGTCGACACATGATGAAGTTCAGTCTCGACAATTTGCTGACAGAGACAGAGTTTCAAGAAGTGACTGGATGACTTGACATCTGCCATTACCAACCGGTCTACTACAACCGTCAGAGCTGTCAGAAGTTTGTTAGAAACCGGATCAGCCGATTACCATGGAGGAAGTCTATATAAAGGCATTCTCCATCAACAGAAAACAATAATAAAAAGAAGTTACCCACTGATACTGAATACATGAAAAAGAAGAATTTGGAGAGAGAGAGAGCTCCATCTATTTAAGAAAAGAAAGGGACTTATATCAACAAGTCCCTCAAGTGCAGATTCTGAACCAGTCTGTTAAGAAGGATTCAGATTGAGATCTAAATTTCAAGAAAGAAACTGATTGAAGATCAACTTCAAAGGAGTTTAACCCTACTGAGTTCAGATTCAAGAAGTTTTGAAGAAAGCTAAGAGTGGTTGTTCTTTGATATCAGATTCTTCCAAGAACTGATCAAGAAACCATCCATCCTTTCTCTCTCTACTAGGGTGGTGGTATATCACAAACTTAAATCTATTTTCTGTAGAATCTTTATAAGATCTGAGTTGTAAGCCTGTTTTTATAAAGGCTGAGTTGTAGGAGATTATTTTCTCTGAGTAGTAGGACTTGTTGAAGGCTGAGGTAGGGCTGTGAGCCTGAGTTGTAGAAGATTGTTATCTCTGAGTTGTAGGCCTTGTTGAAGGCTGAGGTACGATAGATTGCATGAGCTGTAGGAGTGTGGACTCACTCTGAGTTGTAGGAGCCTTGTTTGGGTACTAAGGTGTAAGATCTGTGGATCTGAGGTGAAGAGAAGAAGTTAGGCCGAATCTAGCACACTGTTAGATAGGCGAAGGGGGAAAGTGGATGTACCCAGACCTTGGGGAACCACTATAAAACTGTGTGCAATATGTGATTGTGTGTATTTCTGTGAATTCTGTGATTGTGGTAGCTGTAGAACTAGTAGATTAATTTGATTATCTGTATAAATATTCTGCCTTAGTGTTAAAAGGAATTGCACCTATTCACCCCCCCCCCCTCTAGGTGTTTAGGAACCAATTCTTTCAAGTGGTATCAAAGCGAGGTTACTCAAAGAAAGACTTAACAGTCTGAGTGAGATCTGTGAGGCAGAATAAGTTTAAGAAAATGGGTTCAGGAGAAAACCATAAAGAACTTGGTGCAATGAAATTGCCTATTTGCAGGAAGGAAATCTTTGGTATTTGGAAGGAAAGGGTTCGATTATTTATGGAGGCATCTGATCCTAGAATCGAAATAACAATTAAGGAAGGACCATATGTTCCAATGAAGGTTTCTGTTCTTGATGTCAATCAAAGAATTCCAAAGGATTTTTCTAAGATGACTAAGGATGAGATCATCTTGACTACAATGGATAAAAGAGCACATAATATTATAGTGAGTGTCATTGATGATTCAATATTTCAGAATCTAATTCACTGCAAAACCTCCAAGGAAATGTGGGACACATTGATTGTCTATATGGAGGGTTCTGAAGAGGTTAGGCAAGATAGAAAGTCTATGCTTAATCAAGAATATGAGAGTTTCAGACATGCCAAGTCTGAAAGTATAACTGAATGTTATAAGAAGTTTTACAGGATTGTAAATGAATTAATATCTTATGGAAGAATATTTAGTACATATGAACTGAATGACAAATTCCTTAGGTCTTTGACTAAGGATTGGGATACAAAGATCTGTGCCATAAGGGAAGTGGCCAGACTGGCAGAGATTTCACCTCAAACACTGTTTGGAAAACTGCTATCTTATGAGATGCAGCTGTTAGCCAGAAAGGAGGAAGAGGAAAATACAAAGGGTGACTACAGAGAAAAGTCAGTGGCGTTCACGGTAGAAGCCACAAGGAAGAATAGGAGAATGTCTCCATGTTCTCCTAAGAAAGATGCAGAAGCGATTTCAGAAAATTCTGATAATCATTGTACAGATAGCAGTAATTCTGATGAAGACTAATTTGCAGCATTCACAAGGTAGTTCCAGAGGTTCTTAAAGTAGAAGCAGCGGAAATCAAAGCCATCTTCATCTCAGTCCAAGGATGACTATTATCAGAAGAGGAAATCATCCAGGAAGGACAAGAGTGGGAAAAAGCCCAGCAAGTCAACTACATCAAAAATTATTTGTTATTGCTGCAACAGACCAGGACATGTTGTGGCTGACTGTCCAGATAAAAGGAAGGAGACTGCTGATAAAAAGAAGTCACAGCACAAGAGCAAGAAGGAGAAATCCTTGGTAGCTAAGAAAGAGCAAAGTTGGACAGATCAATCAACTTCAGAATCTGAATCTGAGGCTGAGGCATATATTGGTTTGTTTACAACAGAAGAAGAGGATGAGTTCATGCAATTACTGGACTCTATCTATGAGCAAGAGGACCATCAGTGCAAAGGATTGATGGCAGTGTCTGAAGAAGACTAGTTTCAGGATCAGCCTGGCCCCAGTAATGTAAAAAGTGTATCTGTAAATTCTAATTACTTCACTGGGTTAGAATCAGATGCATCTCCATCAAGAGATGAAGATGGGTCTGAATCTGAAGGAGATATTCATCAGCTGATAGATGAATATGGGGATTTGTTGCAGGCACTCAAGAGAAGCAAAAACCTGACCAAACGTCAGGCTAAGAAATTGCAGCTCTTAAGTTGGCTGCATCTGATTCAGAGAAGCAGCTGGATCAAAAGATGAATGAGATTGCCAAATTGAAGAACATAACTGTTAATCAAATGAGAACAAACACATTCAAAAATGATCAGATTAAAAGTCTGGAAAACAGACTTCAGAAAGAGAAGAGATTGTGGCTAGTTTCTCTAAGCCAAAATCTATCCTACCCTTAATAGATGACTTTGTGTCACAAAAGGGTAAGGCAGGAATAGGCTTTAAGAGAACTGCATGGGCTGCACAGTCCAATAAGAAAGGCAAAGCCCCAGCACAAAACAAAAGACCTGCTGCAAACAATACAGCTAAGATTATGCCTAAAAAGATGTATAATAAGTTTGAGTGCTGGTGCTGTAGCAAGATAAGCCATTATGCCTTAGACTGTTGGTATAATACCAGTGTCAAGGAGAATAGCAGTCTGCCTATTAGAAGAGCTGCAGGCAGATTTGTTAGGTTTCAAACTAACTTGAACCAAGGACCCAAAAGTTATTTTGGTTCTAAGGTTAAGTAATTTTTGTTGCAGGTGAGTCCAAGTTTCCATGCCCCTATATGATACTTGGACAGTGGATGTTCCAGGCACATGACTGGAACAAGAGGATTGCTGAAGGACTACTCACCTATGCTGAATGGGCCTAAAGTAATCTTTGGTGGTTCTGAAAAGGGAGTCATCAAAGGATTTGGTAACATTTCTAACAACTCAATTACAATCACTCAAGTGGCCTATGTAAAGGGTTTGAAACATAACCTAATAAGCATAAGCCAGCTGAGTGATCTAGGATATGACATTTCATTTGTCAAGAATGTGTGTCATATTAAGAGGTCAAGTGATCAAAAAGTCATATTGACTGGATATACCGCAGAAATAACTGGAGTATCCTGGCATGAATCACAATAAACACTCCCAGACTGACCGTTGTCCTTTACGAAGTTCAAGCACTTACCCTTGCACTAGATAACAGCATCATACCTGGACAACCAATCCATACCTAAGATAACATCAAAGTCTTCCAAGTCGATCACCTTCAGATCTGCCTTAGCTAGAAAATCCCATAAAATAATCGGACAATCCTGAATGCCCTGATCTGAAACCACAGAATCACCAGAAGGGAACTTGACGCAAAAGGCATCCCCAACTCGATCTAGATCCAAACAGTACCGATCCACAAAAGCTCTAACCACAAATGAGTGGGTAGCGCCAGAGTTGAAGAGAACACGCGCCCAGCGGTTCTTTACCTTAAATCTTCCTATAAAGTTGCGCATGCATCCAAGGAAACAATTGGTAAAGCTATAATTATGAACTAAAACATTAGAACTAGGGAGAAAGTCTAACCTGAAACAACCTGAGTCGAAGTCTGCGCTTCCTCTGAGGAAATCACATTCACCTTTCCTTTACCTTTATCCAATCGTTAAGGCAGTGGCAATGCCTGAAGTGGGACTGGTTGAAGCACAGGCTGGAACTGCGGGCACTGAGCCTTAACATGCCCCTTTTGTCCACACTGATAGCAAACCTTATCCTTTAACCAGCAACGGGGAACATCATGTCCCTTCTTCTTACACAAGGTACATTCCAAGTCCCTCTTAGGAGCACCCTGAATCGCATGAACCTGCTCCTTCTTCTGAGCTCCTATACTCTTGAAACATCTCTCAAAGGGGTGTCCTGACCAGCCACAGAATATACAAACCTCTTTGCTCTTCTTCCTTGAAGCAGCATCGGGCACCTGAGGGCTCTTTCCTTCAACCAATTTCCTCTTATCCTTTCTAATTTGATGGCCTTTGTTCTTAGCATTGTCGATTGCCTCGACCTTCAAGGTAGCTTCTACCACACTGGTATAACTCACTGCTCCATAAGCACCAGCTAGCTGCTGGATGTCACTTCTTAGACCACCCAGAAATCTTTTAACTCGATCCGCCTCGGAGCTTACCAAGCCAGGGGAAAACCGACTCAACTTGCTGAACTCGATCTCATACTCACTAACTGTGAGCTGCCTCTCCTTCAAATGTAAGAAATCATTCATCAGGCGGTCCCGCTCGACCGAGGGTAGAAACTTTCCCAGTAGCATCTCCTTAAAAGACTCCCAAGAGCATCCTTATTTCAAGCTCTCCTTCTCTCTCAGCCACCAACGTTTTTCTAACCCCTTGAGCTGGTAGGCGGCGATCATCACTCTCTGATCGTCAGTAACTCCAGAGTAGGAAAACATCTCTTCGATCGATATAAGCCAATCATCCAAGACCATAAAGTCTGCCTTTCCATCATAAGTAGGAGGCCTGAGTCACTGAAACTGAGAGATAAATGTCATCTCTGGTGGAACCACTACCGAAGGCACCAGAGTAGCATGAGGGGCAGGGACAGCTAGACCCACAGCAGGGTCCTGCACTCTCGGGGCTAGCCTAGACACAACTGACAACATAGACTAGATCTGGGACTGCACATCCACCATCTTCCTTGACAAGGCCTCATTTCTCTATCGCAGACTCTCCATCATCGCATTTCTCTGCGCACCCGAAGACTCGCCTTCAGACTGGGGAGCCAGCCTCATCGAAGGACGCTTCGACATCCTATAATTGAATTGGCACCAATCAAGACCTAGCCCAACTGCTAGCACAAAACTACCCGGTACAGACAAAACATACTTAAATATGAGCTTCAACTGCTAACTTGCTCTGGGATTTCAATAATGATGTTATGCCTAACCTAGGATGACTCACCATCATCACAATAACTCATGTGATTAGACCATGAATGCATGAATTTATATTCCTTTTGACTCAAAACCATGTGTGTACATATGTCATCATGTAAATCTTTAGCTTGGCATGTTGTGCTTATGCTATGTTATGCTATGCATGTTGTGTTATGCGCTCTAAAAAGGCCTTAATGCATGTTATGAGCGGCGTACACATGTAATATTATGCATCCCATACTACATAACATTGCATGCAATGAAAAAAAGAAAACATGCTAAAGGGCATTCATGTGGTGAGGTTATGCATCTCATACTACATAACCCTCACATGTTCCACCTATGGTGGATCCATATACAAACACATATTATGCATCTCATACTACATAATATGCCCCGTATACTTCTTGTCATACTTATGAATGTAGTGCTCATGCTTCAGCCAAGACATACTGATGACACATCATTGTGTGTATGATATGACACTAAACAACTAACACTAACAAGGGAAAGTTGCCCGACCAATTATCAAGCAACCTCGCTCTGATACCAACTGTCACGACCCGCATTTTCTCAATAATTAAATCATATCAGAGCAAGAGAAAATACGTTCCATGATGTCATGTCATGTAGGGGATAACTGCACACGCGCAGGCAAAACCCCAGACTCTAATTCTTTGGATAAAATCATAATTTAATATGAAAGAAAACCAGTTAAGTTTGATGGTTGTATCCCTCGGCATAGTGGATCAGCTAGTCCACAATTAAAAATATATTTATACGCAGCGAAAAATACTTTGGTTAAGTTGATTTGACACCCTACATGACTATAAACATCCCCGAAGAACAACTCATGGAATTCAGGACTCTAGATGTATCATAGTATAAGAAAAATAGCTTTTTACGTTACTTGGGAAAGTAGTGCTTTAGTTTTATAAACATGACATGCATGAGGTACATATAGTAATGCTTTAGGGTTTAAAAAATACCTAACATGCAACCTAGCATAAAACATTCCCAGAAGCAAGTAAACAACCTCCAAAAATGCAAAGATAGGTGTTCTCAGTTCATATTTAGCATCACAAGCAAGCCACCAGTGGACGTTAACAACCTGACACAAACCCACTGGTGAGTATGTATGTCTATACAGAAAGAAGAAAACTACCTCACCAAATCGAGGAACAACAAACTCAGTTACCCCGGAGGCCACAAGCAAGCTCCACCAGAACACTAGCCGCTCAATCGGCCACAACCTGAACCTGAGGCATTCAAAGAAAGAATACCTCAGCAAGAATGGAATAAAAAGAAGTGGAGCATTAGATTCATAAGTAATAAAAGAGGGGCTTACCAACCCCACAACAAGTGCTATCAACAAGAGAGAATGTAAAATGAACAATATAGCAAGGGTAAAACACTGCCCAAGGCAAGATCAAAACGCACCAAGTGCGAGAAATAAACAACATGCCCTGATAAAAACCTGCAGCAGCAACAAGGCAAGCATATGCCAAAATAACAACTTTACAGAAAGGAACTAACAGTCCTAACTTGTGAATCATTAGCAGTGGTAAACCCATGGGTCTGGGTTAGTGACCAAAAACAGTCCTCATCCAAACAACCAGACCCATAAATACTCAAGGGTTCAACGGTGGCAGCCCTAAGGTCCAACACACCAACAGAACCAGCCCAAACTGGGGCCAAATGGTGACAACACACCAAAATAACCAGACCATCCCGGGGCCAAAATGGTGGCAACACACCAAAACAAACAACCCATCCCGGGGCCAAAATGGTGGTGACTAAGGCTCTACACCACACCACCCCTCACAGAACCATCAAACAAAACCACCTGCCATAATTCACGACTCGGCCTTCAAAACCAGCTGAGAAACATCAACAACCCGAATTAAACCCATCCTAACCAACTCAGGAGAAAACACCAGCCTAAGGAGAAAGGCATCGAGTCCACTCGATACCAAGCTAGAAGGTGTCGAGTCCCTCTCGACACTAAGCACAAGGCGTCGAGTCCCTCTCGACACTAAGCCAGAAGGCGTCGAGTCCACTCGATGCCAAAGTCTAAGTAGGGAAGACGACGAGTCTACTTGAGGCCGTGTTGAGTGAGCTCCACTCACTCAACGCCAAAAGGCTTAGTCGCAAATCCACTAGCTAGACGATGGCGTTGAGTGAGTTCAGCTCACTCAACGCCAAAATTCTTAGAGAAAATCTTCGGGCTAGATGGCGTTGAGTGAGTGCAACTCACTCAACGCCAAAGGTAGACGGCATTGAGTGAGCTCAACTCACTCAACACCAAAAGATTTGGCAAAACTTCTCTGGCAGGATGGCGTTGAGTGATCAGAACTCACTCAACGCCAAAGGCTGACGGCGTTGAGTGAGCTCCACTCACTCAACGTTGTCAATGCTAACAGCTACACTAGACGGCGTTGAGTGAGTTCAATGCTAACAACTCACTCAACGCTATCAACGCTTCTGGACTTAGCCTCAAAAACTGAAATTCTGCCCTAATCTAACACTCAACGCCTGCTATCCAGAGAGCTAAGACTTGACTAAAAGAATTCTAATTCCTCTTTCTACCCCTTCTACCCAGCTACAGCTATCCCCCAAGCTAGGCTATTTAGCAAACTACAACCCTACCTCCAGCCACTACCTGGACATAAGACCAGCAACCAGGAGAGAGAGAAAAAAATTGAAATCTGGTAGACCTAGCTCAGGACAGAGGCTGCAGCAGCCTAGCTTCTACTTCCAGGAAAAATTGAAAACAACATAAATGTAAGAAGCTTGGCAAGGGCAAAGAGCACCACTTGCCTCAACCTTCAGGACACAGCAGCAGTCCTTCCAAACTCCAGCATCAACGTCAAGATCGGCTGCAAAAACAGCAAACCTGAAGCTAAGATGGAAAGAAAACTGAGCAACCCGAAAACCCTAGCTTCTAAGAGAGCTCTAGAGCAAGCAAAACTTACCTAAGGAGGAAGATCTGGGTGAGAGCAGCTCAGATCTGCCTTTAATAGAGAAATTCGTACTCTAAACCTCCAGAAATCGCCGGCCGGAGCTCCAGCACCTTCGTCGCCCGATTCCTTCCGCGGGAAGCTTCCCATCGGGTTTGGGGAATAGGAATAGGGATAAGCTAAAATAATACTCAGCCACTATAGTATTATAATAATATTATCATAACAGCACTATCTAAACTATGATAAAATAACCGGCCATTAGCAAGAAAGCATATAATATAATATAAGCCACTAATATTATATAAGTATAGTCGGCCACTTAGCTAAAACTTATCATATATAATCAGCCACTTGAGCTCCAGCACTCAAGCTTAAACACACACACACATATATATATATATATATATATATATATATATATATATATATATATATATATATATATATATATATATATATATATATATATATATATATATATATATATATATATATATATATATATATATATCTGTGTGTGTGTGTGTGTGTGTAAATCAAGCTAAATCCCAAGCTAAAATTCAAGCTAATATATATATATACATATGAAGCCAAGCAAAACCGGCCACTGACGCGAAAAACAAACGATCTCGGAATTCGACGAAACTCGCACCGTAGCTAAACACTCATGCTACGAAAACAACGGCAAAGTCGAGAATAACATCTGACGATCAAAACTCGGGCTGACATCTCCCGAAGCCAAAACACAAGCATTTCATGAGAGGCTCTGCCGAGTCACCAAAACAAACTCAGGCTAGCTAGGGAACCTTGCAAACAGGCTACAAAACAAGCCACTAAGAACTCCTCAAGATCTAAGACCACGCTCTAACAATGGCAAAGGCCGGAAATGCGTCAACGTAATGCCAAACAATGATTAAACAATCACAGAAAAATCGGGGGCATTACACCTCAGGCTCAGAGCTATCTAAAGGAGATTTTTCTCTTCTTTCAAGGCAGTTCAAGAAATTCTTGAACCAGAAGAAACAATGTAAAGGCAAAGATGCCTCGTACAGAAGATCACGTCATGATGGTGATCGACACAAGAAAGGCTCAAGTAGCCAAGACAGATATCATTCTAAACAGAACAAACATATTTCTTCTAACATTGTTTGCTATTGTTGTAGTAAGCCAGGACACATCATTGTTGATTGCCCTCACAAGAAGAAGGAGGGTGGGAAAAGGGAGGAGAAGAAATCTTCTTATAATAAGAAGAGAACTGAAAGAAGCCTAGTATCCAAGAAGGGCAAGACTCTCAGTGACTTTGACTCATCTGAGTCAAGTGAAGAAGAGGAAGCCTATTTTGGGCTAATGGTACAAATAGACGATGAAGAAGAACCCCAGTACACTGGGAAGGTAAACTCTCATACTCCTCTTTCTAAATCAGATGCTTCTAATCATAATCATGAGGACAGATCTTCTAATGATGAGTCTGAACTCATGGCCCAATATAAAGAGTTAATCAAGGCTTAAGACAAATATCAAAAAGTCGTGAAATATCAGGCCAAGGAGATTAAATCTCTCAAGGCAGAAGAGAGCACTCTGAGAGAGCAAGTCGCCAAGACGGACTCACTTAGAGAGAATTTCAATGCTGCTATTAAAGAGTATAATAAAGTTCTCGAGCACCTTAATCTGAAGGAGAAGATCATCAAAGAATTGGAAGAATAACTTGCTGTGAAAAAGAAACTTGTTGAAGCTTCTCCAAGCCCAAGACTGTCCTTCCTTTTGTTGTTGAATTCTTAGCTCAGGCCAAAGGTGCTGGCTTAGGCCATGTTAATGCTCCTAGTAAATCTTCTAGGAGAAATAAGGCTCAAAGGAAGAATAAGGTGGCCAAGAAGATTTTGGCCAAGGAGAAAGGGAAAGCTCCTCAAGATCATACCTCATTCAAAAAGGTCATCTTTCCAACAAATGAGTTTGATCTTGATTCGTCCTACGATCACTTTGCTGGGCCTACTTATGTAGATCCCAAGTCTCGGTACAAAGGATGTACATGTCCCTGAAACTTTGGCGGAAGTGTCTTCAAGACACCTTATGAGGAGATCACTCTTCAAAGCTATGGCCCTAATAATCATGGTCATAACATCAAGAAAGCACCAAAAGTAAAACTCATTGTGGAAAAGTCTCTTAAGGAGAAGAAGCCAAGTGAATTCCATCACCATGAAACCTCTACCTTCAAGACTGCTGCCCCTGCTAGACCACACTCTCAAAAGGTAAAGCATGAGAAATTCAGGCAAAGATATAACAGATTTGACTGTTAGTGCTACGGCAAAGTTGGTCACTTTGTCATTGATTGTTGGTTTAACCCCAGAAATTATGTTACTCCTCAAGTTAACAATATGAGAAAGACCACTCATAATGTTAATACACGTAGGGGGAGTATGCTAACTAGATACTAAGGACACAAACAAGTTTGGGTTCCTAAGGCAAACTGATTTGTGATTGCAGGTATGTCTAAAGGCCACCAAAACTCTTATTTGGTACTTGGACAGTGGATGCTCTCAGCATGTGACCGAGATTAGAAGCCTACTCCAGAATTATTCTCCAGTCATGAACGGGCCAAAAGTTATCTTTGGAGGTTCTGACAGAAGAATTACTAAAGGCTACGGTATGATTACGAATGGCAGTGTATCCTTCTTAGATGTGGCGTATGTTAAAGGATTGGAACACAATCTCATAAGCAAAAGCCAGCTCTGCGATAAAGGATAAATAGTAGAATCTCATGCAGACAAGTGCTTGATAAAACCAGTAGACAATTTGGAAACGATTCTATCAGACACTCGTAGTAGAAATATATTTTGTTTAAATTTTATTTGCATAATCTCTTCTACGCCGGTGTGCTTTTTGGCTAAAGATAGTGCATCTCTTCGTGACCAATGGCACAAGAGACTGGCACATATTAATTCCAAAAGTATTAATAAATTATTTTCTCTTAATTTAGTACGTGATGCCCTAAATATCAAGTGTGCTAAAGATAGACCTTGTCACGCATGTGTAAAAGGCAAGCAAACAAGGGCTACCTGTAACACCCCTTATCTATCGCATAACATATAGTAGTAGGTCCGTCCGGGGCCCGACGCCATATACCACAGACAGACCGGGTGGTTACTCAATGGAATACCATCCAACTAATATTCAACGTCCTAACACAGAGTCATTCTAGCGGAAGCAATTATTAAAAGTTGCAAAATAAAGAACCCAGTCACAAGCATATATGTACACTACAAAACCCAATAGGAATGAAGTACAATACACCAGTATAATGGCCTTAAGTCCTTACAAATTGTTTACTCAAATAAAATGTGTCTTCCATACCACGACACGCAGGCCGGTCACACATGAATAAACAACACTCAAAATAGGCCTTCGAGTGCAGGCTTCTCAACTCGGGCTTTGGCCCACTATTTACCGCTAGGCTCCGCAGCACCTGCAAGCAACAATCTACCGCACGGTGGCAAACAAAAGCAACGGTCAGCTATGACCAAATTATAACGATCCCGCCCTCAAAATTGGGGCGGCGATGCTTTTTCCCTGCACTTTATTAGCATAACAAAGCAGTATAGTGAATAAACACTTCATCACAGGCATGGGCACACACTACCTCACACCTCGTGCTCTCAGGGCACATTCTCAATGAACTGGTCAACGTCACGTCAATTCAAGCCATAGACGTCTCGGTCTCACCACTGCCACTAGGACGACCAATCTTAAGAGCATTTTGTCTTTTCGGCATTGGTCACGTCATTTTAAGCTATAAACCGCCTAAGACCCTCCATATATGCCAATGGCTCCAACCGAATGACATAGAGCGGGTACGGTTCCGCCTAACTCGTTGCTCACATTGCAATGACAATTTAAGCCATATGCGCAGGTCAAACTTTCCTGAGTCCCAATCTGATACACACTTTACATAACTCAGTTATGTACAAGTTGGCTCCCAGGCCACCATGCTGGCAGAATCACGCATCTGCCCAGTTTTTCGGGTGCACCTTGGAGTTAATCCCCAAGGCTCACTCTTGCAATCTACAGCATAGAAAACCCGAAAAACAAACATCCGCACGGAGTCTTCTCAGGCCATTTATGCAATGCAACATCACCGATCTAGACCAACTTGTCCGGGTAGGCTTCACACATCATGTCTATATCCGTTCTCGATTACGGACTCTACATGTACACAACAAGGATTATTCATGTCTACCCGAAGGAACGTCTCAACTCATCATAAACTCGCGAGAGCGGGCTTCCTATGCAAAGGAAAAGAGGACTTTACATGTCCTAGGATGAGAATCATTACCCTAGCATTTTTCCTTGGCATCATGGAAATGTAAGCGGATGAAAATCACTGCAATCTCGTCGCCTCTGTAGATCCGAAGTCGGCTCTCGATTTGGAGCTCCGAAGCTCCACCGGCAACTGGATCTAGCCTCCTTTCTTCTTCCTTGATCTCCCCTCTCTCTAGACTTTAGAAAGAGACTAAGTGAAAGAAATGAGGGATTTGAAATCCTATTCCCGGGTATATCCCAAAATAAGGAAACGAGCGGCCACGATCCGGAGCTGAAATGCAAAATCTGGGCCAAACATGGCCTGTGACACGCCCATGTCCAGGGCCGCGTTCCCCATTCGCCATCGAAACCGACGCATCCTAGAATTCATACGGGCACCTAACACGCCCGTGTTAGACCTGACACGCTCGTGTCATCCAGTACACGCCCGTATTCCTGGGCGTGTTCCTCCATCAACACAGGACCAACACCAACCCGAGATACACACGGGTCTTGGACACGCCCGTGTCCTATTTGACACGCCCGTGTTATACCCGAACACGCCTGGGCTCCAGGCCATGTTCACTATCTCGACACTTCGTCGAGCACAGTTCGTCGACCACTCGACACGGCCTTGGACACACCCGTGTCCTAGGCCGTGTTCCCTGTCTCGACACTTCGTCGAGCGAAAAACATCGACTTCCCGGGCAGATCATCGACACGCCCTGGGACACGCCCGTGTCTCAGGCTGTGTTCGCTGCTCTACGATCGTCGACTCCAAAATTCGTCGACCTCTTGGCCAGATCGTCGACCCAAACACGACACGCGCTGGGACACGCTCGTGTCCCAGGCCGTGTGCCCCCTACCAAATTCCAAACTTGGCTCAAAACGCCTCTCATCGCTCTTTTGAGTTTCGGGGTGTTATAACTCTCTCCCTCTTACAAGAATTTCGTACTCGAAATTACATAAAGGAAAGATAATTATAAACTTAAACGGTACCTTAGTGAAACAACTCCAGGTACTCCTCAAGCATGGTCTGCTCTCGCTCCCAAGAGAGCTCTTCCCGACCGTAATTGTCCCAACGGACCTTGACCATCCTGATCTCTTTGTTGCGTAGCTGCTTGACTTCTGAGTCCTCAATTCGAACGAGCTTGCCTTCGTCATCAACCCATTATCGACCGGCACTTGATCCACCGTGATCACATGCGAAGGCTCTTACAATGCCTTCCGTAGCACTGATATATGGAAAACATCGTGTAGACCACTGATAGCCTCAAACGATAAGCTGCTTCACCAATTCGCTCCAGAACCTCAAACGGTCCAAGGTACCTCGGGCTTAGCTTCTTTAAGCGCCGCACCCACGAGACACCCTTGAACGGCTTGATCTTCAAGTACACCCAGTCGCCAACAGCGAACTCCACGTTCATGTGCTTGGCGTTATAGTACTTAGCCTGGCGGTCCTGAGTAATTAGCAACCTTTCCCGAATGGTTTGCACCAACGAAGTAGCATCTTCCACCTCTTGTCGCTTGTACAACTTTGACTCACCCATTTCCAACCAAGACAACGGCGTGCGACATCTTCTACCATAAAGGGGCTCGAAGGGCGCCATTTGTATGCTCGCTTGGTAGCTATTGTTGTACGTGAACTCCACTAAGTATAGGTGGTCTTCCCACTACTTCCCAAAGTCCAGGACGCACATGCAAAGCATGTCTTTCATTATAGAGTTGACTCTCTCTGTTTGCCCATTTGTCTGCGGATGAAAGGTTGTGATAAAACTCAGCTTTGTTCCCAACATTTGCTGCACCAGCCTCCAATCATTGGACGTGAAACGCCCATCTCGGCCGCTCACGATGCTGCGGGGCACACCGTGAAGTCGTACAATATTGTCCACATATAGTTTTGCCAATTTCTCAACTGGATCATCCTTCCTATGCGAAATGAAATGCGACACCTTCGTTAGACGATCTACGACCACCCAAATGGCGTTGTTCCCTTTTTGTGACCTTGGCAGCCTGTGCATAAAGTGCCTAAAAATGTCGTCAAACTTCCACTCCGAAATAGGCAAGGACTTCAAGAATCTTCCCGGCTTTTGGCATTCCGCCTTCACCAAGGCGCATGTCTGACACTTTGCCCCGTACAGTGCCACATCCTTCTTCAGTCCGGGTCACCAGAACAATTTCTTCACATCGCGGTACATCTTCGTGCTCCCCGGGTGAATCGTGTACTTGGTATGATGCCCCTCGTACAACAATGCCACCCGCAAAGTGCCCACATTCGGGATGCACAGACGACCGTATTTCCAAAGCAATCCATCCACAGCCTCATATTGGGAATTTGACCCATCCAAAGCCTCTATCATGAGCTGCTTCATGCTACTATCCACATCCAAAGCCTGCCGAATCCGATCAACCAGGTCATACTGAACTTCCATCTAGTTCAATAGCGCTTCAACACTCGATTGCTTGTCTACGTAAGAGATCTCCAATGCCTCCAACTCCTGAACCAACCGCTCGTCATGGATCGACAGTCAATTGGCATGAGCTGGGGCCCGGCGACTCAACACGTTCGCAACCGCATTGCCCTTCCCATGCACATAATGGATCTTGAACGTGTAGTCCCCCAGAAATTCCATCCATCTTCTCTGTTGCATGTTTAGATCTTTTTGATCCAACAAATATTTCAGGATTATATGATCGGTATAGATATCGACCCTCACCCCATACAAGTAGTGCCTCCACAGCTTCAAGGTAAAAATCACGGCCGCTAACTCCAAGTCATGGACCAGATAATTTCTCTCATGCACTTTCAACTATCTCGAGCCATACGCTATCGCACTTCCATACTGTAGCAGCACACAACCCAAGCCACTGCCCAAAGAATCGCTATAGATCTCAAAACCTTCGGTCCCACTTGGCGAACTCAACACAGGCGTTGTGGTCAACCGACACTTCAACTCCTAAAAAGCCATTGTGATAATTGCAACTGGAGCTGTTGAAGCTTGAGCTTGGACTGAAGTAACAGCAGCAGCAGCCGTCAATCTTTTAACTTCATGAGACATCTCCCCCTGCCTAGATTCAGTGGCAATTGGATCAAGGCACCCATAAGAAGGGATTGCCTGAGGAGGAAGAATGGAAGAAAGCCTGTCAGACAGTTCCTGAACTGTTTTTAGAAGAGGAGCCACAGAGGTCTCCATCAAGAGTGATAGCCTTAGAGCTATCCGCTCATAGAGCCTGTCTGCAAGAGCTGGAAGATCTACATGCTCAAGAGGGACTTGAGTAGAGGTAGGAATTGAGGGTGGAGCAACAGGAGATGTTGGTGGAGAACTTGTGGATGGTGGAAATGAAGGTTGAGAGATGGGAATTGTGGAAATGGAAGATAGTTGAATGGAAATAGATGGTATGAAGGATGGTTGTGCAATGATATCCTGAAGTAGTTGTTGATATGAGGTGGATGAAGATGGTGGCTCAGTAGGGGATGAGGGAGAATCATCCATATAGGAATCATCAATAAGGTTGAAAGATGGAATATGAGAGGATGAATCAATATCTAGGTGAGGGTATTGATGTAGAGGATGGAAGAGTTCTTCTGTGAGTTGTGGAGTTGGAGAAGGAATTGAAGTTGGAGATGGGGTGGAAATTATGATGGTGGATGTGACTGTAGTAGATGAAACAGGAGGTGGAGGAGGAGAAGAAGAGGCAGGCAAGTCTTTTGCAGGGGCAGAAACCTGATGGGAAGTGACTGAAACAGTCCTTATGCCTGAAGTAGAAATGCCAGAAGGCCTGCTGGGCTTCACAATCTGCCTGTCCCATTTTACAAATAGGGCACATGTGAGCCTCTTGGAGGCATTGATGTGCATCCCACTGGAAACTAGCAGTGCAAGGCATCTGTTCTGAAGAAACAACCCTAATATCCTTCCAAAATTGACAAAATTCTTGTTAATCTTTTTCTTAATCAAGTCAAAGAAAATTTCTCCCCGGTTCAGTTGTTTCTTGTCCACTAGGGCACCCATCAAGCAGAGCTGATACCTGGAGATGGTATCATGAGCTGAGTGTTTGGCCAACAATAATTTTCCAACCACATCAGCCAGAAATCTGTACTCAACAGACAGATGTTTCTTCAGCAATTTGCTAGGGTTTGCATCTGAATGTCCCATTCTTTCAAGCAAATCAGAAAACTCATCTCCAGAAAGTTCAGCAAAGTCTTCTCCAGATTTCAATTCAAAAACCTATGTCAAGGCAGTAGGTGTGAGAGATACCTGGGTTCTTGAGATTGTTCCAATCATTGTATTTTGATCCTGATTGTGGGCAGTATACAATCATTCCTTGATCTCATCTGCAGCTAATTTGATCCTGGTAGTCATTATGGTAACTAGCTGTTGTTCCTTGAAAAGTTCCAGAATATCTTTGAAAATTTGATCGTTGTTACTGAATGAGTCCATGTCGATATCAAAACCTGTATCAAATTTCATTGCGGCCAGGATTGCAACTGAGACTGTCATTGATTCCTGCAAAAAATGAACAAACAAATGACCAAGTGTAGAGAAGTTTGGAGGGAACGAGAAACTTTGCAGAAAGTATGAAAGCGCAAAGGGAGAATGACGGCCGAAAAATGAGTTTTGTATTAGGGTTCGACGCAAAAAAGGAAAGATCGTTGAACTCTATTCGACGATCTGGGCTTCTAAAGGAAACTGAAAGGTCATCAATAGTGTCGATCTCCGTTAGACGATATTGGAGAGCGTCGAGCTCCGTTCGACGATAGTTCAGAGAACAAAATCGTCGACCTCCGCACGACGATCGCTGACTAGAAGAAAGATAGTTTAGCACTATCTGAGAAGCGTTGAACTCTGGTCTACGATTTCGGAAGTCGTCGATCTCCGTTCGACGATCTGGGGGAAAATTGTCGAGCGCAGTTCAATGATCAGAAACATACTCTAGACACTAGAAAAATTTAGAAGTTTGCCTAGTCTTGGTCATTTTTATAATTTTTGAAATCTTGGATATTATTTTAGACTTCCTCCATCTAACATTCCTAACTGATTCAGGAAAAATGTATGTTTCTTTTCATCTAAGAGTTTGGTGAAAATATCTCCCCTTTGCAAATCAGTTGGGATATGTTGAAGCTCAATTTTATTTTTCTCAACATTATCCCTTAGAAAGTGATGCCTAATTTCTATGTGTTTTGTCCTACTATGGAGGACTGGATTTTGTGCTATAGAAATAGCACTGATATTATCAAAAAATATTTTTGACTTCTCTAAGTTGTAGCCATAGTCTAGGAGCTGATTTTGAATCCACAAGATTTGTGAACAACAACTGCCTGCAACCATATATTCAGCTTCAGTAGTTGAAGTTGACACAGATGTTTGTTTCTTGCAAAACCAGGAGACAAGTCTGTCACCAAGAAACTGACAAGTTCCACTGGTGCTTTTCCTGTCTATTCTGCATCCAGCATAATCAGCATCAGAAAATCCAGTTAAGTAAAATGCTGAATCTTTTGGATACCAGAGACCTAGATTTGGACAACTTTTTACATACCTAAGAATCCTTTTTACTAAGGTTAGGTGTGACTCTCTAGGGCTCACTTGGAATATAGCACATATGCATGTAGTAAACATTATGTCAGGTCTACTAGCTGTAAGGTACAATAAGGAGCCAATCATTGCTCTATATGTTGTCTGATCAACAGGTTTCCCATGTTCATCAGCATCTAATACAGTATTAGTAGGCATAGGTGTTTTCATACATGATGCTTCAGACATACCAAATTTCTTAACCAATTCTTTTGCATACTTGGTTTGAGAAATAAATATGCCTTCAGCATGTTGCTTGATTTGCAATCATAGAAAGAAGGATAGCTCACCCATGCTACTCATTTCAAATTTAGAATGCATTAGGTTGGAAAACCTTCTGCACAAATTTGAATCAGTAGAATCAAATATAATATCATCTACATAGATTTGTACTAGTAGGGTATGTGACTTATGGGTTCTAATAAAAAAGAGTTTGGTCTACTCTACCCCTTATAAACTCATTTTTCATAGGAAAGCATGCTAGGGTCTCATACCATGCTCTAGGAGCTTGCTTTAGACCATATAATGCTTTATGCAATTTGAAAACATAATCAGGATGAGTTGAAGAGATAAAACCTGGGGGTTGTCTGACATAGACTTCTTCTTTGATATCTCCATTGAGAAAAGCACTCTGAAAGTGCAGCTAGATCTGATATACTCTAGAGGGGGGTGAATAGAGTATATGGTGCTTTGAAACTTTTTACAACAATTGTTGTAATAAGAGTGAGCAAGGAAGCAGTTGAAAATCTAATCACAGAACAAAACTATACAAAAGCTAATCACAGAATAATCAAGGCCAGAAACAAAAATAAAGATAAGCAAAACCAGAAGACACAAGGAAATATAGTGGTTCCCCTAAACTTGGGTACATCCACTCTTCTACCACCCTAGGTAGGAATCCACTGCAGGATGAGTTGATCAGGTGTCCTGGGCACCAATGAGCTTTTGATAAGGTGCTCAAAAACCAGATCAGATTTTTTGATCAGGTGTCTTGCCACCAATGAGCTTTTGACAAGGTGCTCAAAAACCAAGCTCAAACTTTTGAAGGGAGCTTGAGAAACCCTTTACAGAGAGGGGGTGAGAGAGTGATGGAAGTCTTCTCTTTCTCAAACAACTGAGAAGACTATGTGGATTGTTGATGTCAAAGCTCCCCCTGAATCCTTGAGATATTCAGGAAAAGAAGCTTTGCTGAGGGTGATAGGCCTTCAAAGATTGAACTCCAGCAATAGATGATTTCAGCAATGACTGAAATGTTGGATGTCTGAAATCTTGAAATATGTTGGCCTTGAACACTTGAAAACTAAAGAGATCTAAAGATTTCAGAGAAGGTTGATCTCCTTGGATGAGTGTTCTTGAGAATTCTTTGAGACAAAATATTTGTTGAAGATTATTGATGTATGTTTGTGTGTGTCTGTAATCTGTATGTCTCTCTGTAACCTGTCTCTAAGATTCAAAAATTCTTCTCTTTTATTCTCTGATACTGAACAAAACATTCCCTGAGAAGAATAGCCGTTGGTCTGTATTAATTGCATCCTTAATTGCAAAATCTCTTCTGCAGGAAAGTCCATAGAAATATTCCTTGAAACTAGGTCTAGAAATGAATGAAAACGGCTAGGAAATCTTCAGAATTAATTGCAGAATAACTCCTTAACTGATTTGAATTTGAGTCTAGAAACATCCTTGAAGTTATCTGAAAACGTCGAACTGAGCTCTGCTATCGTCGAACTGAGCTCAGCGATCAGAAATATACAGCAGCAAAATATCGTCGATTTGAGCTCAAAGATCGTCGAACTGAGCTCAGAGATAGAAATCCAAAGCTGAGTCAAGATCGTCGAACTGAGCTCACCGATCGTCGAATGGAGTTCGACGATATAATGAAGTTGAGCTCAGCGATCGTCGAATGGAGTTCGACGATATAATGAAGTTGAGCTAGACGATCGTTGATCGGAGCTCGACGAATCGTCGTGCTGAGCTCGACGATATGACTTAGTATCCAAACAGAAAATCCTGGTCTTGAGGGCAGCTTCCAAACCTAGACTTTTAACCCTTAGACTCAATTCTAATTGACCTATAGAGCTATACAGGAGGTCAAACATTTGTTTCCTAGAGACATAGTGATCCTGACCCAAATTAGTAATAGGGTGTTCCAACACACTCTTTACATCCATCTGGTACACTTTGAAACCTTTGTGTGCTGCATATGCTAAGAAGATTCTTATGGCCTCTAACCTTGCAACTGGTTCAAAAGTCTGGTCATAATCTATCCCTTCTTCTTGAGAGTACCCTTGAGCAACTAGCCTTGCCTTGTTCCTTACAATGACTCCTTGATCATCCAACTTATTTCTGAACACCCACTTTGTTCCAACAATGGAGTGATCCTTTGACCTTGGTACTAGTTCCCAAAACTTGTTCCTTTCAAATTGATGCAACTCTTCTTGCATTGCAATGATCTAGTGTGGATCTTGC
This sequence comes from Platanthera guangdongensis, assembly GCA_039583875.1. Lineage (NCBI taxonomy): Eukaryota > Viridiplantae > Streptophyta > Magnoliopsida > Asparagales > Orchidaceae > Platanthera > Platanthera guangdongensis. The sequence goes on along the minus strand of CM077147.1, from coordinate 158,878,044 downwards.
TCTGCATCTTGAATGGATTGAGGTTCAATTTTAGAAAGGAAGCAAGTGTGCATCAGGTTTTGGTTGACCTGATTTCTATTTTGCACACCAGCTGAGATGTCTCCAATCACTTGGGAGATTGGATGGTCTCTTGATGTTACTAAATCAACAGGAGATGTTGATTGTTCACCAACCTGTGTTGTTATTTCCTCTGGTGGTACAACAACTGGCTCTTCAAGAAGTTTCTCTTCAAGATGTTCAATGTCTTCTTCATCTTCACTGCTTTCCTCTTTTTGAATAATTTGTAATCTGTCCAAGTCTTCAGCAAGAGAGTGTACCTGCAAAGGTTCTATGGTAGAAGTATTCTTCTCCTTGAAAGACATGTTAGATTCATCAAAAGATATATGAACAGATTCTTTAATTTAAAGAGTTGATTTATTATATACCCTATAAGCCTTACTGATCATGGAGTATCCCAGAAACACTCCTTCATCAGCTTTGGTTGGAAACTTTGCTAAGTATTTCTTGTCATTATTATGAATGTAACAGATACATCCAAAAATTCTAAAATAGTCTACTTTAGGTTTCTTCCCTTTGAGTAATTCATAGGGAGTCTTGCCATCCAGTTTATGTATTAAACTTCTATTCAACACATAGTTGGAGGTGTTCACTGCCTCTTCCCAAAAGGATAGAGGAAAGTGAGCATCTGACAACAATGTAGTGGCTGATTCAATAAGGGTTATATTTTTCCTTTCAGCTACCCCATTTTGCTGAGGAGTTCTAGAAGCTGAGAAAGTGTGCCTGATCCCTTCACTCTGACAGAACTCTTGCATAAGAAGATAATCAAACTCTGTCCCATGATCACTTCTGATCAGGGCAATGTGAGTATTGAACTCACTCTGTATGCATTTGAGAAACTCTGTCAAACACTTAAAGTTATCAGACTTCTTCCTCAGAAAGAACACCCATGTGAATCTAGGGAAGTCATCTACAACCATTAAAGTGTAAGATTTCCCTCCTAAGCTTTGTACTGTAATGGGTCCAAAAAGATCCATGTGTAACAGATACAAAATCCTAAGTGAATCACTCTTACTAAGTGACTTGAAACTATTTTTGGTTTGCTTGCCTAATTGACAAGCCCTGCAGAGTCCTTCCTTCTTGTAGGGGCCAGAAGATAGTCCTCTAACAAGGTTGTCCTTGGATAGCCTAGCAATGGTTCTAAGGTTTATATGTCCTAATCTTTTATGTCATAACTCATTAGGTCTACAAATAGAATTAAACAGGCAAATGTCTACTTTAGTTGAAAGAAAGTCTACTAAATATATGTTACCTTTCCTTTTACCTATCAACACAGTTGTGTTGTCCTCTGATTTGATCTTGCATAAAGATTTGCTGAAATTCACTTGGTAGCCTTCATCACATAGCTGACTGATGCTGATCAAGTTGTGCTTCAGTCCTTCCACATAGGCTACTTTCTTGAATGTGACTGTGCCAATCTGGACTGCACCATATCCTTTTGTCAGTCCAAAGTTTGAATCACCAAATATGACTTTGGGTCCAAGCTTAGCTTTGAAGGATGTGAAATTGTCCTTGTTTCCTGTCATATGCTTTGAGCACCCACTATCCAGATACCATTGCTGGTTTGATGTTGGATAGGTCTTCACCTGCACATAAAACAGTTTACTTGTTTTTGACCCAGTTTACCTTGGGCGTAGGTTGATAACCTTTAATTTCAGAAATAAATGACATCCCTGGTTTACTCTTATAACCTTTAGGATGATATCTCCTTGGAGGTATTATCCATTCAGTATAAAGGTTAAATCTTTGGGATGAAGGACCCCTAGGTTTGGATTTTGATTTACCTTTGAATAAGTTTTCAAACCTCTGGTCTCTGCTCGACGATCGCTAAGCTGAGTTTAACGATCTTGGGTCAGATCTTCGAGCTCCGTTCGAAGATCGACTGTGGCAGAGTTCAGGGTTTAGAGATCGTCGACCTGAGTTCGACGATTTTGCCTGAGATCGTTGATCTGTATTCGAAGATCGTCTAGCTCCGTTCGACAATTTCTGTTGAAATCTTGTTTTCTTGGGTAAGTCAGAATTCTTCCTAGCTACCTCTACAACTCCCTTACCTTTATCAGAGATAAATTTAATTGGGGTTGTTAGAACTATAGGTTGGCTGGATGAAGCACCCAAGCCCAGTGTAATGTTGAATCTTGAGTTCACTGTGCTTGTGATGTCCATTAGCTTAATACTTCTCCCATTAAGGGATTCTTCAAGATTTTTGGCCTCTGATAGCTCACTTTTCAGTGAAGTTATCTCGTCCCTACAGCACTCCAACTCCTCAGAGAGTTTGAGGTTTTCTGATTTTAAGGTACTGTGTTCAGATAATTGATTTCTGAGAGAAATGATTTCCTTCTCAGATTTTAATAAGTCTAAACATAGTGCTTTAAACTCATACTTAAAGTCCTCAGAATTAAAATCAAAAAAACTTATTACCTGGTCCTCTTCAGATTGAGTCTCTGAGTCTGACTCTGACTCTTCTGCATCAGAATTGTGTTGTGAGGCATTGATAGCCATCATGCAGAATTCCTTTTATTCAGCATCATCTTCATCATCACTTGAGTTGTATGAAGCTTCAGATTCTTCTTCTGTCTCACTCCAAGTTTCAGCAACAAATCTCTTCCTTGTGTGTTTGTTCTTGCTGGAGGAGGGTTTGTCATTGCTATTCTTCTTGAAGTCCTTGCCTTTTCTTCTTTCTTTTTTGTCCTTTCTGTCCTTGTTTTTATTTTCTGGACAGTCAGGCACAATGTGGCCTGGTTTCCTGCAACCAAAATAGATAATCTCTTTGTTATTTGATTTATCATACCTTGGCTTGTCATGCTCTTTGTATGATCTTTTCCTAAAGTCCTTTCTGGCCATTTTGTAAAATCTTTTGGCCAGTAGACTTAGCAATTCCTCATTGCCTGTGACCTTATCTTTAGGCTGATCTTCAGTGGCTTTAAAAGCTATTGAATTTTCCTTTCTTGTGGCTGGTGAGGCAGCCTTCTGCTCTTCTTCTCTATTCTTAATGAGCAGCTCATACGACTTGAGCTTGCTCAAGAGAGCTTCAGTGGTGATCTCATTTAGACTTCTGGCATCCTTGATTGGCCAGATCATTGAGTCTCAAGTGCTTGGGAAGCACATTAGAATTTTATCATTTAGCTCAGTCAATGAGATCTCTTTGTCCAAAGTTTTCAGCTCATTGACTATGAGACTGAGTCTATTATATATGTCTGCTACTAACTCAGCTTCTCCTTTCTTGAAATTCTCATATTGGGTTATGAGGTGAGATCTTCTGTCTTTTCTCTCATCAGCTGATCCTGAGACTATTTCAGATAGCTTGTCCCAGATTTCTTTTGCTGAGTTGCATTCAGCTACTTTTTGGAAAATTTCATCAGACATAGTCTGGGCTAGAATGTTCATAGCTTTTGCATCAGCCAATTTCCATTTCTTTATTTCTGCATCTGTTCCTAAAGGAGGTGGAACAGCACTTGTACTTGTATTCTCTGGAGGCCTTGGACACACTGTCAAAACAGAATTGAAAATGTCCTCATCAATAGAGTTCATGTACAGTCTAATCCTTGCCTTCCAAAGTGCAAACTTAGACAGATTGCACACTGGAGGTCTGGTGCTAGCATAATCTTTGTTTTGGGCCATGTTTTGTGAAGAAATAATCCTAATAACAAACTTAAACAAGCAGATCTAACTGGAGGAATCTTTGGGTTCAGGTGTTAACTTGTACAACCACTAAGGTGTGGTATTTTTAAACCAACCTGGAAGATGTGGTATTTTTAACCAACCTGGCTCTGATACCAATTGAAAGTTCAAGTTAGATCTGATATACTCTAAATGGGGGTGAATAGAGTATGGTGCTTGCTAAAAACTTTTTGCAACTGTTGTTGTATTCCTAGGTGAATAGGGAAGCAAATAACATAAATTAAATCTAAACACAGAACAATCACAGATCAATCACAAAGCAATCACAAACCACAGCCAGAAACAAAAGAAAGACAAACAACCAGATGACACAAGGATCTATAGTTGTTCCCCAATCAACCTGGGTACATCCACTCTTCTACCACCCTAGGTAGATTTTTTGATCAGGAGTCTTGAATGATGATTTCAGCAACAGTTGAAATGTGAAGTGTCTGGAGTCTTGAATGATGATGGCCTTTGAACACTTGAATCAAGAGAGATCTGAAAGTTTCAGTTAGTTGATCTCCTTTTGTGATGTGTGTTCTTGTATGAATTTTTTGAGACTAAGAATGTCTGCAACTCTCTTTCTTTCTCTTGTGTAATTGTTGTTGATGTTGTAAGAGTTGTTGTTCTTGTTGTTGCAGAGAATTGTTGTTGCAGAATATGTGTGTCAAACTCTTGAGAAGAGAATGAAAAACTGATGTTTTATTCCTTAGGTATGAATAGAATATTTCTCTGTCCAATATAGCCGTTAGCCTATCATCAATGACTTCCTTAACTGTATTTGACTTCTGGAGGAAAGTCCAATAAAACATTCCTTGAAAATTCCTTGAAACTTGCTCCAGATTAATTAAAAACGGTTGCAGGATCTCTGACATAAATGCTGAGAATAATTCCACAACTATCTGAATTTGAATCTTGAAAAACGTCTAACTCTTCAGAAAAACGTCGAACTGAGCTCTACTATCGTTGAACTGAGCTCAGATACTAAACTTAGATAGAAATAGAGATCGTCGATCTGAGCTCAACTATCGTCGAACTGAGCTCAGAGATAGAGAATCAAACTGGAGACAAGAACGTCAATCTGAGCTCGAAGATCGTCGAATGGAGTTCGACGACTCGTTGAAGTTGAGCTCAGAGATCTTCGAATGGAGTTCGACGATTCGTCGAAGTGAGCTCAACGATCGTCGAATGGAGTTCAATGATTCGTCGTACTGAGCTCGACGAAATGACTTAGTCTCCAAAACTGAAAAAACCTGGTCTTGAGGGCAGCTTTCAAACCTAACTACTAACCCTTAGACTCAATTCTAATTGACCTTTAGATCTATACAAGGAGGTCAAAACAGATTTCCTAAGGACATAGTGATCCTTGCCCAAATCAGTAATAGGGTGTTCCAACAACGCACATACCCCTGCTCCAACAACTCTTGTAGTTGAACATTTAGCTCTGCCATTTCCTTAGGCGCTAGCCGATACGGAGAGCGTGACAAAGGTTTCGCACCTGGCACTAGCTCAATCGTGAAATCAATCTCCAATTGAGGTGGGGCTCCAGAAAGATCGGCAGGGAACACATCAGGGTACTCAGCTACCACTGAAATACTATACATCGTAGGCTTAGGCTTTGTAACCACCACTAGCGTTAAAAATAGCTCTGCTCCAGCACGAACCACCTTCACCACCTGAAGAGCAGACATCAACATCTTACTCGACCATTTCAAGCCCGTAAAAGTCGTCTCACGACCTGTTCCCAACTTGACTTCCTTGCGACCGCAATCAATAAAAGCTTGCGGCTCCGAGAGCCAGTCCATGTCAAATATTACATCGCACTCCACCAACGGCAGTAACGATGCTAGCAAATGGAACTCCTGACTCCCAATACGAATCTTAATGCCACAGATTCTATCTGCGTGCATCGAACACCCATTCGGCAACAACACATCCAATTTGTCCTTCGCCATCGAAGAAGGTACTCCGATGCGTGATATAAACCCTTCAGACAAAAAGGAGTGCGAAGCTCCCGTGTCAAAGAGTGCTCTCGCTGGATTCTTACAAATCAAAACAAATCCTATACAAGCAGTGGTAAGGTAACACGCACATAACAAGTATAAAATAATTTGACTTGCTATAAATTTAAACCATACCTGTCACCACATCTGCTTATTTAATGGCCTCCTGTTGGCCAAGATTATAAACTCTCGTTTGAGCCAGAGCATAATGGGATGCGGTTGACTCCACCGCCTTTCCCTTCTCTTCATATGTTGCTCCCGGCTTCCTTTCGGACTTGGGACATTCGCTCCAGCAGTCGCGGGCAAAGTGCCACAGCTTTCCACAAGTAAAACATGCACCCGGGTTTTGACCCGTAGTCGCCCTAGAAGCACCAGAAGAGGGGGCTGGACCCGAGGTCCTAGCCTTCTTAGAGAACCTATGGTACCCAGACTTTGAGGTAGTTGGCACCTTGAACTCAGTCTTCTTATCACCAAATCTTTTCTTTGCTTGTACATTCTTCATATCCTTTTCCAAAGATCGGGTCGTGTTGACCAGGTTCAAGAAACCTTGCGTCATAGGCCCCGAGAGTAGTAGCCTTAAGTCATCTCTTAGACCTTCATAGAAATGATTGGTCTTACGCTCCTCATCCGCGAACGTAGAGCTAGCTTACCGACCCAACCGAGTAAATACATGGAGATACTCATCCACGCTACTCTCTCCTTGCACCAACCTTTGGAACTCATTCTCCAAAGCTATCCTCTGTACCGAAGGGAGGTACCTTGCCAAGAACAGTCTCGAGAACTCTTCCATCGAGACGTCTGTAAGTTGCCTTCCTCTTATGAGATGCATCTTCAAACCCTCCCACCACAGCCTAGCGTCTCCATCCAACATGAACGTTGTTATAGTGGTCATCTGCAACTCCTCCGTTTCAGTAGCTGTCAGGACTCTCTTCACTCGGGATAGCCAGTCTTCAGCTTGCGTTGGGGTTCCCAACCCCGAGAACACAGGAGGATTAAAGCTCATAACGTGCTTGAGTTGCCTTTTAATTGCTCGCCTCAACACCAAAGGCTCCACCACTACCTGCTCCACTCTTCTCGGTTCAACCATTTGCAGTGGTACCTGCTCCATCATAGGAGCGGGCTGCTGCATTTGCCTTGCAGGCTGCGCATTGATCATGGCAAACACTGCTTCGCCAACCAATCGTATGGTTTCAGCCGATGGAGGTGTTGTAGGAGCATCGTTTGGTGCACTACTAGCCTCAGAAACTCGGCATTCTGACGGCCCAGCACTGCTTCTGGTCACCTATAGTTGTACAAAACACCGTTAAGCGACCATACAAAATTGCAAAAAGCAATTATAGGAACATGCAGGTTCCTCAAACACGTGTATTTTCATTCCTAAGTGGACATTCATGGGTTTTTTTGATGTTATAACGATGACGCACACACATGTGCTCACCACCCCTTAAAAAGAATTCGCCCACGAATTCATGTAAGCCTGACCGAAACCAGTAATCTGATACCAAATTGTAATACCCCTTATCTGTCGTATAGCATATAGTAGTAGGTCCGGCCGGGGCCCGACGCCATATAACACAGACAGACCGTGTGGTTACTCAATGGAATACCATCCAACTAATATCCAACGTCCTAACACAGAGTCATCCTAGCTGAAGCAATTATTAAAAGTTGCAAAATAAAGAACCCAGTCACAAGCATGAATGTCCACTACAAAACCCAATAGGAATGAAGTACAATACACCAGTACAATGGCCTTACGGACTTACAAATTGTTTACTCAAATAAAATGTGACTTCCATACCACGACACGCAGGCCGGTGACACATGAATAAACAAGTAAACACTCAAAATAGGCCTTCGAGGGCCGGCTTCTCAACTCGGGCTTTGGCCCGCTATTTACTGCTCGGCTCCGCAGCACCTGCAAGCAACAATCCACCGCACCGTGGAAAACAAAAGCAATGGTCAGCTATGCTGACCAAATTATAACGACCCCGCCCCCAAAATCGGGGCGACGATGCTTTTTCCCTGCACTTTGTTAGCATAACCAAGCAGTATAGTGAATAAACACTTCATCACAGACATGGGCACACACGGCCTCACACCCCGTGCTCTCAGGGCACATTCTCGGTGAACCGATCAACGTCACGTCAATTCAAGCCATAGATATCTCGGTCTCACCACCGCCACTAGGATGGCCAATCTTAGAGCATTTTGTCTTTCCGGCATTGGTCACGTCATTTTAAGCCACAGACCGCCTAAGACTCTCCATCTATGCCAACGGCTCCAACCGAACGACATAAAGCGGGTACGGTTCCGCCTAACCCGTTGCTTGCATCGCAATGATAATTTAAGCCATATATCGGGTCAAACTTTCCCGAGTCCCAATCTGATACACACTTTACATAACCCAGTTATGTACAAGTTGGCACCCAGGCCACCATGCTGGCAGAATCACGCATCTGCCTAGTTTTCCGGGTGCACCTTGGAGTTAATCCTCAAGGCTCCCTATTGCAATCTACAGCGTAGAAAACCCGAAAAACAAGCATCTGCACGGAGTCTTCTCCGACCATTTATGCAATGCAACATCACTAATCTAGACCAACTTATCCGAGTAGACTTCACACATCATGCCTATATCTGTTCTCGATTACGGACTCTACATGTACACAACGGGGACTATTCATGTCTACACGAAAGAACGCCTCAACTCACTGCAAACTCGTAAGAGCGGTCTTCTTATGCAAAGGAAAAGAGGACTTCACATGTCTTAGGATGAGAATCATTACCCTAGCATTTTTCCTTGGTGTCATGGAAATGTATGCGGATGAAAAGCACCGCAATTTCCTCGCCTCCGTAGATCTGAAGTCGGCTCGCAATTTGGAGCTCCGAAGCTCTGTCGGTAACCGGATCTAGCCTCCTTTCTTCTTCCTTACTCTCCCCTCTCTCTACACTTTAGAAAGAGACTAAGTGAAAGAAGTGAGGGATTTGAAACCCTATTCCCGGGTATATCCCAGCAGGAGCAACCCCCAGCCGTCGGATCCCAAAATAAGGAAACGAACGGCCACGATCCTGAGCTGAAATGCAAAATCTGGGCCGAACACGGCCTGTGACATGCCCATGTCCAGGGTCGTGTTCCCCATTCGCCATCGAAACCGACGCATCCCGAAATTCACATGGGCACCCAACACGCCCATGTTAGACATGACACGCCCGTGTCATCCAGTACACGCCCGTGTTCCTGGGTGTGTTCCTCCATCAACACAGGACCAACACCAACCCGAGACACACACGGGTCTTAGACACGCCCGTGTCCTATTTGACACGCCCGTGTTATACACGAACAAGCTTGGGCTCCAGGCCGTGTTCACTGTCTCGACACTTCGTCGAGCACAATTCGTCGACCACCCGACACGGCCTTGGACACGCCCATGTCCTAGGCCGTGTTCCCTGTCTCAATACTTCGTCGAGCGAAAAATGTCGACTTCCCGGGAAGATCGTCGACACGAGATCGACACGCCCTGGGACACGCCCGTGTCTCAGGCCGTGTTCGCTGCTCGATGATCGTCGACTCCAAAATTCATCGACCTCTCGGCCAGATCGTCGACCCAAACACGACACGCCCTGGGACACGCTCGTGTCCCAGGCCGTGTGCCCCCTGCCAAATTCCAAACTTGGCTCAAAATGCCTCCCGTCGCTCTTTTGAGTTTCGGGGTGTTACACTACCTTTAAAAGCATTATTGGAAAAGACTCTAATAGATGTTTACATCTACTTCATATGGACTTGTTCGGTCCACTGCAAGTTAGAAGTTTGGGAGGTAAGGATTATACATTGGTTATTATTGATGACTACTCGCGCTTTGCGTGGGTGTTCTTTCTAAAACACAAGTCAGATACTTTTGATATCTGTACTAATTTTGTCAGGCAGATCCAGAATGAATATAACTGTTCTGTAGTCAAAATCAGAAGTGACAATAGAACAGAGTTCAAGTCTGGGACCATGACAAAATTCTTTAAAAGCCTAGGTATCTTTCATAAGTTTTCCTCTCCTCCTACTCCTCAACAGAATGGAGTAACTGAGGGAAGGAATAGAACACTCATAGAGGCCTGTAGGACCATGTTGAGTGATGCTTCATTACCGGAATATTTCTAGGCTGAAGCCGTCAACACTGCATGCCACATGCAAAATCGAGCACTCATAAACAAAAACCATAATAAGACACCATATGAACTACTAAAGGGCAGGAAGCCGAATATTTCATACGTTAGAATCTTCGTTTGTAAGTGCTTCATCTTTAACAATGGCAAGTATCACACTACTGAATTTAGTGAAAAGAGCTTTGAAAGCATTTTTGTAGGGTATAGTAGTCATAGTAAGGTATATAGGATTTTTAATAAGAAAACCCTGGTTATAGAAGAATATATTCATGTTGTATGAGACAAGCTTGCTGCAAGGTAGTTCTTCTAGTGTGTTTATTAAAGATGCAGGTTCAAAGATAAAAGAAATAAACTTGGTGAGCCAACTGAAGGGAAAGATCAAAAGTTCATCAAAATCACCACTCCAACCCCAATTGGAGAGGTTGATGACCATGATGAAGATACCATTCAAGTTAATAAAGTCACTCCTGTGGTTGAAAAAGCTCCAGATGTAAGGACTCTAGAGCTCAGACATTTGAAGGATCACCCAATGGACCAAATCATAGGAGATCCACGGGATGGTGTCAGAACTCGTAGACGTACAACTAATGAAAATTTATATTTGAGTTTTCTCTCACAGGTTGAACCGAAGAAGTTTGAGGAAGCAAACTCAGACGCATCATGGGTAATGGCAATGGAAGAAGAGTTGAATCAATTCAAGCGTTACCAAGTTTGGAAGCGTGTTCCAAGACCCAAAGGCAAGAACGTCATCGAAACAAAGTGGGTCTACAGGAAAAAGATGGACGAGGATGGTACAATCATAAAGAATAAGGCCAGATTCGTTACCAAAGGATACAGACAAGAAGAAGAAATCGACTTCGATCAGACTTATGCACCAGTGGCAAGGATGGAGGCAATCAGGTTGTTCCTAGCATATGCAGCACTTAAGGGTTTCACTGTCTATCAGATGGATATAAAGTTGGCCTTCCTTAATGGTGACATAAAGGAAGAGGTGTATGTGGAACAACCTCTAGGTTTTGTTGATTCTAACTTTCCTGATCATTTCTATCTTCTTTTTAAAGCTTTATATGGTTTGAAACAAGCTCCTCGAGCTTGATACGAGACAATGTCTAACTTTCTTCTTGAGAACAAGTTCATAAGAGGAAAGATAAATAAGACATTATTTCTTAGGGAAATAAAAAGCAAGATTTTTCTAGTGCAAATCTATGTCGATGACATCATATTTGGTTCTACTGACGACAACCTCTGCAAAAAGTTTTCCAAACTTATGCAAGGGAAGTTCGAAATGAGCAGTATGGGAGAGCTGAAGTATTTCTTAGGACTTCAGGTAAACAATCTGAAGATGGAATTTTCATCTCTCAGACGAAGTTCACCAAGGAGTTAATTAAGAAATTCGGAATGGAGAATGCAACCTCTATGAGGACTCAAATGGGTTCAACTATGTCTCTGGACAAGGATGAGAAATGGAAACCTTTTGATGAAACCAAGTACATAAGCATAATTGAATCCTTGCTCTATTTTACTACTAGTAGACCGGATATAATATTTTCAACATGTGCATGTTCTAGATTTCAAGTGAACTCTAAGGAACCTCACTACGCTGCTGCAAAACGGATTTTGATATACCTTAAAGGTACACCAAATCTTGGCTTATGGTACCGAAGAAGTAATGACAGCGAACTGATTGGTTTTTCAAACGTAGATTTTGCAGGAAGCAAAGATGATAGAAATAGCACTTCCAGGACTTGCCAATTTCTTGGAAGGAGGCTCATTTCATGTAGCAGCAAAAAGCAAAATTGTGTTGCAATCACAACGGCCGAGTCAGAATACATTTCTGCCGGCAATTATTGTGCACAATTGCTTTGGATAAAGAACCAACTTGAAGACTATAACTTGAAGGTCAAGGACATTCCTTTATTTTGCGACTCCTCCAGTGCAATTCTCATAGCCAACAATCCAGTCTCTCACAGCCGGACAAAGCACATAGAGCTACGATACCACTTCATCAGGGAGCATGTGGATCATGGTGACATAAATCTCCAATATATCCCAACTGACAGGCAGATTGCAGATATATTCACGAAGCCGCTAGACGACGCCAAGTTCTCGTTCTTCAAAACAGAACTTGACATGCTCAACAAGGATGAAGAAGAATGAAGAAAAAGGTGACAGCAAGTTCAAGTTCTGGCTATATTTCAAAATCCAAGAAATTTCAAAGTATGGACTTGATTTCTCTAGTACAACTCTTGTACTCGAGAACAACAGATTTACTTCTCAAGAACAATAATTACTTCTCGAGAACAAAAGCTCCTCTCAAGAATAAGAAATTACTTCTAGAGAACAACAGGTCTACTCGAGAATGGTGGTATTGTGCGAATAGAAAACAAGAGACCGAAAAATTGGAGTAACAAAATTTTTATGATCCAAAAAGGTATTTATTACAAAGGTATAGCCTCTTTTTTATAGAATGGAGGATATGAGAGAGATTACAATTAAGCAATGTGGGACTAAATAATTACAGGTGTAAGCAGTTTAACATAAAAACAAGCCGAGCAGGCCATGCGGTTAGACGAATAGGCTAACCGCCCGGCCACCATAAGAAACAGAGACAAGCCGCCATAGGAGACCGCCGGGTCTCTAAGCCGCCTGAGACAAACCGTCAGACTGCACGGATAACCATAGCAACAGACCATCCACCAAACCGTAGGAGAGAAACCGACAAACCGCTCGGTCTTTAAATCGCCATAATCAGACCGCCAGACCACCCGGTATCGATACAGCAACACTCCCCCTCAAGCTGGAGCATATATGTCGATCATGCCCAGCTTGTCGCAAATATGAAGAAAGGAGGTGGACATCGGCTTAGTGAAAATATCTGCCAGCTCTTTATCGGAGGTGACGAATGGAGTACAAATTTGTTTCTTCAAAATCTCTTCTCGAATAAAGTGGCAGTCGACTTCAATGTGCTTTGTTCTCTCATGGAAGACCAGATTTTTGGAGATGTATATAGCAGCATTGTTATCACAAAACATAGGTAGTGGATAATTGTATACCTCTCCTAAGTCAAGCATGAGAGCCCATAACCACTTCAATTCACATGTGGTTGATTCCATACTTCGATATTCTGCTTCGGTGTTGGACCTCAAGACGATAGACTGTTTCTTGCTCTTCCAGCTCACAAGATTTCCTCCCACAAAGGTGCAAAAGCTAGCTCGGCATTGACTTGTGGTCTCCTTTGTCATCAGCATAGCTTGAATCTGAGTACGCTTCAATCTTTAAATGACCATTCTTCTGAAAGAGTAGTCCTTTATCAGACGCTGATTTAACATACTCCAATATCCTTAGGGCAGACTGTAGATGGCACTCCCTAGGAGCCTGCATGAATTGGCTAACCTTACCTACAACATAGGTGATGTCGGGTCTGGTCACCATGAGATATATAAGTTTGCCAACCAGGCGTTTGTACCTCGTAACATCTAAAAGAAGAGGAGAGTCATATGTCCATGTTTTATCTTCTCCAGTCGCCATGGGGCATTGGGCAGGTTTAGCCCTAGTCAGCCCTGCCTATTTTAGCAAATGAAGAGCATACTTGCGTTGGGAGAGGACAAGTGAATTGGGCTTCAGAGAGATTTCTATCCCCAAAAAGTATTTTGGAGAGCTCATATCCTTTGTGACCAGGTGTCGGCAAAGATGCTTCTTTGTTAAGGTTATCCCAGCCTGGTCATCTCCAGTGAGAATAATATCATCCACATATACAGCAAGCACTACTAGACCTAAGAATGTTTTGCGAATAAATAAGGAGTGATCGGAAGAACTTCTCGTAAAACCCACGGCCGCCACAATCCCACTGAACTTGTCAAACCATGCTCGAGGGCTTTGCTTGAGACCATAGATAGCCTTCCATAGTCGGCATACCTGTGTCTCCCCCTGAGCAACATACCCTGGAGGTTGCTCCATATAGACGTCCTCCTAAAGGTCCACATATAGAAAGGCATTCTTAATATCCAGTTGAGAAATGGGTCAATCCCGGTTGACAGCTACAGAGAACAGGACCCTGATAGTGCTGAGACGAGCAACTGGAGAGAATGTGTCAAAATATTCAACCCCATACGTCTGGGTAAAGCCTTTGGTAATAAGATGGGCCTTGTAATGATCCACACTGCCGTCAGGGCGTAAAATCACCATATAGACCCAGCAACAGCCAACGATAACTGTGCCGAAGGGAGGAGGACAGAGGGTCCATGTACCCAGTTCAGTGAGAGTAGAAATCTCCTCATCTATGGAATCCTTCCAATGAGGAATAGTAAGGGCCTCCTGGTAGGAACGGGGGGTGGCAGTGGCTGAGATAGCCAATGCAAAAGCTCTGCGAGAAGGGGCAAGACGATCAAAGGAAACAACAATAGCAAGCGGGTGTTGGGTACATGCCCGAACCCCATTGCGAAGAGCAATAGGGAGATCCAGGTCAGTGGGTTCCTCAGTATCTGGAGCATCTGTGGTAGAGAGAGCTAGCTTAGGAGTAGAGAGACAGTTGCGGAGAGGAGGGAGATGTCACGGGAGGTAGACACTGTGGAGGAGAGGGTGGAGATGGTGGAGGTGGCGGAATGTCAGTAGGTGTAGAGGGAATGGATGGGTTGGTATGATAAGTAGGATCATCATGAGTAGAGGAGGAGGTGGGAGAGAAGTAATATGCATTTTCAAAGAAGGTGACATTCATAGAGACGAACTGCTTGCGGGTAACATGGTCAAAGCAACAATCACCTTTCTGAGTGGGACTAAATAATTACAGGTGTAAGCGGTTTTATATAATGGAGGAGATGAGAGAGATTACAATTAAGCATTGTGGGACTAAATAATTACAGGTGTAAGCGGTTTAACATAAAAACAAGCCAAACAGGCCACACGATTAGACGAATAGGCTAACCGTCCGGCCACCACAAGAAACAGAGACAAGCCGCCATAGGAGACCGCCAGACCGCCCGGTCTCTAAGCTGCCTGAGACAAACCATCGGGCCGCCCGGATAACCACAGCAACATACCATTCACCAAACCGCAGGAGAGAAACCGACAAACCGCTCGGTCTCTAAACTGCCAGAACCAGACCTCCAGACCGCCTGGTATCCATACAGCAACACTCCCTCTCAAGCTGGAGCATATATGTCGATCATGCCCAGCTTGTCACAAATGTGAAGAAAGCAGGCGGACACCGGCTATGTGAAAATATCTGTCAGCTCTTTATCGGAGGTGACGAATGGAGTACAAATTTGTTTCTTCAAAATCTCTTCCTGAATAAAGTGGCAGCTGACTTCAATGTGCTTTGTTCTCTTATGGAAGACCGGATTTTTGGAGATGTATATAGCGGGCTTGTTATAACAAAACATAGGTAGAGGATGATTGTAGACCTCTCTTAAGTCAAGCATGAGAGCCCGTAACCACTTCAATTCACATATGGTCGATGCCATACATCGATATTCTGCTTCGGCGCTGGACCTCAAGACGACAGACTATTTCATGCTCTTCCAGCTCACAAGATTTCCTCCCACAATGGTGAAAAAGCTAGCTCGACGTTGACTTATGGTCTCATTTGTCATCAGCATAGCTTGAATCTGAGTACGCTTCAATCTTTAAATGACCATTCTTCTGAAAGAGTATTCCTTTCCCAAGCGCTCATTTAACATACTCCAATATCCTCAGGGCAGATTGTAGATGGAACTCCCTAGGAGCCTGCATGAATTGGCTAACCTTGCCTATAGCATAGGCGATGTCGGGTCTGGTCACCGTGAGATATATAAGTTTGCCAACCAGACGTTTGTACCTCGTAACATCTAAAAGAAGAGGAGAGTCATTCATCCATGTTTTATCTTCTCCAGTCGTCATGGGGCATCGGGCAGGTTTAGCCCCAGTCAGCCCTGCCTCTTTTATCAAATTAAGAGCATACTTACGTTGGGAGAGGACAAGGGAATTGGGCTTCCGAGAGATTTCTATCCCCAAAAAGTATTTTGGAGAGCTCAATCCTTTGTGACCACGTGTTGGCAAAGATGCTTCTTTGTCAAGGTTATCCCAGCCTGGTCATCTCCAATGAGAAGATTATCATCCACATATACAGCAAGCACTATCAGACCCAAGGAGGTTTTGCGAATAAATAAGGAGTGATCGGCAGAACTTCTCGTAAAACCCACGGCCGTCACAATGCCGCTGAACTTGTCAAACCATGCCCGAAGGCCTTGCTTGAGACCATAGATAGCCTTCCGTAGTCGGCATACCTATGTCTCCCCCTGAGCAACATACCCTGGAAGTTGCTCCATATAGACGTCCTCCTGAAGGTCCCTATATAGAAAGTCATTCTTAACATCCAGTTGAGAAATGGGCCAATCCCGGTTGACAGCTACAGAGAGCAGGACCTTGAGAGTGCTGAGACAAGCAACTAGAGGGAATGTGTCAAAATAGTCAACCCCATATGTCTGGGTAAAGCCTTTGGTAACAAGACGGGCCTTGTAATGATCCACACTGTCGTCAGGGCAGAACTTTACCACAAAGACCCAGCGATAGCCAACAACAACTATGCCGAAGGGAGGAGGACAGAGGGTCCATGTACCCTGTTCAGTGAGAGTAGAAATCTCCTCATCCATGACAGCCTTCCAATGAGGAATAGTAAGGGCCTCCTGGTAGGAATGGGGGGTGGCAGTGGCTGAGATAGCCAGTGCAAAATCTCTGCGAGAAGTGGTAAGACGATCAAAGGAAACAACAACAACAAGCGGGTGTTGGTTACATGCCCTAACCTATTTGTGAAGAGCAATTGGGAGATCCAGGTCAGCAGGTTCCTCAGTATCTAGAGCATCCGTGATGGAGAGAGCTGGCCCGGGAGTTGAGAGACGGCTACTGAGAGGAGGGAGATATCGCAGGAGGTAGTGTAATGCCCCGAAACTCAAAGGAGTGACGGGGGACGTTTTGGGTCAGTTTTGGGCTCTGGCTGCAGGCACACGGCCTGGGACACGGGCGTGTCCCAGGGCGTGTCAAGCCTGTGTCGACACTAAGCCGGGGATTCGACACTTTGGTCTCGACATTGTGTCGAGACTGGGCACACGGCCTGCGGCACGGGCGTGTTGTAGGGTGTGTCGACCCATGTCGACACTTAGCCGCGAAGTCGACACTCTACGTTCGACGAAGTGTCGAGACATGGCACACGGCCTGCGACACGGGCGTGTCGCAGGGCGTGTCGACCCGTGTCGACACTCGTCCCGGGAAGTCGACACTTTGGTCTCGACATTGTGTCGAGACAAGGCACACGGCCTAGGACACGGGCGTGTCCAAGGCCGTGTCATCAGGTCGACGATCTTCGCTCGACGAAGTGTCGAGTGTCGAGACCGTGTACACGGCCTGGGGTTCAGGCGTGTTGAGGTGACACGGGTAAGGACACGGGCGTGTCCTAGAACCCGTGCAGTGCTCGGGTTGTTTTAGGGGAAAAATGATGGGGGTACACGGCCGGTCACACGACCGTGTCACATGGAACACGGGCGTGTCATCTCGAACACGGGCGTGTTCGATACCCGTGCGAGGTTCCAGGCGAGCCGATTTTGATGGCGAATGAGGCACACGGCCCTGGACACGGGCGTGTGCCAGGCCGTGTTCGGTCCAGATTGGACATTTCAGTCCCGAATCAAAGTCGTTCATTTCTTTATTTTGGGATCCAACGGCTGGGGGTTGTTCCTGAAGGGATATACCCGGGATTGGACTTAGAAACCCTCACTTTTCTTAAGTTGTTATCTTTCTAAAACCTTAGAGAGAGAGGAGAGCCAAGGAAGGAAGAAGGAGCTAGATCCGACCATTGGAGGAGCTTCGAAGCTCCGAATCGCGAGCCGACTCCGGATCCACGGAGGCAAAGCTAGTGTGGTGCTTTTCATCCGCTTACTTTTCAATGGCGCCAAAGAGGAACGCTAGGGTAACGATCCTCATCTGACGTTGATTGGTTGGATGGTTTCCATAAGTAACCACACGGTCTGTCTGTAGTATATGGCGTCGGGCCCCGGCCGGACCTACTGCTATATGCTATGCGACGGATAGGTGGTGTTACAATTTGGTATCAGGCTACTGGTTTTGGTCGTGCTTAAGATGAATTCGTGGGCAAATTCTTTTTAAGGGGTGGTGAGCACATTGTGTGCGTCATCGTTATAACGGTAAAAAGAACCCATGAATGTCCACTTAGGAATGAAAATACACGTGTTTGAGGAACCTGCGTGTTCCTATAATTGCTGTTTGCAATTTTATTTGGTCGCTTAACGGTGTTTTGTACCACTATAGGTGACCAGAAGTGGTGTTGGGCCGTCAGAACGCCGAGTTTCTGAGGCTAGTAGTGCACCGGAGGTTGCTCCTGCAACACCTCTATCGGCTGAGAACATACGATTGGTAGCTGAAGTGGTGTTGGCTGTGATAAATGCGCAGCCTGCAAGGCAAGCGCAGCAGCCCGCTCCTGTGATGGAGCAGGAACCTCTTCGAGAGGCTGAGCCGAGGAGGGTGGAGCAAGTGGTTGTGGAACCGGTGGTGCCAAGGAGGGCTACTGAGAGGTAGCTTAAGCATGTAATGAGCTTTAACCCTCCGGTATTCTCGGGGTTGGGAACCCCATCTCAGGCTGAAGACTGGCTCTCCAGGGTGAAGAGAGTCATGACAGCAACGGAGATGGAGGAGTGGCAAATGACCACCATCGCAACGTTCCTTCTGGACGGTGAAGCGAGGATGTGGTGGGAAGGATTGGAGCTGCATCATTTGAGAGGTAGACAACTTATAGACGTTCCGATGGAAGAGTTCTCGGGATTGTTCTTAGCAAGATACCTCCCTTCTACTCAGAGGATTTCGATGGAGAACGAATTTCTGAAGTTGGTTCAGGGTGAGAAGAGCGTGGATGAATATCTCCATGAGTTCACTCGTTTGAGTCGATATGCTAGCTCCACCATCGTGGATGAGGAGCGCAAGACTAATCGCTTCTATGAAGGCTTGAGAGATGAGTTGAGATTACTACTTTCGGGGCCAATGACGTAGGGTTTCTTAACCTTGGTCAATACTGCCCGGTCCTTGGAGAAGGACATGAAGAATGTACAAGCAAAGAAAAGCTTGGGTGAGAAGAAATCTGAATTTAAAGTGCCGACTACTTCAAAGTCCGGCTATCGGAGGTCTTTCAAGAAGCATAGGACTTCGGGTCCAGCTCCTTCTGGTGCTTCTGGGGCGACTACGGGTCGGACCCCGGGTGCGTGTTTTAATTGTGGAAAGACGGGGCACTTTGCCCGTGACTGTTGCAGCGGACGTCCTAAGTCCGAGAGAAGGCCGGGAGCTACTTATAAAGAGAAGGGCAAGGCGGTGGAGTCGACCGCATCCCATTATGCTCCGGCCCAACCAAGGGTCTATAATCTTGGCCAACAGGAGGCCATCAAACAAGATGATGTGGTGACAGGTACGGTTTAATTTATAGCACGTCAATTTCTTTAAATACTTGTTATGCACATGTTACCTTACCACTGCTTGTTTAGGATTTGTATTGATTTGTGGAAATCCGGCACGAGCACTCTTCGATACGGGAGCTTCACACTCCTTCTTGTCCGAAGGATTTATATCACGCATCGGAGTCCCTTCTTCGATGGCGAAGGATAAGTTGAATGTATTGTTGCCCAATGGGTGTTCGATGCGAGCGGATAGGATCTGCGATGTTAAGATTCGTATTGGGGATCAGGAGTTCGACCTGCAGGCGTCTTTACTTCCGTTTGTGGAGTTCGACATTATATTTGGCATGGACTGGCTCTCGGAGCACCAGGCCTATATTGACTGTGGTCGCAAGGAAGTCAAGCTGGGAGCAAGTCGTGAAACAACTTTTACGGGCTTAAAGGGGTCGAGCAAGACGTTGATGTCTGCTCTTCAGGTGGTGAAGGCGGTTCGTGCCGGTGCGGAACTGTTCTTTACACTAGTGGAAGTTGCGAAGCCGAAGCCCGCATTGGATAGTATTTCAGTGGTATCGGAATACCCTGATGTGTTCCCCGCAGATCTTCCTGGAGCCCCGCCTCAGCGGGAGATAGATTTCACGATCGAGCTAGTGCTAGGTGCAAAGCCTGTGTCACGATCTCTGTATTGGCTAGCGCCTAAGAAAATGGCGGAGCTGAAAGTTCAACTGCAAGAGTTATTGGAGCAAGGGTATGTGCGCCTGAGTTCTTCGCCTTGGAGCGCACCGGTCCTCTTTGTTAAGAAGAAGTACGGAAGCTTGAGGTTATGTATTGATTATCGGGAGCTCAACAAGCTGACGGAGAAGAATAAGTACCCGATCCCCCGGATTGATGATCTTTTTGATCAGTTAGTCAGGTCGACGGTGTACTCGAAGTTGGATCTCAAGGCTGGGTACTATCAGCTGCGAATAAGGGAGAGTGATATCCCGAAGATAGCGTTTAGTACGAGATACGGGCATTATGAGTTTACGGTCATGCCGTTTGGGCTGACTAATGCGCCGTCAGTGTTCATGGATTTGATGAACAGGACGTTCAGGGAGTACTTGGACCATTTCGTGATCGTCTTCATCGACGATATTTTGGTGTACTCACAAAGTGAGGAAGATCACTTCAAGCATCTTCATTTGGTGTTGGAGAAGCTAAGGAGAAATCAGTTGTATGTCAAGTTCTCGAAGTGCGAGTTTTGGCTATCCTCAGTGGCGTTCCTCGGGCATATAGTAAGTGGAGAGGGTATTGTTGTGGATCCGGCGAAGATTGTTGCGATACGGGAGTGGCCTGAGCTTGTTACGGTAGCGGAAGTCCGGAGTTTTCTGGGGCTTGCCGGCTATTATAGGCGCTTCGTAGAGAACTTCTCGCGGATAGCGTTACCTCTCACTACTTTGACGAGGAAGGAGCATAAGTTCGTTTGGACGCCGGAGTGCGCGCGAGCTTTTGAGGAGTTGAAGTGTCGGTTGACCACGACGCCTGTGCTGAGTTCGCCATGTGGGACCGAAGGCTATGAGATTTACAGTGATGCTTTAGGCAGCGGTTTGGGTTGCGTGCTACTGCAACACGGAAGTGTAATAGCTTATGGCTCGAGACAGCTAAAAGTGCATGAGAGGAATTATCCGGTCCATGACTTGGAGTTAGCGGCCGTGATTTTTGCCTTGAAGCTGTGGAGACACTACTTGTACGGTGTGAAGATTGATATCTACACCGATCACAAGAGCCTGAAGTATCTTATTGATCAGAAGGATCTGAATATGCGGCAGCGTAGATGGATGGAGTTCCTGGGGGACTATACATTCAAGATCCATTACGTGCCTGGTAAGGGGAATGCGATTGCGGACGCATTGAGTCGCCGAGCCCCAGCTCAAGCCAATTGGCTATCGGTGCATGATGAGCGGTTGGTGCGAGAGTTGGAGGCGTTGGAAATTGTTTGTGCGGATAGACAATTAAGATCTGAAGCAGTTCTGAATTGGACTGAAGTCCAATATGACCTGGCTGATCGTATTCGGCAGGCTTTGGATATGGATGCTCTTATGAAGCAGTTCATGGTAGAGGCTCTGGATGGGTCAAATTCCCAATTCGTCGTGGAGGACGGACTACTTTGGAAAGACGGTCGTTTGTGCGTCCCAAGTGTGGGCAATTTACGGGTGGAGTTGTTGTACGAGGCACACCATACCAAGTACTCGATTCACCCGGGGAGCACAAAGATGTACCGTGATGTTAAGAAACTGTTTTGGTGGCCAGGTTTGAAGAAGGATGTGGCGTTATATGTAGCGAAGTGTCAAACTTGCGCCTTGGTAAAGGCGGAGTGCCAAAAGCCGGGAGGATTTCTTAAGTCCTTGCCTATTCCGGAGTGGAAATTTGACGACATCTCTATAGACTTTGTGCATAGTTTTCCAAGGTCGCAAAAGGGGAACGACGCCATTTGGGTGGTCATGGATCGGTTAACGAAGGTGTCGCATTTTATTCCGCATAGGAAGGATGATCCGGTGGAGAAGTTGGCAAAGCTTTATGTGGATAACATAGTACGGCTTCATGGTGTGCCCCGCAGCATCGTGAGTGACCGAGATGGGCAGTTCACGTCCAATGATTGGAGGCTTGTGCAGCAAATGTTGGGAACAAAGCTGAAATTCAGCACAGCCTTCCATCCGCAAACGGATGGGCAGACCGAGAGGGTCAATAGAACCATGGAAGACATGCTTCGCATGTGTGTCTTGGATTTCGGAAAGCAATGGGAAGACCATCTTTATTTGGTGGAGTTCGCATACAACAATAGCTACCAAGCGAGTATTCGGATGGCACCTTTCGAGGCCCTATATGGTAGAAAATGTCGTACGTCGTTGTCTTGCTTAGAAACGGGTGAGTCAAAGTTGTATAAGCGATCGGAAGTGGAGGATGCTACTTCTTTGGTGAGAACCATTCGGGAGAGGTTTCTTATCGCTCAGGATCGGCAAGCAAAGTACTATAATGCCATGCACAGGAATGTGGAGTTCGCTGTGGGCGATTATGTATACTTAAAGATCAAGCCGTTTAAGGGTGTCTCGCGGGTGCGGCGATTGAAAAAGCTAAGCCCGAGGTACCTTGGACCGTTTGAGGTTCTGGAGCGAGTTGGTGAAGCGGCCTATCGGTTGAAGCTTTCAGTGGAGCTTAGTGGTTTACACGATGTATTCCACATTTCGGTGCTTCGGAAGGCGGTGCAAGAGCCTACGTAAGTGATCGCGGTTGATCGAGTGCCGGTGGATAGCGGGCTAATGACAAAGGTCAAGCCCGTGCGAATTGAGGACTCGGAGGTCAAGCGGCTACGCAATAAAGAGATCAGGATGGTCAAGGTCCGGTGGGACAATTGAGGTCGTGAGGAGCTCTCTTGGGAGCGAGAGCAGACTATGCTTGACGAGTATCCAGAGTTATTCCGCTCAGGTACAAGTTTTGGTTTTGTACATGTCTTTCCTTTATGTAATTTTGAGGACGAAATTCTTTTAAGAGGGGGAGAGTTGTAACGCCCCGAAACTCAAAGGAGTGACGGGGGACGTTTTGGGTCAGTTTTGGGCTCTGGCTGCAGGCACACGGCCTGGGAAATAGGCGTGTCCCATTGCGTGTCAAGCCTGTGTCGACACTAAGCCGGGGAGTCGACACTTTGGTCTCGACATTGTGTCGAGACTGGGCACACGGCCTGTGACACGGGCGTGTCGCAGGGCGTGTCGACCCGTGTCGACACTTAGCCGAGAAGTCGACACTCTGCGTTAGACGAAGTGTCGAGACATGGCACACGGCCTGCGACACGGGCGTGTCGCAGGGCGTGTCGACCCGTGTCGACACTCGTCCCGGGAAGTCGACACTTTGGTCTCGACATTGTGTCGAGACAAGGCACACGGCCTAGGACACGGGCGTGTCCAAGGCTGTGTCATCAGGTCGACGATCTTCGCTCGACTAAGTGTCGAGACCGTGTACACGGCCTGGGGTCCAGGCGTGTTGAGGTGACACGGGTAAGGACACGGGCGTGTCCTAGAACCCGTGCAGTGCTCGGGTTGTTTTCGGGGGAAAATGATGGGGTTCACGGCCGTGTCACATGGAACACGGGCGTGTCAGCTCGAACACGGGAGTGTTCGATACCCATGCGAGGTTCCAGGCGAGCCGATTTTGACGGCGAATGAGGCACACGGCCCTGGACACGGACGTGTGCTAGGCCGTGTTCGGTCCAGATTGGGCATTTCAGTCCCGAATCAAAGCCGTTCGTTTCTTTATTTTGGGATCCAACGGCTGGGGGTTGTTCCTGAAGGGATATACCCGGGATTGGACTTAGAAACCCTCACTTTTCTTAAGTTGTTATCTTTCTAAAACCTTAGAGAGAGAGGAGAGCCAAGGAAGGAAGAAGGAGCTAGATCCGACCATTGGAGGAGCTTCGAAGCTCCGAATTGCGAGCCGACTCCGGATCCACGGAGGCAAAGCTAGTGCGGTGCTTTTCATCCGCTTACTTTTCAATGGCGCCAAAGAGGAACGCTAGGGTAACGATCCTCATCTTGAGCATGAGTAGCTCTCTTTCTTTGCATAGGAAGCCCGCTCTCGTGAGTTTGCGGAGAGTTGGAGGCGTTCCTTCGGGTAGATATGTGAAGTCCTCGTTGTTTAGAGTCCGTAAGTGAGAACGGACATAGGCATGATGTGTGAAGCCTACCCGGACATGTTATTCTGGATCGGTGATGTTGCATTGCATAAATGCCGGAGAAGACTCTGTGCTATGGATTGTTTTTCGGGTTTCTACGCGGTAGATTGCAGCAGGGAGCCTTGGGGACTAACCCAAAGGTGCACCCGGAAAACTGGGCGGATACGAGATCCTGCCAACTTGGTGGCCTGAGAGCCAACTTGAACATAACCGGGTTATGTGAATTGTAATGGAAATGGGACTCGGTGGAAGTTTGACCCGCGCAAATGGCTTAAATTGTCATTGCGATGTGAGCACGGGTTAGATGGAACCGTACCCGTTCTATGTCGTTCGGTTAAAGAGACCTAAAGGCACGTGGCACTTGACGTTGGCATAGATTTGGGTCTTCGGCGGTCAATGGCTTAAATTGTCGTGACCCAGGCCAGGAAGACAAATTGCTCATAGGTTTGGCCGTCAAAGTGGCGGTGGTGAGTCCGGAATGTCTATGGCTTTAATTGACGTGACATCGACCGGTTCACCGAGAATGTGCCCTGAGAGCACGGGGCGTGTGGCCGTGCGAGCCAACGTCTGTGATGAAATGGCTATATATATATATATTGCTCGCTTATGCTAATGAAATGCAGGGAAGGAGCATCGCCGCCCCGAGTTGGGGGTGGGATCGTTATAATTTGGTCAGCATTGCTGACCCTTGCCTTGTTTTGCCACCGTGCGGTGGTTTGTTGCTTGCAGGTGCTGCTGGACCAAGCGGTCAAGAGCGGGCTAAAGCCCTTTTTGCGAAGCCGACCCTCGAAGGCCCAATTGGAAGTGTTTACTGTTTTATTCATGTATGACCGGCCTGCATGCCGTGGTTTGTAAATCATGTAATATCAAGTGAAACATTTTGTAAGGCCTTAAGGCTTGTACTGGTGTATTTTGTAACATTCCTATTTTGGTATTAGTGGACATTCATGCTCCAATGCTGGGTTCTTATTTTTGCAACTCTTTTATAAACTGCTTCCGCTAGAATGCTCTGTGTAAGACATTGATTGGTTAGATGGTTTCCATAAGTAACCACCCGGTCAGTCTGTAGTATATGACGTCGGGCCCCGGCCGGACCTACTGCTATATGCTATGCGACGGATAGGGGGTGTTACAGGTAGACACGGTGGAGGAGAGGGTGGAGATGGTGGAGGTGGTGAAATGTCAGTAAGTGTAGAGGTAACGGATGGGTCGGTATGATAAGTAGGATCATCATGAGTGGAGGAGGAGGCAGGGGAGAAGTAAGATGCATTTTCAAAGAAGGTGACATTCATAGAGATGAACTGCTTGCGGGTAACGGGGTCAAAGCAACAATAACCTTTATGAGTGGTAGAGTACCCCAGAAAGACACATTTAGTGGCCCGTGGTGAGAGTTTGTCAAGGGTGGCAGCGGGAGAGTGCACAAAGGCTGTGCACCCAAAGATTCGCAGAGTAAGAGGAAACAGATTCTTGTTCGGATAAAGAATGGAGAATGGGGTGGCACCGTGGAGAACTATGGAGGGAATGCGATTGATGAGATAGCATGAGAGTAGGACATCATAGCCCCAATAGGAGCGAGGAACGTTCATCTGTGTCATTAGAGTGCGAGCGACATCAAGGAGGTGACAGTTTTTGCATTCCACCACCCCATTTTGATGTGAGGTGTAGACACAGTTAGTTTGATGAATAACACCATGTTGCATACAGAAAGAAGAGAAATCATGCTAAGATATACCTTAGCATTATCAGAATGAAAGAGTTTAATAGATGTATCAAACTGAGTCTTAATCATATAATAAAATGATGTCCAGACAAAGAACAGTTCGGAGCAATCCTTTAGAAGATACACCCACGTACACCTAAAGAAATCATCAATAAATGTGACAAAATATGAACTACCTCGACCGATGGTGAGGGTAGGAGCAGGACCCCATACAACAGAGTGAACGAGGTCGAACGGACGAGAAGAGCCATAGCTTTGCATTGGTAGGAAGGAGGAGCGGTGATGCTTGCCAAGCTGACATGCATCATAGTTAAGAGGTGGATGATGCGGAGGGAGGTGGGGCAGAAGCTGGAGAATAAGCCGAGGTGGAGCATGACCAAGGAGAAGATGCCATTGGAGAAGATCTGTAGAGGAGGAGGAGAAGTCGGATAGAGTAGAAACGTTGTCGATGAAGTAGAAGCTGACGCTCTCAGTCCTAGTAGCAATCGTCCGTTGGGAGTCCGGATCCTAAAAAGAATAAGAAGTAGGAGTGAATGTGACGGAACACCATAGTTGCTTGCATAGAGAAGTAACCGATAATAAATTGCAAGGGAACTTGGGCACATAGAGAGTATCTGCCAGGCGAAGAGACGGTGTGACTTGAACCACTCCCATCCCATTAACCGGTGAGGAAGAGTCGTACGCAACAAAGACCGGGGGCAACCAATCATGTGTTTCTAGAAGAGAAAAACACTGAGGATTGTCTGTCATATGATTGATAGCACCAGATTCGATCAACCATCTATCGTGAGTAATAACGTGGGCACTACCGAAAGATGTGACCACCGAGGCGGACTGCGTGGAGGAGGTGGAGGCCATAGAAGAGAGACCGTGCAATCAAACAGGAGATCGGAGAGAAAGAAGGTCACGGCGACAAGGGCAGAAACACCAAGTTAGGAGACCAGCAAGCAGGGTGTGCAGCTAGGAAGGCCGCAGCAAAGAAGTAGAGCAAAGTAGAGGGAAAGAAGTCGCACGGCTAGAGAGAAGGCCACGCGAACAGGAGAGAGAGAAGACCACGTGAACTGGGAGGAGTTTGCGAGAAAGGCAAACAGGTTATGCGAATAGAGCAGAGACCGATTGAGCAGAAACTGGTCGCGCGAATAAAGGGAGATCGCGGGGAGAGAAGAGGCAGATCAACTATGAAAATAGGTCGCGGAGAAAAAGAAGAGATAAGTTGCGCACACAAAGGGAGGCGACAAAGAGGAGACAGAAACCGCGCGAACAGGGTGTAAACAGGCAGAAGAAACAAGTCGCGAAGTTAGGTAGCGAGAAGAAGGAGCAAGTCGCGTGGACAGAGGAAGCTCACAGAATCAGGACGAAAAGATCGAGTCCTCTGATACCATGTGTGAACAGAAAACAAGAGACCGAAAAATTGGAGTAATAAAATTTTTATTATCCAAAAAGATATCTATTACAAAGGTATAGCCTCCCATTTACAGAATGGAGGAGATGAGAGAGATTACAATTAAGAAATGTTGGACTAAATAATTACAGGTGTAAGCATTTTAACATAAAAATAAGCCGAACAGGTCGCGCGGTAAGACGAATAGGCTAACCGCCCGGCCACCACAAGAAAGAGAGACAAGATGCCATAGGAGACCGCCAGACCGCCTGGTCTCTAAGCCGCCTGAGACAAACTATCAGACCGCCCAGATAACCACAACAACAGACCAGCCACCAAACCGCAAGAGAGAAACCGAGAAACCGCTCGGTCTCTAAACTGCTAGACCGTTCGGTCTCCATACAGCAATAGGTATCATTTCCGGAGAGGAAGTTCAAATTCATCGATCGGAGTTCGACGATCACCGACGTCTATCGTATTTCGTCGATCGGAGGTCAAATTTTGCCGATCGGAGTTCGATGTTCGTCGATCGGTTTTCCTCTATTGGAATTCGATTTTCGTCGTTTGGAGTTCGACGTTCGTCGATCGGTTTCCGCCATATTCCAGGTACATTTAACGTTATTTATATCTTTTATCATCAAAATTAAAGGTAAATATAAATAGACTTAGGTCCAAGATATTTTATTCCCGATTTCTGTTAGAAAGTAGAGAAAAGAAGCGAAAAGTAGAGAACAAGCCGAATAAACTTTTGAATAATTGAAATTTTATTATCCAAAAAAGGTATCTATTACAAAGGTATGCCCTCCCTTATATAGAATGGAGGAGAGATGAGAGAATACAAATAAGAGATGTGGGACTAAAATTTACAGGACTAGGCGGACTATACAAAACAAACCGCACAGGCCGCGCGGTTAGACAGCAGGGCTAACCGCACGGCTACCACCAGAGAGGAAGAGAGACCGCCAGGGTAGACCGCCAGACCGTCCGGTCTCCAAGCCGGCTGAGACAAACCGCCAGACCGCGCGGTCTTCAACCCGCCAAGACAAACCGCCAGACCGCCCGGTCACCAACTTCAACACTCCCCCTCAAGCTGGAGCATATATATCGATCATGCCCAGCTTGTCGCAGATGTGGAAAAAGGAAGCGGACACCGGCTTGGTGAAGACATCTACCAGCTCGTTGTCGGAAGTGACAAATGGAGTGCAGATCTGTTTCTTCAATATTTCTTCCCGAATAAAATGACAGTCGACTTCTATGTGTTTTGTTCTCTCATGAAAGACCGGATTTTTGGAAATGTGTATCGCGGCCTTATTGTCACAGAACATAGGAAGAGGATAGTTGTAAACCTCTCCTAAGTCAAGCATGAGAGCCCGCAACCACTTCAACTCACATGTAGTCGATGCCATGCTGCGATATTCCGCCTCTGCACTAGACCTGGAAACGGCAGACTGTTTCTTGCTCTTCCAACTCACAAGATTACCTCCAACAAATGTGCAGAAACCTGAAGTTGACTTGCGGTCCACTTTGTCATCCGCATAGCTTGAATCAGAGTAAGCTTCAACCCTTAGGTGACCATTTTTCTGAAATAGGAGACCTTTCCCTGGAGCAGCTTTAATATACTATAATATTCTCATAGCAGATTGTAGATGACACTCCCTCGGAGCTTGCATGAACTGGCTCACTTTGCCAACAGCATAAGAGATGTCGGGTCTGGTTACCGTGAGATATATGAGCTTGCCCACCAGACGCCGGTATCTCGTAAGATCAGAGAGAAGAGGTGAGTTATCTGTCCAAGTTTTGTCTTCTCCAGCAGCCATAGGACAACGAGCAGGTTTAGCACCAGTGAGTCCTGCCTCCTTCAAAAGATCAAGAGCATACTTCCTTTGTGAAAGGACCATGGAGTTGGGTTTTCTAGAGATTTCAATCCCCAGAAAGTATTTCGGGGAGCCCATATCCTTTGTGACCAGATGGTGACGAAGGTGTTTCTTGGTCATCAATACCCCATCCTGGTCATCGCCAGTAAGAAGAATGTCATCAACATAAACCGCAAGAACAACAAGACCAGATGCGGTTTTCCGAACAAACAAGGAGTGATCTGCTGAGCTTCTTGTAAAACCAATGGCCGCAACAATGCTACTAAACTTGTCAAACCAGGCACGAGGACTCTGCTTGAGGCCATAGATAGCCTTCTTTAGCCGGCATACCCTTGTCTCCCCCTGAGCAACATACCCAGGAGGTTGCTCCATGTAAACATCTTCCTGCAGATCGCCAAAGAGGAAGGCATTCTTAACATCGAGCTGCGAGATGGGCCAATCCCGGTTGACAGCCACAGAGAGAAGAACCCGAATAGTGCTGAGGCGAGCCACGGGAGAGAAAGTGTCAAAGTAATCAAGCCCATAAGTTTGGGTAAAACCCTTGGCAACCAGGCGAGCCTTATAACGATCCACACTGCCATCCGGGAGAAACTTCACCACGAAGACCCATCGACAACCAACAACATCTGTGCCGTAAGGAGGAGGAACAAGGGTCCAGGTACCCCGTTCAGTCAGAGTAGCAATCTCCTCATCCATGGCAGCTTTCCAATGAGGAATAGTAAGGGCCTCCTGATAGGAACGGGGGGTGGTAGTAGCTGAGATAGCCAGAGCGAAAGCTCTGCGAGAAGGGGTAAGACGATCATAGGAAACAACTGCAGCAAGCGGGTGTTGGGTACATGCCCGAACCCCCTTGCGAAGAGCAATAGGGAGATCCAGGTCAACAGGGGCCTCAGTATCCAGAGTATCCGTGGTGGAGAGAGCTGGCCCGGGAGCAGAGAGAGATGGCAGCGGAGTGGAGGGAGAAAGCGGAGTAGAGGGTGGAGATGGTGGAGGTGGTGGAGATGGTGGAGATGGTGGAGATGGCGGAACATCAGTGGGAGCAGAGGGGAGGGATGGGTTGGTAGGAAAAGTAGGAGCAGGAGGAGGAGAGGAGGAAGCGGGAGAGAAGTAAGAGACATTGTCGAAGAAGGTGACATCCGCAGAGACAAATTGCTTGCGGGTAACGGGATCAAAGCAACAATAACCTTTCTGAGTGGGAGAGTAGCCCAGAAAGACACATTTGGTGGCACGTGGTGAGAGTTTATCACGGGTGGCAGCGGGAGAGTGCACAAAGGCGGTGCACCCAAAGATGTGTAGAGGAAGAGGAAAGGGATCCTTGTCCGGATAAAGAATGGAGAAGGGGGTAGCACCGTGGAGAACTGTGGAGGGAAGGCGATTGATGATATAGCAGGAGAGGAGGACAGCATATCCCCAATAGGAGCGAGGAACATGCATTTGAGTCATCATAGTGCGAGCGACATCAAGGAGGTGACGGTTTTTGCGTTCCGCCACCCCATTTTGTTGTGAGGTGTAGACACAGCTGGTTTGACGAATGACACCATGGTGAATACAAAAGGATGAGAAGTCGTGGCTAAGATACTCCTTGGCATTGTCAGAACGAAGGAGTTTAATAGACGTATCGAACTGAGTCTTAACCATAGAATAAAAGGAGGTCCAAACAGAGAACAGCTCGGAGCGATCTTTGAGAAGATATACCCACGTACATCGAGAGAAATCATCAATGAAGGTGACAAAGTAGGAACTACCCCGACCGATGGTGAGGTTAGGAGCGGGACCCCATATGTCGGAGTGAACGAGGTCGAACGGACGGGAAGAGCCCCGACTCTGCGTTGGGGGGAAGGATGAGCGGTGATGTTTGCCAAGTTGACAAGCATCACAGTTGAGAGGAGGATGATGAGGAGGGAGGTGCGGCAGGAACTGTCGTAGAATGCGGGGAGGAGCATGTCCAAGGCGAAGATGTCATTGGAGAAGATCTGTAGAGGAGGAGGAAAAGGCGGATAGAGCAGAAACGTTGTCGAGGAAGTAGAGGCCACCACTCTCTGTCCCGGTAGCAATCGTCCGTTGGGAGTCCGGATCCTGAAAAGTGCAAGAGGTAGGGGTGAATATGACAGAACACCGTAGTTGCTTGCATAAAGAAGTAACCGATAGTAAATTGCACGGAAACTTGGGCACATAGAGGGTATCAGCCAAGCAGAGAGATGGAGTGACGGGAACCAGGCCCGTCCCATGGACCGGGGAGGGAGATCCATCAGCAACAATAACCGGGGGCAACTGAGCATGTGTGTCAAGAAGAGAAAAACAGTGAGGATTGCCTGTCATATGATTTGTGGCGCCAGAGTCTATTAGCCATCTTCCGCGAGTAACAACATGAGCACTACCAGAAGAGGTTACTACAGAGGCGGACAGGCCGGAGGAGGGGAAAGCCATGGAAGCAAGAGAGGAGCAAACCGCGACGATAAGAACAAGCCGCGAGAAGAGAAAAGAGCACCAAGCCGGGCGAACAGAAAACAGGTCGGGCGGCTAGAAAGACCGCTACCAAGAAGCAGAGCAAAGCAGAGGGAAAGAAGTCGCACGGCCTGAAAAAGTCGGGCGAACAGAGGAGAACAAGTCACACGGAAAAAGAGGAAGCCGGGCGACTAGCAAGCAGGAGCGGGTGATCGCGACCAAGATGCGGGTGAGAAAGGAACAACCCGCACGGTCAGGCAGATCACAGCAGCTGCTAGAAAGCGGTCAAAGGCACAGCGGGGAAGAGGTCGCGCGGACTGAAAAGGCCGAGCGAACAGAAGAGAGGAGAAGAGCCGGCGACCGCGACCAAGATGCGGGTGAGAAAGGAACAACCCGCACGGTCAGGCAGATCACAGCAGCAAACCGTGAGTAGAGAGACAACACACGCGGACAGAGACAGATCGCAACGACTAGGAAGTCGGAGCGGCAAGAAAGAACAAGGAGTGCGGCGACAAGGAAACAGGTCGCTGCGACAAAGAGCAGTAGGAGAAGAGAACCAAGAAGAAGCAAGCCGCGCGAACAGGGCAGCGGACAGAAACAAGCCGCGCGGATAGAAACAAGCCGCGCGGACAGAAGAGAAGTCAAGTCGCAAAACAAGTCGCAGAACGCGGAAAACAAGCCGCGAACAACAGAGAGCGCACAGAATCAGGAGGAAATGACCGTGGGCTCTGATACCATGTTAGAAAGTAGAGAAAAGAAGCGAAAAGTAGAGAACAAGCCGAATAAACTTTTGAATAATTGAAATTTTATTATCCAAAAAAGGTATCTATTACAAAGGTATGCCCTCCCTTATATAGAATGGAGGAGAGATGAGAGAATACAAATAAGAGATGTGGGACTAAAATTTACAGGACTAGGCGGACTATACAAAACAAACCGCACAGGCCGCGCGGTTAGACAGCAGGGCTAACCGCACGGCTACCACCAGAGAGGAAGAGAGACCGCCAGGGTAGACCGCCAGACCGTCCGGTCTCCAAGCCGGCTGAGACAAACCGCCAGACCGCGCGGTCTTCAACCCGCCAAGACAAACCGCCAGACCGCCCGGTCACCAACTTCAACAATTTCAAATCCCACTCTCGAGAAAAGACTCTTCACCTTCTCCGTCTCCGCCGACTGCCGCACTCAAGGTCAATTCTCACTTCGTCGGCCAGCTCATAGTTCTTTCCCCTCAATGGCATCATCTTCTAAGCTCAGAATCGACAGCGAACTAATCTCCACAGGGATTGGCGAACTTTCTGATGACTTCCGGAATGTTCTTATCTTGCTCAACACCGCTGGCTTTTCTTTTGTTTTGGAACATCCATACCGTATTCTAACTTCTGATGTCGAAGAGTTCTTCCAACACACAAAGATTAAGCGCAATGGTAAGGTGCTCAAATTCAAAGTTAGAGATATAAAGGTAAAAATTATTTCTCTCTCGGTTTCAAAATTTCTGCAACTTCCTATAATAGATCAAGAAGATGATCTAGTAGGCACAGATTATGAATGGGCATATAGTTTTTGTGGGATTCCCCAATCATCTCACAGAGTTAGAAGACAGTTCATGAATGTTGAAAGCAAACTGCTGGCAGATATTCTGGGTAAAGTTCTTCTATGCAAGACAAGCTCCATCAGCTACATAACCCCAGAATTCTTTGATATGATGACTACAGTGATCTGTAGAAAGAAAATCCAGTGGTGCATGGTGTTTTTTGACAAGATTAAAGGATGTATTAAGAGCCCTAACTATGGCAGGGTTATCTCTCTTTACCTCAATCAGATGGACCCTAAAGTTTTCTCCATGAAAAAGGGCATGGCCCTCCATCACATGAAGAAAGTATCTATTACCTCCATCCAGAGATGGGAGGTTAAACTACAGAAGTCTGACAAAGCTTCAAAGGAAATTGAAGATGTGGATAGGACCCCATCTCCTCCTTCTCATCACATAACTGGCCCAGTTATTGAGGGGGAGCCTGCCTCATCTGCTCAAGCTCAGCCACCTCCTACTCCAACTTCCATAAAAACTCCAGCACTAGTTACTACAGAAATCCCTCCTCAATTTACTCCTCCTACTGCTGCAGCCTCAGTTCCATCTACTCCATCTACTGCTACTACTTCCACTTTGCTGCATCCAGACCATCCAGTTTTTCCTGCTGCTGAAGATATTCCAAACTCAGAAAACCTGATTGATGCCCAGGTAGAAGAACAGCTTATGTCTACTGATGAAGACATCAACAGGATGATAGAGGAGCTCACTTCCCAAGAGCCTCTATTCCCTATACATGAAGATCATCCTTCCTCTCCAACAAAGTCTCTAGCACAGTCTCCTCAAGAACAATCTCATGTACAAGAAGAACCAGCCCCATCTCCATCTGAAATATACTCGATGTTGAAGTTGTGTCCATAAATGATTCTAAAGATGAAATTGAAGCTACTTAACCAAGACTTCCAAGTCTTCACTTTAAGATTCCATCCATGCTGCCCATAGATGTTGAAGATGAACAAAGCACAATCAGTAAAAAAACATACTTCTACATCCATTGTTTTCATTGAAGAGATAGCTCCATAGACAGCCCCAGTTCAACCTCAACCATCTATTCCATCTGAAACATTTCTTGAAGGTTCCATTCTAAGCAAAATTGATGCTATGTTGGCTGCTCAAGGAGCTTATTTTGATTCTTCTCTAAAAGTTGTAACTGATAAAATGACTGCATTGGAACAAGAAATGAGTCGTGGATTTGCTGAAATCCAAAATAACACTGATGAATTTAAGAGGCTCTTACAGATTGGAGGAAAAGCCATAGATCATACCATTACAAGCATTGGTACAGTAATGGACCAATCAGTTACCCTGGCCAATAATCAGATTCAGCTGGACAAGAGAGCTCAAGAGAGAAATTTCAAAACTTGTGAAGAAGTTGGGAAGTTTAAAGAAGATATAATCAGCACCCTCTCCCTAGAAGTCAGAAAGGGGGGAGGATAAAGTGAAATAACAACTGAAAAAACAAGCACAAACTATGAAAAATTAGTGGGATGACAAACTGCAAGAGATACAGACTTCAGTACTCAAAGAAGTTAAAAGCACAAAACTATATACATATGACACTACTATATGGATGCATAATCAACTGTTTCCTGAACTAGCAATGGATCCTTCTACACCTCCTCCTGCACATTTGGATGTAAACAGGCCAACTTTCTCTCCTCTTCCAGAATACTTTGAAGGACCTCCTCCTAACTATTTTGAAGGACCACCTCCTAAGAACTATGAAGAGGTCTAGGAATCAGAACAAGCTAGCATGCCTCCTCAACCTCCAGAAATTCAGAAAGCCAAAAGACGGAAATATGGGGATGGAGCCTAAGCAAGTAGATCAACTCCCCATCTTGATGCTGAAAGGAAAAGACATCAAGAATTCACTGAAGTTTGGAGCCCAACCTCAAAATCTCTAATTCTTGATACATTGAAGCTGGTATTTGATTTCAATGAAGACAGGAACTTACATTATAGCTCTCATGAATGGGAGTTATATGAAAAGTCTCTTACTAAGAGGAGGATATATGACAGAGAATATGGGAGGAACAATCCCAAAGCTCCTCCCAGACCTCCAAAGTATTTTCCTAAACCATATAGCTACCAGAAGAGACAACAGGAAAAACTAGAAAGACAACAACAATAATAGGATTAATAGAAATTGAAGATGTTCTTATAGTTTTCATTTTTGAAATTGTGGAATTGAACTTTCTCTTGAACAAATTTCTATTAATATGAACCTTTAGTTTTGTTGATCTGATTTTTCTCCATTATAGCTCTTATTCTATTTTTTATGGTTATGAGTTTCTTTACACATTTTATATTGATGTAATTCACCTTAGTGTATAGGGTTCTGACTTCTACAAATAGGGGAGATTGTTGGGTATTGCATCCACAATAATCCAGATTTGTATGAAGTCACCCTTGAACTAAGATAAATTAAGTTTGTATTTGATGCTCTTTTTTTAGTTGAGTGTTTGCAGGATACAATTGTCAAGTATAGACCAATGTCAGTCTACAATGAGTCACCAAACACAGGCCCAGATAATGTAATCCCTCATTGTGTGATCCATGGTGTTGACTCATGTGTAGCTTGTCTATTGGGACACACTTCCTTTTCAAGCACTAAGGGCATAGGAGAAAAGTTGGATGTTGATTATAATGAAGAAATCATTTTTTTCAGACTTTTAGAAAAATTCTCTAAGTATTTTTCTCGAGTACTGTGTTCTGTACTCGAGAAGGACTAAAGTTTGTTCTCGAGTGAGACTTGTCTTGATTTCGAGTTGTAGAAACAGTTCTCGAGAAAGCTTAATACTGTTCTCGAGAAGGCCTTACGTACTCGAGTACTTCATGACACTTCTTCTCGAGTTACTTCTTTTTCCTGACAGAATTTTTCTAAGTCTTTTTCTCGAGAAGACTAAGTTTATTCTCGAGAAGACTGCTTAATTCTCGAGATGCGAAAGATTTTTCTTGAGACCTAGACCATTTTTCTCGAGAGCCAGACATCTGTTCTCGAGAATACTCATTTGTTCTCGAGTACCAGATTTTTCCTTCTCAAGAACTAAAATTCATTTTTCTCAAGTACTTCTTTTATTCTCGAGATTGTTGATTTTCACCTCCACATTTTTTCTAAGTCATTTTTCTCGAGATCTCCATTATTGTTCTCGAGAACAAAAGTTATTTTCCTCGAGACCTTCATTATTGTTCTCGAGAATAGAATTTATTTTTTCTCGAGTACAATCCCTCTGCTCGAGAACTGTTGTACTGTTTCTGAAATTTTCGTAAGTCCAGTCAGACAGATTTTCAAATGTAATTAGCACGTGTTTGGTCCACGTGGCTATCATTTATTATGATTATGACTGTTAGGTAAGTCCTATAAAAGGTTTTATCATAATCGACCAACCCTAGAAGAAGTCGTAAGAAGAAATTCTAAGATTCTGAATCGGAAATTCACTTTCTAAATCAAGAGCCGCCACCGCTATTCATCGTCATTATTGTCGATATGCTTTCGATCCATAGATTCAAAGCAAGAGATTCAGAGATCAAGATATTCTACAATCGACAGATTATCTCCTTGATCTTGTTAAGTCCAAAATCTTCAAATCCAGAGATCTAGCCGAGTCTTCTTCAAAATAATTCTGACAGAGCTTCAAAGTTCAAGGAAGAAGAAAGGCTGAAGTTTTCAGATCTAAGAAATTACTGTTTGTATTTCTTTATATTCATTTTATTATTGTAGTAGATTCTTCTCCGAGTGTAAGACCTTTGTTCTCTGAGTTGTCTGTAGGAAGTTTTCTCTTTCGAGTGTAGATCTTGTTTTTGGGATCGAGTTGTAGGAACTTTGTTCCGAGTGGTATGATTGTTTTCAATCCGAGATTAGTAGAGTAGCCAAGTCTAGTGTGTTGCTAGATAGGTGAGGTGGAAAGTGGATGTACCCAAGGTTAGGGAACCACGATAACTCTTGGTGTCGTCTGTGAATGCTTGGTTATTTTTTGTGTATCGCTAGCTAAATTTTTATTCCGTAAAAAGAACGCACAACTCACCTATTCACCCCCCTCTAGGAGATTTATGTTGAAAACTTGAACTTTTTCATAGGGTGTCACCTTGAATGGCCCAAAATATGTATTCAGTGGAGAGAGAAAAGATGGTGGGAATAAACCAAGGAGGGAGGAGGGGAACAAGGGGGTTGGGTTTTGGTGTTGTTGAAGGTGGTCAAATTTGTGGAGATGATGGAGGTCTGTTTTTCTTTTCTTAAGTTTGGGTGGCTCGGGTTGGAGGGGAGAGGCGTCTAGAGGGTGGTGGAAGGGTGGTCGGAAATAAAAGAAGGGGAAGAGGTGGTTGGCGGTTAGGAGGGAGGGGCTCGGGTTTGGTGTTGAAGGTGATGGCCGGTTTTGTTGAAAAGGGAGAGGAGGGGTTGTTTAGTTGGAGAACTTGTAGAGGGAGGAGGAGGAGAGGGAAGAGGCCAAGAAAAAGAGAGGGGGAATGGAGGTGGTCGGCAGCTAAGAGAGGAGGGAAAGAGGGAGGGCCGAACTAGGCAAGGAGGAGGAGGAAAATCTCAAATAGATTTAGGGTTTCAATTTTCAGTCATTCTCTACAAAATCCTTCATGACATGGCCTATATATAGGCTACACCACTCAATCTCCACCCTTGAAAATTAAACCACTCTTGATGGTTATATGCACCTATCTTACATATGAAATGGAATGATCAAAAACAACACATGATGGTTATAAGAACCCATCATAATACATGAAATGAAATAAACTCTTAAAATAAAATTGCGTAAAAATAAAATTACTAAAATATAAATGATAAAATATATAATTATAATTATGTAATTTATAATTATACATTTTATTTATTGGCGGCGGCGGACGTCAAGCAAAACATGTAGCGGCGGCGGCGTTGGTGAAGAAACATCGTGGTAGACTCCCATCCTCGATCTTGCGGCAACGACCATCCCAATCCACGAACTCTCTATGACGGGGATCCACGGCCGCATCAGCATCGTCGCCATCAATCCTCCCCCACTCAAAATTACTCATCACCGATGAGTGGCCTGTGAGGGAAGAACAGTCCAAAGCAGCAGCAACATGGGGCAAATCTGGCCTCGCTATACATGTCGTAGTAGCATGTACATCCATCAGCACTGAGAACCTGTCTTGCAAAGAAACAACAAAACTTCCGAGGAAACTTGAAAGGGTGTCAAGCAATAGAAATAAAACTTTAATATTACCATCTGGTTCAAGAACCATGGAATCAACGTGAGAAATAAACATGGCAGAACTAACACTCCTCATCTCAAGAGAACATGTAGTGGTAGAGAAGAACGACGAAGAAAGTCAATCAGGTGGAACAGAGACGTACAGTAAAAAGTCCGGAAACTTGAAATAAAGTGAAACACCCTGTGCTATATAAAAATCGGAAATAAAAGCATGAAATCTGACGTTCTTCATAATCATGGATGGGTCAGCGTTTCTACGTATTAATTTATTAACAGAGCCAGAAGGCATCCGCTCAGGGACTGACCAGACTAAACCCAAATCACTAAATCTAGCATTGGACGGTCTCAGAAAGGAGTGAAAGTGTGTGCGACATAACTTAAAATGAAACACTAATGTCCTAGATACATGAGGAGAGAATCCATATGCTACATGACTATACCCAAAAGCAGAGGATAAGGGGGGTAGGTCATGTGGCGCGGGAGCCTTATAATCTAAAATGATATCATTGGGCTCCAAACTCGCAGATTTAATTTTATATTTAATATTTCCACACTTGGCATGAAGATATGCCAAGGAGAACTGCTCATCATAAATAATGGAGTTGGACGCTCCCAAATGTGGAAGGAAGTGCGAGCGATATAACTCAAGGGGCTTTTCTAAAGTTGTCACAACCCGCATTTTCTCCGAATTTAAGAAGTATCATGAAAGTGAGAGTTAGATCTGAAATACTCTAGAGGGGGTGAATAGAGTATGCTTAAAAATTATTAACAGCTACTATAGCTTTTGCTGTAAATTAAAAGTGCAGAAATTAATAAACTAGAAAATAATAAATCTAAATCACAAGCACAGCAAGAACACAAGAAAATGAGGCAACTAGACGACACGAGAATTTTATAGTGGTTCCCCAACCTGGGTACATCCACTCTTCTACCACCCTTGGTAGGAATCCACTCAGGTTTTTGATCAGGTGCCTGACACCAATGAGCTTTTGATTAGGTGCTCAAAAACCATCCCAAGTCTTTTGATCAGGAGACTTGTAACCAAGGAATCACTTTTGAAGGGAGATGACAACCCTTTACAGAGGTGGGGGTGAGAGATGATTTTGTCTTCTCTTTCTCAATATACAACTGAGAAGACTGTGGATTTGATTATAGCTTAAGGCTCCCCCTGAGATGTAGAATGAATCAGGGAAAAACAGGAGCTAAGCTTTAGGGTGACAGGTCTTCAAACTGAATCCTTGACCAGCAATAATCTTCAGGAACTTCTTTGACAGATTGAACTGAAGTTGTTCTTTTGAAGTGTCCTGGAGTACTTGAAGAAAGAAGACTCTTGATATAGGTATTGTTGTTCTTCTTCTTCATGTGCTTATGAGCTTCTGGTCAAGATCTTCTGTGTATCAGAAAATGCTTCTTATTGACAGAGCAGATTGTTCAAGACTAAATGTTTTTATCTGTGTCTCTGTATATTTCTCAGTAAGTTGTGCTCTGTGTAAAGCTTTCTCAATGATCTTGATTGATTCCCTGTGTATCTCAATGTGTATCCCGTTATACTCTTCTTCTCTGTATTTCAAAATTTTGAATGCATCTGCAATTAATGCTGATAGCCTTAAGAATAATCGGCATTGATTTATTTCCCCAACTGTCCCGTGGAAAAAATGGCAAGCAATAATCCTGGAGAAGACCATAATTAATGCTCCCTCTAACGGATACATTTAGAGAATGTTAGATCATTAATTACTTAGGAATTATCGCATTAGAGTGGGGACAGAAAGCCGGAAATAACTAAGTCTAGAATCGTCGAACAGATAGCAGAATTCGTCGAACTGAGTCCACAGTTCGTCGATCTGAGATGTTGTATTTGTCGACCAGACGGCTTCTATTCGCCGAGCTGAGTTCCATGATCGTTGAGCTGGAAGCTAAACTGCTGTCTCTTTTGATCTTTGCCTATTCGTCGAGCTGGTAAATGTGTTCGTCGACTGGAGTTCAGCAATTATTCTGGAGTTGTCAAATATTCTGTGTCGACACAATTACTCCTGTGTGTCGACACAATTCTTCTATGTGGTGTCGTCATAGCCTTTCCACAATATCGACTGATGATCTGGATGTTGACACAAATTCTTCTAGTGTCGACTTAGTTGATGTCGACATATACTCTAAGTGTCGACATAAGTCTTCTGGTTCCAGAATTCATCGGGCAGAGAACTGAGTTCGTCTACCTGAGACTAGAGAACATAGTCTCGACAGAATGTTGTAATAGTCCAAAGATTCATCGACCAAAGAATAGTGTCCGTCGAGCTAAGTCTGAAGAACCTTGAATTTGTCGAGCTGAAAATGATTCTGGACTTAGAGAAAAATTGATAAACCTATGGAAATAGAGTTGAAGTGGAAGTCCAGAAATCATCGAGCAAAGAATGAAGTTCGTCGACCTGAGAACTAGGTTCGTCGACCTGAGTCTAGAGAACAGTCTGGACTTAGAATTTTAAAGTTGGAGTCCAAGGATCATCGATCTGTGACTGAAGTTCGTCGAGCTCAGCTCAGAGAATATTTTTCTAAGATCATTGAGCTGAGAACAACTATCGTTGACCTGAGTTTGACGAACATCGAACTTATTTTACTTAGTTTCTTGAGTAATCTCTGAATCTCTGGAAAAACTCTAAGTCTTGAGTCTCTGGCAGTCTGATGAAGGCTTGTCCATGTGATGTTGTTACTGAGGACTTGGCCTAGACTCTAGGACACAACTTTGACCCTAGCTATACATGTTGGGTCACATCATCCTAAGTTAGTGAACCTAGCCCAAATCAAACTAGGGATCCAACAATCTCCCCCTATTTGGGTGAGATCACTAATGGACTCAAAATAAAAACATAAAGTAAACAAATCAGGAAAAAGATATATCTAGCAGAGATAATTAACACATGCATCAGATATATTTACACAAAAGCTTTGTTCAAACAATATGAAATAGTTTAAGATAGAAAAATAGAAATAAAATGGTTCATATTTCACTTCTTCTGCTTCTTCTCCTGATGCTTTACATCTTTGCCCTTGTCTCCTGGCTTAGTAAAGATTATTTCCCTGTTTGGATTTAAAGCTTGTTCCATAGTCATTATCATGTCAGCAGCCCCTATAATCTTTAGAGATGTAACACTAGGGACCACTGCTTCAGGATGTAATTTCATATAATCATCAACATTAAAAAATTTGTTAGCCTTTTCAAACCTTTTCAGTTCTTCTCTCCTATATTTTGACATAGTAGTGTATTCAGAAATATCATTCCCTTCAGCCTTTGCCTTGTTAATCATAGAGAGGCCTACTAGTTCCTGGAACCTGGCCATTTTGGATGTGTTGGCTGTTTCTGGATCTTCATAAGGAACAGGAGGAGAGGGTGGTCTTTTATGACTTTCATCTTGTTGATGTTGTTGTTGTTGCTGTTGATGTTGTTGTTGCTGCTGATGTTGTTTTTACTGAGGTTGTTGCATGTGCTGGCTGCTTTCATGATGAGATCTCCCTTTATGTCTTTGATATGTTTGAATGGGGGAAGACCTTTGAGAACTAGAGCTAGAAGCACCAGCTGTAGGAGGAGGAGGAGGTGGTGGATCTTTTCTATACCTTTGAACTGGTGGAGGAGAGTATCTTCTACTCTTCTTCCTTTCCTTTTGCTGATTCTTAGATAGCCACATCCATGCTGGCATCCCTTTGTATGGAGTTATCTTTTGAAGAATGTGAAAGAATTGGTTTTAAGATGTTCTAAACACCTAGAGGGGGGTGAATAGGTTCAATTCTTTTTCTAACTTAGGCAGATAATTCTATCTAGTTCAGTGATGTATACAGTAAAAAGTACAACACAACATTCACATACATAACATTCACAGATTGCACACCAGTTTTATAGTGGTTCCCCAAATGATGGGTACATCCACTTTCCTCCTTCGCCTATCTAGCAGTGTACTAGATTCAGCCTAACTTCCTTCCTTCTTCTCAGATCCGCAGATCTTACAGCTCAGAACCAAGAATGGTTCCTACAACTCAGAGTGAATCCACACTCCTACAACTCAGGCACAAGCCCTACATCAGCCTCTACCACAGGCCTACAACTCAGAGTGACACCCCACTCCTACAACTCAGGCAATAGCCCTACCTCAGCCTCTATCACAGGCCTATAACTCAGGGAACAGATTCCCCTACCTCAAGCACTCATCCCTACTTCAGCCTTTATAATTTAGGCTTGCAACTCAGAGATGTAAATCTCCTACACTCAGATCTATTACAAATCCTACATGAATTAATGATGAAAAGGCTTTGATATCTTCAACGAGATGGAGAGAGAATTGGTTGAAGGCTTCTTGATCAGTTCTTGATAGAACTGATTTCTTAAGGGTCAACCTGACTTAGCTTTCTTCAAAGCTTCTTGAATCTGAGCACAGTAGGGTTGATCTTCTTGATGTTGGAG
Organism: Platanthera guangdongensis; assembly: GCA_039583875.1. NCBI lineage: Eukaryota > Viridiplantae > Streptophyta > Magnoliopsida > Asparagales > Orchidaceae > Platanthera > Platanthera guangdongensis. The sequence goes on along the minus strand of CM077147.1, from coordinate 158,835,383 downwards.
TTGATCTTCAATCAGCTTCCTTCAGAAATCAATCTGAATTCTTCAGGCAGACTGTTCAAAATCTGCCTTCACTGGATGAGAACTTCTCTCCTTCTTGTTTTTCTCTCTCTTCAATCTGTTGACTGTTTCTTTCTCTTCTTCAAGATTCTCAATTCTTCAGAGATTATAATTGATTGGCTTGAATAACTTCTCTCTGTTCTATATCTGTTATTCTTGTGGTTGTTATGTTCTCTTCACAATTGTTGAGAGAGCATATCTATTTATAGGCTTCAACCATGGTAACCGGCTGTTCCGGTTTCAAACTGTCTTCTGACACCTCTGACAGATGTGACAGCAATGTTAGTAATGACAGCTGTCAAGTCTCCAGCTATATTACTTCAGCCTTCATTGGACTTTGACTCAGCAGCAGAGAATGTCGACTGAATACTTCATATGTGTTGACACACATAGTCCATGTGTCGACACATGTCTTGTTGTTGTCGACACAGCTTCTGTGAAATATGTCAACACAAACACTCCTTGTCTTGACAAAGTTGGTGTCGACAGAATTCTGGTGTGTGTCGACATAAGTTCTGTGTGTCGACACAGTCGTTGTCGACAGAATTCTGGAATGTGTAGACAGCTTCTCTGTATGTTGACACAGCTCCTGATAATGTCGACACAAGTCTAGCCCTTAGTGTCGACACAGCGTTGTCGACAGATTTTTTGTGTGTCGACACAAATTCTGGATGTCGACATAATCTGGCCCTTGGTGTCGACACAGCCGTTGTCGACAGATTTTTTGTGTGTCGACATAAATTTTGGATGTCGACTCAATCTGGCCCTTGGTGTCGGCACAGCCATTCCCAAGTGTCGACACTTGTACTTAGAAAATTTTCCTTTCCATTTTCTTAACCTGCACATGATATCTCAAAACAACATCAAATACAACTTGATGCATATCATTGAGTTAGGTGAGGCTTCTCCAAATCTGGTACATATTTTCCAATGTACCCAACAATCTCCCCCTATTTGGAGAAGTCATAACCCTTAGTCAATGATATACATCACTTATAATAAAATAAAAAAAATATTCAATGACATGGAAATATATAAACAAAACAAGTAAATAATATCATCATAGAATATGATATAATAATATCAATCATGAATCATTTTTTTGTTTAAAACTTCACAATAGTTTGTTGACAATAGATTATATGGAGTTTAAAACTGAAAATTACAATGTTTTATAATCTAGTCAATCTATCCTAAGGCTGATCAGGCTCCTTGATCACTATGCCTTTTCCGGACTGGATCTTTTCTTGTACTGGAGCTTCAGTATCTTCAGCTGGCTTCTTGCCTTTGAGATCGTTCTTTTTAAGTTCTTCAACCTTGACTCTTTGCCTTTCAAAATAGTGAAAAGGTTTAGGAAAGTATTTACTGGATTCTACTGCTGTAGAAGGTATTCTCCCAGCCTTGTGATCCCTTCTGAACTACTAAATAACATCTTGTCTTTGCATATATTTATTCCACTCAACTTCAGAATACCACTTGCCTCTATCATGCATTTTGTCTTTGACAGCTTGCCAGGCAATGAGTATAATATTTCTGGAGGTTGGACTCCATCTTTCAAAATCAGGCTTCAGTTCAGCCTGCTCTCTAAATCTTTTCTTTGAAAGTTGAGCTTCTTGCTCTTTATTCAGTACTGCTTCTGACATTTCCACTTTCTCAAATATAACATTCTTAGTAGCCTCTGGAGGACTATACATTTGGTGAACCAGTTATTGAATTTCCTCAAAGTTTGAAGGGGGATATATGATTTGAGCTACCTCCTGCTGACCCCCTTCAAATCCTGCAGCTTGAATACCTGACTCAGATGTATTATCATCATCACATAGGGGAGGATAACCAAGAGTTGCTCTAACAGCATTTGTTATCCATTTAGCATGCTCTGAACTAGCATTGACTATCAACCTCTCCCCCTTTATGACTTCTCTTTCAATATGATCCCTGAGATCATTCTTTTGGAACCTTATTTGATTAACCAGATAATTGGTTCCCTCTGTATAATAGGCTTTAAACTTTTGTAGCTGAGCAAATATAATCTTCTGAGAGGCTTGAAGTGTAGATTGGAAAGTGGCTAAGTCTTCTTGAAATTTCTTATCAAACTCTGACTTTTCTTTAGCCCTTTCCTCAGTTAATGCAGTTGTTTTATTCTTTAATTCAGTAACAATCACATTATGTGATTCAGTAAGATTATCATTCATTCTAAGTTGATTTTCTAGGACATATCCTTGCTTGATCACTATATCATCAATCTGTATCCTTGTCTCTTATTGCTATTTTGTCAGATAAACTACAGCATTGCCTCCTTTATGGAGGCAATCTTTCATCTCTTTCTTATGCTGGTTTACCTCAAATCTGATTGATTTTATATCTTGAGCCAAAGAGAACTGAAGTTCATTGTGGCTTTCATCCATATATTTTTCCATGGCTGCTCTTTACTCATCCATTTTAATTTGCATAGCAACCAACAATGAACTGAAATCAATTTTTGGTGCTGAGGGTTGTGAGGCTATCTGTAAAGCTTTCTTATAATTTGAGCTTTTCTTCTTGTAAACCATCAATTTTCTCTTCTTTGCTCTTTGTGCTTCTCCATCATCAGATTCTGAAGAACTTTCTAGATTTACTATGTCCTTTGGACATGAGGGCAGCTCCTTATCAGTTCTTGGCAACTCCCCCTGAGTCCCTGGCTCCTCCCCCTCAGTTCTTGGCACTACTTCCTCAGTTCTTACTTCTTGTAAATCAGGGAATAATTCAAAAGAGCAAATTCTTGTTGCAGCTGAACTGGAGGAATATCTGTATCTTAAACATTTAATGGAGTATCATCTAAGGCAGATGTATCATCCATTGATATATTCTATGCAGGGATGTTGTCATGATGTGTCTATTCAACATCAGATAGAAGCACATTTAATGTATCTGGCTCAGTATCTAGTATAGATTGATTAATATCATTTATTACCTCAAAAATTGTTTGAGTGTCTGTTTCACTCTCTAAGGCAGCTTGCTCTTTCTCAGGAGCACTTTCTGGAGGCAAGATTTCTTGTTGAACTGGGGAAAGTTCATTGGCTCCCCCTAGAGGAGACACATCCTGAACTTGATCCAGTGGGATGGTGCTTTCTGAAATATACTCCCCCTGGATCTGACTATCATCTACAGGCCTTGGAGCAGATGACTTCCTTGTAGATTCTTGGTGGTCTTCATCTGAACTGAAGATTACTTGTTCTTCTGAATCACTAGAAGATTCAAGCTTCCTTGGGGTTGTCTTTTTCTTTTTCATTTGTGGTTCTTTTTATGGTGTAGAACCATCTTTTGTCAAAACTTTTTCCCATCTGGATAATATTTTCATATCCATCCTTCTCATGTGGTTTATTCTAGATCCAGTTGTGTGGTTGAGCACTTCAGGAATATTTATTTCCAGATACAGACTCAGAATTCTACCTAGATTAGGTTTCTTCAGGCTTTCCTTGATCTTGTAAAAAATTACTACAGACCAGTTAGTCTTTATTCTGAAAATAACTCTGGTCATCAAGCTGAACATATAGGCTGAGATCATATCATGTCCACCTGGTTTGCAGAGAATTACTTTGCCCATTATCTCTGGGAGAAACTTTCCTTGTGAGTTCATTCCTTTCCTTTGCATGGATGATTCAATCTTAGTGGTGGGATTCAGACCACACCATTGAAGAGCATCTTTGGTCATTGAAGATGTAACTTCACATCTTCCTGAGTCCTGGGCAATTGAAGTGTTTTCCTCAGACGCTTTTGGGTAAGTTTCACCTTGCAGCCTTGAATTGATGACCTAATCTTCAATCCAGTTGAATCCAGGGTTGCTTTTGTATAGAATTCAAAAATCTCCATCTTCTAGATCTTAGTAGGTTCTGAAACTAGATATTCTAAACCATTTTCTTGGATTAGGGTTATCACATCTCAAATCTCAATGTCTGCACTTTCAAAAGCATTGAGCACTAACTTATAGCCTTCGTTTATGTTGGTCTCCAACTTTGGCGCCATTGATGACGAGAAATTTGAGGAGAAGAGAGATGAAGGTTTGTCGACTTAAGGTTTGGGTCTCGAAAATGTTGAGAGCTTAGTCGACAAAATTGTTCTGTGACTTATTTATATGTGTGTCAACACAGAAGGCCAAAAGGCGGGATAATAAATACTTAATGTGTCGACACTGTAGAGAGTGTGTCGACACAGACTTCTAATGTCTCGACAGATTCAGACAACACTATGTGTCGACACAGTTTGTGATGTGTCGACACAGACTTCTTAATAATCGACTTTAATATATGTGTGTCGACACAGACTTCTGTATGTGTCGACATAACTATCTAAATGATAGAACTTCTATGTGTCGACACCAACCTCTGAGTGTCAACACCACTATCTCAGCACTATTTTGTTGTGTCGACACAACTTATCTTAAGTGTTGACACAAACTACTATATGTCGACACAAATTTCCCTTTGTGTCGACATAAACTTCTATATGTCAACATTGATTTACTTAGTCAGATTTACCAATTTATTCTAGGTTTAACATGCTTAATTCCATTTTAAAATAATTGAACTTAGTTTCATCTAGTGGTTTAGTAAACATGTCAGCAATTTGATTATTTGTGGTGACAAATTCCAAACAAATATCTTCTTTTTCAGCATGTTCTCTAATGAAGTGAAATCTAATTTCTATATGTTTTGTTCTGCTATGTGATACATGGTTTTTAGCAATAGAAATAGCACTTGTAGAATCACAAAATAGTGGAGTCCTACTTACCTTGAGACCATAGTCTTCAAGTTGATGTTGAATCCATAGAAGCTGAGCACAGCAGCTGCCTGCAGCAATAACTCAGACTCTGCAGTGGAAATTGCCACACTAGTCTGCTTCTTACTGCTCCATGATACTAATCTACCACCTAGAAACTGACATGTGCCAGTGGTGCTCGTTCTATCTTCTTTGCAACCTGCAAAGTCTGCATCTGAAAAACTAGTCAGTAGAAAGTCTCTATTCTTAGGGTACCAAAGACCAAGATTAGGTGTGCCCTTAAGATATCTCAATATTCTTTTAATAGCAGTATAATGAGATTCTTTAGGGCTTGCTTGGTACCTAGCACAAACACATGTAGCATACATAATATCTGGTCTACTAGCAGTTAAGTATATGAGGGAGACAATTATCCCTCTATACAAAGACTCATCTACAGGTTTTCCTACATCATCTTTTCCTAAAGGCATACTTGTCCCCATTGGAGTTCTCATGGTGGTGGATGACTCCATACCATATTTCTTAATTAACTCCTTGTTGAACTTAGACTATGATATGGACAAACCCTCATCAGTCTGTCTTACTTGGAGTCCCAAGAAGAATTTGAGCTCACTCATACTGCTCATCTCAAACTTCCCTTACATAGGTTTTGCAAACTTCCTACAAAGGTTGTTTTCTGTAGATCCAAAGATTATGTCATCAACATAAATCTGTACTAGGATCATCTTGCCCTTTGACTCCCTAAGGAATAGAGTCTTGTCTATTTCCCCACTTGAAAATTTATTTTCAATGAGGAAAGTAGACAATGTTTCATACCAAGCCCTAGGGGCTTGTTTCAAACCATATAAGGCTTTCTTAAGTCTATAAACAAAATTAGGATAAAGTGGATCAACAAAACCTGAGGGCTGATGAACATAGACTTCTTCTTTCAAATTACCATTTAGGAAAGCTGACTTGACATCCATTTAGAACACTTTGAAACCTTGGAAAGCTGACTTGACATCCATTTGGAACACTTTGAAACCTGAGGGCTGATGTTTCAACTCCTTGGAAACCATTTAGTATTGCTTCCAACCTTGCCACTGGGGCAAAAGTCTGATCAAAGTTAATTCCCTCTTCCTGTCTATAATCTTTGGCAACGAGTCTTGCTTTGTTCTTCACTATTATGTCATTTTCATCCAATTTGTTCCTATAGATCCACTTTGTCTCAATAATTTTATGATCCTTTGGTTTTGGAACCAGCTCCCATACTTTATACCTTGTGAATTGATTCAGCTCCTCCTACATTGCATCAATCCAGTTGGAGTCCTGTATGGCTTCTTCAAATCTTTTTGGTTCCAACTGTGATAGGAAACTTGAGCAAAGCACTGTGTTCAGTGTTTGCTTCTGGTTTGCACACCATGTCTGGGATCACCAATAATTTGATGTGCAGGATGATACTTTAGATTCCTTATTGTTGGAGGCATTCTATCAGCAATTTGAACTTCTTCAATTTCTTCACCAGGCTGAACTTCATTGTCTTCAATGTCAGCTTGTGGACCTTGTACTCCCCATGGACAGCAACCATCATTTTCCACATCCTGCCTTGCAGTTTGGTCTTCATTAATGGTCAACATGTCCAACTTTTCTTTTAAACCTATTGAGCTACAAGGATTGCTAGACAACTCACAGTTAATTCGCTCAGATTCATCAAACACTACATGAACTGATTCTTCTACAACTTGTGTAGTCAAGTTGTAGACCCTATATGCCTTACTATTATTGTTGCACCCAACAAATATCTCATCTTGGGATTTGGCAGCAAACTTAGTTAGGTGAGACTTGCCAGTGTTAAGCACATAACACCTGCTACCAAAAATCCTAAAGTAGGATATATTTGGTTTTCTGCCCTTCATAATCTCATAGGGAGTATTTTTGTGGTTCTTAGTTATAGATGCTCTATTGAGAACATGACAAGCAGTATTTACTGCCTCGGCCCAGAAATATTCTGGGAGTAAAGTGTCACTGAGTAGAGTTCTACCACCCTCAATGAGAGTTCTATTCTTTCTTTCAGCAATTCCATTTTGCTAAGGTGTTTTAGGTGAGGAGAATTCCTGATGAATCCCTAGTTCTTCACAAAACCCTGTCATACATTCAGACTGAAATTCAGTTCCATGGTCACTTCTGATTTTGACCACTGAATTGTTAAATTCATTCTGAATTTGTTTAACAAAGTTATGAAAGACAGTAGGGGTTTCAGATTTCTGACTCAAAAAGAAAACTCATGTATATCTAGAATAGTCATCTACTACCACAAAAGTATAGACTTTCCTACCTAGACTATGAACTGGCATAGGACCAAATAGATCCATATACAAGAGGTACAAATACCTCACAGAGTCTTTGGTATCAAGACTATGAAAAGAGGATTTGGTCTGCTTGCCTTTTTTACAAGCTGAGCATATACCCTCTTTTATGCACTTAAATTGAGGACCATTCCTCACTAACTCTAAACTATAGAGCTGGCCTATAGTCTTATAGTTCAGATGAGCTAGTCTATTGTGCCATTGGACATATTGAGATGCTTTCTCATCTGCAACTAAACATACAGGAGAGTTCATGTTTTCATAATCAAAATTTAAACAATAAACATTTCCTTTTCTATAACCAGACAAGATCACCTTCTGATCACTTGTCCTTTTGATCTGACACCCATTCTTAATAAATGAGATGTCATACCCAAGATCACTCAACTGACTTATGCTTATCAAGTTATGTTTCAAACCTTTTACATAAGCCACTTGAGTGATTGTTATAGAACTAGAGAAAATATTACCAAACCCTTTAATGACCCCTTTTTCTGATCCACCAAAGATCACTTTAGGTCCATTATCTATGGGAGTATAGTCCTTTAACATTCTCCTTATTCCAGTCATGTGCCTGGAACATCCACTGTCCAAGTACCATATAAGGGTATGGCAACTTGGACCCACCTGCAGTAAATAAAATCAATTTACCTTAGAACCCCAAATTTTATTGGGTTCTAGGTTCATGTTAGAATGAAACTTGATATTCTTACCAACAGTCTTCCTCATAGGTAAGCTGGCATTCTTTCCGACACTGGTGTTGTGCCAGCAATGCATGGCATAATGCCCTATCTTATCACAACACCAACACTCATATCTATTATACCTCTTTTTAGGTACAGTTTTAACAACATTGTCGTCAGCTGTTCTTAACACTGTTGGTATAGTAGTTCTTTGCTTGAGTGCTGGAGCTACACCCTTGTCATTCAAAATCTCAGACTTTCCATAACCATGTATGATATCATGATCATATCTATTAGTTGGTTGCCATACTTTTCTGAAGTAAATGGGGGGTTTGAAGGCTAGAGGTTGTACTGGGGCTTTGTCTTTTCTTTTGTAATTGGCAGCCCTTGCATTTCCCTCAAAGCCCAATCCAGTCTTACCCTTTTTAGGAATAAAGTCATCAATTAAAGGTAAAACTGATTTTTGCTTAGAGAACTTAGCCACCAGATCCTTTTCCTTTCGAAGTTTGACTTCCAAACTTTTAATTTGATCATTCTTGAATGTAATAGTACCCATCTGAATAACAGTTATGTTTTTCAGTTTGGCTACTTCATTCATCTTTAGATCCAGCAGTTTTTCTGAATCTAATGCAGGCAGCTTAAGATCAGCAATTTCCTTGGCCTGTGCTTTATTTATGATTCTGCTTTTCTTAAGTGCTTGCAGCAGGTCACCATATTCATCAATAAGTTGATAAACATCTCCTTCAGATTCAGATTCATCTACATCTCTTGATGCAGATGCTTCTTATTCTGAACCAGTATAGTAATCAGAATCTATTGAAGAATTGTTTAGCTTACTAGATCCAGGCTGATCCTGGCACTGATCTTCTTCTGTCAAGGCCATCAGCCCTTTACAACAAGGTTCTTCAATTTCATTTATTGAATCCAGCCACTTCAAGAATTCAGCCTCTTCTACATCCTCTTCAGTTGCCAACAGTCCTATATATGCTTCAGCTTCAGCCTCAGAATCTGATGATGAAGAATCTGACCAACTTTTTTGCTTCTTTGCAACAAGGGATTTCTCCTTCTTGCCCTTATTTTTTAGTTTCTTCTTATCATTAGATTCTTTTCTTTTGTCAGGACAATCAGCTACCACATGTCCTGGCCTGTTGCAGCAATAGCAAACAATCTTAGTTGAAGATAATTTACTAGGTTTAGAGCTATACCTGTCCTTCCTAGAGGATTTCGTTTTCTGATAGTAATCATCCTTAGATTGTGAGGATGATGGCTTGGATCTCCATTGTTTCTTCTTCAAAAACCTTTGAAATTGTTTTGAGAAAGCTGCTAAGTCTTCATTAGAATTTGGACTATTTGATGTGTGACTGTCATAACTTTCTGAAACAACTTCTGCAGCTTTCCTAGGAGGTGATGGAGACATCCTCCTATCCTTTCTTATGGCTTCAGTCTTGAAAGCCACTGACTTATCTCTGTAATCAACTTTATTACTTTTCTCCTCCTCCTTTCTGACCATCAGTTGTATTTCATATGAAAGCAGTTTGTCAAATAATGTTGGAGGTGAAATTTCTGCTAGTCTGGCCACTTCCCTAATGGCACATATCTTTGTGTCCCAGTCTTTAGTCAATGATCTCAGAAACTTATCATTTAACTCATATGTGCTGAATACTCTTCTATATGACATCAGTTCATTAACTATTCTGAAGAATTTCTTGTAACATTCAGTTATGCTGTCTGTTTTAGATTGTCTAAAACTTTCATACTCCTGATTCAGCATAGACTTTTTATCTTCTCTCACCTCTTCTGAACCCTCCATATAGACAATAAGGGTGTCCCACATTTCTTTGGAGGTCTTGTAGTGGATCAAGTTTTGGAATGTTGAATCATCTATGGAACTGACTATTATATTCTGTGCTCTCTTATCCATAGTAGCCAAGATGATCTCATCCTTTATCATTCCAGAATATTCCTTTGGTGTCCTGATATTTGCATCAAGAACTGAGACTTTCATTGGAATGAATGGCCCTTCTTTGACTGTCATGTAGATTCTTGGATTTGAAGCTTCCATAAACAATCTAAATCTTTCTTTCCATATGCCAAAAATCTCTTCCTGCATATAGGTAACTTCATAGAACCAAACTCCTTATGATTCTCAATGGAACCCATTTTGCCTAATAGATTTCTGCCTTGGAGATCTACTCAGACTATTAGGTCTATTCTTTGAGTAACTTCCCTCTGATACCACTTGAAAGAATTGGTTTCAAGATGTTCTAAACACCTAGGGGGTGAATAGGTTCAATTCTTTTTCTAACTTAGGCAGATAATTCTATCTAGTTCAGCGATGTATATAGCAGAAAGTACAACACAGCATTCACATACACAGCATTCACAGATTACACACTAGTTTTATAGTGGTTCCCCAAATGATGGGTACATTCACTTTCCCCCTTCGCCTATCTAGCAGTGTACTAGATTCGGCCTAACTTCCTTCCTTCTTCTCAGATCCACAGATCTTACAGCTCAGAACCAAGAATGGTTCCTAAAACTCAGAGTGAATACACACTCCTACAACTCAGGCACAAGCCCTACCTTAGCCTCTGCCACAGGCCTACAACTCATAGTGACACCCCACTACTACAACTCAGGCAATATCCCTACCTCAGCCTCTATCACAGGCCTACAACTCAGGGAACAGATTCCCCTACCTCAGGCACTCAACCCTACCTCAGCCTTTATAATTTAGGCTTACAACTCAGAGATGTAAATCTCCTACACTCAGATCTATTACAGATCCCACAAGAATTAATGATGAAAAGTTGTTGATATCTTCAACCAGATGGAGAGAGAATTGGTTGAAGGCTTCTTGATCAGTTCTTGATAGAACTGATTTCTTAAGGATCAACCTGACTTAGCTTTCTTCAAAACTTCTTGAATCTGAACACAGTAGGGTTGATCTTCTTGATGTTGGAGTTGATCTTCAATCAACTTCCTTCAGAAATCAATCTGAATTCTTCAGGCAGACTGTTCAAAATTTGCCTTCACTGGATGAGAACTTCTCTCCTTCTTGTTTTTCTCTCTCTTCAATCTATTGACTTTTCTTTTTCTTCTTCTGGATTCTCAATCCTTCAGAGATTATAATTGATTGGCTTGAATAACTTTTCTTTGTTCTGTATCTGTTGTTCTTGTGGTTGTTATTGTTCTCTTCACAATTGTTGAGAGAGCATATCTATTTATAGGCTTCATCCATGGTAACCGGCTGTTCTGATTTCAAACTATCTTCTGACACCTCTGACAGATGTGACAGCAATGTCAGTAATGACAGCTGTCAAGTCTCCAGTTGTATTACTTCAGTCTTCATTGGACTTTGACTCAGCAGCAGAGAATGTCGACTGAATACTTCATATGTGTCGACACACATAGTCCATGTGTCGACACAAGTCTTGTTGTTGTCGACACAGCTTCTGTGAAATGTGTCGACACAAGTTCTGTGTGTCGACACAAACACTCTTTGTCTTGATAAAGTTGGTGTCAACAGAATTCTGGTGTGTGTCAACACAAGTTCTGTGTGTCGACACAGTCGTTGTCGATAGAATTCTGGAATGTGTAGACAGCTTCTCTGTATGTCGACACAGCTCCTGATAATGTCGACACAAGTTTGGCCTTTAGTGTCGACACAGCGTTGTCGACAGATTTTCTGTGTGTCGACACAAATTCTGGATGTCGACACAATCTGGCCCTTGGTGTCGACACAGCCATTGTCGACAGATTTTCTATGTGTCGACACAAATTTTGGATGTCGACATAATCTGGCCTTTGGTGTCGACACAGCCATTCCCAAGTGTCGACACTTGTACTTAGAAAATTTTCCTTTCCATTTTCTTAACCTGCACATGATAACTCAAAACAACATCAAATACAACTTGATGCATATCATTGAGTTAGGTGAGGCTTCTCCAAATCTGGTACACATTTTCCAATATACCCAACAGAATGTAGTAAGGGGTGTCATTGTTTGGATTAGGCTTAGGAGCAGGAGGAGGAGGAGCTTTTCTTTTCTTTGATACTTGCTTCTTCTTCTTTATATCCTCCTCATCTGAATTCTCATCCTCATCTTCATCATCATCATTGTCAGAACCCTGAGGGTTATCATATAGATCATCCAAAACTTTCAAAGCTTTAGCAGAAATAGCAGGCTTTTCTGGAGCAGGAGCAGGAGTTTCAACAGGAGTTGGAGGAGAGACTGCACAAAAATCAGAACTAACTTGGACAGATCTTTCAGCTGCTGCCTTATTTTCATCTGCAATATCAGCCGAGATCAGTTCATCTAGATCTGGCATGGGAGAGTCATCCATGACAAAGGTTGGGGATGAAGGTATTATTGGGAAAGAGGGAATAGCCACTACTTCTGGATGTGGAGTGACTGCTGACTGTGCAATAGCAAAACTATCCTTAAGTTGCTTAGCAACTTCTGAAGAGATGGGGGAAGTGTATGGTATAATAGCCAAGGATGGCTTAGTAATCTCAGTTGGAAGGTAATGCAAATGTACAGTATCAAAAATACTCAACAAATTTTCTACATTAACTGTGGGATTAAGAATGAAATCACCAACAGTATTAGGCTCTTCAGAGTCTGATTCATCAAAATCCATATCAGTTTCAATAAAGTCAATCAAATCTTTATCTATGTATTATGTACACTCTGCTGCTGTTGCTGAAGCTAGAGCATCTGTTGCTGGAGCTGGATCTAAAGCCTCTAGAGTTGTAGATGCTGCTTCATCATCAGGCATCTCCCCCTGCCTAATTTCAGTGGTAACTGAGGCCAGGCCCCTGGCTGAGGATGGGGCAGCAGTAAGAGCAGAGATTTTATCAGAGAGAGAGGAGATGGTGGTAGCAAGAGGTGTAATTGCCTCTGCTATAAGGGACTTAAGGAGGGGAGTGATTATGGAAATGATAGAAGATATGGTGGAGTGGTCCAATGATAGAGTGGTAGATGGTGTTGCAGAAGGTGTAGAAGTGGGAACTATGGGAGGGATAGAAAGTGGAGCATCAGGTATGTGAACATTTGGAGGGATGGTAGATGTTGATGGGGATGGATGGGTGGCATCGTGCATGATGGTGTCTGTGGGTAGATGGTAAGATGGTATTGAAGAGAGATGTGGGGGAAGAGGAGATTGTGGTGGTGTAGGAATGTAGGTGTCATGGGGGGAATCAGGAGGTGTTGGTGGCTGATTTTCTTGAAGAGGAGAAGATGGAATTTTAGTGATGTTAATTGGTGCAGATGTAGCTGGTGAAGCAAGTTGAGATTGAGGTGTAGTAGCAACATGAGTATGTTGTTATGATTGTGGTGTTGAAGAGATAGTGGAATAGGGAGGGATTTGTGTTGCTGGAAGGGGGCTAGAAGAGATGGTGGTGTTGGATGGATTTCTACAGCAGGTGGGGGAGTGGCTTTAACAGCCCTGGTGCCTTCAGAAGCTGGGGTGGAAGAGGTAGAATCCTTGGTTGGCTTGGTTATTGTCCTCTCCCACCTGCCAAATAAGGCACGGGTGAGCCTTTTACTGGCATTGATGAATATGGTATGGGAGACCAGTGATTCAGCAGCCTTCTCTTGTAAAAAGATCCCTAGGATCCTTCCAAAGCATACTTCTTTTTTATTGTTTTTATTCTGTATCAAATCAAAAAGAATCTGTGCCCAATCCACTGGTTTCTTGTTTATGATTGCACACATGACCAGAAACTGGTGTCTGGTGATGTAGTCATGGGCAGTATATTTCCCAAGCAGAACCTTTCCAACCAAATATATCAAAAACTTATAAGGGGTAGAGAGGTGTTTCTTCAAGAGTTTGTTAGAGTTATCTCCAGTATAACCCATGAGGCTCAGCATCACGTCAGATTCCTCTATTTCAATCTCCAGTTGCTCTTCTACATTCCTTAATCCAAAAATTTCATTTAAGATTGTGGGAGTTAAGGAGATGGAGTTACCCGCAATGGTGTCTGTCATTGTATTCTCCTCTATTGGCGATAGGGTGTAGATCCATTCTCTAATTTCAGTGCTGTGTAGTTTGATTCTTCTAGTCATCAAGGTTTTGAGTTCTTGTTCTTCAAGAAGTTCCAGAATATAAAGGAATATGGGATCAGAATGTTGAAATGAATCAAAATCCACATCAAAACCTGTATCGAACTTCATGCCTGTGAGAATGCTTGCCTAAATCGTCATGTAATCACCTGCAAGAGAGACACAGAAATGGCAATCAAGTGCAAAGGAACAGAAAGCGCGGGACGGAGGTCGAAGAAAACCTAAATATAAGGTTTTCAAGAATATGAATCGACAGACTCCGTTCCACGAAAATAAAAATAATTTTTTGAACTGAGGTCGACGAAATAATTTTGAATGAAATAATTCGTCGATCTTATCCAGAAGAATTAAAGACAGTTCGTCGAACTCCGTTCGACGAATATCTTCTGAAGCAAGTTTGTCGAACTCCGTTCGACGAAACTCGTTGCGCTCACAGAGAGTTCGTCGACCTCCGTTCGACGAATATCTCTCAAACTTTCCCCGGTTCGTCGAACTCCGTTCGACGAACTTTGGAAAATTCGTCGAGTGCAGACAGAAATTAAATAATATCTTTTCCATTGATCATTCCAAGTTGATTTACAAAGAACATATAATTTCTCTCATCCAGAGGTTTGGTGAATATATCAGCCCTTCGTAAATCAGTATAGATATAGACAAGCTTGATTTTATTTTTGTCTACACATTCTCTAATGAAATGATGTCTTATATCAATATGTTTTGTCCTACTATGGTGAACTAGATTCTGGGCTATGGCTATATTACTTGTATTATCACAGAGTAGGGTTGAATTATTTAAGTTGAACCCATAATCTTGAAGCTGATTTTGTATCCAAAGCATCTGTGAACAACAGCTGTCTGCTGTAATATATTATACTTCAGCAGTTGAGGTTGACATTGATGTTTGCTTTTTACAAAACCAAGATACTAATCTCATACCCATGAACTGGCAAGTCCCTGAAGTACTCTTTCTATCTACCCTGCATCCAGCAAATCGGCATCAGAGTATCCAGTTAACTCAAATTCTAATTTAGCAGGATACCATAGACCTAGATTAGGACAACTCTTTATATATCTCAAAATCCTTTTTTGTAAAATTAGATGAGATTCTTTAGGGTTCACTTGGAACCTAGCACAAAGACATGTGGCAAACATAATATCTGGCCTACTTGCTGTGAGGTATAATAGGGACCCAACAATGCCCTATAAAGTTTCTGATCCACAGGTTTCCCTGGTACATCAGAGTCCACAACAACATTGGTAGCCATGGGAGTTTTCTTTACTGAGGCATCAGCCATCACAAACTTCTTTAGAAGTTCTTTAGCATATTTTGCTTGAGAGATGAAGATGCCATCAGGAAGCTGCTTCACTTGGAGACCAAGGAAGTAGGAAAGCTCACCCATACTACTCATTTCAAATCTGGAATGCATGAGGTCAGAGAACCACTTGCATAATTTAGAATCTGTCGAGCCAAATATAATATCATCCACATAGATTTGTACTAATAAGATTTGGTCCTTATGATGTCTAGTGGAGTTTTATCTACAGTTCCTCTTGTAAATTTATGCTCTAATAGAAAACTAGCTAAGGTCTCATACCAAGCTCTTGGAGTTTGCTTTATACCATAAAGAGCCTTATGCAATTTAAAAACATAAGAGGGGTAAGTTGGAGAAATAAAATCTGAAGGTTGTTCTACATAAACCTCTTCTTATAGCACTCCATTTAGAAAAGCACTTTTCACATCAAGGAATATTCTTATGGCTTCCAACCTTGTAACAGGTGCAAAGGTTTGATCATAATCAATTCCTTCTTCTTGCCTATATCCTTGAGCAACAAGCCTAGCCTTGTTTCTCACAATGACTCCTTGGGTGTAACGCCCCCGATTTTTCGATGATTTTATTTGTTTGGGAACGTCAGATTTATGACGTCATGGCGTTACTTTTAACGTCGATTTGACGGCGCAATGTCGTTAAGGCAATTTCGCGTCTGTGCGGTCGAGTAGGCCGAATTATTTCTGTAATGGGAAGATTTTGTATTTGGAATTTAAGTTAAGTAATTTTGGACTTGCTCGTCAAGTTTCATCGCAATCCGAGCATTTTTGTAGTCTCGGCGTGCGATTGAAGTTTTGGATTGTTTATGTTCGTCGTATACTTCGAAGATTAATATCTCGGGAATGGCTCGTTGGATTCTGGTTTTGACTTCGCCGTTGAGTTCGTAGCATCAGTGTTTGCCTATGGTGTGAGTTTCGTTTACTTCGGCGCTCGTTCGGGCTTCCGTGCTGAGTCGTCTCGAGAAGCTATGGTTCTACTCGATTAGCCCGTTTTAGATGTTTTACTCAGGCGCCTTTTTGGGGGTCAAAACGGCGTTGTATCAAAATATGGTCAACATGCAATTTGTTCGTCTCGACGATATCTACAACTTTCATGTTGACCACGTTTCGATTTGAGGTCGTTTTATACCCCTAATTCCGTTTTTTCTGCAATAACTCGAGTGGTGGGCTCCTACTCGAGTATATGCTGCTTCTACTCGAGTAAGTCATGTTTTTACACGAGTAATGAGCCCCTACTCGAGTATATTGTTTTACTACTCGAGTAGGTATGTTATTAATCGAGTAGGTATGTTACTACCCGGGTAGGTATGCTGTTACTCGAGTAGGTATGCTGCTACTCGAGTAGGTATGCTGCCACTCGAGTAGGCTGTTTTTTGTCTGCGTTTAGAGGCCGTTTTGAGGGTCAGAATTGCATCGTAACAAACTATCGTCAACATGAACTTTGTTCGCCTCGATGATATCTACAACTTTCATGTTGACCACGTTTCGATTTGAGGTCGTTTTAAACCCCTAATTCCATTTTTTCTGCAATAACCCGAGTGGTGGGCTGTTACTCGAGTATATGTTGCTTCTACTTGAGTAAGTCATGTTTTTACACGAGTAATGAGCCCCTACTCGAGTATATTGTGTTACTACTCGAGTAGGTATGTTATTACTCGAGTAGGTATGTTACTACTCGAGTAGGTATGTTGTTACTCGAGTAGGTATGCTGCTACTCGAGTAGGTATGCTGCCACTCGAGTAGGCTATTTCTGTCTGAGTTCAGAGGCTGTTTTGAGGGTGAAAAATGCATCGTATCAAACAATGGTCAACATGAACTTTATTCGTCTCGATGAGATCTACAACTTTCATGTTGACAACTTTTTGATTTGAAGTCATCCTTGACCTCTATTTTGGGTTCCCGCAAAACTGCTCGAAATAAACCGTTTTTGACAAAACTTTATATATATATATATATATATATATATATATATATATATATATATATATATATATATATATATATATATATATATATATATATATATATGGACTTAGGTTTTAGAACCAAAATTCATCTTCTCCGTTATTTTTCTCCCGAACCAGAGCAGCGAACGAGAGAGAGAGTTTCTTTTTCGTGAATCTTCCGGTGGCCGTCGACGGTTCTCCGGTGCTCGAAATCTTCAACCGAACTTAGATCCGGAAAGCTCTCACCGAGAGCTACGCTATCGTGGTAATTTCTTCCACATTCCTTGAGTTTTTTTCGTTAGGGTTTTTCGGCCCTAATCCCTTTTCCACCATTTTTGTCTAGATCTCAACCTCTCCTGCATCCTTTTGCCCCGATCTACGACGTGGAGTGATTCGGTGGACTTTTTCGGTAAAACCAAGGCAAGTGGTGGTTTCTCCTCTTTTCTCCTTGTCTGATTCGATGGTAATGGCTATGTTTTCATGTTCCCTAAAATTTTCTACGCTTATTCTTCCAAATTATTGCTATGATTAACCGCTTTGTTGATCACATGTTGTTATGATGTTTTGTCATGCTAACTCGATCTTGTCTATTTATGTTTAATCGTTCTTGAAGTGTCTTACCGATGGATTAAATGTCTTAGCTCTCGTTATCAACATATTAGAGTTTAATTAGGATTGTAAATCGTTTCTAAGGGTTGATCAACCATGTCCGGAATCTAGTAATGTCAAGTA
Source organism: Platanthera guangdongensis (assembly GCA_039583875.1). Lineage (NCBI taxonomy): Eukaryota > Viridiplantae > Streptophyta > Magnoliopsida > Asparagales > Orchidaceae > Platanthera > Platanthera guangdongensis. The sequence goes on along the minus strand of CM077147.1, from coordinate 158,817,471 downwards.
GAGTTTGTCGAGCCAAATCCCGAGATATTTGTGTTATGGTTTTTTTTTGGGTTTCTTGAATGCAGGAGTTAGTGGACGATTCCACCTCCGCGATATTTATTACCTTCATTAGTGCCCTGTGGAAGTCTACCTGGTTTTTGGATGCCTGCGGTGTATGGTGGAGAGCATGAGACTCCCTCACAGTTAGATGGATAATATATCCGTTTGTTTTGAGTGGTTTGTCCAAGAGTGACCACTACGCCTGTGTTTTTCGGTGGTGTGTCCAAGAGTGACCACTTCGCCGTATTTTTGGGGTAGAGTCAACCACAGGTGCCTAATGAAGGTTTTGTACTTTCTTTCTAAAGAGATATTTTTTGTAGTCACATTATAGCCATGTGCGTCTGGTGCACCCTTGTGGAACGTGACAAGTCACATTAGAGTTATTTTCCTGTTGATGCCCTGTTTCTTTTGTACTTTGCTTCAGTACTTTTGGTCTTGGGTTGATACCCCTGTTGACCTTTGTTTATTTTGGCTTATTACTTTCTTTTTTTCCTGCCACCATTTGTACCTTCTTGCTGAGGTGTTCTGTTTTTGGAATGCCTCAGGTTCAGAGCAGTAGCAGTTAGCAGTGCTGGTGTTGGATTTCTGGCGGCAGTGTTGGTCGTGGTTGTTGCCTCGTCTTAGCTAGGTAGTTTGTTGTTGGTTTAGTTTTACTAGTTCAGACATGCTTTTGTACGTGGGTTCGTGTCAGCTTGTTGGCGCCTACTGATTGTTAGTTGTTGATACTTGTTAGCTGCTCATTTATTTAAAAGTGGATGTTTTACTTGCTCCCTGGGAGGATTTATGTTAGGAATGCATGTTAGGTATTTTAAACTATAAAACCTACTACTACTACTTCATGCACTGCATAATTTGAAACTCTAACTTGTTATTTTTGGCGACCGTAAAAGCTATCTTCCCTACTATAATAAATTTAGAGTCCTGCATAGCATGAGTTGTCCTTTAGGGACGTTTTTACTCATGTAGAATGTTTGAGTTAATCTAATCAAGTATTTTTCCGCAGCGTATAATATATTTTGATTTGTGAACTAGATGAGCCACTAAGCCGAGGGATACGGCTAACTTCTGCACTTAACTGATTTTCCTTAAAATAACTTAAAAGGAACCTTTCTTCATTGTCGGTTGGTGTCTGCCTGAGCGTCCGCAGTTATCCCCTGCTGACGTGGCATCATGACGCGTATTTTCCCTTACTCTGATAAACTTTATTGGCGGTGAAAATGCGGGTTGTGACAGTTGGTATCAGAGGGAGGTTGCTTGACAATTTGTCGGGCAACCTTTCCTTATTGGTAATAGGTGTTTAGCATCATATCATACACACACCGATATGTCATCAGCACATCTTGGCCGAAGCACGAACACTACACTCATAGCATAACATGAAGTATATGGGGCATATTATGTAATATGGGATGCATAATATGTATTTGTATATGGATCCACCATAGGGGCAACATGTGAGGGTTATGTAGTATGGGATGCATAACCTCACCACATGAATGCGACTAGCACGTTTCTTTTTCGTTGCATGAGAATGTCATGTAGTATGGGATGCATAACATTTTCATGCGTACGCCGCTCATAACATGCATTAGGGCCTTTTTAGAATGCATAGCACCATCATGCATAGCATAACATTGCATAAGCACAACGTGTCAAGCTAAAGATTTGCGGGATGACATATGTACACACATGGTTTTCAATCAAAAAATGAATATGAATACATGCATTCATGCCATAGGCACAAGAGTCAATAGGATGAGAGGATATCATCCTAAGTAGGACATATCATCATTATAAAATCCCAGAGCAAGTTGCAGCGTAAGCAAGTGTCTTTTAAGTATGGTCTGAACTAGTTGCGTGGCTTTGTTGTAAGCTAGGATTTTGATGAGTTGTTCGTTTGATTTTTTTAGAAATGCCGCCAAAGCGTCCTGCGACGAGGTCGACTCCCCAGTCGGAGGGTGAGTCATCAGGTGCACAAAGCGATGCGCTTATCGAGAGTCTGCGTCAGAGCAATGAGGCTCTGTCAAGGCAAGTAGTTGCGATGCAATCGCAAATTGAGTCCTTGTTGTCTGCCACTCCCGCGCAGCAACCCTTAGTGCAAGAGCCTGCCTTGGGCCAAGCTGTGTCGGATTCCCCTACTCCTTTGGTGGGCCCGATGGTGATAACCCCAGAAATGAATTTCATATCGCACTTCCAGCGATTGGGACCTCCCACCTACGACGGGAGTGCTGACTTTATGATTTTAGATGATTGGATCATCTCCATCGAGGAGATGTTTTCATATTCCGGAATTCTAGAAGCCCAGCGAGTGATGATTGCAGCCTATAAGTTAAAAGGTGTGGCGAAGAGTTGGTGGATTCAGGAAAGAGAGAGCCTGAAGGAAGGCTGTACTTGGGAATCTTTTATGAATATGTTGCTGAAAACGTTTCTGCCCTCGGTCGAGCAAGACCGCCTGATGAATAACTTCCTGCATCTAAAGCAGAGACAGCTCACCGTGAGCGAGTACGAGATTGAGTTTAGCAAACTGAGCAGGTTTGCTCCGGATTTGGTAGTTTCTGAAGAGGGTAGAGTGAAACGTTTCTTGGGAGGACTACGAAGCGATGTCCAGCAGTTGGCATGCGCTTACCAAGCTGAAAGTTATGCTGAAGCAGTGGAAGCCGCTTTAAAAGTGGAGGCGATTGAAAACGCCAAGAATCGCTTTGCTGCGGCAAGGAAGGAGAAAAGAAAAGGTGTTGAGAATGGTAGCTCCAGGGCATTTGGCCCTTCTTCGAAGAAGAAAAGTAAGGATGTGTGTAGCTTCTGTGGTCGACCTTTCCACCCCTACGAAAGGTGCTTTAAGAGGACTGCAACCCTGAAGCAGCAGGTGCATTCCATCCAAGGTGCACCCAAGGGAGAGCTTGTGTGCTCGTTCTGTGCAAGGAAGGGTCATGATGTCAGTCGTTGCTGGATGAAAGAAAGGGTTTGCTTCCAGTGTGGGCAGAAGGGACACTAGAAGTCTTCGTGCCCCCAGTCTCAGCCCCCACTGCAGCCTGCCCCACTTCGAGCTCTGCCGCCGCCGCCAAGCCTGGATAAAGGTAAGGGAAAGCTGAACGTGATGACCAGTGAGGAAGCCCAAACCTCTACGCAAGTGATATCAGGTTAGCCTCAGTTTAATCTATCCTTATTAATTATCCTTGTTGCCCTAGTTATTGTTCGTTTAGTTACGTATGTTACGGTTTTAGGGGAGTTTAAGGTGCGGAATAGGTGGGCTCGCGTCCTTTTCGACTCGGGTGCCACCCATTCCTTTGTGGCCCGGAGATTTGTCGATAAGCACCATCTGAGTGTGGACCAATTAGGAGGCTTCTTCAATGTCAAGCTCCCTTCTGGTGATTCGGTGATATCTAACCAAGGAGTTCTGAGATGCCCTATCTGTCTTGGCAATTGTTTGGCTTATGCGGATCTGATGGTTTTGGATCTGTCTGATTTTGACGTAATTCTGGGCATGGACTGGCTGTCCAAGTATGATGCGGTCATCCAGTGCAAGGCTAAGCGATTGGATTTCAGAATGGACGACGGACAACCTAAGAGCGTTTATGGATTTCAGGACAGAGTTTCTCCAGTCATTTTTGCGGTACGTGCTTATCGTGCTATAGGGTCTGGTTGCGAGGCATTTTTGGTTTCTATTTCTGCTCTGGAAACAGCTTTTGTTATGCCACGTCTTGAGGATGTCTCGGTGGTGCGAGAGTTTCCAGATGTCTTTCCTGATAGTCTTCCAGGACTTCCTCCTGAAATGGAGATAGAGTTTGTGATAGACCTCGAACCGGGCACTCGTCCCATTGCTAAAGCACTGTACCGTATGGCTCCGCGTGAGTTGGACGAGTTGCGTACTCAGCTCGATGAGTTGCTGAGGTGTGGTTTTATTAGGCCGAGTACTTCTCCATGGGGTGCTCCTGTTTTGTTCGTCAAGAAAAAAGATGGATCGATGAGACTTTGCATCGATTATAGGGAATTGAACAAGGTAACAATTAAGAATAGATATCCTCTGCCAAGGATTGATGATTTGCTTGACCAATTGCGTAGTAGCTCGGTATTTTCAAAGATCGATCTTCGCTCAGGCTACCACCAGTTGAGGATTCAGGAGGCAGATATTCCTCGAACCGCTTTCGTTCACGACATGGACATTATGAGTTTCTGGTGATGTCTTTTGGTTTAACCAATGCACCTTCTGCCTTCATGGATTTGATGAATCGGGTGTTTAAGGATTTCTTGGACCGATTTGTTATTGTGTTCATAGATGATATCTTGGTGTACTCTCGCAATGTTGAGGAGCATACTCAGCATTTACGTCTGGTTTTGTCGACCCTGAGGGAGCATAAGTTATATGCAAAGTTGAGCAAGTGTGAGTTTTGGTTACCTCAGGTGTCCTTTCTGGGTCATGTGGTAAGCAAGAACGGTATTTCTGTGGACCCGACTAAGATTTCTACGGTAATGGAATGGGAGAGACCTTCTACGCCAAAGGAGATTAGGAGTTTCTTAGGCCTAGCTGGCTATTACAGAAGATTCGTGGAAGGATTTTTGGTGTTGTCTGCTCCTCTAACCAGACTTACTCAGAAGAATACTGCTTTCATTTGGAGTGATAAATGTGAAGAGGCTTTCCAAGAGCTGAAGAGGAGATTATGTACTGCTCCGATTTTAACCTTACCTACTGAGGGAGTTGAGTATGTTGTGTATGTCGATGCGTCACATATCGGACTTGGTTGCGTTTTAATGCAAGATGGTAAGGTGATTGCGTATGGATCGAGACAACTAAAGAACCACGAGAGAAACTATCTGACGCACGATTTGGAGTTTGCTGCTGTAATTTATGCACTGAAGCTTTGGAGACACTTATTATATGGCGCGATGTGCAAGATCTATACTGACCATAAGAGTTTGAAGTACGTCTTCACTCAGAAGGAGCTAAATCTGCGCCAGCGTCGGTGGTTAGAATATGTAGCAGATTATGAAGTGGAAATTCTTTATCATCCAGGAAAGGCTAATGTAGTAGCTGATGCCTTGAGTAGAAAGACCGCTAAGATTTTTAATCTGTCGGTGCAGTCCTTGATAGAAGAATTTGTGTTGATGGATATTGAGGTTGGGAGTAGTACTGTGCCTGCTAGTCTAGAAGTAGAAGAACCCTCTTGGATTTCCCTTACTCAAGCACATCAGAAGGATGATCCGGACTTGTTACATCTCCGGAATAGAACGGTGAAGGGAGAGCTACCCGATTTCTCTGTGGACGAGTTGGACACCCTGAAGTATCGGGGTAGATTTTGCGTCCCCTCCTTTGACGATATTCGAGCTAAGATCTGTGCTGAAGCTCATGGTTCCAGTGTAGCCTACCACCCTGGCTCCACAAAGATGTATAAAGATCTGAAGCAAATTGTTTGGTGGTCAGGGATGAAGTACGACATCGCAAAGTTTGTATCGGAATGTTTTACATGTCAGCGTGTTAAGGCTGATCATAGAAGGCCTGGTGGTAAGTTGACACCGCTTGATATTCCAAGTTAGAAGTGGGAAAGTATTTCAATGGATTTTATCACCGGTCTGCCAAAGTCTCCCCGTGGGCATGACTCCGTTTGGGTGATAGTCGACAGATTGACAAAGTGTGCTCACTTTGTTACATTTAAGATTGGGTACTCAATGAAGAAGATAGCTGAGTTATATCTTGAGGAGGTTATCAGGTTACATGGTGTGCATGTTAGCATCGTATCAGATCGGGACTCTAGATTTACGTCTCGCTTTTGGAAGAGTTTACAGGAGGGGTTGGGTACCGATTTAAGGTATTCCACCGCCTATCATCCTCAGACTAATGGTCAGACGGAAAGAGTGAATCAAATCGTAGATGATATGATCAGATGTTATATTTTGGATCATGGTGGTGCTTGGGATGAGCGTCTCAGACTCATGGAGTTTGCTTACAATAACAGTTATCAAGAGAGTCTGCAGATGGCTCCGTTTGAGGCCTTGTATGGGAGGTGTTGTAGAACCCCACTATTTTGGGCTGAAGTTGGTGAGAGGTCGTTGTTAGGTCCGGAAGCCCTTGAAGAGATGAATTATGCTGTGACTTATATTCGAGAAAAGCTTCGTGTGGCTCAAGAACGCTATGAGAAATATGCTAATCTTCGAAGGGTCGATCTGGAGTTTGCGGTTGGAGACTTGGTGTTTCTGAAGGTTTCTCCAATGTCCGGTGTTAAAAGATTTGGTAGGAACCACAAGTTAGACCCCCGGTATGTGGGACCTTTCCAGATTCTTGAGCGCATTGGAGTGTCGGCTTATAGGTTGGAATTGCCTGCGACCTTCCCTGGTGTCCATGATGTATTCCATGTGAGCCAGTTGCGGAAATGTGTTCGTAATGATCGTCAAGTCCTCGACTCGATACCCCAGATTCAGCCCAACCATACTTATGTGGAAGAACCTGTTCGTGTTCTGGATTTTCAAGAGCGGGTGTTGCGGAGAAAGACCATCCCTATGGTCAAGATTCTTTGGAGAAATCAAGACGTCGAGAGCGCGACGTGGGAATTGGAATCGGTGATGAGGGGATCTCACCCGCACCTCTTCTCTTAGTTTCAGGTATGTCGTTATGTTTTCAGTTATGTTTGATTTTATCGTTTTGATTGGTTTTGGAGTTGTGTTAATTTTTGGGACGAAACTTATTTTTATGGGGAGTGACTGTAACACCCCCGATTTTTCGATGATTTTATTTGTTTGGGAACGTCAGATTTATGACGTCGTGGCGTTACTTTTAACGTCGATTTGACGGCGCAATGTCGTTAAGGCAATTTCGCGTCCGTGCGGTCGAGTAGGCCGAATTATTGTTGTAATGGGAAGATTTTGCATTTGGAATTTAAGTTAAGTAATTTTGGACTTGCTCGTCAAGTTTCATCACAATCCGAGCATTTTTGTAGTCTCGGCGCGCGATTGAAGTTTTGGATTGTTTATGTTCGTCGTATACTTCGAAGATTAATATCTCGGGAATGGCTCGTCGGATTCTAGTTTTGACTTCGCCGTTGAGTTCGTAGCGTCAGTGTTTGCCTATGATGTGAGTTTCGTTTACTTCGGCGCTCGTTCGGGCTTCCGTGCTGAGTCGTCTCGAGAAGCTATGGTTCTACTCGATTAGCCCGTTTTAGATGTTTTACTCAGGCGCCTTTTTGGGGGTCAAAACGGCGTTGTATCAAAATATGGTCAACATGAAATTTGTTTGTCTCGACGATATCTACAACTTTCATGTTGACCGCTTTTCGATTTGAGGTCGTTTTATACCCCTAATTCCATTTTTTCTGCAATAACTCGAGTGGTGGGCTGCAACTCGAGTATATGCTGCTTCTACTCGAGTAAGTCATGTTTTACACGAGTAATGAGCCCCTACTCGAGTATATTGTGTTACTACTCGAGTAGGTGTGTTATTACTCGAGTAGGTATGTTACTACTCGAGTAGGTATGTTGTTCCTCGAGTAGGTATGATGCTACTCGAGTAGGTATGCTGCCACTCGAGTAGGCTGTTTTCTGTCTACGTTTAGAGGCCGTTTTGAGGGTCAAAACTGCATCGTAACAAAATATGGTCAACATGAAATTTGTTCGTCTCGACGATATCTACAACTTTCATGTTGACCACGTTTCGATTGGAGGTCGTTTTAAACCCCTAATTCCGTTTGTTCTGCAATAACTCGAGTGGTGGGCTGCTACTCGAGTATATGTTGCTTCTACTCGAGTAAGTCATGTTTTTACACGAGTAATGAGCCCCTGCTCGAGTATATTGTGTTACTACTCGAGTAGGTATGTTATTACTCGAGTAGGTATGTTACTACTCGAGTAGGTATGTTGTTACTCGAGTAGGTATGCTGCTACTCGAGTAGGTATGCTGCCACTCGAGTAGGCTGTTTCTGTCTGAGTTCAGAGGCCGTTTTGAGGGTCAAAACGGCATTGTATCAAACAATGGTCAACATGAACTTTATTCGTCTCGACGAGATCTACAACTTTCATGTTGACAACCTTTTGATTTGAAGTCATCCTTTACCTCTATTTTGGGTTCCCGCAAAACTGCTCGAAATAAACCGTTTTTGACAAAACTTTTTATAAATATATATATATATATATATATATATATATATATATATATATATATATATATATATATATATATATATATATATATATATATATATATATATATATATATATATATATATATATTGGGACTTAGGTTTTAGAACCAAAATTCATCTTCTCCGTTATTTTTCTCCCGAACCAGAGCAGCGAGAGAGAGAGTTTCTTTTTCGTGAATCTTCCGGTGGCCGTCGACGGTTCTCCGGTGCTCGAAATCTTCAACCGAACTTAAATCCGGAAAGCTCTCGCCGAGAGCTACGCTATCGTGGTAATTTCTTCCCCATTCCTTGAGTTTTTTTCGTTAGGGTTTTTCGGCCCTAATCCCTTTTCCACCATTTTTGTCTAGATCTCAACCTCTCCCGCATCCTTTTGCCCCGATCTACGACGTGGAGTGATTCGGTGGACTTTTCCGGTAAAACCAAGGCAAGTGGTGGTTTCTTCTCTTTTCTCTTTGTCAGATTCGATGGTAACGGCTATGTTTTCATTTTCCCTAAAATTTTCTACGCTTATTCTTCCAAATTATTGCTATGATTAATCGCTTTGTTGATCACATGTTGTTATGATGTTTTGTCATGCTAACTCGATCTTGTCTATTTATGTTTAATTGTTCTTGAAGTGTCTTACCGATGGCTTAAATACCTTAGCTCTCGTTATCAACGTATTAGAGTTTAATTAGGATTGTAAATCGTTCATAAGGGTTGATCAACCATGTCCGGAATCTAGTAATGTTAAGTAGAGTTTGTCGAGCCAAATCCCGAGATATTTGTGTTATGGTTTTTTTTTGGGTTTCTTGAATGCGGGAGTTAGTGGACGATTCCACCTCCGCGGTATTTATTACCTTCATTAGTGCCCTGTGGAAGTCTACCTGGTTTTTGGATGCCTGCGGTGTATGGTGGAGAGCATGAGACTCCCTCGCAGTTAGATGGATAATATATCCATTTGTTTTGAGTGGTGTGTCCAAGAGTGACCACTACGCCTGTGTTTTTCGGTGGTGTGTCCAAGAGTGACCACTTCGCCGTGTTTTTGTGGTAGAGTCAACCACAGGTGCCTAATGAAGGTTTTGTACTTTCTTTTTGAAGAGATATTTTTTGTAGTCACCTTATAGCCATGTGCGTCTGGTGCACCCTTGTGGAACGTGACAAGTCACGTTAGAGTTCTTTTCCTGTTGATGCACTGTTTCTTTTGTACTTTGCTTCAGTACTTTTGGTCGTGGGTTGGTACCCCTGTTGACCTTTGTTTATTTTGGCTTATTACTTTCTTTTTTTCCTGCCACCATTTGTACCTTCTTGCTGAGGTGTTCTGTTTTTGGAATGCCTCAGGTTCAGAGCAGTAGCAGTTAGCAGTGCTGGTGTTGGATTTCTAGCGGCAGTGTTGGCCGTGGTTGTTGCCTCATCTTAGCGAGGTAGTTTGTTGTTGGTTTAGTTTTACTAGTTCAGACAAGCTTTTGTACGTGGGTTCGTGTCAGCTTGTTGGCGCCCACTGATTGTTAGTTGTTGATACTTGCTAGCTGCTCATTTATTTAAAAGTGGATGTTTTACTTGCTCTCTGGGAGGATTTATGCTAGGAATGCATGTTAGGTATTTTAAACTATAAAACCTACTACTACTACTTCATGCACTGCATAATTTGAAACTCTAACTTGTTATTTTTGGCGACCGTAAAAGCTATCTTCCCTACTATAATAAATTTAGAGTCTTGCATAGCATGAGTTGTCCTTTAGGGACGTTTTTACTCATGTAGGATGTTTGAGTTAATCTAATCAAGTATTTTTCCGCAGCGTATAATATATTTTGATTCGTGGACTAGATGAGCCACTAAGCCGAGGGATGCGGCTAACTTCTGCACTTAACTGATTTTCCTTAAAATAACTTAAAAGGAACCTTTCTTCATTGTCGGTTGGTGTCTGCCTGAGCATCCGCAGTTATCTCCTGCTGACGTGGCATCATGACGCATATTTTCCCTTACTCTGATAAACTTTATTGGCGGTGAAAATGCGGGTTGTGACATTGGGCATCCAGTTTGTTTCTGAAACCCCATTTAGTTCCAATAACTGGGTAGTTTTGGGGTCTTGGAACCAAATCTCAAACTCTACATCTCTCAAATTGATTTAGTTTCTCATGCATTGCAAGGATCCAGTGGGGATCCTGTTCAGCATCATGAATGGATAGAGGTTCAACTTGAGAGAGAAAATTGGCATGCATCAAATCTTGGGTGAATTTATGTCTTGTTTGTACACTTGCTGATATGTCTCTAATTACTTGAGATCTGGGATGATCCCTAAGTGTGACAAAATTAGTGGGTGGAGTGGGGTGTGCAACAGCATTTGGAATTAATTCCTCCTGTGGAATTGTATTTGCTGTTGGTAGAGATTCATTTTATTCAGCTTCTTCTTCTTCATTTTCTTCAATGTCTTGTGGAGAGGGATGAGTTGGAACCTCTTGGGTGAGGTTTAGTCCATCCAAGGTCTCACACAAGTGGGGTACCTGCAAGTTGCTATTGGTAGAAACTTCTTTCTCCTTGCAATACATGTTAGTCTCATCAAATGAAACATGAATAGACTCTTCAATTTTTAATGTTGATTTATTAAAAACCCTATAGGTCTTGCTTACTTGGGAGTATCCTAGAAAAACTTCCTCTTCAGCTTTAGCCTCAAACTTTCTAATGTATTTTTTGTTGTTGTTATGAATGTAACATAAGCATCCAAATACTTTGAAATAGTTGATTTTATATTTCTTCCCTTTGAGTAATTCATAGGTGTTGATGCACGAAAACGGACAGGGAGTCGGGCACCACCAGCTAATGGTTCGAACACCGGGGGGAAAAAAGGAGACTGTCGACTAGACGGTTACTAGCGGTCGTAGCTAGAGGGCAGGAAAAGAGGCCGCTGGCAGCGGCAACAGCAGAGTTCGCCCGCCGCGGCTTAAATGCCACTCTTACAGCGGGCTTTCCTTTAATTAAAATGAGAAACAGTTACACGAAGGAGAAAAGCGGAAGCCGGCCGGACTACAAGCCGCAAAACACTAGACTTGAGACTGCAGCTCTTAACAGGCGAGCTCCTGGATACAAGTCAGCGTGTCTTGGGGAGTGCACCCTCCCCCTATTTATAGGCTCGGGGGCCTGCCCAAGCGGGCAGGGCTAAAGTTACCGGCTGCCCGGGGTACAGGAGAACCGGGCAGAGGTGAGGGGAAGCAAATGAGAGAGAAAACGAGAAAGGAGGGAAGCCGCGCGGCCTGGCGGATTCCTCCTGGCGAGTTGGTTGCTGGGTCCCGGGGCTTGCCGCTGAGCAGGGCTGGCGCTGGTGGCGGTCTGACATGGAGACCGCCCGACTTCAGTGATGACCAGACGAGTTGATGTTGGACGCGGCTAGCTATCCAGGCCGCCCTGTGTTGACCGCCCGAATTGGGAGACTTGGCGGCTTGAAAGGTCAGGACGTCTGGTCTGGAAAGCTGTGCGAACAGGTCGCGGATTCCGGGCTTATCATAATCCCCGCACATTTTTAAGTTTCCAAAAAACTTCGAAAATGTAGAACTAAGCCGGAGACCGCGACTGCCTCATCGTCGTCTATAAAATCTCCTGGCCCTTGTCATTCTTCAAGATTTCTGCCAAACCACGGGTCGCTACTCGCCACTTGCGGTAAGTATTTTGCAAGCCGACACGATCTTTCACAAGATGGATGTTATGTCATCAATGTTAGCCCGCAACAAGAAACCGCTAAAAAAGAAGCAAAGCCGGAGCGAGAACTCGGATGATTCTGCCCGACAGCCTGCCAAGAAGATTGGGAAGCCGGAGACTTCAGCAGCTTCTGGACCTGAAAAGAGGCCGACAGAGACCGTCGGCGAATCATCGCGGGCCGTAGTAGATCCCAAAGCTGTTTCGAAGACTGCTCCACCACAAACCGGAATTGCCAAATCCTTCGACCTGACTTTCTCTCCATCAGGAGAACCACTACTAAAAATAGGTGGGACGGAGGAGAAAAGTGTTGAATCTGGGAAACCGTCCGAATTGCGGGACAAGGTCGACGTAATCGTTGTGGATGATAATGAGCCGGAGAAGGCGCTGGAGACCGAACGGATTTTGGGCGAACAGCGCAAACGGACTGAAAAGGTGTTCGGTTCCTTGAAACGGCAGAAGGAAAGGAGCGAAACCCTTGAAGAAAGGATGAAGAGGAAGATGAGGAAGTTGCAGGCCAGAAACCGAAATATTTCCGCAAAGACCGGCGCGGACAGTCTTCAACACAGGCCGCATGAGAAGGAGGTACCCGAGAACCCGCCCACACCGGATTACAAGCCGAATGAACTGGAGACCCTTCAGCAGCAAGACGCGCTATTGTCGACACCAGCGGCCTCTGAGGAGGTTGACCGCCCCGATATCCAGGTTATTGGGGAGAAGCCTGGCAAACCGGCTTCCACGGCTTCTAAAGGAGCCGAGAAACTGAAGCTTCGAGAGAAGATGGAGGAGATGAAGAAACTGATCGCCGAGAAGCCGGTGGCGACCACACTTCCATTGCTGCAAGGTAAACACCTGGAAGTTAGGTGAATTATTAAATTCTACAAGTCGCGGTCAAGGAAGAAGGGGGCGAATATAATATTAAATCCGTCGGCCAGCTTTTTCCTGACCACGGCTCAACTGAAAAGCCGATCTAAGGAAGCCGAGCGGCTATGGAAAGAAAAGCTAAAAAGGATAGATCCCGAACGGTTCAGGCGGCCAGTGTTTAGAATCCATACCGCGGTCTCTGGAGGGGATAAACATCAAACCGGCGGTCTTATCCTACAGATTACCTTGCTAGAACGTCGCAATTATCCGGCTGAACCTGACTGTGGTTTATCTTCTGCAGGTGTACCGGAGACCGTGATGAAACCGGGCGACCTGACATCATTTATGTCTATGCTGCCACCACCTCCGCCTCCGCCAAGTGTTCGCGAGAAGGAGATGGCCGACTTCCAAAAGGAGGTCGGCACACTGCAGGCGGCTTTGAATGCGACCACCGAAACATTGCGGATTAAGGACGAAGAAAAGCGGGTTGCCAAGGATGCCGCGGCAAAAAGGATCCAAGAGTTGCAAACCATCCTAGAGCAAGAGACCACAAGGCTGCAAACTGCGCTTGAGCAGGAGACCATAAGGTTGAAGTCCGCGATGGAGCAAGAGACTACCAGGCTCCAAGCCGCGATGGAAGAAGAGACCGTCAGGCTCCAGACCGCGATGGAAGCCGCTGAGGCGAAGATTGCTGAGATGCAGGTCGCCTTGGAGCAGTAAAGGGCGGAGAAGTATTTGTTGATGGCCGCGCGGTGAGAAGGAGATAGAGAAGAGATTCGACATCCTGAGGATGGAGAAGACCAAGGTCTGCCAGCGGAGACCGGCGGAGAACAGCGGCCTGCACTACCAACTTCTGGAGAGTTGCCGGATACTGGCCGCCCGGCCTCTAGTGAGACTTTGAATCCGCCGGAGGTCGCGGCGCCCGGGCAGGCTGCCGTTCCAAGCGGTCTGGAGGTTCAAGCGATCCCAATGATCCCGTTTACGAGAGTAGAACGCGACACTACGCGGGTTCATCGGTCTCTGCATTCGCTTCACAATCTGGTTAGCCAGGTGTAGTTGTGATTGTGCAAACTGGTGAACAGGTCGCGCGAATAGGACGAGACAGGCTGGAAGGTGACAAACGAGCCTGAGCGACTTGAGAGAACTACGCCGCGCGGACAATTGAACATTATGTTGTAATATATATATATTTTTTCTGCTGGATGTTGAACAATTTGATTGTTGTAAACTGTTGTAATTTATTATGCTGCGAACTGTATGCGACTTATGCGATTGTATTTAGGATCCACGTGCTTGTGCATTGTTCTGAAAAATCTAAGCATAGGAAAGTAGCTGCGCGGTCTGCCGAACAGAGCGCCGGCTTGAATAATTGATATCTGCATGATTCGCCGTGGAATTATTCTAAGTGCAGGGGTATAGCCGTGCGGACTGACAGACTAAACTGCGGTTTGGTCGCTAAGCTGATCTGTATTTCCTGCAGGTTTAGGTTGTGCGGCGTGATGACTAGCCGCGATTTGACGTTGGGCACTGTACCTTCACAGATTTTCTATAAATAGAGCTGACCTCGAAGATTTCATCACAAAATAAAAACGATGCGGGCTAAGTCCAAGTTGTCGCGGTCTGACAAGGCCACTGCAGTTAGGACTGACGCGGCCTCCGCTTTCCACTCTGCAGATCATAAAGAATGCCTGCTTACAAAAGCCGAGCTGGAGGATTTCGTTGAGAAGCACATGCAGGGAATTTCGATGATCGCGCAGCTTCCACTACAGGACGAGCGGATTAATTCTTCCCACGCAAATCAGATCGCGGTCCCCATCGACCACTTTGACTGCGGCTTTAGCTTCCTGGTCATGATGGAGGTCGTGGCGGTCTTCGACCATTACAGAGTTGTGCCGGGATAACTACCCCCAAATTCGATAGCCGCGATATATAGCTTCATCTCCTACCTGAGGTCGGAGAGAGTCCGCTTCTCTATGAGGCTCTTCCGGGAATGCTTTTCGGTGCGGTCTATCCCGGACTCCGGGACAAAGATCTTCCGGGGGCACCTGTACTTCGGCTGCAGAGGGCTGAAGATAGTAAACTTGGCGAACAAAATTGCCAACTAGTCCGAGCGGTTTCTCATCTTCGAGGGAAACCTGGGGTTGCTGTCAATCAACCCACAAATTCGCGAAGAGGCCGCCTTCGGCAGCGGCGTCTTAGACGGTGTGGAGAAGGAGATCTACAACTTCTTCAAGGGCGAGCGGCTTGATGTAAACCACTACATCCCGCTGCTGCCATCGTTAGAAGGAATAGAAGCGGAAGATAGTAAGCTCCAAACCAGCCGAACTGAATTCTTAGCCGCACGGCCTGCAATCTAACATTTCCTTTATCTTTGTAGCTGCAGTGGTGGTTCCGCTGAACAAGCCGCAGACTCCTGGCGATCTGACTCTCACTCAAAGAGAGAAGAGAGCGAGGCGGGCCAAGCCGGCGCGAGTTGTGGAGGAGGAGGAGTCGGCCTCCTCTGGAGAGTTTATGCTGCAAGGAACGGGCAGTAGCCTGAAGGACGTCCATGGCGATCCGGCCTTGCAGTGGAGTCCGGACGACAAGTCAGTGATGATCTCCACCGCCCTCCCCTACTGGGGGGAGAAGAAGTAAGCCGCCATGCGAGCGTGGTTGGCGGTGCGCTGTATGGAAAGCGCAACCTGAGGGCGATGCGCCGAGTTCCACCAGACGACCTGCCGCGGCTAGCCGCGCAAGTCGGGGCAAGGAGCTTCGTGGCAAGTCACTTCATGGGCCTTGCCTACAAGCAACTGATGAAGGAGAAGAGCGGTCTGAAGAGGCAGTTAGAGGAACAATAGGAAGAGAACAAGCGGCTAAAGGAAAGTGAGGCGGTAAGTCATTACCGATACTCGTGCGGTTAGCATTATGTAACCGTGCGGCCTTACCTCTACTCTTTTTTGTAGGAAATGTACAACTCGGCCAACCCCATCTTCCAAGACAACGTCTTACCGCAACTCGTCCAGGGGATCGATGGAGCGCTTAACCGCCTCCGGGACCTTGGCAGCTTGGCGACCGGCTTCACCGACTTCACTTGTGCCGACATCTACCCCACCCTGAAAGAGCAGGTGGTCGACGTCTACAGGTCGATCAAGGGAAAGGGCAAGGTCGGGGAAGAAGTCGGCGAGGAGGAGGAAGACGTCGAGGAAGAGGGCGGCCAGGGAAGCCAGAGTGCACGCGCATCGTCTGAGTCCGGCGGTCAAGAATCTGAGACCGCGCGGCCAGACTCGACAACTTCTGGCGGTTCAGGGAGCTCGGCAACTAGCAGCGAGTACTCTGAATCCTCCGTCGATGTCGGTGATGGTGGTGATTTAGATTCCCCTGCGGCTAAGAAACTTAAATCGGGCTATTAGAAACTCTTTAACTTGCTTTTTGTATTTTGAACTTTTTTGGAAATCGGCGGTATTGTTTTTGTAACCGCGCGATTAATGCTTTGTAACACTTAATGAAATAGAAATGAAGGCAACTTTACCTTTCTCTTTACTACATCTCACTTTTCTTACTTGTTTAAGTCCGCCCGGTCTCAGTATAACTTCCGATTTAATAGAATGTTAGCATATAAACCGGTCTGAGTCAATAATGCGGCTTCAACGAAGTTATCCATAAGAGAGATAGATTTCCTTGCGGCTTATTTCGGAATATAAGTCAATAATAATCCGCGTGGTTAATAGCTTACACTGTCATTTGCTTAGTCGCCCAAAAAACCATGACTTTGAACTATAAGATTGCGGCTAGGGATTAGAAACCGCGGCTTCTGACAATATAAGCCGACATAGGCACATGGAAGCCGAAAATTTTTGTGACGACAGGTCGTTGATCGACTAGTATAATTAATACCTTAGAAGTCGGCGGATCAAGGCTAGGAATTAACTGCCAGAAGCAGGTCGGCCGACTTCCTGTCCATATGTATAAAAAACCGGCAATTGACATATGGAAGCCAAATAAGATAGACCTTGACTGACGGACGTAAGTCGGCCGAGTTCCTAAATATATGAATAATAATCCGGCAGGTAGGCACAAGGAAGTCAAATAACTTAAGCCGAAATATGTAACCGGGCGGCATGTGTACTGAATTATACAAATTGGCATAGGCCGCTTAATAAAGCCGCGAAATAGCGGATAGGCTCGTGTTGTCCTGCAAGAATAGATGGAGATGTGCACTTATGTGTCAATGTGGGCAGGTGCGTGCGGCAGTACTTTCCACACAAAGAACACATAAGCGGGATTGAAATTCTTAATATCCACGACCGATGTCAAGCGGGACAAGTACGCAATGTCTGCGACTGAAGTCAAGCGGGACAAGTACGCAATGTCTGAGACGAAGGTCAAGTGGGACAAGTACGTAATGTTTGCGACTGAAGTCAAGCGGGACAGGTACGCAATGTCTGCGACTGAAGGCCAAGCGGAAATTCCACTACACATCTGCGACCGATGTCAAGCGGGATGTGGAGGGCTTAAGAATTCAAAAGGGGCTCTTGCCCCTACATGCATGCATATTGGCATTATAAGTAAAGCTAAGGAATAAGCTTCAAATGAAAAGATAACGTTTGTTCAATGTTAAAGATGTGGCAAAAGGATATATGTCCGAAGTTTTAGCATGCCCCATTAATACCAATTGCGAAGGGGACTTTATATACTATTCTGATTATAAGCATTTTTTATCATATAAAGAAAGAGGAAACCCTGCTTGGACCATTGAATAAGAAATGGAAGATTGCCTTAGAGAGTTACTGAATGACATATTCTTTCAACTTTCCAGCTCTTGCAAGTTGATTAGCTAATTCTCTGAGAGCTATGCAATCTTCTGCTAGATGACCAATATCTTTATGATACTTGCAAAAAAGCTCCTCGTGCCGATACTTGATTTTCGATTTCAAACGCCGAGGCTTCTTGAACTCAGGCATTCCTTGAATGATTATCAAAAGATCTTCCATAGGAATTTTGAACTTAACATACTTACCTGAACCTTTTTCATACTTTGGGATTTTATCCTGGAGAAGAGGAAGAGACTTGCAATATTCAACTTGCAAAACATCTTGGGAGGAAACAGATTGCTGGTGACCAGAAGTCCCTTGAGATTGTTTAGCCATTTGATTCAGAAACGAAACATAACCTTTATTTGCCTCTTCGCCTATTATGAACTTATTAACTATATCAATAAGATCTCCATAGCTTTTGGGATACTTTGTGGTGAGCTTGAATTTCAAGGGGCCTTCTTGAAGTGCATTTATGAAAGCATGCAAGTAATAGTCTTGATGGACGCTACAAACATCCAGAACCTCCTTTTGAAACCGATCAACAAAATCTGGATTAGACTCGTCAATTTCTTGCTTGATTCGGAAGAGAGCTCCAACGTCCCTTTTTCGCTTTCTGTAAATAGTGAATCTTGAAATAAATTGACTTCGAAGATCTTTAAAGCTGGTTACCGATCGAGGTGGGAGACTATAAAACCATTCCCTTGCAATATTGCCAAAAGATATAACAAAGAGTTTGCATTTTACTCCATTTGACACGTTTCTCATTGAAATAGTTGATTCAAAAGCTTGCAAGTGAGAAAATGGATCATCACATCCAGAATACTCCGGGAGACGCGGCACTCTGAAGTCATTGGAGATAGTATCCCACTGAATACGATTAATGAATGGAGAAGGGGCCTCTTCTTCTTCCTTATAAAGAGGTTCATTTGCAACAAATTCTAGTCCACGCTCAACACTGTTTGCAAAACTTTCTTTATGAGGGTCAACAGACTCACTATTAAAGTACGAACAATCCTGCACTTTTGAGAGATCTGTAGTAACTGAAATGTGGCTGGATTTATTCTGAACCTTTGCAGGATTCGTCTTGAAAAGAGGAAAATAGTCGAACTTTTTCAAGAGATCGCAGAGTAGCGGCGGCTTGAGCTGGCGGCTAGACGACACTACAAACCGATAAGAAGACCGGCGGAAAAGCGAGCGGATAGATTGGCAGGTTCTACAGTGCTGGAGGCGGGCTGAAAACCCTATCCGGCGAAGTCGCGGCTTGCTCGACAAGCCGCCGAACTCTAGAGGCTAGAGCGGTCTGACTGCCTAGACTGCTGATTTCATCGACTAGTCGAGATCTGAAGGCTGCGTGTTAAATGTTGATGCACGAAAACGGACAGGGAGTCGGGCACCACCAGCTAACGGTTCGAACACCGGGGGGAAAAAAGGAGACTGTCGACTAGACGGTTACTAGCGGTCGTAGCTAGAGGGCAGGAAAAGAGGCCGCTGGCAGCGGCAACAGCAGAGTTCGCCCGCCGTGGCTTAAATTCCACTCTTGCGGCGGGCTTTCCTTTAATTAAAATGAGAAACAGTTACACGAAGGAGAAAAGCGGAAGCCGGCCGGACTACAAGCTGCAAAACACTAGACTTGAGACCGCAGCTCTTAACAGGCGAGCTCTTGGATACAAGTCAGTGTGTCTTGGGGAGTGCACCCTCCCCCTATTTATAGGCTCGGGGGCCTGCCCAAGCGGGCAGGGCTAAAGTTACCGGCTGCCCGGGGTATAGGAGAACCGGGCAGAGGTGAGGGGAAGCAAATGAGAGAGAAAATGAGAAAGGAGGGAAGCCGCGCGGCCTGGCGAATTCCTCCTGGCGAGTTGGTTGCTGGGTCCCGGGGCTTGCTGCTGAGTAGGGCTGGCGCTGGTGGCGGTCTGACATAGAGACCGCCCGGTTTCAGTGATGACTAGACGAGTTGATGTTGTACGCGGCTAGCTGGCCAGGCCGCCCTATGTTGACCGCCCGAATTGGGAGACTTGGCGGCTTGAAAGGTCAGGCCGTCCGGTCTGGAAAGCTGTGCGAACAGGTCGCAGATTCCGGGCTTATCAATAGGGAGTCCTGTTCTTTAGTTTGTGAATTAAGCTCCTATTCAGGACATAATTTGTTGTGCTTACAGCCTCTGCCCAAAAAGTTAGAGGCATGTAAGCACCTGCAGGCAATGTACCTGTAGCTTCAATGAGTGTCCTATTTTTCCTTTCAGCTACCCCATTTTGTTGGGGAGTTCTAGGAGCTGAGAAGCAATGTCTAATACCTTCCTTCTCACAGAACTCATGCATAAGAAGAGACTCAAACTCTATGCCATGATCACTTCTAATCAATGCAACATAAGTAGAGAACTCAATCTGTATGGTCCTGAGAAAATCTGTAAGAACCTTGAAGGTATCTGACTTTGATCTCAGAAAGAATACCCAACTGAACCTGGAGAAGTCATCCACTATAACCAAAGTGTAGGATTTCCCTCCTATGCTTTGTACAGCAATGGGTCCAAAAAGATCCAAGTGTAACAAGTACAAAATCCTAGGTGAATCACTCTTATTAACAGATTTAAAACTAGTTTTAGTTTACTTGCCTAATTGACAAGCCCTGCAGAGACCTTCCTTCTTGTAGTGACCAGAAGGTAGACCTCTAACAAGGTTATTTTTAGATAGCCTAGCAATATTTTTCAGATTTACATGACCTAGTCTTTTGTGTCATAAGTCATTCTGATTACAAGTTAAATTAAGTAAACAGATATCAGTTTTGGCAGAAAGAAAATTTACTAAGTATATGTTGCCTTGTCTACTTCCAGTTAAAGCTGTTTGATTGTTTTTATCAATAATAGAACAAGTGGATGGGTTAAAGTATACCTGATAACCATCGTCACATAACTGACTTATGGAGATGAGGTTATGCTTGAGTCCACTTACATATGTCACCTTTTTGAATGTGACAGCTCATATTCTTACTTCTCCAAATCCTTCTGACTGACCACATTTGGAGTCACCAAAGATAACCTTTGGCCCCAACTTGGACTTGTAGTTGGTTAAGATGTCCTTGCTGCCAGTCATGTGTTTAGAGCAGCCAATGTCCAGGTACCAAGTTTGATTTACCCCTGGACAGCTCTTCACCTACAATAGAAAACAGTTAATGGTTTTTAACCCAAGTTACCTTGGGTCCTTTGTATTGCTGATAAGAGAAGCTGGAAATAACAGAGAATTCAGGTTGGGACTTATATCCTAGAGGGTAATATCTCCTAGGTGGTATGATTCAGTCAGCTAGTGGATTAAATGGTTTCTTAGAAGTATTTAAGTTGATGTTGGAATTATAGTTTTGATTAAGTCTTACTGGGTTCGACGAATTGTTGTAAGTTTGTCGACCAGAGTTCGACGAATTGGGTTGAGATCGTCGATATCTGCCCAGAGAATGAACATGTTCATTCTCTGTGCCCCACGTTCGTCGACTTCTGCTCGACGAACCATACAGAGTTCGTCGATCGCATTTAGACGAATAAATATAACTATAGTTTGCGTTCAGAGTTCGTCGATCTGGGTTCGACGAACTGGCCCCATTTCGTCGATCTGAGTTCGACGAAAATTGCTGAACCTTGCTTTTACTAGGTGTTTTCTGGTTTTTGGTTTTCTGTCCTACTGTCTTAGGGATTTTTTCTGCTATTTGTTTGTCATTTACTTTTTCTTTCTCTTTATCAGATACAAATTTTATTGGAGTTGATAAAATGTTCTTCTTGAGAATGGGGGGCAAACCGGATGGAGCACCCAAGCCTTGCTTGCCATTAAGTCTGGCATTAATAGTACTTATGATATCCATCAGCTTGAGGTTTCTCCCATTGAGAGTTTCCTCAAGTTGTTTGGCCTCACAAAACTCAGTTTTTAGTGAGATTATCTTTTCATTTGCTAAGGTTAGTTCAACTTTTAACCTAATGTTTTCAGATTGAACATCCTCTAAGTTTCCTAATTTTTCCCTAAGAATTTAATTTCTTTTTCAGAATTAATCAAATCTATGCACATTAACTTGAAATCAGATTTAAATGTTTCAGAGCTGTAGTCAAAAGAGGACATTACCTGATCTGCCTCTGATTCAAACACTCCTTCATCTTCAGATTCTTATTCTTCTGAGTGACTTCTAGAGGCATCAATTGCCATGAGGCAAACCTCCTTTGCTCTTTATTCTTCCTCATCTTCACTGGAGCTTGAAGATGTTGACTCATCTTCTGTCTCACTCCAGGTCTCAGCCACAAAACCCTT
Source organism: Platanthera guangdongensis (assembly GCA_039583875.1). Lineage (NCBI taxonomy): Eukaryota > Viridiplantae > Streptophyta > Magnoliopsida > Asparagales > Orchidaceae > Platanthera > Platanthera guangdongensis. The sequence continues at coordinate 158,795,705 of CM077147.1, read as the reverse complement.
TTCCTTCTTCTTATGTTTGTTGGAAGAGGGTTTGCTGGTGTGCTGTCTTCTGGTTTTCTTCTCTCTTCTCTTCTCTTTCTTCTGGTTCTCTGGACACTCAGAGAGGAAGTGTCCAGACTTTCTGCATCCATAGTACACAACTTCTTTGGTTGGTGTCTTGTCATATTTTGGCTTGTCATCTTTTCTTGCTGACTTTCTCCTAAAATCCTTTCTGGCCATCTTGAAGAATCTCTTAGCAAAGAGACTCATAAGCTCTTCATTTGATGTTGCAGTCTCTGTCTCTTCAGCGGCTTTGAAAGTAATACTTTGTTCTCTTCTGGCTGCTGGAGGTTTTCTTTATTCAGTTGCCTCCCTAGTCTTTATCAGCTGCTCATATAACTTCAGTTTACCTAATAGAGATTCAGTTGAAATCTCATTCAGGCATCTGGCCTCCTTGATGGGCCAGATTCTTGTATCCCATGAGCTTGGGAAGCACATCAGGATCTTGTCATTCACTTCAGTAAGATTGATGTTCTTATCCAAGATTTTCTGCTCATTGATAATTGAGCTTAACCTATTGTACATATCAGAAACTGTCTCAGCTTCCTCCTTCTTAAAGTTCTCATATAGGGATATGAGATTTGATCTCCTATCCTTTCTCTCATCTGCTAATCCATCCACCATTTGGTTTAGGGAATCTCAAATGGCTTTTGCTGAGATGCACTCAGCAACCTTCTGAAAAATATCATCTGACATAGTTTGTGCTAGGATATTCATAACTTTAGCATCTGCAATTTTTGCTTTCTTCTGGGCTTCAGTCCACTTAGGTGGTGGGACTGCATTATTGCTGGAAGATGTTGTAGATGTAGATGCCTGTGGGGGACCTGTCAAAATTGAATTGTAGACGTCTTCATCAATGGAATTCATGTATAACCTAATACTTGCCTTCCAGATGGCAAACCTATTAAGGTTGCAAACTGGAGGTCTGGTGCTTGCATAATCTTTGTTATGTGTCATGGCTGTGTTTCTAATTTAAATGAGAATAAAGTGATGTGTAGATCTAACAAAGGATCTTTTGGTTCAAGATTTAACTTATACAACCAAAGGAACCTGCTCTGATACCAATTAAAAGTGAGAGTTAGATCTGAAATACTCTAGAGGGGGGTGAATAGAGTATGCTTAAAAATATTAATAGCTATTATAGCTTTTGCTGTAAATTAAAAGTGCAGAAATTAATAAACTAGAAAACAATAAATCTAAATCACAAGCACAGCAAGAACATAAGAAAATGAGGCAACCAGACGACACAAGAAATTTATAGTGGTTCCCCAACCTGGGTACATCCACTCTTCTACCACCCTCGGTAGGAATCCACTCAGGTTTTTGATCAGGTGTCTGACACCAATGAGCTTTTGATCAGGTGCTCAAAAACCAACCCAAGTCTTTTGATCAGGAGACTTGCAACCAAGGAATCACTTTTGAAGGGAGATGACAACCCTTTATAGAGGTGGGTTGAGAGATGATTTTGTCTTCTCTTTCTCAATATACAACTGAGAAGACTATGGATTTGATTATAGCTTAAGGCTCCCCCTGAGATGTAGAATGAATCAGGGAAAACAGGAGCTAAGCTTTAGGGCGATAGGTCTTCAAACTGAATCCTTGACCCGCAATAATCTTCAGGAACGTCTTTGACAGATTGAACTGAAGTTGTTCTTTTGAAGTCTCCTTGAGTACTTGAAGAAAGAAGACTCTTGATATAGGTATTGTTGTTCTTCTTCAGGTGCTTATGAGCTTCTGGTCAAGATCTTCTGTATATCAGAAAATGCTTCTTGTTGACAGAGCAGATTGTTCAAGACTAAATATTTTTCTCTGTGTCTCTGTATATTTCTCAGTAAGCTGTGCTTTGTGTAAAGCTTTCTCAATGATCTTGATTGATTCCCTGTGTATCTCAATATGTATCTGGTTATACTCTTCTTCTCTCTATTTCGAAAATTTGAATACATCTGCAATTAATGCTGACAGCCTTGAGAATAATCGGCATTGAATTATTTCTCCAACTGTCCCATGGAAAAACGGCAAGCAATAATCCTAGAGAAGACCATAATTAATGCTCCCTCTAACAGATACATTCAGAGAATGTTAGGGCATTAATTACTCAGGAATTATCGCATTAGAGTGGGGACAGAAGGCCGGAAATAACTAAGTCTGGAATCGTCGAACAGATAGCAGAATTCGTTGAACTGAGTCCACAGTTCGTCGAGCTGAGATGTTGTATTCATCGACTAGACGGCTTCTGTTCGTCGAGCTGAGTTCCATGATCGTCGAGCTGGAAGTTGAACTGCTGTCTCTTTTGATCTTTGCCTATTCGTCGAGCTGGTAAATGTGTTTGTCGACTGGAGTTCAGCAATTATTCTGGAGTTGTAAAATTTTCTGTGTCGACACAATTACTCATGTGTGTCGACACAAGTATTCTGTATGGTGTCGACATAGCCTTTCCATAATGTCGACTGATGATCTGGATGTCGACACAAATTCTTCTAGTGTCGACTTAGTTGATGTCGACATATACTCTGAGTGTCGACATAAGTCTTCTGGTTCCAGAATTTGTCGGGCAGAGAACTGACTTCGTTGACTTGAGACTAGAGAACATAGTCTCGACAGAATGCTGTAATAGTCCAAAGATTCATCGACCAGAGAATAGTGTTCGTCGAGCTAAGTCTGAAGAACCTTGAATTCGTCGAGCTGAAACTGATTCTGGACTTAGAGAAAAATTGATAAACCTCTGGCAATAGAGTTGAAGTGGAAGTCCAGAAATCGTCGAGCAAAGAATGAAGTTCGTCGACCTGAGAACTAGGTTCGTCGACCTGAGTCTAGAGAATAGTCTGGACTTAGAATTTTAAAGGTGGAGTCTAAGGATCGTCGATTTATGACTGAAGTTCGTCGAGCTCAGCTCAAAGAATATTTCTCTAAGATCGTCGAGCTGAGAACGACTATCGTCGACCTGAGTTCGACGAACGTCGAACTCATTTTATTTAGTTTCTTGAGCAATCTCTGAATCTCTGGAAAAACTCTAAGTCTTGAGTCTCTGGCATTCTGATGAAGGCTTGTCCATGTGATGTTGTTACTGAGGACTTGGCCTAGACTGTAGGACACAACTTTGACCCTATCTATACATGTTGGGTCACATCATCCTAAGTTAGTGAACCTAGCCCAAATCAAACTAGGGATCCAACATATCAGATTATGAGAAAACACGCGTCGTGATGCCACGTCGAGCAGGGGATAACTGTCGACGCTCAGGCGACCACCATCTAACTAGACTATGAAAATTCATAAGTTTAATGATTAGAAAATCAGTTATATTTTAAAGGCCGTATCCCTCGGCTCAGTGGATCATCTAGTCCACAGTTTAAAAACTATACTTATATGTAGCGGAAAATACTTTATTTATATTTGACATCCTATGAGAGTGCATAAGTGTCCCCCGAGGTCAACTTATACTATACAAGACTCTAGATTTATTTTATATTATAAGTAAGAAAACGATCTTTTTACGTTGCTTGGAAAGTAGTGTATGAGTTTTATAAACATGTTGGTCATGAGATATACTTATAATAGTGTTTTTAGGTTTAAAAGTAACTAGCAACCTAGCATAAATCTTCCCAAGAGCAAATAGACCATCTCCAGAAAGGTAGCAGTAAAAGAAACATATCTAGTATCATAAGTAAAAACCACTAGCAGGCGTCAACAACCTGGCACGAACCCACTGGCGAGCATGTATGTCTGTAAGAAAAACCGAAAACTACCTCACAAGACCAAGAAACTGATCTCTACAGTACAAGAGATCACCAGCAACAGCACAACAAAACTAGCCGCCTACTCGGCTACTATTCAGAACCTGAGACATTCAGATAAGAAAAGAATACCTCAGCAAGTAAAACAAATAAGCTGCAAGGAAGTGTTAAATAAAAGGGTACGCAAGAGAAGAAAGTAAAACAGTAACAGACAAACACTGTCCAAGACAAGACGCACTTGCACCAAGTGCGAGAAAACAGCAACAACCCTGACATAAAACCTGCAGAGTCTATAAGGCAAACATGTGCCCCCAAAAAATATAAATGTTGCAATCTACAAAGGAAGAAGCATCTAAAAATCCTAGATTGTGAATAATGGCAGTAGTAAAAACAACATAGACCTGAGTTGGTGACCAAAAACAGTCCCTCAAACAAAATAGTTCCAACTAAAATTCACTGCGTCAGCACAAGGCCACCACATACCCAGCCCGTACCTGGGATTAAAAGGTAGCGGCCACGGCTATACCCAGCCCGTACCTGGGACTAAAAGGTGGCGGCCACGGCTCGCACACAAAACATCCCACTCCTTTAGAGCGTCAAAATACCACTACCTACCATAACCCACGATTCGGCCCTCAAAAATAAAGGAAGAAACGAATGGCCGACAAGACATCACCACCTAGGAGGTAATCACTCGGGAAGAAAAGAAAATGAAAAACAATTTTGGTTAAGGCAAAAAAATAAACGTCGATCTCAGCTTACAGGAAAACGCCGATCTCAGTTCGACGATTTTCGTCGAACTCAGATCACAGGAAAACATCGATCTCAGTTCGACGATTTTCGTCGAACTCAGATCACAGGAAAACATCGATCTCAGTTCGACGATTTTCGTCAAACTCAGATCACAGGAAAACGTCGAGCTCAGTTCGACGATTTTCGTCGAACTCAGATCACAGGAAAATGTCGACCTCAGTTCGACGATTTTCGTCGAACTCAGATCACAGGAAAACGTCGATCTCAGTTCGACGATTTTCGTCGAACTCAGATCGACGATCTTCGTCGATCATAGGCAACCGGAGATCGTCGATCTCAATTCGACGAACAATGTCGAGCTGAGAACGACGAACGTCGCTGACCTGGCAGCGTTGAGTGCACTCAACGTTGTCAATGCTTTTATACTTAGCTTAAAACCCAAGCCTGGCGTTGAGTGAGCTTCCCTCACTCAACGATTTTACACTTAGGCAAAATCAGAGAAACTCAAACCTGAACTAATCAACGCCCCCAGCCAGAAACGCTACAACCTAATTCATGTACCCTCCTCATCTCTCCAGACCACTTCATTTATCCCAGAAATGCTCTAATCAACTAAACTAAGGAAAAGAGGGGGGTTCTGATACAGCCATTACACAGGCAAGCCTAATTTCCCCCAATTCGTGCCTAACCAAGACAGATTACTTTGTACAAAACCATTATTAAGGCCACAGCACAACTATCCGGCTATAGTTACTGTGCAGAAAAGGAAAAAAACATCTCCACTCTAATCTCTCTATTCGCAGCCCGAGAGCAAGTCGAATTAGCAGTAGGAAGTCCACGAAAGAAGAAAAAAAATTTAGCAACAAGGCCGATTCTTGAGTAAACTTGTACAGAGAGTGATCAAATAGGCTTAAGCATTTACGTGACTAAGATTAATAGACACTGAACATTAATATCCAAGCAACACGGTGATATATGAGCGGCAAGGTATAAAAGGAACTAAAACAAGTTACTTGGCAAGGGCAGGAGCACCACTTGCCTTGATTTCCGGAAGATCTCGACCGACTTTTCTGCTTCCCCACGGACCTGACAGCAAACACCTAACCAAGTAAGACGTCGAAATGAAGATCTAGGGGAGAGCAGTCCAGATCTACCCTCGGAACGAAAATCCGACCGCTAGAACTCCGGGAATCGGCGGTGGAAGGTAAGGGCAGCCCGCCGGTTTTCCTCTCTTGTATAGGGACGGCGGTTATGCTAATTCTGAAAAGACAATGAATAGTCTTTATTCTAATTTAATACTATTTATAGACAGCGGCTAAGTCCCAAATACTTTCTATTCTTAGCCAACCCAAAAGCTGTCAGCCACCTTTTCACCATAACTGCTACTTTCTAAAAAACAATATCTATATATAATATATAATATCACATAATTATAAATAAAATACAAAACGACGCGAAACCCGAACATCCTTGGAATTCGACGAAATTTGCACAGTAGCTAAATACCCATGCTACGAATGCAATGGCGAAGTCAAAATCAACTTTCGACGAACAAAACTCGGGTTATCACCACCCGAAGCCAAAACACAAGCATCTCTCGAGAGGCCTCACCGTCACCAAAACAGACCCGGCTTGCTAGGGAAACTTGCGAAGTAGGCTACCAACAACCACACAAGGAACCTAAAGAGCTAAGACCACGCTCTAACAAACGGCACAAGCCGGAAATGCGTCAACGTAACGCCAAACGAGAATTAAATAATCGCAGAAAAATCGGGGGTGTTACAGTCACTCCCCCTACAAGAAAGTTTCGTCCTGAAACTTTATATACACTACTTCTACTTATAGAAGGAAAGTAACAAACATGAGTTATAAGGAAGGAAACATACCGATCAAATCAGGAAAACAAGTGAGGGTGATCCTCCCTCATAGCCGACTCTAGCTCCCAAGTCGCGCTCTCCAAATTCTGATTCTTCCATAGGACTTTGACCATCGGGATGGACTTTCTCCGCAACACCCGATCTTGAGTATCTAGAATGCGGACTGGCACTTCAACATAGGAAAGATTTGGCTCCAATTGGGGCACGGAATTTAAAACTTGCCCACTACTTTGAACACACTTCCGTAGTTGGCTTACATGAAACACATTGTGAACACCGGGGAAGTTTGCTGGCAAATCCAGCCTATAAGCTGACATGCCAATTCGTTCAACAATCTTAAACAGGCCCACATACCTCGGATCCAATTTCCAGTTCTTACCGAACCTCTTAACACCAACCATCGGGGAAACCTTAAGAAACACAAGGTCTCCTACAGAAAACTCCAAGTCAGACCTACGCCGGTTGGCGTTCTTCTCATATCTCTCCTGAGCTATACGAAGCTTTTCTCGAATAATCTTCACTGTGACTTCCATTTCCTCGAGCGCATCCTGGACCCAACACAGGCCTCTCACCGACCTCGGTCCAAAACAAGGGAGTTCTGCAGCGCCTCTCATACAAAGCTTCAAACGGAGCCATTTGCAAGCTCTCTTGGTAACTGTTATTGTATGCAAACTCCATAAGCTGCAAACGCTCATCCCACGCTCCACCGTGGTCCAAGATGTAGCATCTGATCATATCATCAACTATCTGGTTCACTCGCTCAGTGTGACCATTGTTCTGCGGGTGGTAAGCTGTAGAATACCTCAAATCTGTACCCAAACCCTCTTGCAGACTCCTCCAGAAGCGAGATGTAAAACGGGAGTCTCAATCTGAAATGATGCTAACTGACACACCATGCAATCTGATGACCTCGTTCAGGTACGGCTCTACTATCTTCTTCATCGGGTAATCTATCTTATAATGTACGAAGTGCACACACTTCGTCAATCGGTCCACGATCACCCAAACTGAATCAAATCCCCTTGGAGATCTCGGTAAGCCCGTAATGAAGTCCATAGAAATACTCTCCCACTTCCAAGTCGGGATCTCCAACGGATTCAATTTGCCACCAGGCCTTCCATGATCGGCCTTCACACGCTTACAAGTGTGGCACTCAGCAACAAATCAGGCTATATCACCCTTCATCTCATACCACCAGGCAATCTTCTTCAATTCATGATACATCTTTGTAGATCCTGGATTGTAGGCAACACTGGATCCATGAGTCTCTCTACATATCATAACCATGATGTCTCCAACAGCGGAGATGCAAAACCTGTCGCGGTACTTCAAAGTACCCGCATCATCGATAGAAAAATCCAGCAACTACCCTCTCTCAGTCATGAGGTATAAGTGCAGAAGATCCGGATCATCCTTCTGGTGCAACCTGGTAAGTGAAATCCAAGACGGCTCTGCCACTACCAAACTGCTCTGCATGCCACAGCATCCCATGGAAATATCCATCCGGAGGAACTCTTCCACTAAACGATCGGCGGAGAGATTAAAGATCTTCCCCATCTTCCAGGCTCAGGGCGTCGGCCACCACATTGGCCTTGCCCGGATGATACTATATCTCCACATCATAATCGGCCACATACTCTAGCCACCGCCACTGGCACAGATTCAACTCCTTTTGTGTGAACACGTACTTTGGACTTTTATGATATGTGAAGATCTTGCACTGAGCACCATAAAGTAGATGTCTCCACATCTTTAGCACATAAATCACCGCTGTAATCTCAAGGTCATGCGTAGGGTAATTTCTCTTATGAGTCTTTAATTGCCTTGACCCATACGCAATCACTTTTCCAGCCTGCATCAACACGCAACCCAGACCAACATACGAAGCATCCACGTACACATCATACTCCGCACCCTCAATAGGTAGGGTCAGAATGGGAGCAGTGCACAATCTGTTCTTTAGCTCCAGGAAGGCTTCTTCGCACTTCTCGCTCCAAATAAAGGTTGTGTTCTTCTGAGTCAACCTGGTCAAAGGTGCAGCCAGGGTGGAGAAACCCTCCACGAACCTCCTGTAGTAGCCGACCAACCCTAAGAAGCTTCTAATCTCCTTGGGCGTGCCCGGCCTGCTCCAATCCATCACTGCTGTGATCTTTTCTGGGTCGACCGAGATCCCATCCTTATTCACCAACGTGGCCCAGAAACGAGACCTGAGGCAACCAAAATTCGCACTTGCTCAGCTTGGCGAATAACTTGTGGTCCCTCAACTCCGATAGAACCAAGCGCAGATGTTGCTCATGCTCCTCAGCACTGCGTGAGTAGATCAACACATCATCGATGAATACCATAACGAACTTGTCCAGAAAATCCTTGAACACCCGGTTCATCATATCCATGAAAGCTGATGGTGCGTTGGTCAAAACAAACAACATCACTAGAAACTCGAAGTGTCCATGCCTCGATCTAAACGCAATCCGTGGAATATCTGCCTCACGGATCCTGAGCTGATGATAGCCAGAATGAAGATCGATCTTGGAAAACACCGTGCTACCACGCAACTGATTAAATAAGTCATCGATCCTCGGCAGAGGGTACCTGTTCTTAATGGTGACTTTGTTCAGCTCCCTATAATCGATGCACAGCCTCATCGACCCATCCTTCTTCTTCACAAATAGAATAGGAGCACCCCAAGGCGACGAACTCTGCCTGATAAAGCCTTTTGCCAACAACTCGTCCAACTGGACTCGTAACTCCTCCAACTCACGAGGTCATCTGGTATGGCGCCTTAGCAATAGGACGCGTACCCGGTTCCAAATCAATCACAAACTCAACATCCCGATCGGGGGGAAGACCGGGAAGGTCATCAGGAAAAACATCAGAGAAACCACGTACAATATGAATCTCCTCCAAGCACGGTACCTTAACAGCAGTCCCAACCGCTGAGACTAAACAAGCAAAACAATCAGAATGAAACATCTTCTGAGCACATATCGCAGAAACGACAGGAAAATCCTGGCAAGGATCAGCATACACACTTCCAGGCTGACCGTTATCCTTGATGTAGTCCAAGCGCTTCCCTTTATACTGAATAACCGCATCATACTTAGACAACCAGTCCATGCCCAGAATAATATCGAAGTCCTCTAGATCAATCATCTTTAAGTCTGCTTTCGCAAGAAAGTCCCCCAACAAAACAGGGCAATCCAGAATGCCCAAATATGATAACACAGATTCACTAGAAGGGAACTTGACGCGGAAGGTATCATGAACTTGATCTAGAATCAACCGATATCGCTCCACAAAAGCTCTAGCCACAAATGAGTCGGTAGCGCCGGAGCCAAACAAAACACGCGCCCAGCGGTTCTTCACCTTAAATTTCCCTATAGGAGTATATAAGCAACTAAGGAACTACCAAAACAAAAACAATAACCATTCTAGTAAATTAAACTTTCAGGTTAGGAAAACAACTAACCTGAGATGACATGAGTCGAAGTTTGAGCCTCCTCGGAAGAGATCACGCTCAGCTTTCCTTTGCCCTTGTCTACACGCTGAGGCGGAGGTAATGCCTGAAGTGGAACTGCTTGAAGAACAGGCTGGACCTGAGGACACCTTGTCTTGATATGGCCCTTCTGTCCACACTGATAGCAAAATTTATCCTTGGACCAACATTGGGCAGCATCATGCATGGGTCACTTGCAAACAGAACAGGAAACATCCTTCCTAGGAGCACCTTGAATAGCATGAACATGCTCCTTCTTCTGAGCTCCAGCCTTCTTGAAACACCTCTCAACAGGGTGGTCTGGTCGGCCTGAAAGAACTAGTGCCTAATCACCTAGAGGGGGGGTGAATAGGTGAACTTAATCTTTTTAACTTTAAAGGCAAAAACACTGAATTATAGGACCTGTATTTGAAATTCTCTACAGCAATTCAGCACAGATAACACAGCAATCACAGAATTAATCACACACAGAGTACACACAGATTTTTATAGTGGTTCCCCAAGGTCTGGGTACATCCACTTTCCCCCTTCGCCTATCTAGTAGTGTACTAGATTAGGCCTAACTTCTCCACTTCTCCTCAGATCCTCAGATCTTACAACTCAGAACCACAAACAGGTTCCTACAACTCAGAGTGACCCCACTTCTACAACTCAGACACAAAGCCCTACCACTCAGTCTTCACCAAGACATACACTCAGGCTAAACAGCCCTACCTCAGCCTTCAATCAAGGCCTACACTCAGAGAATATAATCTCCTACACTCAGGCACAAAAGCCCTACCTCAGCCTTTATAAAATAGGCTTACAGCTCAGATCACTTAGGATCCTACAGAAAATAAAGTTTATAAAGTATATAACCACAACTCTAAAAGAGAGAGATGAGTTGACTGGCTTTTTGATGAGTTCTTGGAAGAACTAGGCAGAGATCAACCTCCCTTGGCTTTTCTTCAAAGCTTCTTGAATTAGAACACAGTAGGGTTGTATCTCCTGAAGATGATCTTCAATCAACTTATATCTTGAGATTCAGATCTCAATCTGAATCTTACTTTGCAGCCTGGTTCAACAGCTGCTCTTCATAGAAGGAGCTCTCTCTCTCCAACTTCTTAAATCTTCTGTAGAAGGTCTTCTTTGTGTTGTTAGATCTCTTGATTGATTGTTGTCAATCTGTAATCCTTCTCTTTCTGTCGAAGGAGAAAGGTCTTTAAATAGTATTCCTCCAAGGTAACCAGCTGATCCGGTTTTTAACAACCTTCTGACAGCTCTGACAGTTGCAGTTGACCGGTTGAAATGGCAGCTGTCAAGTCATCCAGTCACTTCTTGAAATCTCTGTCACTGTCTGAAAGTGTCGAGACAGATAGTCTTTATGTGTCGACATAAATAGACTAAGTGTCGACACAAGTAGACAAAGTGTCGACACTAGCCTTCATGGTGTCGACACAACTCCTTGTGTTGTTGTAACAGCTTCTCAACACTGCTTCTTCAGAATGTGTCGACACTGATCCTGTGTGTCGACACAAGCCTTCTGTTGAATGTGTCGACACTGGTTGAGTGTGTCGACACAAATACTTCTTCAATACTTAGTTGATTTCTGTTGTGTGTCGACATAACTCCTTTGTGTCGACACATCTTATTGTGTTGAGACTTTTCTAAGTGTCGACACATCTCCTTTGTGTCGACACATTCCTTCATGTGTTGAAACTTTGCTGAGTGTCGACACATCTCCTTTGTGTCGACACATTCTTCATATGTTGAAACTTTGCTGAGTGTCGACACATCTCCTTGTGTCGACACATTCTTCATGTGTTGAAACTTTGCTGAGTGTCGACACATCTCCTATGTGTCGACACTTGTACTTAAACTTTGTTGAAGTTCGCTGCGTGTCGACATAGCCTCCTGGTGTCGACACTTTTGATGTCGACAAAGTTTCTCTGGGTGTCGACACTGCTTCTAAGTTTCGACACTGATTATGTAGACAATTCTTCACTGTGTGTCGACACTGCCTGTATGTGTCGACACTTTTCTTCTGGTGTCGACTCTGCCTTCCTGGTGTCGACACAATTACTCCAAGTGTCGACACAGCTTCTCTAGGTGTCGACACAAGCCTTTTTAAGTGTCGACACTTCTCCTCTAGGTGTCGACACATGGACTTAGAAACTTTTCCTACAATCCTGCAGTTACTTAACCTACACAAATAACCTCAAAGTACATCAAATACACCTTGATGTATATCATTGAGTAGGGTGAGGCTTATTCAAATCAGGTACATATATTCCAATGTACCCAACAATCTCCCCCTATTTGGAGAAGTCATAACCCTTAGTCAATGATATACACCATACATAACAAATTTTCAGTATGATGTAAAACAGTATTATATGACAGGGTAAATACTTAAACATGTATGAACAGAACATGTATAATCAATTATCTCAGAACAATAATGTAATAGATTGAACATATAACATTGTTCTTACAACTCCAAACATTTTCATTAATCAAAAGTTTACATAGAGTTAAATGTAAATGATTACAAATTGTAAACTTAAGAAAATTTCTATCCTATGGCTGCTCAGGTTTCTTGATAACAATGCCCTTTTCAGATTGAATCTTTGCTTGAACGGGAGCTTCATTGTCATCAGTAGGCTTCTTCCCTTTAAGATCTTTCTTTTTCTGTTCTTCAGCCCTTATCTTCTGTCTTTCAAAATAGTGATAAGGCTTAGGGAAATACTTGATAGGCTCCTGTGCATTAGGAGGTAGCTTCCCTAATTTAGCCTTCCTTCTGTATTGTACTATTGCCTTTTGCCTAGCCTCATGTTTCTTCCATTCCAGGTCAGAATACCATTTGCCTCTCTCTAGAAAATTATCCTTAGCAGCCTTCCAAGCAGTTAATATGATATTCCTAGAGGTTGGGCTCCATTGCTCAAAATCTGGCCTTAATTCAGCTTTCTCTCTGAACCTTTTCTTAGATAATTGGGCCTCTTGTTCTTTTAGAACTGCCTCTGGCATAGGCTGGACAACTTTCTCAAGAATAATATTCTGATTACCCTCAGGAGGACTATACATAGATTGTACCTCCTGATGTATCATGTCAAAATCAGCAGGAGGGTATATCACTTGAGCCACTTCAGCTTTCTCTCCTCCAAAGTATGCAGGATTGATGCCAGACTCTGCCACATTATCATCATCACATAAGGGTGGATATCCAATGGTAGCTCTGATAGAGTTTGAAATCCATTTTGCATGATCAGAGCCTGCTTTGACTAATACCCTCTCCCCCTTTATGACTTCTCTTTCTATATGATCCCTAAGATCATCCTTTTGGAATCTTATCTGAGCATTCAGATAGTTAACTCCATCCTTATAAAAAGGTTTCAACCTTTGGATCTTTTCAGTGATAGCCTTTTGAGATTCTTCAATGGCAGTTGTAACAGCAGTGTGGCTCTCTTGTAGTTGCTTATCAAATTCAGCCTTGGTAGCAGTCCTTGCTGTAGTTTGAGCAGCAGCTAGATTCTGCATTTCAGTGACTATCACATTGTGTGATTCAGTTAAATTATCATTCATTCTTATCTGGTTTTCCAGGACATAGCCTTGTTTGACTGCCAGATCATCAATCTGTTTCTTGAGATTCTCTTGATGTGTAGCCAGATATACCACTGCATTGCCTCCTTTATGGAAACAATCAGTCATTTCCTTCTTGTGTTGATTCACTTCAAATCTGATAGATTTGATGTCTTATGCCAGATCAAATTGCAGGGATTTATGCCCTTCATCCATATACTTTTCTAAAGCTTTTCTTTGCTCATCCATCTTGATTTGCAATGCCACCATCAGAGAACTATAATCAGTAGTTGGGGCAGGCTGTGGAGCAATTGTCTGTAGTGTTTTCTTATAGTTCTGGCTTCTTCTCTTGAAGACCTGGAACTTCCTTTTCTTGGCTCTAGCAGCCTCTTCATCCTCTGAAGCAGAAGTACTGACAATGTCTACTCTATCCTTAGGACTAGGATGTAAATCCTTCTCAGTCCTTGGTAGCTCCTCAGCAATTCTTTGCTCCTCAGTCTCTTGTCTAGCAGTCTCCTCTACAGGCTCCTCTTCAAGATTTACCTTCTCCCCCTCAACAGCTGCTATCTCTGTCTCAAGGTCTATCTGTACAAGATCAGGGAACAGCTCTTCTAATGTAAACTCATGCTGAGGTTGTACAGGAGAATCTCTTATTTCTGGAGCAACTGAGTCTACTATATCAGCAACTGATGTGTCTTCCATGATAACATCTTGTGGTTCACTATGTAACTGTGCTTGCTGATCAACATCAAGTAATGATTCAGTCAAAACTTCATCCTCAATAGGGAAATTTAATTGATTAACTTCAGTGATTACCTCTAGAATGGTTTGGGTAGCCCTTTCACTCTCTAATTGAGTTGGCTCATCCGCATGTAGAAGCTCCCCCTGTAGTGGATCCAGGTGAATAGGGCTAGCTGATGGTAGCTCCACCTGCCTCTGAGCATCTTCTTGTCTTGCTGGTGACTGTCCAGCATTGTCATCCTCTCCATCATCTGAACTAAACACCACTTGCTCCTCTGAGCTACTTGAGGATTCTTGTGTCACAATGGTTGTCTTCTTCTTCTTCTAAGGTGTTGCCTGTTATGGAGTTGGCATTTCTTTTGTCAACACTCTATCCCACCTAGAGATAATCCTTACATCCATTCTCCTCATGTGGTTTATCTTTTAACCAGCAGCTTGATTCATCACTTCAGGTATACTTCTAGCTAAGTATAGGCTCATAATTCTACCCAGATTGGGCTTCTTCAGACTTTCTTTTATCCTGTCAAACATCACTGCTGACCAATCAGTGTCAAGTTTGAATATTATCCTTGTCATCAAACTGAACATGTGAGCAGATATTCTATCATGCCCACCAGGCTTGCTCAGTATCACCTTCCCAACTATCTCAAATAAGAATTTTCCTTGTATATTCATTCCATTCCTATTAAATACTGAACCAATCTTCAAGCTTGAATCCAGTCCACACCATATCAGTGCCTCCCTTATTTTTGAAGTAGAAACATCTTCCTCTTCTGTAGTTCTTGGGAGATGTAGAATCTTCCTGAGACTCTTATGAGTGACCTTTACATTTGCCCCATGAACTTTGGACTTAATCTTGAGTCCAGATTTATCAAGAGTTGCTGCACTCAAGAATTCGAGAACTTCCTTCTTCCAGATCTTGATAGGTTCTGAAACAAGATACTCTAGGCCTGTCTCTGCAATTAGGGTTACCACACCTTGGATTTCGGGTTTCACGTCATCAAAGGCGTGTCGCACGAGCTCATATCCTTCATTAATGTTCTCTTCTAGCTTGGACGCCATTAGGGTTTGAAGAAATTTTGAATTTAGAGAAGAGAGATGTCGACACACAAGTTTGGTCTCGAAACTAAGGTGAGCGTGTCGACAAACAATGGGGAAAACCTATTTATACCTTTCTAGAATTGAAGGTGAAAAGGTGCGTTAACATACTTGAACTGTGTCGACACTGATGAAAAGTGTCGACACTTACTGCTAATGTCTCGACAACTATGTGTCGACACAAATATAGTCGACAGAATATTTGTGTCGACACTTATATATCTCAGCTCGACACTTTGTCGAGACTCTACTAGACTAATTTTGTGTAAATCCTAAGTGTCGACACCACCCTGGATGTGTCGACACCTACACTGTATGTGTCGACACTAATTCTCTGAAGTGTTGACACAGACTTCCTAGATGTGTCGACACCATTTCTCTGAAATGTCGACACCACTTCTATTTGTCAACACAGACAACTCTGTGTGTCGACATTATTTTACTTAGCCAATTTTTGTAAACTATTCTAAGTTTATCATTCCTAATTCAATTTTAAACTTATTGAATTTGGTTTCATCTAAGGGCTTAGTAAACATATCAGCTAACTGATTATCTGTCTTAACATACTCTAGGGAAATGTCTTCTTTTTCAGCATGTTCTCTTAGAAAATGGTATTTAATTTCTATGTGCTTAGTCCTACTATGGGAGACAGCATTATTTGCAATAGAAATGGCACTAGTAGAATCACAAAATAAAGGTGTTCTACTTACCTGAATACCATAATCTTCTAGCTGATGTTGAATCATAGAAGTTGAGCACAGCAACTTCCTGCAGCCACATACTCTGATTCTGCTATGGAGATAGCCACACTTGTTTGTTTCTTGCTACTCCATGACACCAGCCTTCCACCAGAAATTGACAGGTTCTTGTAGTACTCTTCATATCTTCCTTGCAGCCTGCAAAATCTGCATCTGAATAACCTGTCAGTTCAAAATCTCCATTCCTAGGGTACCAAAGGCCTAGATAAGGAGTGCCCTTAAGATATCTCAAAATTCTTTTGACTGCTATCAAATGAGATTCTTTAGGGCAAGCTTGGTACCTAGCACAGACACATGTAGCATACATTATATCTGGTCTACTAGCAGTCAAATATAGTAGGGAGCCAACTATCCCTCTATACAAAGTCTCATCTACAGGTTTCCCTGCATCATATTTGCTTAGAGACATGCTTGACCCCATAGGAGTTTTCATGGTAGTGGATGATTCCATACCATACTTCCTTATCAACTCTAGGGTGAACTTAGACTGGCATATGGATAATCCATCTTCAGTCTGTCTAACTTGGAGACCCAAGAAGAACTTAATTTCCCCATACTGCTCATTTCAAATTGTCCTTGCATGAGTTTTGCAAACTTTCTGCAAAGACTACTTTCTGTAGACCCAAATATGATGTCATCTACATATATTTGGACTAAGATAATCTTGCCTCTGGATTCCCTAAGGAATAGAGTCTTGTCTATTTTCCCCCTAGAGAATTTGTTCTCTATGAGAAAACTAGATAGGGTTTCATACCAAGCCCTAGGGAATTATTTTAACCCATACAAAGCCTTTCTAAGTCTATATACATAGTCAGGTTTAAGAGAATCTACAAAACCTGATGGCTGCTCTACATAGACTTCTTCCTTCAGATTTCCATTCAGAAAAGCTGACTTAACATCCATTTGATAAATCTTAAACCCTTGATATATTGCATAGGCAAGGAACAACCTTATTGCCTCCAGTCTTGCTACTGGAGCAAAGGTTTGATCAAAATCAATACCTTCTTCTTGTCTATATCTCTTTGTAACAAGTCTAGATTTATTCTTTATTATGATTCCATTCTCATCTAACTTGTTCCTAAAGATCCACTTAGTTCCAATAATGTTATGGTCCTTGGGTTTAGGAACTAGCTCCCAGACCTTGCATCTTTTGAATTATTCAGCTCCTCTTGCATGGCCTCAATCCAATGAGGGTCTAGGATTGCTTCTTCAAACCTCTTTGGCTCAACTTGGGATAGGAAACTTGAGTAAAGGACTGTACTTAGATTCCTGCTCCTTGTTTGCACTCCTTGTCTGGGATCTCCAATTATTTGATTGGCTGGATGATCCTTTAAATGCCTATTTGCTGGAGGCAGCCTGTCTTCAGGTTGTACACCTTCAGCTTCTTCATTCAACTGCACCTCTTGGTCTTCATCAGCATCAGGAGTATCTTGTACTCCCCCTGGACAATAGCCACCATCTTCCACTTGCTGACTTGCAGTAGAACCTTCTGTTAAGGTAAGCTTGTCCATTCTTTCAGTTACACCTGTGGAGCTGCAAACACTACTTGGCAATTCATTATTATTGAGCCTTGCTTCATCAAAAACTACATGTACTGACTCTTCTACAACTTGAGTAATCAAGTTGTAGACCCTATAAGCCTTACTGTTGTTGTTGTACCCAACAAAGATTCCCTCTTGGGATTTGGCAGCAAACTTGGTTAGATAAGACTTACCATTGTTAAGGATATAGCACTTGCAACCAAAGATCCTGAAATAGGATAGATTTGGTTTTCTGCCCTTCACAATCTCATAGGGGGTCTTCTTGTGGCTCTTGGTGATAGTAGCCCTATTGATTACATGACATGCAGTATTAACTACCTCAGCCCAGAAATATTCTGGGAGAGAAGTGTCACTCAATAGGGTGCTACCAGCCTCTATCAAGGTTCTATTTTTCCTTTCAGCAATACCATTTTGCTGAGGTGTTCTTGGTGAGGAAAATTCCTGAAAAATTCCAAACTCTTCACACAGTTTTGTCATACTTTCAGACTGAAATTCAGTACCATGGTCACTTCTGATTTTGACCAATGTACTGTCCAATTCATTCTGAATTTGTTTAACAAAACTATATAAGATACTTGGAGTTTCAGATTTTTGCCTTAGGAAGAACACCCAGGAATACCTTGAGTAGTCATCAACTACCACAAATGTGTAGACCTCCTACCTAGGCTGTGAACTGGCATAGGACCAAAAAGATCCATATGCAAGAGGTATAGACACTTCACAGCATCTTTGTTCTCAAGGCTATGAAAGGTGGATTTGGTCTGCTTGCCTTTTTGACAAGCTGAGCATATCTCATCCTTTATACACTTAACCTGAGGACCATTCCTCACTAACTCTTTGCTAAAGAGTTGACCAATTGTCTTATAGTTAAGATGAGCCAGTCTCTTGTGCCATTTAACACAATGTGAGACTTTCTCATCAGCTACAAGACAAATAGGAGAAATGTTGGGTACATTGGTCAAATGTACCTGATTTGAAGAAGCCTCACCTAACTCAATGATATACATCATAATGTATTTGATGTTTGTTTGAGTTACTTGTGCAGGTTAGGAATTCACTGGACTGAAGCTAAAAGTTTCTAAGTCCATGTGTCGACACCCAGAGGGAAAGTGTCGACACTTGAGAAAGCTTGTGTCGACACCCAGACAAGCAGTGTCGACACTTGGAGTAATTGTGTCGACACCTGAGAAGAAGAGTCGACACCAGACAGAAAGTGTCGACACTTGGAGCTGTGTCGACACTCAGTGAAGAAGAATGCAGAAAAGCTGTGTCGACACTTAGCAGAAGTGTCGACACCTAGAAGAGCTGAGTCTACATCAGAAAGTGTCGACACTTGGAGTTGTGTCGACACTCAGCAAAATTCTGCAGAGACTAAGGACAAGTGTCGACACTCAACACAATGTGTCGACACTCAATCAGCAGAGTCAACATATGGAGAATGTGTCGACACTCAGCACAATGTGTCGACACACACTCAAAGGAGTCAACACTCGAAGTATGTGTCGACACTCAGCACAATGTGTCGACACACAACCAGAAGAGTCAACACTTGAAGAAAGTGTCGACACCCAGCACAATGTGTCGACACTTAGTTGAAGACTCTACATTTGAAGAAAGTGTCGACACAAGGAGCTGTGTCGACACTTAGCAAAGAACAGAAAAGTTTACAAAATATTCTAAGTACAAGTGTCGACACTAAGGGAATGTGTCGACACTCAGCTGAAGAAACAAAATTGAAGACTTGTGTCGACACCAATAAGCAGTGTCGACACTTGACAGTTTCAACACATGAAGATGTGTCGACACAAAGGAGATGTGTCGACACTTAGAAGAATACTACAAGATACAGAAGATCAAGTACTTGTGTCGACACTTAATTTCAGTGTCGACACTTGAAGAAGAATCTGTGTCGAGACATACAAGGAGTTGTGTCGACACCTTGTAGACTTGTGTCGACACTTACACAACATGTGTCGACACTTGGTCTATAAGTGTCGACACTTAAGAACAGAAAGTCTCGACACTATCTGACAGTTAGAGAATTTCAAGAATTGACTGGATGACATGACAGCTGCCGTTCCAGCCGGTTTACAGCACTTGTCAGAGATGTCAGAAGTCAGTTATGAACCGGACCAGCCGGTTACCATGAAGAAGGCCTATAAATAGGCACAGACTGTTTACAGAAAAGTGTTGATAAGGTGTTAATAAAAAAGTTGTTGAAGCTATTTGAAGTAATTGATCAGATTATTCAAGTAATCAGATAAGTGGTACACAGAGTATCAACACAAGAAGATCTGGCAGTCCAACTGCAGATCTAAGAAGTTGGAGAGAGAGAGCTCCAATCAAGAAATCAGTCTTTGGAACTAAGGCTGAGAAGAAGGATTCAGAATCATCTGGATCTCAAGAAGCAGAGGTCAAGGATCAACTGCAGAGGATTCAGACTAATTCAGTTCTACTCAAGAAGCTTTGAAGGAAGCTAAGTCAGTTTGGATCTAGCTGAGTTCTTCCAAGAACTCTTCAAGAAACTCTCAACTCCTCTCTTATTTTCTGAGTTGTAGAGTTAGTTATTGTAATTCAATTTTAACTTGTAGGATCCATTGGATCTGAGTGAATTGTAAGCCTATATTATAAAGGCTGAGGGTAGCGCTTGGTTGCCTGAGTGTAGGAGTTGAAGAACTCTGAGTGTAGGCCTTAATTGGATGAGTGTAGGCCTTGATTGGCTGAGTGTAGGCCTGGGTGGCTGAGTGTAGGCCTTGGTGGCTGAGTGTAAGGCTTTGGGCCTGAGGTGTAGGAACCTAGTTGGGTTCTGAGATAGTGGAGAAGTTTGGCCGAATCTAGTACACTGCTAGATAGGCGAAGGGGGAAAGTGGATGTACCCAAAGATTGGGGAACCACTATAAATTTGTGTGTCTGCTGTGCTGTGTTGTGCTGTGGATTAGCAGTTTATATTTTGTTATTGCTGTTAGCTGTAGAAATCTGTGAGATAACTGTTTTGCTGCCAACAAAGTTTCAAAAAGGTTTAGGTCACCTATTCACCCCCCCCCCCCCCCTCTAGGTGTTTAGGTACCATATCTTTCAAGTGGTATCAAAGCGAGGTTCCTCAAAAAGGACTAACTGTCTGAGGAGATCCAGTTTGGCAGATTCAGTGTAAGTCAGAACACAGTTTCAAGAAAATCAAGAACATGGGTTCTTCAGAGAATCACAAGGAATTGGGTTCAATGAAACTGCCCATATGCAGAAAAGAGATCTTTGGGATCTGGAAAGAAAGGGTTAGGCTATTTATGGAGGCCTCTGACCCTAGAATCTACATCACAGTCAAAGAGGGGCCATATGTGCCCATGAAGGTTTCAGTTTTGGATGCTACACAGAGAACTCCAAAGTATTTCTCTGAGATGACTAAGGATGAAATTGTCCTAGCCACTATGGATAAGAGGGCACAAAACATTATAGTAAGTGTCATTGATGATGCCACTTTTCAGAACTTAATTCACTGTAAAACAGCAAAAGAGATGTGGGATACTCTCATTGTCTATATGGAAGGTTCTGAACAAGTTAGGCAAGATAGGAAGTCCTTGCTTAATCAAGAGTATGAGAGCTTTAGGCAAGGAAGAGGAGATAGCATCACTGAATGCTACAAGAAGTTCTATAGAATTGTTAATGAACTCATGTCCTATGGAAGAGAGTTCACTAACTATGAATTGAATGATAAGTTCTTAAGGTCCCTAACCAAAGATTGGGACACTAAGATCTGTGCCATCAGAGAAATGGCAAAGTTGGGAGAAATTCCTCCTCCCACACTGTTTGGCAAGTTGTTGTCTTATGAGATGCAGCTGTCAGTGAGAAAAGAGGAGGAAAAATCAACAAGAACTGAGCACGGGGAAAGGACTGTTGCCTTCAAGTCAGAAGTACCTAGAAAGGGCATGACTAAGTCATCAACTCCTCCTCCAGAGGTAGTTGAATCAGAATCTGATGAGTCTGTTAGCACAAAGTCTACAAGCAGTGAAAGTGATGAAGACTTTGCTGCATTCACCAGACATTTTCAGAAATTCCTGAAGAAGAAACAGTGGAGGTCCAGACCTTCATTTTCCAAAGGAAAAGAAGTCCAGTATCAGGAGAAGAAGCCTTCAAAGAAGGACAAGAAAAAGACAAAGACTAGCAAGGCAACTGGGTCTAAGATAGTGTGTTACTGCTGCAATAGACAGGGTCATGTTATTGTAGATTGTCCTGAGAGAAGAAAAGAATCCAGTGACAAAAAGAAGACTCACTTCAAAGGAAAGAAGGAGAAGTCCTTTGTTGCAAAGAATGAGAAGACTCTTTCAGACATTTCTTCTTCAGACACTGAGACAGATGCTGAAGCCTACATAGGGCTATTTGCTGAAGAAGAAGAAGAGTTTATGCAGATCATAGAATCAATCTATGAACAAGAAGAGTGTCAGTGCCAAGGACTGATGGCATTGACTGAAAGTACCAAAATCCTGGAGCAGCCAGGACCTAGTCAGGTAAAAAGTCCAACTCAAAGTTCAGATTCCAGTTCTAGTTCAGAGTCAGATTCATCTTCATCAAGTGATGGAAGTGTTTCTGAATCTGAGGGAGATATTCATCAGCTCTTAGATGAATATAAAGTACTGTTGCAAGCCTATAAGAAAAGCAAGACCCTAGCCAAAAGTCAGGCAAAGGAGATTGCTGATCTCAAGGCAGCTGCAACAGATTTTGAGAAAAAATTTGATCAAAAGCTCAATGAGGTAGCCAGGCTGAAACACATTACTGTGATTCAGATGGGAACTATCACCTATAAAAATGATCAAATTAAGAGACTGGAGATCAATCTTCAGAAGGAAAGAGAGCTAGTTGCTAGGTTTTCAAAACCTAAATCAGTGCTACCCTTGATTGATGAATTTGTTCATCATAAAGGAAAGGCTGGATTGGGTTTTATTAAACCAGCTAGGACTGTTCAGGATCAGTCCAAGTCCAAGGGCAAAGCCCCAACATTCAATAAGCCTGCTGTAGTCAAGACAACCAAGTCTGTACCTAAGCAAAGGTACAACAAGTTTGAATGCTGGTGCTGTGGCAAAGTTGGCCACTTTGCCTTGGACTGTTGGCACAATGCAAGTGCCAATGGGAGTAGCAAGCTACCTGGTGGAAAGCCAGTAGGTAGCTATGTCATGTTGCAAACTAACAATCACCAAGGACCCAAGTTTACTTTGGGTTCTAAGGTTCATTAATTTGTTTTGCAGGTGAATCCAAGTGGCCATACCCCAACATGGTACTTGGATAGTGGATGTTCCAGACATATGACTGGAACAAGGGGACTACTGAAGGACTACATTCCAATCAAAAATGGTCCTAAAGTGACCTTTGGTGGTTCTGAAAAAGGAATCATCAAAGGGTTTGGTAACATTTCTTCAAACCTTGTTACCATTACTCAAGTGGCTTATGTTAAAGGGTTGAAACACAACCTTATAAGTATAAGTCAGTTAAGTGATGTAGGGTATGACATCTCATTTGTTAAAAATGGTTGTCATATCAAGAGGTCAAGTGATCAAGAGATCATTTTGACAGGTTATAGGAAAGAGAAATGTCTATTGTCTAGACATTATGGTTGAGAACAATAGTTCTCCAGTTTGTCTTGTAGCTGATGAGACAGTCTCTCAATGTGTCAAATGGCACAAGAGGCTTGCCCATCTTAATTACAAGACTATTAGCAAACTCTTTAGCAAAGAGTTAGTGAGGAATGGTCCTCAAGTTAAGTGTGTTAAAGATGGCATTTGCTCAGCTTGTCAAAAGGGCAAGCAGACCAAATCCACCTTTAAAAGCATTGAGAACAAAGATGCTGTGAGGTGCTTATACCTCTTGCATATGGATCTCTTTGGTCCAATGCCAGTTCACAGCTTAGGTAGGAAGGTCTACACCTTTGTAGTTGTAGATGACTACTCAAGGTTTTCCTGGGTGTTCTTCTTAAGACAGAAATCTGAAACACCTAGTGTTTTCCATAACTTTGTCAAGCAAATTCAGAATGAACTAAACAGTACAGTGGTCAAAATTAGAAGTGACCATGGCACTGAATTTCAGTCTGATAGCATGACAAGACTATGTGAAGACTTTGGGATATTTCAAGAATTTTCTTCACCTAGAACACCTCAGGCAAAATGGCATTGCTGAAAGGAAGAATAGGACCTTGATAGAGGCTGGTAGAACCCTATTAAGTGATTCATCACTGCCAGAGTATTTCTGGGCTGAAGCAGTTAACACTGCATGCCATGTGATAAATAGGGCTACCATCACTAAAAGGTTAAACAAGACCCCCTATGAAGTTGTGAAAGGCAGGAAACCAAACCTATCCTATTTCAGGATTTTTGGTTGCAAATGCTTCATACTTAACAATGGAAAGTCTTACTTAACTAAGTTTGCTGCCAAGTCCCAAGAGGGAGTGTTTGTTGGGTACAGCAATAATAGTAAGGCTTATAGAGTCTACAACTTGACTACACAAGTTGTAGAGGAGTCTGTGCATGTAGTTTTTGATGAGACAAAACTTATTAACAATGAGTTGTCTAGTAGTGTGTGCAGCCCCACAGGTCTTACTAAGAAGATGGACAAGCTAACCATAGAAGATGTACCTGCTGCAAGACAGCAAGTAGAAGAAGATGGCTTATGTCCAGGGGGAGAACTACATGTACCAGGAGCTGAAGAAGTACAAGGAACTCAGCATGATGAAGATGCTGAAGAAGTACAACCAGAAGTAAGGATGCCTCCAGCCAACAGGCATCTAAGAGATCATCCAGTAGAGCTGATTATTGGAGATCCAAGACAAGGTGTTCAGACAAGGAGCAAAATCAGAATGCTGTAGTATATTCAAGTTTTCTGTCTCAAATAGAACCAAAGAAATTTGAAGAAGCTATACAAGATCCACAGTGGACTGAAGCTATGCAAGAAGAACTTAATCAGTTCAAAAGGTGCAAGGTTTGGGAACTGGTTCCTAAACCTAAAGACCACAATGTTATAGGAACTAAGTGGATCTACAGAAATAAGTTAGATGAACAAGGGGTCATCATTAAGAATAAAGCAAGACTGGTTGCAAAAGGATATAGGCAAGAAGAAGGTATTGATTTTGATCAAACCTTTGCCCAGTAGCCAGACTGGAGGCCATAAGGATGTTCTTGGCCTATGCAACCTATCAAGGATTCAAGGTATACCAAATGGATGTCAAGTCAGCATTCCTAAATGGTAATTTGAAAGAAGAAGTCTATGTGGAGCAGCCTTCAGGTTTTGTTGATCCAACTCACCTCATTATGTCTATAGACTTAGGAAAGCATTGTATGGGTTAAAGCAAGCTCCTAGAGCTTGGTATGAAACCCT
Source organism: Platanthera guangdongensis (assembly GCA_039583875.1). NCBI lineage: Eukaryota > Viridiplantae > Streptophyta > Magnoliopsida > Asparagales > Orchidaceae > Platanthera > Platanthera guangdongensis. The sequence continues at coordinate 158,770,757 of CM077147.1, read as the reverse complement.
ATCTAGTTTCCTCATTGAGAACAAGTTCACAAGGGGGAAAATAGATAAGACTCTATTCCTTAGGGAATCTAGAGGCAAAGTCATACTTGTCCAAATATATGTAGATGACATTATATTTGGGTCTACTGAAAGTAGCCTTTGCAAAAAGTTTGCAAAACTTATGCAAGTCAATTTGAGATGAGTAGTATGGGAGAACTGAAGTTTTTCTTGGGTCTCCAAGTTAAACAGACTGAAAGTGGTCTATCCATATGTCAGTCCAAGTTCACCCTAGAACTCATAAGGAAGTATGGTATGGATTCATCCAGTACCATGAAGACTCCTATGGGGTCAAGTATGTCTCTTAGCAAGGATGATGCAGGGAAACCTGTAGATGAAACCTTGTATAGAGGGATAGTTGGCTCCCTACTATACTTGACTGCAAGTAGGCCTGACATCATGTATGCTACATGTGTTTGTGCCAGGTATCAAGCCTGCCCTAAAGAGTCTCACTTTGACTGCAGTCAAAAGGATTTTGAGATATCTAAAGGGCACACCTTATCTAGGCCTCTGGTACCCTAGGAATGGAGATTTTGATCTAACAGGCTATTCAGATGCAGACTTTGCAGGATGCAAAGAAGATAGAAAGAGCACTACTGGATCCTGTCAATTCCTAGGTGGAAGACTCATTTCATGGAGTAGTAAGAAGCAAACCAGTGTGGCTATCTCCACAGCTGAGTCAGAATATGTAGCTGCAGGAAGTTGCTGTGCTCAACTTCTGTGGATTCAACATCAGCTAGAAGACTATGGATTTCAGGTAAGTAGAACTCCACTTTTCTGTGATTCTACAAGTGCTATTTCAATAGCTAATAATCCTGTATCACATAGTAGAACTAAACATATTGAGATTAAATATCACTTTCTTAGGGAGCATGTAGAAAGAAATGATATTGCACTTGAATATGTTAAAACTGATAATCAGATAGCTGATATGTTTACTAAGCCCTTAGAAGAAGCTAAGTTCAATAGGTTCAAAATTGAACTAGGTATGATAAACTTAGACTAAGTTTACAGAACTAAAAATTGGCTAAGTAAAAAGGTGTCGACACATAGACAAGTCTATGTCGACACAGAATAGTAAGTGTCGACACTTCAGGAAAATGGTGTCGACACATCTAGGAAGTTGGTGTCGACACTTCAGAATGTTAGTGTCGACACATGTCGAGTTGGTGTCGACACATCCAATGAGGTGTCGACACTTAAGTTTTACTCAGAATTTTCTAAGTAACGTCTCGACTACATGTCGAGTAGTGTGGTGTCGACACATAACCAAGTGTCGACACATAAAATCTGTTGACTAAACTTGTGTCGACACATGAGTGTCGAGACATTATAAGTCAGTGTCGACACTTATTGCCAGTGTCGACACATCTTTAGTAATCCATCCCGCCTGTTCGTCTTCAAACCAGAAAGGTATAAATAGGATTCTGTCTTTGTTTGTCGACACGCTTTCAGAGTTTCGAGACCAAACTACTGTGTCGACATTTCTCTTTTCTAAAGACTAATTCTACAAACCCTAATGGCTCCCAAGCTCGAGGAGAACGTCAATGAAGGCTATGAACTGGTTCGTGGCGCGTTCGACGATGGCGATCAAGAAATCAAATCGGTGGTAACCCTAGTCACCGATTCTGGATTGGAGTACTTGGTTTCAGAACCAACCAAAATATGGAAGAAGGAAGTTCTTGAATTCCTTACTGGAGCTTCTGTAGATGACTCAGGTTACAGAATCAAATCAAGAGTGCATGGAACCAAGGTCAAGATTTCACCCAAAACTCTGAGAAAGGTACTTCAGCTACCTAAAATTCAAGCAGAAGAGGAAGTGACTACATCTAAGACCAGGAAGCACTTACCTGGTGTGGTCTAGATCCTAAGATGAAGATAGGATCTGTATTCAACAGGAAAGGAATGAATAACCAAGGAAAATTCCTGTCTGAAATTGTGGGGAAAGTTATACTCAGCAAGACTGGAGGGCATGACAGGGTGTCAGCCTCCATGTTCAGTGTTATGACCAGAATTATCTTCAACCTAAAAACAGACTGGTCAATGGTTGTGTATGAGAAAATTAAGGAGAGTCTAAGAAGCCCAATCTGGGCAAAATACTAAGTCTCTACCTGGCTGGTACAATACCAGAGGTAATGAGCAATGCTGCTGGTACTAAAATCAATCACATGAGAAGGATGGATCAAAGGATATTTTCTAGGTGGGAAAGAGTACTATCTAAGGAAATACCTACCCCAGAGAAGCAAGTTTCTAAGAAAGATTCACCTCCAAAGAAGAAGAGGAAGATAGCTCCTGTGACACAGGAGTCCTCCAGCAGTTCAGGTAGTGAAGAACAAGTTGTTTTCACTCCTGATAGTCAAGAGGAAGTGGCTGCAGAGAAGTCTCCTGCTCCTCAAGAGACAGCTGAAATCCAGGGGGAGCTGCCTCCAGCTAGCCCCAAGTATAAGGATCCAAGCCAGGGGGAGCTTCCAGCAGTAGAAGAACCCTCTACTCTGGACAGTGAGCAAGCCACAATCATTATCCAAGAGGTACTTACTGACCTCAATACTTTAGATTTTTCTGTAATAGATTCTGATTTGTCTGATGTCCATCAGCAAACTCAGCAAGCAAATCAAGAACCAGATGTTGTTCTCCAAGACACATCAGTTATCCTAGAAGTGGTTCCTGATAAAGTAGTTGATGAACCCAGTACTTCTCCTGCACAGTCACCAGTTGAATACACAATGGAAGACCTCTTTCTGAATTTAGATCAAGAGGATTTTGACATGGACAAGGTTGCTGCTGCTGAAGAGAAGGGTGCTGCTGCTGAGGGGGAGCACATGGCAGTTATGGAAGAGCCTATTAGGCTAGAAACTGAGAAAGCACCTGATGTGCAGACTGAAAAACCATCAAGCCCTAAGGACAGGGTTGATATTGCCAGCACCTACTGCCTCTGAGGATGAGGAGAGTGCTAGGGCTAAAAAGAAGAAACTCTTTGTATTCAAGAGAAGAAGTCAGAGCTACAAGAAAGCTCTACAATCCATTGCTCCACAGCCCATAGTTCAGCAAGCTCCAACTGCTGACTTATAGTGCTTTACTGATTGCACTACAGATCAAGTTGGATGAGCAAAGGAAGGCTATAGAGACTTATGTTGATGAAGGGCACAAGACCCTACAATTTGATCTGGCACAGGAAATCAAGTCAATAAGGTTTGAAATGAACCTTAATAAAAAGGAGATGACTGAATGTTTTCACAAGGGTGGTAATGCAGTGGTCTATCTGGCAACCCACCAAGAGAAGATAAAGTCTCAAGTAGATGATATAGCACTGAAGCAAGGCTATGTGCTGGAGAATCAGTTGAGAATGAATGACAATCTTGACTGCTTCTCACAATGCTATAGTCACTGAACTGAAAAATAAGACTGCTGAACCTTCAACATCATCTGCTGCTGTTAAGGCTGAATTTGATAAAGTATTTCAAGATGAAATTGCTGCTGTCAAGACTGCAATCAAGGATTCACAGAAGGTCATTTCTGAACAGCTTACAAAGCTTAGACCTTATTTTAAGGATGGAATCAGGTACTTGGACAGCCAAATCAGGTTCCAGAAAGATGATGTAAGAGATCATGTTGCACAAGAAGTCATAAAGGGGGAGAGGGTGTTAGTCAAAGCAAGCTCAGACCATGCTAAATGGATATCAAATTCCATCAGGGCTACCCTTGGATATCCTCCCCTGTGTGATGATGATAATGTTGCTGAATCCGGGATTCAAAGTGCATATCTTGGAGGTGAGCAACAGGAAGTAGCTCAAGTGATTTATCCACCTCCAGATTTTGACATGGTTCATGCAGATGTAAGCACAATGTATAGCCCAACTGCTGGAAAGTCAAATGTTGTTCTGGAAAAGGTTGTTCAACCTATAACAGCAGCTATGCAAGAGGCTTTGGACAAAGAAGAAGAGACAAGGCTGTCAAAGAAGAAGTTTAGGGAACTAGCTGAGCAAAAACCAGATTTTGAACAGTGGAGCCCTACTTCTAGGAACATCATTCTCACAGCCTGGAAAGCAGCCAAGGACAATGCTCATGAAAGGAACAAATGGTTCTCAGAAGCAGAATGGAGGAAGCATGAGATTAGGCAGGAAGCCATTGTCCAGTATAGAAGGAAGGCTAAGTTAGGAAAGCTACCTCCTACAGCTGTGGAGCCTAGCAAGTACTTTCCTAAGCCCTATCATTACTTTGAGAGGCAAAAGATCAAGGCTGATAAGAAAGATCTCAAAGGCAAAGAAGCCTGCTGATGCTGAGCCTGCTGCTGCTGCTGCTGTAAAGGCTAAAGTACAAGCTGGAAAAGGAATTGTTATAAAAGAACCTGATCAGAACTAGACTAAGATTAGACTAAGAAACATTGTTGTAATCTTTTACATATGAAATATTTTTGTAAAACAATGGAAATGTATTAAAACAATGTTAGAACAATTTTTGATAAATATATCTCATGATTGTTCAGAAGCATGTGTCTATTTCTTGTTTGTTCTGCAATGTTTAATGAGTATACATGTGTGCTTTATTACATGTTTAAGTTTACCCTGTTGACATATACCTGCTTTACATCATTTTCTAATTTTTAATTATGAGTGGTGTATATCATTGACTAAGGGTTATGACTTCTCCAAATAGGGGGAGATTGTTGGGTACATTGGTCAAATGTACCTGATTTGAAGAAGCCTCACCTAACTCAATGATATACATCATAATGTATTTGATGTTTGTTTGAGTTACTTGTGCAGGTTAGGTATTCACTGGACTGAAGCTAAAAGTTTCTAAGTCCATGTGTCGACACCCAGAGGGAAAGTGTCGACACTTGAGAAAGCTTGTGTCGACACCCAGACAAGCAGTGTCGACACTTGGAGTAATTGTGTCGACACCTGAGAAGAAGAGTCGACACCAGACAGAAAGTGTCGACACTTGGAGCTGTGTCGACACTCAGTGAAGAAGAATGCAGAAAAGCTGTGTCGACACTTAGCAGAAGTGTCGACACCTAGAAGAGCTGAGTCTACATCAGAAAGTGTCGACACTTGGAGTTGTGTCGACACTCAGCAAAATTCTGCAGAGACTAAGGACAAGTGTCGACACTCAACACAATGTGTCGACACTCAATCAGCAGAGTCACATATGGAGAATGTGTCGACACTCAGCACAATGTGTCGACACACACTCAAAGGAGTCAACACTTGAAGTATGTGTCGACACTCAGCACAATGTGTCGACACACAACCAGAAGAGTCAACACTTGAAGAAAGTGTCGACACCCAGCACAATGTGTCGACACTTAGTTGAAGACTCTACACTTGAAGAAAGTGTCGACACAAGGAGCTGTGTCGACACTTAGCAAAGAACAGAAAAGTTTACAAAATATTCTAAGTACAAGTGTCGACACTAAGGGAATGTGTCGACACTCAGCTGAAGAAACAAAATTGAAGACTTGTGTCGACACCAAGAAGCAGTGTCGACACTTGACAGTTTCAACACATGAAGATGTGTCGACACAAAGGAGATGTGTCGACACTTAGAAGAATACTACAAGATACAGAAGATCAAGTACTTGTGTCGACACTTAATTTCAGTGTCGACACTTGAAGAAGAATCTGTGTCGAGACATACAAGGAGTTGTGTCGACACCTTGTAGACTTGTGTCGACACTTACACAACATGTGTCGACACTTGGTCTATAAGTGTCGACACTTAAGAACAGAAAGTCTCGACACTATCTGACAGTTAGAGAATTTCAAGAAGTGACTGGATGACATGACAGCTGCCGTTCCAGCCGGTTTACAGCACTTGTCAGAGATGTCAGAAGTCAGTTATGAACCGGACCAGCCGGTTACCATGAAGAAGGCCTATAAATAGGCACAGACTGTTTACAGAAAAGTGTTGATAAGGTGTTAATAAAAAGTTGTTGAAGCTATTTGAAGTAATTGATCAGATTATTCAAGTAATCAGATAAGTGGTACACAGAGTATCAACACAAAAAGATCTGGCAGTCCAACTGCAGATCTAAGAAGTTGGAGAGAGAGAGCTCCAATCAAGAAATCAGTCTTTGGAACTAAGGCTGAGAAGAAGGATTCAGAATCATCTGGATCTCAAGAAGCAGAGGTCAAGGATCAACTGCAGAGGATTCAGACTAATTCAGTTCTACTCAAGAAGCTTTGAAGGAAGCTAAGTCAGTTTGGATCTAGCTGAGTTCTTCCAAGAACTCTTCAAGAAACTCTCAACTCCTCTCTTATTTTCTGAGTTGTAGAGTTAGTTATTGTAATTCAATTTTAACTTGTAGGATCCATTGGATCTGAGTGAATTGTAAGCCTATATTATAAAGGCTGAGGGTAGGGCTTGGTTGCCTGAGTGTAGGAGTTGAAGAACTCTGAGTGTAGGCCTTAATTGGCTGAGTGTAGGCCTTGATTGGCTGAGTGTAGGCCTGGGTGGCTGAGTGTAGGCCTTGGTGGCTGAGTGTAAGGCTTTGGGCCTGAGGTGTAGGAACCTAGTTGGGTTCTGAGATAGTGGAGAAGTTTGGCCGAATCTAGTACACTACTAGATAGGCGAAGGGGGAAAGTGGATGTACCCAAAGATTGGGGAACCACTATAAATTTGTGTGTCTGCTGTGCTGTGCTGTGGATTAGCAGTTTATATTTTGTTATTGCTGTTAGCTGTAGAAATCTGTGAGATAACTGTTTTGCTGCCAACAAAGTTTCAAAAAGGTTTAGGTCACCTATTCACCCCCCCCCCCCCTCTAGGTGTTTAGGTACCATATCTTTCAAGAAACAATGTTCTCACACATAATGTCTAGACAATAGACATTTCTCTTCCTATATCCTGTCAGAATGATCTTTTGATCACTTGACCTTCTGATATGACAACCATCCTTGACAAATGAGATGTCATATCCTAAATCACTCAGCTTACTTATGCTAATGAGGTTATGTTTCAAACCCTTTACATAAGCCACTTGAGTAATTGTAATCAGGTTACTAGAAATGTTACCAAAGCCTTTGATGATCCCTTTTTCTGAACCACCAAAGGTAACTTTAGGCCCATATTTAATAGATGTATAATCCTTCAGCAACCCCCTAGTTCCAGTCATGTGCCTGGAACATCCACTATCCAAGTACCATATAGGGGCATGGCCACTTGGACTCACCTGCAAAACAGATTACTTAACCTTAGAACCCAAATAATTCTTGGGTCCTTGGTGAATGTTAGTTTGACTTTTAACAAAACTATATGTAGCTCTTCTAGTAGGTAGTTTGCTACTCTCCTTGACACTTGAATTGTGCCAACAGTCTATGGCAAAGTGGCCTATCTTGCCACAACACCAGCACTCAAACCTGTTGTACCTTCGTTTTGGTACAACCCTGGCTGAAGTATCTACAGCAGGCTTTTTGTTTAGTGCTGGGGCTTTGCCCTTAGACTTGGACCTAGCAGTCCAGGCAGGTTTTGTAAATCCTAATCCAGCATTACCCTTATGAGGTACAAACTCATCTATCAAGGGTAAAACAGATTTGGGTTTAGAAAAGCTAGCCACAATATCCTTCTTCTTCTGAAGTCTAACCTCCAGATTCCTAATTTGATCATTCTTAAATTTAATAGTTCCCATCTAAATAACTTTAATGTTCTTCAGTCTGGCTATTTCATTCAGTTTCTGATCAAACAACTTGTCTGAATCAGCAGCAGCCAATTTAAGACTGGCAATCTCCTTTGCCTGATTTTTGGCCAAGGTTTTGCTTTTCTTTAAGGCCTGCAAAAAGTCCCTATATTCATCAATTAACTGATGAATATAACCTTCAGATTCAGACCCACCCACATCACTTGATGCAGATGTATCTGATTCTGACTCAGTACAAGAAATTGAACTTGAAGAACAACTTTGTACCTTACTTGGTCCAGGATGATCCTGGATTTTGTCTCCTCCAGATAAGGCCATCAGCCCTTTGCACTGAATGTCCTCATGCTCATAAATTGAGTTCATTAGCTGCATGAACTCATCTTCTTCTTCTTCAGCAAATAAACCAATATAGGCTTCAGCTTCTGTTTCTGAAGATGACTGATCAGTCAAACTTTTGTCTTTCTTGACAACAAAGGACTTTTTCTTTTTGCCCTTAAATTGTGTCTTCTTTCTATCAGTTGACTCCTTCCTCTTTTCAGGACAGTCAGCCACTACATGTCCCTGTCTATTGCAACAATAACATACAATCTTTGAGGATATAGTTTTACTTGGCTTGGACTTTCTTCTGTCATTCCTTGATGACTTCCTGTTCTGATAGTAGTCATCTTTTGTCTGTGAAGTGGATGGCTTAGACCTCCACTGCTTCTTCTTCAGAAACTTTTGAAAATGTCTTATAAAAGCAGCAAAGTCTTCATCACTTTCACTGCTATCTGAATTCTTGCTTTCTAACTCATCTGTCTCAGCCTCAGCAACATTTTGAGGTGAAGATGGAGACTTGCTTTTATATTTTCTAGTGGCTTCAGTCTTGAAGGTCACAGCTCTTTCCTTGTGCTCCACTCTTGTAGTCTTCTTTTCCTCCTTTCTAACCATTAACTGCATCTCATAAGATAACAGTTTTCCAAACAAAGTTGGAGGAGGTATATCAGCTAATTTGGTCATTTACCTAATGACACAAATCTTGGTATCTCAGTCCTTAGTCAGGGATCTTAAAAACTTGTCATTTAGCTCATAGTTGCTGAATTCTCTTCCATGGGACATCAACTCATTAACAATCCTATAGAATTTCTTGTAGCATTCAGTAATGCTATCAGACTTTCCTTGTCTGAAGCTTTCATACTCCTGATTTAACAAGGACTTCCTGTCCTGTCTTACTTCTTCAGACCCTTCCATGTAAACTATTAAAGTGTCCCACATTTCTTTAGAAGTTTTACAGTGAATTAAATTCTGAAATGTGGCATTATCAATTGCACTAACAATAATATTCTTGGCCCTCTTGTCCATAGTGGCCAGAATAATCTCATCTTTAGTCATTTCTGAATAGTCTTTGGGAGTTCTCTGATTTGCATCCAGAATAGATACTTTTATTAGCACATATGGCCCTTCTTTGACTGTAATGTATATTCTTGGGTCAGAGGCTTCCATAAAAAGTCTAACTCTCTCTTTCCATATGCCAAAAATCTCTTTTCTACAGATTGGCAACTTCATGGACCCCAGCTCTTTATGATTCTCACTAGAACCCATTTTCTTGATTCTTGATTAATCTGATTCTGCCTACAGGATCTTACTCAGACTGTTATGTCCCTTTTTGAGTAACATGCCTCTGATACCACTTGAAAGAACTAGTGTCTAATCACCTAGAGGGGGGTGAATAGGTGAACTTAATCTTTTTAACTTTAAAGGCATAAACACTGAATTATAAGACCTGTATTTGCAATTCTCTACAGCAATTCAGCACAGATAACACAGCAATCACAGAATTAATCACACACAGAGTACACACAGATTTTTATAGTGGTTCTCCAAGGTCTAGGTACATCCACTTTCCCCCTTCGCCAATCTAGTAGTGTACTAGATTCGGCCTAACTTCTCCACTTCTCCTCAGATCCTCAGATCTTATAATTCATAAACCCAAACAGGTTCCTACAACTCAGAGTGACCCCACTCCTACAACTCAGGCACAAAGGCCTACCACTCAGTCTTCACCAAGACCTACACTCAGGCTAAACAACCCTACCTCAGCCTTCAATCAAGGCCTACACTCAGAGAATAGAATCTCCTACACTCAGGCACAAAAGCCCTACCTCAGCCTTTATAAAATAGGCTTACAGCTCAGATCACTTAGGATCCTACAGAAAATAAAGTTTATAAAGTATATAACCACAACTCTAAAAGAGAGAGATGAGTTGACTGGCTTCTTGATGAGTTCTTGGAAGAACTAGGCAGAGATCAACCTCCCTTGGCTTTTCTTCAAAGCTTCTTGAATTAGAATATAGTAGGGTTGTATCTCCTGAAGATGATCTTCAATCAACTTTTGTCTTGAGATTCAGATCTCAATCTGAATCTTACTTTGCAGCCTGGTTCAACAGTTGCTCTTCTTAGAAGGAGCTCTCTCTCTCTCCAACTTCTTAGATCTTCTGTAGAAGGTCTTCTTTGTGTTGTTAGATCTCTTGATTGATTGTTGTCAATCTATAATCCTTATCTTTATGTCGAAGGAGAAAGGTCTTTAAATAGTCTTCCTCCAAGCTAACCGGCTGATCCGGTTTCTAACAACCTTCTGACAACTCTGACAGTTGCAGTTGACCGGTTGAAATGGCAGCTGTCAAGTCATTCAGTAACTTCTTGAAATCTCTGTCACGTCGAGACAGATAGTCTTTATGTGTCGACATAAATAGACTAAGTGTCGACACAAGTAAACTAAGTGTCGACACTAGCCTTCATGGTGTCGACACAACTCCTTGTGTTGTTGTAATAGCTTCTCGACACTGCTTCTTCAGAATGTGTCGACACTGATCCTGTGTGTCGACACAAGCCTTCTGTTGAATGTGTCGACACTGGTTGAGTATGTCGACACAAATACTTCTTCAATACTTAGTTGATTTCTGCTGTGTGTCGACACAACTCCTTTGTGTCAACACATTTTCTTGTGTTGAGACTTTGCTAAGTGTCGACACATCTCCTTTGTGTCGACACATTCCTTCATGTGTTGAAACTTTGCTGAGTGTCGACATATCTCCTTTGTGTCGACACATTCTTCATGTGTTGAAACTTTGCTGAGTGTCAACACATCTCCTTGTGTCGACACATTCTTTATGTGTTGAAACTTTGCTGAGTGTCGACACATCTCCTTTGTGTCGACACTTGTACTTAAACTTTGTTGAAGTTCGCTGCGTGTCGACATAGCCTCCTGGTGTCGACACTTTTGATGTCAACAAAGTTTCTCTGGGTGTCGACACTGCTTCTAAGTGTCGACACTGATTATGTAGACAATTCTTCACTGTGTGTCGACACTGCCTGTATGTGTCGACACTTTTCTTCTGGTGTCGACTCTGCCTTCCTGGTGTCGACACAATTACTCCAAGTGTGGACACAGCTTCTCTAGGTGTCGACACAAGCCTTTTTAAGTGTCGACACTTCTCCTCTAGGTGTCGACACATGGACTTAGAAACTTTTCCTGCAATCCTGCAGTTACTTAACCTGCACAAATAACCTCAAAGTACATCAAATAAACCTTGATGTATATCATTGAGTAGGGTGAGGCTTCTTCAAATCAGGTACATATATTCCAATGTACCCAACACGGCCACAGAAGCTACACACTACCTTGCTCTTCTTTCCCGAAGCAGCACCAGGTACCTGGGGGTTCTTATCTTCAACAGACTTTCTCTTGCCCTTCCTCATTTTCTGGCCTCTGTTCTTTGCGGTCTCAATTGCCTCCACTTTCAGAGCAGCCTCCACTACCCCTGCATAAGTCTCTGATCCATATGCACTGGCCAACTGTTGCACCTCGCTCCTCAAGCCAGCGAGGAACCACTTGACTCGATCAGCTTCAATACTCACCAACCCAGGGGCAAACCGGCTCAACTTGCTAAACTCTATCTCATACTCACTGACCGTTTGTTACCTCTACTTCAGGTGGAGGAAGTCATTCATTAGTCGGTCACGCTCGACTGAAGGCAAGAACTTCCTCAACAACATCTCCTTGAATAATCCCCAAGAGCAACCGGCCACCAATCTCTCCTTTTCCCTAAGCCACCAGCTCTTAGCCAAACCCTTTAGCTGATAGGCGGCTATCATCACTCTCTGATCATCCGCAATACCGGAGTACGTGAACATCTCCTCCATGGAGATCAGCCAATCATCTATGACCATGAAATCTGTCTTCCCATCATATGTAGGAGGGCTAAGTCTCTGAAACTGTGAGATAAAGGCCATCTCTGTTGGCACCACCGCTGGAGGTCTCAGGGGAGCAGGTGGGGGAGGAGCAGTTAACCCCCCTGTAGGGTCTTGCACTCCCTGAGTCTTTCCTGCCACAACTGCCACCAGAGACTGGATCTAGGCATGCATCTCCACCAACTACCTGGTCGAGGAATCGTTGCTCTATCGCAGGCTCTTGATCACCGCATCACTCTGCGCTACTGAAGACTCACCCTCAGACAGGGGAGTCGACCTAATAGAAGGACGTCTCGTCATCCTAAAACCATAAAAACTGAGGTCGAAACCTAATACAACAGTTAGAACAAACTACCAGTACAGACAATACATACATAAATATGAACTTTTAACTGCTATACTTGCTCTGGGATTTTATTTTATTTTTACAAAAGTGATGTTATGCTTAACCTAGGATGGTTTACCACCATCAACTAACTCTTGTGCCTATATCGGGAATGCGTGAATTTATATTCTTTTTCTGATTTAAAACCACGTGTGCACATATGTCATCCTGCAAATCTTTAGCTTGGCATGTTGTGCTTATGCAATGTTATGCTATGCATGATTATGATATGCATTCTAAAAAGTCTCTAATGCATGTTATGAGTGGCGCATGAAAATGTTATGCATCTCATTCTACATAACATTCTCATGCAACGAAAAAGAAACGTGCTAGTTGCATTCATGTGGTGAGGTTATGCATCCCATACTACATAACCCTCACATGTTGCCCCTATGGTGGATCTATATACAGACACATATTATGCATCCCATACTACATAATATGCCCTGTATATTTCATGTTATGCTATGAGTGTAGTGTTCGTGCTTCAGACAAGACGTGTTGATGACATATCGGTGTGTGTATGATATGATGCTAAACATCCAATACCTACAAGGAAAGGTTGTCCGACAAATTGTCAAGCAACCTCCCTCTAATACTAACTGTCACAACCCGCATTTTCTACGAATTTAAGAAGTATCGGAGTATGAGAAAACATGCATCGTGATGCCACGTCGAGCAGTGGATAACTATCGACGCTCAGGCGACCACCATCAAACTAGACTATGAAAATTTATAAGTTTAATAATTAGAAAATGAGTTATATTTTAAAAGCCGTATCCCTCGGCTCAGTGGATCATCTAGTCCACAGTTTAAAAACTATACTTATACGCAGCGGAAAATACTTTATTTATATTTGACATCCTATGAGAGTGCATAAGTGTCCCCCGAGGTCAACTTATACTATGCGAGACTCTAGATTTATTTTATATCATAAGTAAGAAAATAATTTTTTTACGTTGCTTGGAAAGTAGTGTATGAGTTTTATAAACATGCTGATCATGAGATATGCTTATAATAGTGTTTTAGGTTTAAAAGTACTAGCGACCTAGCATAAATCTTTCCAAGAGTAAATAGACTATCTCCAGAAAGATAGCAGTAAAAGAAACATATCTAGTATCATAAGTAAAAACCACCAGCTGGCGTCAACAACCTGACACGAATCCACTGGAGAGCATGTATGTCTGTAAGAAAATTCGAAAACTACCTCACAAGACCAAGAAATTAATCTCTACAGTACAAGAGATCACCAGCGATAGCACAGCAAAACTAGCCGCCAACTCAGCTACTAATCAGAACCTGAGGCATTCAGAGAAGAAAAGAATACATCAGCAAGTAAAACAAATAAGATGCAACGAAGTGTTAAATAAAAGGGTACGCAAGAGAAGAAAGTAAGACAGTAACAGACAAACACTGTCCAAGACAAGACGCACTTGCACCAAGTGCGAGAAAACAGCAACAACCCTGACATAAAATCTACAAAGTCTACAAGGCAAACATGTGCCCCAAAAAAAGAAATGTTGCAATCTACAAAGGAAGAAGCATCTAACAATCCTAGATTGTGAATAATGGCAGTAGTAAAAACGACATGGACCTGAGTTGGTGACTAAAAACAGTCCCACAAACAAAATAGTTCCAACTAAAATTCACTGCATCAGCACAAGGCCACCACATACCCAGCCCGTACCTGGGATTAAAAGGTGGCGGCCACGGCTATACCCAGCCCGTACCTGGGACTAAAAGGTGATGGCCATGGCTCGCACACAAAACATCCCACTCCTTTAGAGCGTCAAAATACCACTACCTGCCATAACCCACGATTCGGCCCTCAAAAATAAAGGAAGAAACGAATGGCCGACAAGACATCCCCACCTAGGAGGTAATCACTCGGGAAGAAAAGAAAATGAAAAGCAATTTCGGTTAGGGCAAAAAAATAAACGTCGATCTCAGCTTACAGGAAAACGCTGATCTCAGTTCGACGATTTTCGTCGAACTCAGATCACAGGAAAACGTCGATCTCAGTTCGACGATTTTCGTTGAACTCAGATCACAGGAAAACGTCGATCTCAATTCGACGATTTTCGTCGAACTCAGATCACAGGAAAATGTCGAGCTCAGTTCGATGATTTTCGTCGAACTCAGATCACTGGAAAACGTTGAACTCAGTTCGACGATTTTCGTCGAACTCAGATCACAGGAAAATGTCGATCTCAGTTCGATGATTTTCGTCGAACTCAGATCGACGATCTTCGTCGATCACAGGCAACCGGAGATCGTCGATCTCAGTTCGACGAACAACGTCGAGCTGAGAACAACGAACGTCGCCTACCTGGAAGCGTTGAGTGTACTCAACGTTGTCAACGCTTTTATACTTAGCTTAAAACCCAAGCCCAGCGTTGAGTGAGCTTCTCTCACTCAACGATTTTACACTTAGGCAAAATCAGAGAAACTCAAACCTGAACTAATCAACGCCCCCAGCCAGAAAGGCTACAACCTAATTCATGTACCCTCCTCATCTCTCTAGACCACTTCATTTAGACCAGAAATGCTCTAATCAACTAGACTAAGGAAAAGAGGGGGGGTTCTGATACAGTCATTACAAAGGCAAGCCTAATTTCCCTCAATTCGTGCCTAACCAAGACAGATTACTTTGTACAAAACCAATATTAAGGCCACAACACAACTATCCGGCTATAGTTACTGTGCAGAAAATGAAAAAAAACATCTCCACTCTCATCTCTCTATTCCCAGCCCGAGAGCAAGTCGAATTAACAGTAGGAAGTACATGAAAGAAGAAAAAAAAATTAGCAACAAGGTCGATTCTTGAGTAAACTTGTACAGAGAGTGATCAAATAGGCTTAAGCATTTACGTGACTAAGATTAATAGACACTGAACATTAATACCCAAGCAACAGGGTGATCTATGAGCGGCAAGGTATAAAAGGAACTAAAACAAGTTACTTGGCAAGGGCAGGACCACCACGCCTTGATTTCCGGAAGATCTCGACCGACTTTTCTGCTTCCCCACGGACCTGGCAGCAAACACCTAACCGAGCAAGACGTTGAAATGAAGATCTAGGGGAGAGCAGTCCAGATCTACCCTCGGAATGAAAATCCGACCGCTAGAACTCCAGGAATCAGCGGTGGATGGCAAGGGCAGCCCGTCGGTTTTCCTCTCTTGTATAGGGACGGCAGTTATGCTAATTTCGAAAAGACAATGAATAGTCTTTATTCTAATTTAAGACTATTTATAGACAGCGGCTAAGTCCCAAATACTTTCTATTCTTAGCCAACCGAAAAGCTGCCAGCCACCTTTTCCCCATAACTGCTACTTTCTAAAAAAATATCTATATATAATATATAATATCACATAATTATAAATAAAATACAAAATGACGCGAAACCCGAACATCCTCGGAATTCGACGAAATTTGCACCGTAGCTAAATACCCATGTTACAAATGCAACGGCGAAGTCAAAATCAACTTTCGACGAACAAAACTCGGGTTATCACCACCCGAAGCCAAAACACAAGCATCCCTCGAGAGGCCTCACCAGTCACCAAAACAGACCCGGCTTGCTAGGGAAACTTGCCAAATATGCTACCAACAACCACACAAGGAACCTAAAGAGTTAAGACCACGTTCTGACAAACGGCACAAGCCAGAAACGCGTCAACGTAATGCCAAATGAGAATTAAATAATCGCAGAAAAATTGGGGGCGTTACAAAAGTCACTAACGTGGGGAAATGACGGTCATCAAAAGGCGGTGGGTAAATTCGGGCAACCGGGTGTGGTATATAAATATGTATAGGGGACAACGCATCCAGAGGCACAATTGCCAAAGAATCAGAATCAGACGTAGTATGGGATGGAACCGTAGACGGACATGTAGAAAAATGAGCTGTCAAAAGTGATGTGTAGTCATATCTATGAGGTGTGGTGAAAAGTCCAAATACTAGTGCGCTCAATATAGTAATATTTATACGCTGAGACAACGCCAAAGTAGGAGCTAATAAAGTGGGCATGAAAAAAAACTCAGACTATATCTACCGGTTCCACGTCCTAAAAGGTCAACTAATGTGGGAAAATAAATAGGGGGAAGGGTCGGTAAAATCAAACCTGGGATAAAATCTGATTCAGTAAAAATTTCACCCAACGGTGAAGACATCAAAGAACTCTCGTCCGAGTGTACAACAACAGTATCATCCAAAATTACCCTTCCCTCAGATCGTAACTCATCCATAATAATAGGAACATCCTTTATTTCAGACTCCTCAGATAACTTTGATACAATCTCAGTGGGTGTAATCGTGGGCTCTAACACGATGGGGATCGTATCCTGGAGAGGCCACTCAATACTAGGGTGATCAGGCACATCGCTAGTAGGGCACGTAATAGGCAACGTAATACTCTCACAGGTCGGAATGTAATCATCCCATACATCGTATTCTAAATCACTAGGTATTCCTTCAATTTTAGACTCATCAGAATCATTGGGCACTAACGTACATGTCAGAATACTCTCACCTACGGGGTCATCCTCAGAATCAAGAGATACTACATCTACATCAGAATCCTCATTGGTTCTAATCACAATCTTAGGAGGCTCAGTCGTTGAGGCTAACGGAGGCAACACCCTAGCAGTAACATTTTTGGAATCCAAGATATAAGACCTATTAGGAATGGTTTTCCTAAAAGTGGGTGGTGGTCCTAAGATGGACTCTCCCTTCTGAAACGAGCGAGTCTTATTCTTATGAACTTTATGCTTCTCAATATCCAATACAACATTAAAAGTGGTGTTTAGGTCGGTGTGACCATAACGCAGTAATTTACCCTAGATGTAGGGGTTTAACCCCTTATGAAACCTAGAGATGGTGAGCTTTGGCACCTCCTTCACACCACACCTATCCATCATATCCTTAAGAAGACTCATATACTCAGAGACCGGCTTATTCCCTTATTTAAGGGTAGACAAATCATCTAACATCTGCGTTCGATGGTACGTATGGATGTATTGTTCTGTCAGTATGGCCTTCATGTCTGCCCAACCAATAAGTAATTTACCGTTCTCGGTTCTCAGACGACGTTCCTCATTCAACCAGGATATTTTATCTCTACCTAACAACTTTATTCTCGCCACTCGCACCTTATCTGCGTCAGTCGATTTGTACCACTCAAAGTAGCAGTCTATTTCCTTAACCCAGTCTAGGAAAACTTGGGGACACCCTAAACCATCATAAGTAGGTGCCTCACTTCTAGTGTGAGGATAAGCGTAGGGACGGTTGGTATTCTTATGGTATGAAGGCAAGGCTGGGGTATGTTTAGCCATGACTTTAACATACAAATAGTCATAACCGTCATAAGTGTGTGCTTGTCTTCTAGCATACACATCATAGGTCATATTCTAGTGGTGACGGGACAGAAAATTCTACTTGAATATGGTGCACATGCAATGAAATATGAACCTGACCGAATAAACTCTAGGAATGACGGAATTGTTCCCGCTTAGCAACTAGGGTAATAAAAAATGGTTTTGATTTTCTTGCTGAAAATATTATGAAGATTATTTAATAGTTTTTTAATTTTTTTTTTGCAGAAAAATAAAAATATAAGCCACTATTTGCAAACCAAAATTAAAAATTTATAATGACTTAATAAAAATAAAATATTTTTTAAATTTCTTACTAATAAAATGATGGAGAATTTTCAGAATTTTTTTTTAAAATTTTGAGAAAAATTGAGAATTTTAAGTTGCTATTGTCATACCAAAACTAAAATTTTGTTTTATTATTTTGACATAGAAACATGCAAGTGCGTTTCGGCAAAAAAAATAAAAGGGGGAGGGTGCCAATGAGGAATTTGACGTGAACCTCCCTCTGATACCAAATTGATGCAGGCCCAAGGTTTTCTACGGTGGAAACACTACGCGCACTTGGGTTCGACAATTAAATCAGGGTACGTAGCGAGCAATATTTTCTCTAAAACATTCTACCGAATATTTAACTAATTTAGCAACACACAAAACAAAGGGACGCTACCCCCTTTTATAGATTAAACAAGGGCTATAGGCCAATGTTCGCTCAAGAGAAAAGGACCCACATGATCCGGACAATTAGCTATTCAAATTAAATTTATCCGCAAACAAATCACAAACCACAAAGACAGGATCCGGACTAAAAATACGATTTAAAATAAAGTCCAAATCAATCTCAAAAATTAAGTAATATGAGGGTATTCCAAATCACTTGAACTCAAGGGGAAATCAAAGGTGACAAACCCGATTTCTTCAAGTGTTCACGAGATCTACCCGCTCCAAATTATGTGAGAATATTCGGAAGAAAACACGCTTAAAATTCAGATTTAATGAAGCACAAATTTCAATATAAATCAGGACAATTATCTAGCCTTCTATTCCACCAATTCTAACAAATATATAGATGAAGCACACAAAGAGTTGGTTTAGAAATCATTAAACAAATCCCAAAAAGTTCGTCCACGATATTGAGTGGAGGAAGCGCTCACGATGGTGGTTGATTTCTATTTCCACGCAAACCACGGATCCGCACCGGACGATCCAATCGCAAGCCGTTATCCTTTTTGCAAGAACCCTAAAAGAGGGTGTCACCTTGAATGACCCAAAATATGTATTTAGTGGAGAGAGAAAAGGTGCTGGGAATAAACCAAGGAGAGAGGAGGGGAACAAGGGGGTCTGGTTTTGGTGTTGTTGAATGTGGTCGAATTTGTGGAGATGATGGAGGTAGGTTTTTCTTTTCATGAGTTGGGATGGCTCGGGTTGGAGGGGAGTGGCGGCTAGAGGGTGGTGGAAGGGTGGCCGGAAATAAAAGAAGGGGAAGAGGTGGTTGGCGGCTAGGAGGTAGGGGCTCGGGTTTGGTGTTGAAGGTGGTGGACGGTTTTGTTGAAAAGGGAGAGGAGGGGCTGTTTAGTTGGAGAACTTGTAGAGGGAGCAGGAGGAGGAGAGGGAAGAGGACGAGAAAAAGAGAGGGGGAAGGGAGTTGGTCGGCGGCCAAGAGAGGAGGGAAAGAGGGAGGGTCGAACTAGGCAAGGAGGAGGAGGAAAATCTCAAATAGATTTAGGGTTTCAATTTTTCATTCATTCTCTACAAAATCTTTCATGACATGACCTATATATAGGCTACACCACTCAATCTCCACCCTTGAAAATTAAACCACTCTTGATGGTTATATGCACCCATCTTACATATGAAATGGAATAATCAAAAACAACACATGATGGTTATAAGCACCCATCATAATACATGAAATGAAATAAACTCTTAGAATAAAATTGCTTAAAAATAAAATTGCTAAAATATAAATGATAAAATATATAATTATAATTATATAATTTATAATTATATATTTTATTTATTGGCGGCGGCGGACGTCGAGCAAAACATGTAGCGGCGGCGGCGGCGGCGAAGAAAAGTCGTGGTAGACTCCCATCCTCGAGCTTGCGGCAACGACCGTCCCAATCCATGAACTCTCTATGACGGGGATCCACGGCCGCATCAGCATCGTCACCATCAATCAGCATTGTCGCCATCACCTCCCCTCATCTTTTGCATACCATCAATGTATGAAGGGCAGTTACTTCTCCAATGGCCAGCCTTGCCACAATAGTGGAACTTTCTCTCGTTCCCAGAACTTTTCTTTTTTAGTGCAAAAGACTTGGGCTCCAGAGCAGACTTAGGTCCTACCTTCGTCTTCTTGAAGCCCTTGGCCTTACACTTGTCTTTATGCACCATCAGTATGAGGCTAGCAGGCTTGGTCTTCTTCATGTTGATTTCAGCAGTTCGCAACATACCTAGGAGCTCGGGTAGTGTCTTGTCAATTTCATTCATGTTATAGTTTAATACAAACTTCTCATACTGTCTGGCAATGATTGTAGGATCAGGTCTGTGGCCAACTCTTGCCCTAGAGGGAACCCTAGTCTTTCAAGGTTCTCGATATACCCAATCATCTTGAGTACGTGAGTCCCTACTAGGTCCCGAGCTCCCATCTTGCACTGGAACAACGCCTTAGTGACATAAAATCTCTCTTGACGAGCTTTCCCTTGAAACATTTTCTTGAGATGCTCGTCCATTTTCTTATAACCCATGTTCACGTGTTGCTTTTGGAGCTCAGAGATCATGGTCACAAGCATGAGACATTCGACGTCTAAGGAGTCATCGAGATACTTCTTGTAAGCATCCTTATCAGCACGGGGTGCATTACAAGCAGGCTTATTAGAGGATACCTCTTCTAAAATATAGAGCTTGCGCTCTTGCCTGAGAACAATTCTCAAGCTCTAGTACCAGTCCAAATAATTCATCTCGCTCAGCTTTTCCTTCTCTAGGATCGCTCGGAGGGACATGGTGGAGTGAGAACCACTTGTCATGAAAATTCTACAAGGATCAATGCAAAGTGAAATTATTAGTACATTTCATAAATATAATTTTCTTTCGATTAGGACTTTAATCAAAAGAAATCTCACTATTTTTATCAAACTGATAACCCTCGATATCAATTCGAACAGTTCAGCGAGTAACCATCTTAGTGTACAAGATCCGTATTTCACTAACATTATGAGTCAGCTTTGGCTTTTCTCTCACAATGCAGCTATTTAGGTAGGCAACACTTGCTAATTGCATCACAATGCAATTCCTGTATGGCTAGTGAATAACTCTTTATTCGCATCCATCATATGGTGCATGCCAACCCTATGCCTCAGGGCACTCAACCTTTAAGGCCACCCAGTTAATCTAGACCCGATGTCGACATTGGGATATAACAATTATCTGTTCGCACCCTCGTCAAGACAGATTAATGCATCTTGCTTTGACAAGCCCACACTCCATCGATCGAGGCAGGAAGAGTGTCATCCATCAAAAGGCATTCGAATACTTAGTATTATTTAAGGGATTTTAGATACTTGATTAACACTTTAATCATGGTTAACAACTAACTAGTGTGCACATCAAATAAAATAAAATACAGCAACATAATCTAAGTGCATCTCAGATGTGCACAAGAAACATCATAAACACTTGATGAACTAGGCTAAATCTGAACATTTAGAACACTTCTAAATCTTCAGATTTACATATATAGGACATGAGCAACACAAACTCCACTTACACAGTAGACAAGCTCGTCAATCTATGTGTGAGATTCAAAATCTACCACATCCTTGGCATCACAAACCAACAAAAGTGACGGTTATAGTTAAGGAGTAGCAACAAAGAAATCACATACGTTCTTGGTAAAGATTTCAATAATAGATTTAGGCATTTTAGAACACTTCTAAAATCTCCAAATCTACACGCCATGGATTTAGCAACTTCTGAAACCATGAATATTGCCGTCAACCTCCCTCTGATACCATTATTGGGTTTTACTATGGTGGCACAACACTTGTGAGCGCAGCGGAAATAGAGAACAAGAAAACCCAAAAGTTCAGATCTGGCAATATTCATGAATCAAGAAGTAAAGCATGTTGTAATTAAAATTTCCCTTGAGGGACTGAGTTTATATTCGACCAAGATGCTCCAAAAAAAATTCCAGCCGGTCACTGGCAGCTTGAGTCCTAAGCGTAGAAATTATATCTGTGCCTTTACAAGAAATCCACATGATCGAGAGAACCCACGGCAACTTGTCGCACAAGTGCTAGGTTGGGAGAGGACACACAACATCTCCACAGACTGCTAGATCTATTAAAGGAGAGGCGACGGCGATACTCGTCGGGATCGGGATTGATGATAGTGATGGGATCCGCAGAATATTTCGGTCGGGCTTCTAAGGTTTCCGTCCTTTCGCACGGTGTGGTGTGCTTAGATAGATAATAATCGCGTTCAGTATATTGAAACCCTAAAACAGTTCCTCTTTGTACCCAAGGAATAAATAGAACAGTCTCCACCGCTATTGGCAGACCCAGACATAGAATCCAGAAATTCAGCCAGACAACAGTTTGGCCGAGTTTCTGGATTCTATGTCTGGCTCTGCCAATAGCGGTGGGGGCTATTCTATTTATTCCTTGGGTATAAATAGGAACTGTTTTAGGGTTTTAATATACTGGACATTATTATTATCTGTCTAAGCACACTGCACTATGCGAAAGGACGGAAACCCTAGAAGCCCGACGGAAACGTTCTGCTGATCCCGTCACTATCGTCGATCCTGATCCCGGCGAGTGTCGCTGCCGCCTCTCCTCTAACAGATCTATTAGTTTGTGGAGACATTGTGTGTCCTCTCCCGACCTAGCGCTTATGCGACAAGTTGTTATGAGTTCTCCCGATTGTGTGGATTTCCTGTAGAGATGTGGATACAGTTTCTGCGTTTAGGATTCAAGCCATCAGTGACCGGCTATAATTTTTTCTTGAGCAACTTGGTTGAGTATAGACTCAATCACTCAAAGGTAATTTTAATTACAACATACTTACTTCTTGATTCATGAATATTGTTAGATCCGAACTTTTGGGTTTTCTTGTTCTTTATTTCCGCTGCGCGCACAAGTATTGTGTCGCCCTAGTAAAACCCAACAGGAAGTTCCCTTAGCTCTCCAAGCAATCAAAGATCTTCCGGGTGTGTGGAGGGACCTTCTCGTTGCGGCTCGGGATCTGTTTGAGGTTGTTCTGGTGGAAAGATTTTTGAACTCTAAAGTCGACAGCTATGGCAATAATTCGAGAGAAGTAGAGGAGAGCTACACCCTCGGTCTAATCTCTTCGTTGAACCATAGTTTCCGAGTTTAATAGTAATGACTTCGAAATTGAAAGGGCCTTTCAGGAGGCCACTTATAAGAGCTACCTAATAGAGAGATAGATTTGTATCTTGGATTCTCAGGATCTCTTCTTGAAATCTGCCAACAAAGTGAGTGAGAGTATCACTTTCTCCCTACTTGGTGTGAAAGGGGGTTGCAGGGCCACTCTTTTACTTCTTTGAGGTGGAGAAGCTCTCTTCTAAGATCTACAAAATAGGAGATGGACTGTGGAGGCATCTGATAGAACTACTCTATTATACACCCATCAAAGTAGGTGACAAGGAGCTTGCACCTGATTGCATCTAAAAAGTCCTCATTGAGACCGTGGACTCAAAATCTTGCAAGTGAGAAACTAGATCGTCACTCTCAGTAAAGAATGGAAACAAGGGTTCCTTGAATTTGTTGCAACAGGTTCTCAGCGAACTCGATCAATGAAAGAAGAAGGCTCCTCCACTTCATCAACAATTATAGGATAAGCAGAATTTTCCTAAAAGGTTATCGATGTTGCTAGACCTCCCTGAGCTGCTGCTCTAAAAAAATCACGACGGGTAGCTGTGATTTCTTTAAACCGACGTCGTAAAGGAGGTGTTGGTTTGGGAATAAAATAAGCTAGAGGAGCTGGGGTATCCTCAAAAGGAACTTAGGGAGGAGTCGCGGCTATATCGATCTAGGGAGATAATCATTGGGAAAACACGATTAAGACATGCACATGGCCTCCATCTACTGGGTAGTCTTGCAATGAGATCACATGAAACGAGACTCAATGGCATACCAAGTGACTGCACCACCTGAACTAGATCTGGAACCAACAGTCATATGCTACTGAAGATTGTGACCAGACATCTTTAACCGACTGGCTTCGTCGAACAACTCGAGATCTGAAGGTCACATGTTCATTTTATTGATGCAAAAATTGCACCTTCATAATTTCGCGTTAATGGACACTGGGGGAGGAGGAGACTACGAGCTATCGGCTACTTGCGGTAAAGAGATCACAAAAAAAGAGTTGTCAAGAGGCAAGACCAGACTTACCCACCAAGACAAATACTACTTGCGGTGGGCAATTTATTGATTGAGAAATTGCGGTTATAAGGAAGAGAAGAAAAGATAGTAGGTAAACAGGAGATCGCGAAGGCACTAGATTCAAAACCGCTTCCACATGTGGCAAGCTTGAGGGTTCGAATTAGCGTGCTTTCTGGGTATTGTTCCCCCTATTTATATTAGCAGGGACCTGCCAGTATGGGCAGTCCTAAAATTACGGGCTATCCTAGGTACAAGAGAACTGGGTATAGGTGATAGGTTACATGGTGTGCAAATAATAAAAAAGATCTTAACCTTACGGACCGACGGTCAACCTAGTGGCCGGCTCTGCTCTTCTAGAATACATGTGTTGAACTGTCTCATGTGTCTTGTGCAGTAAACAAAGATCTGGCCACCATAACTAGTTTGGGAGAAAACTAGTTGCAGGATCCCAGGTAATCAACTTCGATCCATGCTCAATCTGTAAGGGAAATAGGAATAGTATTCTCCATCAAGATCTCATAGATTTGGAAGATCCATAGTCACTCAAATCTATATTTATGGATTCAGGTATACTTCCTCTCCAATATACCTAACGATGCTTCAACTAGAATGATATGTGTTCGTCATGATTCTTGTGGATTCACGCAATCACCAACAACTTTACAATGCAATTTGATTAAATATCATATCATAGTCTAAGTGAAAGGCGTTGATACAAGTTGACTGTGTAAGACATTAATAACATGAAATGAGAAGTTGAATAAAATGGAACTCCCAACAAACGACAAAAATGCTTCAAGTTGTAAATAATTTATTAATAAAACTATATCATGCATAATACTTGTGAATGGCAACAAGAGAGCAAATCGAACGAAGATAAAAAAAAGTATCAAAAAAATTTAAAACATAACCAATACAGAAAAATCGCATATCCAAAACAACAACAACACTCAAGCCTTTAGCCCACAATAGTGGAGTCGGCTATATGGATACTTTGTCGTCATTGTGCTATGTCTATAGTAATAATCTCACTAATGTCTGCGTACATCCTATCTTTCCTTATATTTTCACTCCAAGTCTTTATTGGTCCACCCCTCCCCCATTTAACATGTCCAGAGATGAATATCTCACAATGCCTAACAGGTACCTCTAATAGTTTGATTTGTATGTGCCCATATCATATTAGTGGAGCTTCTCACATCTTCTCTATAATTGGAGCCACTCATGTCTTATCCCTAATACATTCATTCCTGATTTTATCCAATCTCACGTATCCACACATCCACCTAAACATTCTCATCACCTAATTCCCATTTTTGTTCATATACACAATACACTGCCCAACACTCGGAACTATAGAGCATCGCCGGTCTAATAGTAGTATGATAAAACTTACCATTAAGTTTTATTGGTATTTTATGATCACGTGAGATCCCAAATGCGCCTCTCCACTTCAATCAACTTTCCTGGATTTTATGTATTGTATCCTTATCAACACCTCCATTTTTTTACTATTGATCCAAGATATTTAAAGCACTCACTGTGGGAAATATCTTGATCACCAAATTTAATAATGAAGCCATCTGTCCTTCTTGCATTGCTATATTTAAGCTTTATATACTCCGTCTTTGCCTTGTTCAACCTAAAATCCATCTAAAGTGTCTCGGTAAGATTCAAGTTTTGAATGTATACCCACACTCATCTTATCGATCAAAACGATATCATCTGCAAACAATAAACACCAAGGTATTGCTTATTGGATATGTCTTGTGAGCTCATTTAAGATAAGGGTAAAGAGATATGGGACTTAAAGATGAACCTTGATGTATACCAACAATGATAGAGAATTTATGTGTTAAGCCTCTAGATGTCCTCACCCTTGTAAGTGAATTTGTATACATATCTTTGATTATGTCAATGTATGATACATTTACACATTTCTGTTTTATGACTCCATAAAATCTCTCTTGGAACCCTATCATATGCCTTCTCAAGATCAATAAAAAACAGGTGAAAAACTTGTTTTCTTTCTCGATAATTGTCAATGAGTCTCCTCAAAAGATGTATACCTTCCATAGTTGATTGCCCCGACATGAATCCAAATTGATTCTCCAAGATGTTATTCTCTCGTTTTACTTTTCTTTATATTACTCGTTCTCATAGTTTTTTGGTATGACTCATTAATTTAATTCCTCTAAAGTAACATAATTTTATATATATCATTTGTTCTTATACAACGAAATCAAGATACTTTCTCTCCATTGATTTTCATCCTCTTTAACTTCAATATTTTTTTAAAGAAATATGTAAGCCACGTCATTTCTTTTTTTTCATAGATATTTTCATACATCAATGAATATATTGTCTGACTCAACCATTTTTTCATTTTTCATATTCTTTAGAGTATCATTTACTTTTGATACTTAAATTTTAGGTTAAAACATTATGTTTCTATACTCTTCTGATTTACTTAACCCTTGCAAGTTTAGTTCATTGTATTTTATTTTATTATAGAGTTGATAAAAGTAAAATTTCATTGCTTTTTAGTAGTCACATCATCCATCAAAATTATATCTATTTCATCATTTATTTATTTAACTTGGTTTAAATCTCTTATCTTCCTCTCTAGCTCGAGAAATTTTATATATGTCGCGTTATCTATCTTTGGTATCTAATCACATATAAAATTCTTCATAAATTTAACTTCTTACTTTGCTTACTACTTGTTTAGCTTCTTTCCAGATGTTTTTAAAACTTGTCAAGTTTCATCAAATCTACAATCATAGAGTATATCATAGTTGTCCCTCTTTGCCCTCACTTTGTCCTGTACTTTCTTTTTTTCACTACCAAGATTCTTATTGGGGGGGCGCACAACCTTTTTTATTCTCTAAGTGCATTCTTTCCACTTATTACTAAATGTGAAGACATAACTTCTCATGAGACACTAGAATATATATAAGAATCATCAACTAGTTCTATAATAAATGTTTTGAAAGCAACCCGTTTTTCATCTTCAAGTTCCACTTTTATTCATCTTTTAAGTTCCATTAACCTATGTTGTGTTTTCAGACATTCTCTTGGTATGACTTTACAATCCTTACAAGTCATTTTATTTATTCTGCAAGTTATAAAATAATTAATTTATGACTTAGTTAGTCTACTTTTAAATGTAATTAAATATTTTTTTCTTTTTCATAAAAAAGATATTTGTCACAATTATCTCATGTGTTATGAAAAAGTCTAAAATGATTCATCTTTCTTCATTTTCTCTATACCCAATTCCTACATGATTGTTGTATAATCTATATTTTCCCTTCTTATATGTTCATTTATGTATCCTCCTATAAAAATCTTCTGTTTGTGATATTTTTATTACTAAATCATCTAAATCTCCCTCAAATTACACTTTAATAGTTTTACTTAATTCTACTTATGATGTATTATATTATTGATCACATTAATAGTTTTTTTCCTATGATCAATTTAGCTTTTCTCTCTCATCTCATCGCTTGCAAACATAAGATATTTATCATTCTCCTAATCATTGTATCTACTACTTTCATCACTTCTCGCATTAGCGTACATATATTCTAAATCCAAGTTGATCACAAATCCTACGATACTTTCCTAAGAAGTCCAATATGTGGGGACTTTTGCCTATTTAACACTACACTCAAATCCTCTTTGATGTTCAACGATTCTTGCCATTACGCTGCATTAGAACCATATGGTGAAGACTTTTATATTTAAGACTAAACCCAAGTTCTGAAGATATAACAATCCTTGCCAAAACACTGCATTCAGACCAAATAACACATTCCTTAGGAAAAACAACTTGATTTTTGCATAATTTATCAAATAATCCATATTTATAAGAAAAACTAATTTTTCAATGACCAACTACCTAATACAATTTTCACCATTTTTCATCGGAATTTGATACCGGCGTAGGCATATCCATATAAAAAAGAGTCAACTTTCATGAATTGATCAGCTGAAATATTAAATTTGAGTTGGCAATCATTCAGTTCCATCATTTTTGCATTTGAAGGCCGCATTCAGTCATCTTCCATGAGAATCTACTTCTCACCCACAACAATATAATGATAGTAATAATAATATATTAGAATAGATGCAAAAAATGGCATTTCTCTATTTTGATAGCTAAGTATGGTTATAATTTTCTACATCAACAAAAAGATGCAAAATTGAGGTAACATGGTCACATTCAAATATTGTGACAGACCATCTGTAGTGTTCTCTTTCTTACAATTTCCCTTTTTTCACCCTTAGTCATGGTCCCACAAAGCAAAAAATAATATTTTCACGGTAGCCAAGAACTCTACCCTTACTGCCAGGAGGTAAGCCTCACCCCATGCAAGTTCCATCCATGCAAGCTCGCCGAGGTTGGCGGTGTGCTTATAAAAATATAAACAGAATATACCAAAACTTATGGTGGGGCCCTTCCACGGACCCTCGGGCTTTGTGGGACGGGCTGCTCTTTTTAATGCCAAAGCTTATAAAAATAAAAAAGGCATTACAATTATGATAGAAGAGAATATTGATGATTCTTTAATAATTCACATTAACCACATTTTATCATTGCCCCAGTCGTCCAAACATCATAAATGCAGGGACAATAAATACATCCTAATTTGGAATACAACCGATAAATTATTTTCCTGAAAGCACAAAAATAACAACAAAATTACTCCTATGTTACAGGAAAAAGGACAATGCTTCCACATTTCCTTTTACACAATCCATGCAGGGACAAAAAAATCATGATCGACCTAAAACCACCTTCATGCTCACCTGAAGAAACAGAGCGGCTGATTGCTATAAATATTCTCGGAAATGGTTAAATAGGAAGGAATAGGAATTGATTTGGCTGATGATCAACTACAAATACAAGGATGCAGCAAAAACTATATCACGCTTAATCTTAACAACCGCCTCTTGAAACTTATCTTCCATTTCCGTCTCTCCTAATGATTTGGCAGCACAAGTTAACTGCTGCAGAACCTCCTCTAGTCTTCTGATGGCCCTAATCAAGCTACCTTCAAACACAGAGGAGAGCTCCATAATTTCAAAGAATTTTGACCCCTTTGCCCACGCATAAACGGCTTCCATGATATCAGGACGGAAAGAGTTCACAGTACTCTCAACATCTATCGGTACCTGTCAAACAAGAATTGATCAACCACAACCAGGATTTCAAAACAACCTGCACTTTCAACTTTAGAAAATTGGAAATTGAAGGGGGGAGGAGGGCTTCTTAAGCAAGTACTTTGCAGTCCAATTGGACATTGGAAACCCTCCTTGCTGTTTCTTGAAGCTGGGAGAAAAGCAAGTCCAGCTCTTCCCGTGGTTTACGACCATCCTGGAGCTTCTCCTGCCAGACAAAACATGAGAGAAGAGCCACAATTTCCTCGATACCGATATCTTTGAATATGCCACTAAACAGGAGCTCAGTTAGCGTCAACTCATCAGCAGAACTGATCTCACAAGCAACTTGACCCTTCACCTCAACGACATCATCACTAGTAATGTACCTGCAAATAGTTAAAGCATACCCCTTCATATCAACATTCAGATTTTAGCTGCAAGAGACATGAAGTCGAAAAGAATTTATATAATAGTAAGGCTCCGTTTGGGGGGGGGGGGGGGGGGCTTATTTTCACCGGTCAAGCGGTCATGGCCGCATGAACCAGGACTTAGCGGTCATGACTGCTTGATCGGTGAAAATAAGTCCCCCAAATGGAGCCTAAGTCGCCTAAAAAACTTTAGTGAACTTCAAAAATAATACCATTCAGTTGGATGATTTGTCAATCGACGAGGACATAACAAATTTCCCAACAGTATATTTTGAATAAAACGGCTACGTTAGAAGCAACATTAAATTATCCAATCTAGATAGCATGTTCAACGTGGTCAAAAGTTAAACTCTAGAAACATAACATATAATTCTTGGCTGGTCAAATTCACAATGCTTCCAAAGATATTTAAGTGCAGGTATAACAGGTTTCAAACGGTAATCAGCTAACTCATCTCTCCTATATACATTGACTATATGATGTCTATGAACTATCATCATCTTCAGTTCTTGGGTTACTCCAGAAGATACTTCTGTTCAAATAAACTAAAGACAGAATAAGAATCATTACCCTAATCTTCGAAGAACCCTTTTGTGTGACTTGAGTTCATCTTTGAAGGCTAAAGCAGTCGAAGAACGCAATGATTTCTTGATTGATTTGATCTTGGCGGACAATTCTTGCTTATCATGCAATACTTGTATATTTTGCTGGATAAGTGGCAAGTTTCGAATTTCATGCTTTTCGAATAATCTCTCCAAGGCCTCTATTCTTCTGACAGCTTTTCTATAGGAGTTACTTTGTACCTAGAAGCACATGGCTGTTAGGAAGAAAATTCATGCAAGCAAAAGAAACAAATGAAGCAAACCACTCACTTTCATATCTTCTTCGGGATCTAAATTTGGAATCCCATCCTTCAAGAATCTAGAATACACTTCAGAGAGAATCTTCAGTGTGTTCTCACGAACTTCAAAAGGTAAGAGATCCTTTGGTATGTAAATACGAACGACACTCAAACTATCAATCTGATGAACAAATACACATATCAGTACGTTGAAAAGATTTAAGGCATGACAATCTGATTAAAAATACGTGTAGCCAACACGTCTCAATAACTACCTCGCGCATTACAGCTTCGATACTAGGAACCAATAGGTGTTTCAAGTTTTGTAAATGTGATATTTAATTACAAATTCTCTAGTAAGGGAATGTAGAAGTTAGATCTGTATCACCAATATTTAAATTCAAGTTTTGTAAATTGCGAAGGAAACGGAGTTTCGGCGCCAATTTTTGTTGAAGAAACAATATTTAACCTTTAGCATGAGAAAACTGAGAATATCCAAGAAAAACCTAACCCTAGGGTTTCGGCCCTAATCAATTCGAGTAAAATCATCACGTAGGAATGAAAAGGAATTGAAATGGAGGGATTACATTGATATTAAAGGAGAAATCGTAAGAATCGGGGCAGATTTGGGTCGTCGGGAGGCTTCGGTGTGCGTCGGCAGCACGGAGAGGTGAGGCTCAGCGTGTGGAAATAAAGAGGTCTCAATCTTTCCTCTCTTACTGTGACCCAGCCGGCACAGAAATAAGTGAGGCCCGTGGCACGCATGCAGCTCGGTTCTCATAACCGACCCATCCATCTTTCATTTTTATTTTTGTTTTAACTAATTTCAATCCACCCCCTTTTAACCACATTGTTATTACACCTTTAAGAGCATTATTTAATTACAATTTCAACAACAATTTCATTATGACCTTATATATACGGGCAAATATTACATCGACACCATTTTAATATTAAAGTACATCGTAATTTGGCATGCATGCTAAAATAATTATGTATTAATACTTGTCACCGAGGTCGGTGTCACGGCGAAACCTCTCAAACTCGAGATGGTGCGAGTGCGAGTAGATTGTTGAAATTATCATTGAGAATATTGGGTAGATGCAAAAAAGATCGCACAAACAGGATTGATGAAAGCCACGGAATGGATAGAAAGATCGATTTGATATCAAGTATTACCTTGCTCTATTACCAAGTTAAGAATGTGAAATATATAAAATCATATTATTTCAATCTAATCAAATTTTATAGCATCTTTCCTCTATATATAGAGAAGAGTGACATTGTGACAATTACACCACATAGGAGATGTGGTAGTAAATAAAAGAGAGGGAGACTCTACAATGAGCTCCCTTAAGAATCTTTACAATTGGGCTTTAACATACATATAATTCAACTTTAAATATATTGTAAATATTATTTTCTACGGAAATGAGGACAGGATTTTGGTGAATATGAGACCTACAGGATTTGTCGACTTTTTAATTTAAGATTCGGAGATTTTTCTCATATATCCCTACTAGAAATTTTGCAGTTGATTTCACATGTCATCTAAGTATTAAAAAAATACTTGAAAGTTCCATTGAGTATGAAGCTCAACTTACCTTTCTATAATCATAATTTTTCATTATGTATTATCTTGATGTACTGAATTAATGATTTGTGGTTGTTCCACCATCCTCCAAACAAGAATTATAATTTGATGTTTTCTTAGTGATGCGTATTTTATATCTACTTGTTTAGAAGTTTGGACAATAATATCTTTTTTATATAATTCAATTGTTACTTTGATAAATTGCTTTTCATGTAACTGGATAACAAAAAATCAATTTTAAATTTTAAGACTTGATTTATGAATTGCGTGGGACCTCAAAATGATCCTAATTAAAACTAGGATCCTGACAACTCTGATGCATAAATGTATGCTAAAACATTAAGAGTATGTAAAAAAATTTACGGAAATTAGGTCACATATGTTAAATCAAGTAAAAAAACATGAAAGATTGTGCAATAAACATTTATGCTATTTACATAGAAGTAAAGAAGCTCCATGGAAATGCGAGACAACTAAAAAATAATATGAACAATCTTTACCTGAGAAAGAGGCACCGATATAACAGCAGGCTCTCCCTGCTCTTTTAGATGAACTATTTTGACAGATTTCTTAGTGCCTGCCTCCTTAACGACTACACATCTTGTCAATACATCAACTGTGTATTGTGAATTCTCGGGTCTTTTATCTGCAGCTTGGTTAAAAATGGCACAATTAAACAAAAAAGGTTCTGCTAAGATGCTAACTACTGCACATTATGCAGTTTCCACTTCACAAACATAAACCAAATAATAACCCTAACACTACTAGGTTAAACAAGATCGCATACCTTCAACATGGCTGATAATCTTTTGGAAATTAATAATGATTCCCCATGTAATTTGTTCTTGGGAGACAGAGGACTTCTTGTCATAACTACTGTACAAGAGTGACACAAGCCTGCCAGGTTGCAAGAATGGTAGGCAATACTTTGGATCATAAACAATATCACGAACATCTTTCTTCAAGCTTTTATACTGCTGCAATAGATTGTAATAGTCCTTCAAGCTCTCTTCTTCATCAATGACAATAGAGTCTCTCTCTTTCTCCAATGCCTTCACTTGTTTCTGAAAATGATGTTCATGATGGGGCATAAAAAGAATAAAAAACAAGTTGTTACATTTATCATCATCCTCATCATCATCAATAGTATATCACAACTATTTGGATCAACTTTATGAATTTTAATTTTTCATTCATCCATATCAATTATAATTTGATGTGCTAAATCTAAACCACACATTATCTTCGACAATTTTCTTCCAAATTCACTTGGGACTACTTCACCTATGAAATGCTTCAACATTAATTTTAGCTAGTCGTTTATCAATGCATTTTCTAACCTTTGTTGTACATATGCCAAACAACCTCCCAATATGTTCCCTGTTTTAACCATCCCCGCTGAATTTTAAAAGTTACATTTTTATTTATATATTGAAAATCAATTCAATGTACTTAAACCCGGCACACCTAGGTTTCTCATCATTTTTAGAGTAGAGATAATTGTTATCATCACTGACATTAAAATTGAATATCATGTACCAACCCAACTATAGTGGGATAAAAGCTTGAGTGTTGTTGTTATGTATGTTGGAGAAAACAAAATAATGACTTGATGCCTTTCAAAGAGTACAAGTCCCCTCTATATATGGAGACGAACCATAGAATAATACAAATGTTGTAAATAAAAGGACATAAATAACCCATATTGTAACACTCCCCCTCAAGTTGGGCATGAGATGTTGATCAT
This sequence comes from Platanthera guangdongensis, assembly GCA_039583875.1. Taxonomy (NCBI): domain Eukaryota; kingdom Viridiplantae; phylum Streptophyta; class Magnoliopsida; order Asparagales; family Orchidaceae; genus Platanthera; species Platanthera guangdongensis. The sequence goes on along the minus strand of CM077147.1, from coordinate 158,736,913 downwards.
GTCCCAACTTGATGACAACTCTTCCAAAGGTACTTCCACTCAGACCTTTCATGAGAATATCAACAAGTCTGTTCTGAGGGAACAAAGAGAGTACACAAGTCCCTTTTCAATGTTCTCCTTGATGAAATGATGATCCACTTCAATATGTTTAGTACGATCATGCTGGACAGGGTTGTATGCGATGCTGATACCAGCTGTGTTATCACAATACAACCAAATGGGCTCATCTTCAGAGAGTCCCAGGTCATTTAGCAAAGAACGCAGCCAAAGACCTTCGCAAACACCAAGGGCCATAGCCCGAAACTTTGCTTCAGTGCTAAATCTTGCCACGACCTGTTGTTTTTTACTACTCCAAGTAACAAGATTTCCACCAACAAGAGAACAATACCCTGAGGTAGATCGCCGCTCATCAATTGACCCGGCCCAATCAGCATCGGTGTAGACCTCAATTCTTAGAGCCGAATTTGGGGAAAACAAAATTCCACTCTCAGGTGAGGACTTAAGATACCTGAGAATTCTATTGGCAGCATCAACGTGACGAGTTTTCGGAGCATGCATAAATTGGATGATAACACTTATAGCATAAGCAATATCTGGTAGTCGTAGGGTATCAGCCCGGTAGATCAGTCTCCCTACAAGCCTCTGAAATTTAGGTATATTTTCAATCTCCTTTCCATCATCACGACTCATTCTGTTGTTCGCTTCAATTGGGGTATCAGCTGGTCGACAACCACTCATCCCAGTATTCTCAAGAAGGTCCAGAGTATACTTCCTCTGGGAGATAAAGATCTCATTCTTGGACCTTGTCACTTCAATGCCCAAGAAATATTTGAGCGCACCCAGATCCTTAACCTCAAACTCAAAAGCCAATTTTTTTGTTTTAGAAGCTTGATTTCTTCCACATCGTCGCATGTGATAATAATGTTATCAACATAAACAATGAGGGTTGTAAGTTTACTGATCCTATGCTTGATGAATAGTGTATGATCAGTATTGCTCTGGTGACACAAAAGACAACATGGTTTTGTAAAATCTCCCTAAACCAAGCTCTTGGAGACTGTTTCAGTCCATATAGGGACTTATTTAACTTGCAAACGTGTCCCATTGAACTTTTAGGAGTAATACCTGGTAAGAGAGACATATAAACTTACTCATTCAGATTCCAATGGAGGAAGGCGTTTTAACATCAAGCTGCCAAAGATTTCATCCTTTACAGATAGCAAAGGATAAAAGGACTCTGATAGTGTTCATCTTTGCTACAGGGGCAAACATTTCCTGATTGTCAATTCCAGTGGTTTGAGTATACCCTTTTGTCACCAGTCTTGCCTTACACCTTTCAACAACGCCTTGGGAATTTTGTTTGACAGAGAACACTCATTTGCATCCAACTGTTTTTCCCATAGGGAAGAAGCACTAAATCTCATGTGTTGTTCTTTTCAAGCGCAGTCATTTCCTCAAGCATCGCTTCTCTCCACATATAATTCTCGAGAACACTCTGCGAAAATGTTGATATGGATGTGGAAGCAAGGGAAGACATAAAGGTCTTATGGGCGGTGGAGAATGAGTCGTAAGAAACATAATCAGAAAGAGGATGTTGAGTACATGACTGGATACCTTTGCTGAGGGCAATGGGAAGCTTGGAAGGCCCTGAGTCCGGATCCAATGATTGATCTGGTTGCACAGTCAGGTCAAGTGTGTCGGTAGGCCTCTTTCTCCGCCGAGTGTACACCTGCAAAGTAGGATAAGTAGGTAGAATACTATTAGGGATAGGAATATCACTCACTTACGACGGTAAAAGCTCCCTCTGAAGTGAGGGATAAGGTGGAGGAACGGGCAGAGGAACAGACGAAGAGGGCAACGAAGAAGAGGGTAAAGAAGGTGAGTCACTCGGGGAAGGATAGTAGGCCTCCCTTTCACGAAACGTGACATTCATGGTGACAAAAACCTTCTTAGTAGGAGGATGAAAACACTTGTATCCCTTTTGAGTAGGAGAGTAGCCAATAAACACACATCTTAGTGCTCGTGGATCAAGTTTGGTGGGAGGAGAGTGATGGATGTGAACGAAGCAGACACATCCAAACACCTTAGGAGGGAGCTGAGAGGAAGGGGCTGAAGAGTGTCGAGAGAAGTAGCATTCTCAATAATATGAGAGGGCAAGCGATTAATAAGATATGTCGTCGTAAGGACAGCATCCCCCAAGTAATACTTAGGAAGATGGTGGACAAGAGACAGCGAGCCACTTCCAAAAGGAGACGATTATTACGCTCCGCAATCCCATTTTGAGAAGGGGAATAAGCACAAGTGGTTTGGTTTATAATGGCATGATCAGCCAGATATGTAGTAAAGTGTGAATTCAGATATTTACGACCATTATCGCCGCAGAGGATCTGAATTTTGACATGAACCTGGGTGGAGATCATATTATGAAAGTTTTGAAAGTAGGAAAAACATCACTTTTTCGCGCAGTAAATATAACCATGTAGTGTGAGACATGGTCAATAAAAGTGAAAAACCAAGCACAACACAAAATAGAAGATACGGGACAAGGTCCCCAAACATCAGAGTGAATCACAGTAAAGGAACAGAGCTTGGCAACGAAACACGATTAAAATTAGTACAACAATGTTTGTTAACAGCACGGAACAAATGAAGTAAAAAACAGCACCAAACATAATAGGAAACAATATCTTCATAATAGAAACAGACTGGTGTCCTAAGCGACAATGCCAGGAATATAAGTCGGATGTGCATGAGTGAAGGGCCAGAGAGGGTGCCACTGGGCTGGAGTCGAGCACGTACAGACCATTGACCAGACTACAAGAGCCAATCATCGTCCCTGCCTTCTGGTCCTGAAAAACAAAAGAGGAATGATGAAAGGTTACCAAACAGTTTATGGAATTAGTCAAATGGCAAATAAAGAGTAAATAACATGTAAAATTTGGAACATGGAAAGCCGACGATAAGGTGGGAGAGGAACAGGAGATGGAGTCTCTTCCCGGCAATAGAGGAAAGGAAACCATCAGCAATGCTCGCCTTATCACGACCAGATAGAGGGGTATAGGAAATAAAACCTGAGGCGAAGCCAGACATATGATTTGTGGCTCCGGAGTCAATGATCAACTGAGTGGAAGAGTAAGCAGCAATGGAGTGAGCACCTAGAGTCCCAGTGTGGGCACACGAAGACAAGCCAGAAGACCCCGTGGACAAACCTTGCATCATGCGGCGAAGGGCAAGGACTTAATCAAACAAAAAGACACCAGAGAGGACAGAAGGATCAGTACCGGACAAAGCAGGAGAAGTATCCATAGCAGCATCAGTGAGATGGGCAGAACAAGGTGTATGTCAAACAGGAAAGCGCCCGAATCCACGACCACCACGAGGAGCACCACCTCTCGGTGGAGGAAAACCACGGAGTCTGAAGCAGGTGTCTCTGGTATGATGGGTCTTCCCACAATAATCAGAGAGGAGGTGGTCTTTATCACTACCCTTCAGCTTAGAATAACGGGTTGGACGAGCCCCTATCAAAGAAAGGGTACCAACAACAAGAGTAGAACTCTCAGGAGCTGAGTCAGGAAGTAGAGTCTGGCGACGATCAAACTCCCGTTGAACAATGCTATAAACCTCTGGAAGAGACGGTAACACCAGACGCCCCAAAATCTGAACACTAATCTGATAAAAATCCCGATGAAGACCATGAAGGAACTCAAACATGTGCTTGCGACGAGGGAATCGAAATGAACGCATTCCTGATACAACTGAGTAAACTCCAAATAGTAAACAGATGAAGGACGATCACCCTGACGGAGTAAGGATATCTTTCGTCTCAACTAGAAGATCTGGGCAGCATTACCTTTTCGAGAATAAGTAGCCTCTGCACACCGCCAAATATCCACAACAGTATCCAAAAACAAGTAGTTGCGAGCGATGGACTCCAGCATGGAATTCGTTAGCCAAGACATGACTAAGGAATTTTTTGAATCCCATTGAGGCCAATCAGGGGCAGTCTTCTCTGGTTCCTTAGTTTGTCCAGTGACATACCCAAAGAGGCAACGACTCTTAAGTGCAAGGGTGATAGAGCGAGACCATAAGAGATAATTAGAATCATCCAACCGGATAGTAGTAATCTGCGGAGTATTGTGATCATGACTTCCGCAAAGAGAACTTGCAGGAGGAGGAACCGGCGAGGAGGCAGTAGAATCACTGAGAGAAGACATAGTGGCTCAAAAATAGAAATTTGGAGACTACAGTCCACGTACGTCAGCAAAGTGCATCCGATTACACCGAACAAATATTGATGTAGAAGAGGAGAGGAATAAAAATCCGCTCCATCCAATGACTGGAAAGGCAAGCGGCGTCAGAAGGAAGCAAAGGCTTCATTGTATGTCCGACGCCGGAAGGAGAGGGGCTACAAACCCTAGGAGACCGACCTGTAGAGCGAGGAAGTCGGATGGAGGACTTGCGAGGCCTGGAAGGCCAGCCGGGAGAGGAACTGAAAAAAACGCGCGGAGACGCGCCGGAAGACCGCGAGCGGGGGGATGCGGGACGATGAGCGGGTGATGCGCGGGACTCAGAGCAGGACGGCTAGCGGGTGGAAGACGTGCGGAAGCAGCGGTGGAAGGCGTGGTGAGCGATGCGCGGCGGGCTGAATGAGCGATGGAAGAAAAAAATCGTATGCAGCGGCGGCTAGGGCACCAGGAGTCGTGGATCTGATACCATGTTGGAGAAAACGAAATAATTACTTGATGTCTTTCAAAGAGAATAAGTCCCCTCTATATATGGAGGCGGACCACGGAATAATACACATGTTGTAAATAAAAGGACATAAATAAAACATAAATAATCCTTATTGTAACAATGTACATGATCCAATGTTCAGCTGATTAAAAGCCCTCTATCTTCCAAAAGCTGCAGCTACAAATTTTAATTATTTTTTCAAAATTGTAAACAACTTTTGAAATAGTCCACTTTACAAGGATAAATTTTTCCATAATATGCTAGGTATTTTCTCTTGTGAGTCTTGGCACTAGGAATGTTAAACGAGGGAGGGGTGGACCAATAAAGACTTGGAATGAAACTATAAGGAAAGACAAGATGTACTCAGGCATTAGTGAAATTATGACAAAAGATAGGGCACAATGGAGACAAAGGATCTATATAGCTGACCCCACTATAGTGGGATAAAGGCTTGAGTGTTGTTGTTGTATGCTAGATATTTTCTCTCAATTTATCTCAATACATTATTTCTTCTCAGTGCATGTGAAGTTCAATAAAACTAAACCAAAAGAGCAAAACAATCAAAAGCTGGTGAAATTTAACTCCACAAACCTCAATATCAGGAAGAGCACGGTCAGCTTGAAACTGATAGAATGAAAGCCGGAGAAGCTTCTCGGGATCACCATCTTCGCAACGCAATTGATTTAATAGCATATTGTAGCTTAAGTGAAAGGCACTGGTATAAGTTGATCATGTGAGACATCAAGTATTTAATAACATAAAATGAAAAGGAAAAAACAGCATCTCACAGAAATTAAAAGAAAGCAACCTTATGAGATAGGATGTAACATCCCCCAACCAATGGCAAAAATGTTTAAAGCAGAATATAATTTAATAATAAAACTATCTAATGAACATTGTACCTGTGAAACTTTGAAATTCACCAAGAGAGAAAATCACGCAGCAATTAGAATTCAAGAAAGTAATGCCAAGATTAGGCAGCAAAGAACATATGAAATTTGAAATAATGCAGTAACCGTGATTTGAAATAATGCAGTAACCGTGATTTGAGAGACATATTTCTTATTGATACACAAAAAAAGAACTGCAGAAGTTGGAACATGCTCAAATGAAGCGAAACAACAAAACCACATCTAAATTAAAAATAAAAGCATCTAGAACTCCATTTTCAATTTGACGGTAAAAAACAAAAAGAGAAGGTAAACATACAGGAATTGATTAACTTAAATATTAAATTTGGAAAAATACCTATTTAGGCAATCGGCGGTTCCTTTTAACATCATTTTTGCAGTTGAAGGCTCCATTTTTTCATCTACCATGAGAATGCAGATACCGCGCTGATCGATACCTCTGCGACCAGCACGTCCGCTCATTTGAATATACTCCCCACTGGATAACCATCTGAATTTATCCCCATCAAATTTACGAACATTCGTGAACACTACAGTTTTTGCAGGCATATTCAAACCTATACTGAATGTCTCTGTAGCAAACAAACACTATAGTAGAAATTATAACAGCCATCAATAATCATTTTTGAGCAATTGTGTCGAAGAATTGGAAATTAAAAAATCATCAAAACCAAGAAGAACAAGATTGTAGCAAGTTGGGGTTAAAGCCACTACATATCTACGGAAAAGGTTATCATTCAGGATTGTTATGATAAAGTCAAAACAATATGTAATCCAAAAAAATATAGCAGTACGTAAATATGTCTACCTTGATTAGACCTTCTTGGAAGAGAATTTCGATTACTTCCTTCAGAATAGGAAGGATACCAGAATGGTGCACTCCAATCCCACGCTTTAACAATGGTAGAATGTTCGAAACCTAAATCAAAGCATTCTTTAAAGTGGCATTAAGTATTAAAAAAATTACATACTAGCCAGCAAAGGGCATTATAACTCAAATAAAACCAAGAACAATATTAAATTGAGTATGAAGAAAATTAAGAAAATATCCCATGAAACAAAATATAAAGAAACAAAATAAAAAAGAAACAAAATAAAAAAAACAAAAAGAAACAAAATAAAAAAAGAAACAAACGTTAATACTACATTTGATAAATCTACACAAGTAGCATTACATCCAAAAATTGGCGTTGCAGCCCCATATGAAGATTACAAAATTTCTACATCAATTAACTATATTGTGGTCCATTTGATATATCATTAATAAAAACATATGAAGGTTACTTAAAACAAACATCAACTAATGGGAATGTGACCACAAAGCAACAAAATTTGACATATCTCGGTTAAAACCAAGGTTGTAGATGCCGGATATCGGGGACATGTCGGTTTAGGTTTTTCAAATCGGTTTTAATGTCGGAGGATATATCGGGGATATTTCATATATCGGGTTTTAATATTTAATTATTTATATGAGTAATCATTTATAAATTTAATCATTTTTTAATTTATATATATTAATATATTGATTATTTGATATTTATTGAACTCCTAAATTTATGAAATTAATATAAACATTTTGTGTTGCGCTAGTAATAACGGTATAGCACGTGAAATAAAACAAGAGAAAGCAAAATATTAAGAAGTTGTCGATGATAATGAAAGATAATGAACATTTAGTCCATAATTCAAAGATCATGCATAATTAAAGTCGATAACAGACTTTAGCAAAGAAGAAAGCCGGAGGAAGGAAAAAAACAACCTAAACAATGAAATAATTTTGGTCTATTGTTTATTAGACCATAGACATTATTTAAAATAAATTAAAAAAAAAGTTGATAAAATAGCGGGATATATCGGCTGATATATCGGTGAATATATTGGTTAATAACAGGCATATCAGAGGATATATTCCAAAAGGATATTTGCAAAAAAACGGAAACGTGTCGTTTTGTGCATGAAACATTTATGTCGGCCGATATATCGGCCATGTTGGAGGATATCTACAACAGTGGTTAAAACAACAAGAAAAAATTGAGTTTGGTATGAAAGTGGCAGAAATAAGAACGATTAAATGTAGCATAATTAGATAACACATGAATGAATTCCTAGGAGAGATCTATAAATAAGGGCTCATTTGGGATTACTTTCAGCTGCCATGAAAGTAACAGTGAAAGCTATACAGCACGTCCGCCTCTTGTAAGTTAGCACAACCATGTCAATACATTGTATAGTGGTTTGTCCATCTTTGTGTAGAAATGAGTTTATCTCTGACTAAATGATATATAGCATAGAAACAACACAACACTACAACACAAGTCCTACATTATACTAAAATCCTAATTCAGGTTTTTTCTATGTTGTTGCTTGTTGCAGTATGCAGACCGGGCGGTCTGGCGGTCTGGCGGCTTCTCCCAGCGACTTGGTAGCCGGGTTGTTGATGATTGGTGTCTGGCAGTCTGGCGGCTTCTCTCAGCGGCTTGATAGTCGGGTTGTAGATGATTGGTGTCTGGCGGTCTGGCGGCTTGTTATGGCGACTTGAAGATATTGTCGGGTTGTCTTCTGCACATTGTAGTTGTCGGGCGGTTAGTGAAAGTCCACCTAGTGTCAACTATGTGCACCTATGGGGGGGGGGGGGAATAGGTGACGTGTAGCGCTTTTGCGGAATTTACGAATGTACCTGCACAATAAAAATAAAAAGCACAGCACACAGAATACACAGGCAATTTATAGTGGTTCCCCGACTTGGGTACATCCACTTTCCCCCTTCGACCTATCTCCCAACAAGGGACGACTCGGTCTCTTCTCCAACAGGATTGAAATCCAATCCCTGCACTATCGGAAGGAACCCTTCCACACGTGAGAGTCAACACTCCCACAAAACGGGTTGCACCCAACCCTTTCAACATGGAACAAACGTTCCTTTACAACAAAAGTAAATATAGAATGTACACGAGATACAAACTTCGTTTGGAGACTACGGTGTTCCTCTTCGTTCGACGACGTGTTCGTGAAGTCAACGAAGAGTCTACAACCTTGGTCTCTCTTGGAGAGGATCTCCCCGGAACCGGCGGCGGCAATCCGAGCGGCGGCTTGGTTCGGGATCGGCGGCAACGAAGGTGCGCGGCAGCAGTACTTTGAGATCCAAACTTCGTAGCGAAGCTAGCTAGGTCTACCAACGGTCACTCGAGGATCGGTCGTCTCGATCGATTCGGATGGGGAACACTTTCCCGATCTACAAATCGAGAGACAAGAGATCTCTGGATAGACGCGTGAGACTCTAAGCTTGGCTAAGCTTCTGTCGCCGGAGATCGGGAAGAAACGCGATCAACAGCGGCGACCACTTGACGCGAGCGGCGGCGGCGGAGCGGAGCGGAAGCGGCGACTTAGGGTTTTTCCGTGCTCGCGTGTTTCTTTTCTCGATCTCTTTACTGTTCAAAATACCCGTATATATATACTGTAGATAGATTCAATTTGACCGTTGTGGGTCCCACACGTAGACCCCCGAAATCCGGTTCAAACTAGTCCAGCGGCAGAAACCGGTCCAGCACCATCCAGAGAAAACGACAAGTAAAATTCGTCGAGAATCGTTGGTGATTCTCGACGAATCGGCGAGAATCAGTTGACGATTCTCGACGATTCGTCGAGAATCACTAGTGATTCTCGACGATTCCCTTGTTGATTCTCAACGATTTTCACTTGGCATTCATGACCTGCTCAGCGACGGGTTCGGCGAGAATCATTAGTGATTCTCGCTGAATCTCACTTGGCACCATTTTAAGGTAGCCGGAAGGAGTCGGCGAGAATCACTAGTGATTCTCGACGATTCGGCGAGAATCACTAGTGATTCTCGTCGTCTTTCACTTAGACGAATTTTCGTCATTCCACTCAAGAGCTGCTCCTTGACCCATCATTGCTCCTTGTCTTCTCTTGCATAAACATGGTCTTGTACTTGAAAGTAAGTGCACTCCAATAGAGAGAGTACACGTAGGCCAACACACTGATCTGCTCAACGAGGGATTACGTCGTGCAGACCCGTGTATATTGACCTACTGCACCCTGACATTGGTGTGCACTTAGCGTGGAAGAGCTGCAAGCACAACTTAAGATGTTTCATCAAATACATTGTGAATTCATCTTAGCTTGACAGGTGGCTTCCTCAAATCCAGGTAATTGTGGATACAATACCCAACAATCTCACCTTATTTGACGAAGCCAAAACCCTACTAGCTAAGATGAATAACACCTATCAAATAATAAACATAGCATTCAGAAATTAAATATGCAGCACAAGAGAATATATGCAACCAGATCAGGACTTGAGTCATTCACAAATTCAAATACGAATGTATATATATATATAATCTCAGAATTGTTCATATCATAACAATAATCATTAAATGTTTTTAGGAGAGAATGACAAGCTACAAGTTGTTGACTATCTTTCCTTAGCTAAGTCATCCTTGAGTTTCTGCGCCAAAAACTTCTTCCTTTGTCTCTCCATGTACTCCTTAGGCTTCGGGTAATATCTGGGAGGAGGAAATTTATCTGCATCCGTGTTGTTTCTGAAGAATATGTTCCTTTTGGCTTCATACGTCTTATGCCTCTCCCATTCATACTGGCTGTAAACTTCGTTCCGATTGAGTTCTCCCTGATCTTGTAGCCAGAAGGTGTCCAAGATGATGTTCTTTGAAACTGGACTCCACTTTTCGTTTCGAACTTCCTCCTCACTCATTCGAGTTCTCTTTTCAGTCTGTGTCTCCTTGGAGGTCCCTTCTTGAGCTTTTCTCTTTCCCCTGACTTTTGCTAAAGCCTCTTGGTCAAACATGCTCCTCAGTTTAGCTTTGGAGAGAGCCCTAGCATCAGCTTCATTTGTGGGAACATCTGCAGCACTTGCACTTATTCCTTCAGCAGCACCTACTCCCTCAGCGGCCGTAGAAGTCTCAGGAGGATGAATATCTGCAGGATTTTCAGCAAGGGGGATGCCTAACGCCTGGTGGAGCATCCACCAGTTGCTGTCATAGACGTACTTGTTTGACTGTTCGAAGTTTGTGATCATGACTTCTCGTAGCTCAGCCATCTTAGCTATGTAGTCCTCCTCCCCCTTTTTGGCTTCAACAGCGATGCATAGGAGTGCAAGGAGTCATCAATGTGCTTGGTGGTCCGGGAGAATTCATTGACTAAGGCTTGCTGATTGGCGTTAAGAGTTACCATATTACCGTCAAACTTTTGAATGTTGTTGGCTACAACATGTGCATTCTGATTGACGACGGCAAGAGTGTCGGTGTTCTTCTTCAATCCGGCCATAAGAAGTGTGACAGCTTCGCCGGCCGCGGTATACTTCTCTTCAAATTTCTTCTCCATCACGTCCAGTTTATGGTTGATTTCCACCATATTCTTGAGCATGAGAGTTTCAGATGTCTTAATCCTTTTCAGCAGTTTATTCTGAGCTTCATCAAAGGAGGCTTTAAGTTCATTCACAATGCCCTGAATGACATTGACAGTGTGAGTGGCTAGCTCATCTCGTAACGGAATAACCGGAGGCACTTGTGGGTCTTGCCCTTCAGCAGACACATCTGTAGAGCTGGATACAAGCACAGTCTCTAATGGAGGAATGCTGGCGGCCTCTGTAGATCTATCTGACTCCCCCTCCACTGGTGCAGGCTTGTCAGATGGAGGTTCAACAGGATCCAGAGCCTGCAATACTTCATGTCCCTCATGCCCTTCATCCTCTTCGTCATCATCCATGAACTCATCTTCATCAGCAGCCTCTTCCAATTCTTTGTCAGCAGTCTCCAGTACAGTGTCACTTTCTTCTCGAATTTCGGCCACAGCATCCCTGGCCACCTGGGAGATGTCAGATACTACCTCAGTATGAGGGGGTAGAGGCTCCCCCTCGATTCCTGCAGTCAAGGTATCAGGAACTTCATTGGGGGTGACTGCTGAAGATACTCCATGTTGCTCTTCCACTGCAGTCTGCCCAATGCGCCTCTCCCATCGATCAAACACACTTGAGTCCATCTTCTTCAAGTAGTGGATAGGGACACCTTTACTCATGTCAAATCTGTCTCCATTTAGCTGGTTTAGATATAGACTTATGATGCGGCCGAAACTCGGAGAGCCCAAGGTGTCCTTGATCTTCTCGAACAACAACTCCCCCCAGTTGAACCTTTTACGGCAGACGACAGCTATCAGGATCTTGAACATATCCGCTGAGATATGGTCGTGAGAGCCCGGCTTGCAGATGAGCACCTTTCCAATAATGTCAGACAGGAGCTTCCCTTCTTCATTCATATCCTTTTCTCTTTATGGACCTAGTTCCTCGTGGGAGACCGCAGAATGAGAGAGTTCTGGCTTTGTCATCGTCCTCCAGATAGTCTTCATGCTCCGAGCTAGAAAGCTGCAGAAAGCGGGTCAGCTTGCTGGCAGACATCTTGACCTTTGCCCCAGCCACCTTGCTTTTGATTAGGGAGTCGCCATTTCGGAGTCTTGCGGTAGCGAAGAACTCCAGCACCTCTTTGTCCAGGATTTTGCAAGGGTGCTCCAGGACGAATGTTAGCCCAGCCTCTTCCAGCATCAGAATGATGTTGCGGAATTCGTCTGAGGCGTGAGAGAACCCAGTCCGAACAAGCTCGCAACCAGTGACCAACCCAGCAGTTGTCCTTGGGGCCATTGCAGATCTAGAGAGAGAATCTCTACTCTAAGCTATAATGATCAATCAAAAGGAATGCGTCACAAGTGATAACGTCCAAGTATGGGTGAGGAAGAGGTTACCTAAAGGCTTAGACGGAAATGAGTTGGTGGGCTTCCTGCGAGAGATCTTCCTTGAGCGTCCTTTGGGAAGACCTTCGGTGTAGGCCTTGCGGGAAACAGCGAGGACGGTGCGGGATCCGACGAGTACCTTGCGAGAAGATGATCGAGCTTCCTGCGGGTTTCGGCGAGTCGGTGGGTAAGGGAAGAAGCGGCGGAAGAGCTCTTGCGGGATATTTCCTGCGAAGTGCGGCGGGATTCGTGTAGCTTGCTCCTTCGGCGGGATCCGTAATGAAGTTGAAAGGTCGGCGAGATTCCAAGTCTATAAAAAGTCGGCGGGATTTGTCTAAGTCGAAATTGAAAGATTTCTTGACTAGGAATTTTCACGTTAAGAAGTATTGCAACATTTTCGAATTCGTCTGATGTCAAGTCAATAAAAAGACGATAAATACAGATATATTTTAAAGCCAATCTATTTGGGTTTGAACGAGGCTTTTCCAAAAACTTTTTGATGTCAATTGTGAGTTGTCGAGATTCACAATGACATTGCTTTGATAACTCTTTATTGATGTAAAAAGGTTTGCATGTATCGAGTAAACCCATCCTTGGATGTGCATACATACACGTATATACAAAGATGTATCTATATATAAAGATATATATATATATATGTAATTGTCAATTGAAAACGACTCAAGTCTTGGAACTGATCATGAGTACCTGGGATTTTGAGAGTCATCGTTTTAGTCCCACAGGTAGAACATATTAGAGGCTCAATGTGAGTATGCTCAAATAGATATCACATCTGTTATTGCAGATGCATGTTCCAATTCAGTCTTGGAACACCTACTGTCTAGTTCCCCTCATATTTACGGGAACCTAGACTACCCTGCAAGAAAGAATTACCTTACCTTAAGAACTCAAATCATATTGGGTCCTAGGTTCCTGTTAGCATAAGCACGCAACTGCCTTCCTTCAGAAAACCTGTCAGGAAGACTACCTCTGTCCCGTGAATGTGGGTAAGCCCTTGCCGTTGGCACAGAGGAGTTGTGCCAACAGTCGAAGGCAAAGTGTCCCACTTTGCCACAGCACCAACATGGGTGAATGTTGTATCGCCGTTTCCGACCCGATCTAGTGACTGAGGTAGTCACGGTCCTAGGTCTAAACGGGATATAGCATGATCTCCTCACAAAATTTCCTCTTCCATCGTGACACGTGGAAGGGTGGAAGGAATGCATGTTGTGAGCGTCATGAGGCCGGGAAGGTGGTGCCCTCCTTTCAGGCATCCCCCTTTCAGAGGCCCCATGAAAACTTACATCATGACTTCTAACCTCCCTATCCTGTGTCCTCGGGTGGTGAGAAATGTTCTGTGAGCTAGGACATGCAGATTCACACCGAGTTGAGGCAGTGGCAGTGAATACAAAGGGCTCAGAATGAGCCTTTGGTATTCTCTCATGAGTGGCCACGACGGCCCTTGCACTCTGGGTGTCTCCACATAGGGACAGATTACCCTTGCAGTGACCACGACTATTCTTGTGGTCATACCTGAAGGCATGATGAGGTGCCTTCCTGCTTGGAGTGGGGGGTCGGAACACCGTTTCCTCATTTCTCCACGCATTGATAATCCGGGAGATCCACCCGTTTTCTTGCTTTCTCTTTATAGCATCAACTTTGAAAAAGTTTGATACTATACGTTTCTCATTCTCTAGACTACTCTCTAGAGCTGAGATCTTAGAGTCCTTGACCTTGTTGGACGTCAATTGGAGAACCAACAAGATCTTCAGTCGAGCAATCTCTTGAGCTTGCTCCTCAGCAAGTAGGTTGCTCGACTGAAGGGCTCTCTTCAGAGAATCAGAATCTTCTGGAGGAACGCAGTTCCTGTCTTCAGAAATTTCAAGAGATACGGGGCAGGACGAAGAAGTTACCTGCTCCTCAGCGATATTGTCATTAGAGCCAGTGACCAATGTGTCATCCTCATCAGAGCTGCTTTCCTCGCTGGCCTCTTCAGTCTCAGACATGGACACTGGAGCTCTGATGCAGTCCGAGAGATCCTTGCCTTCATCTTCAGAAGTGAGGACCCCAACATACGCTTCATCCTCTGATTGACAGCAGATTCCAGCTTTCTCTGACCCCCCCATCAGCTCTGAGATCATCATCCACAGAGATTTAGCCGTCCTACATTTTTCCAATCTAGAGCGAGAAGCTCCAGACCAGATATCCATGATAATTTGACGAATCCTCTTATCCAAATTAAAGAATGAAAGCTCCATTTTCGACATCTCAGCAATGCACTTGGGCACTTGAATTCCAGAGTCGGAGGTCTTCATAGGTATAAAAGTACCCTCTTCCAGGATGAAAGATGCACGAGGATCGATGGCATCCAAGTGATACGACACTCTCATCCTCCAGACTGGATAAAACTCCTTTGTACATGCGGGGAGTCTGAGTGGCGATATCTCATAATCCAGCTCCATGCTTCTGACACTGGTGGCAGGATACTACTCAAGGTGTAAACCTTTTGATGAGTAACCTCCCTCTGATACCACTTGAAAGTCCACCTAGTGTCAACTATGTGCACCTATGGGGGGGGGGATAGGTGACGTGTAGCGCTTTTGCGGAATTTACGAATGTACCTGCACAATAAAAATAAAAAGCACAGCACACAAAATACACAGGCAATTTATAGTGGTTCCCCGACTTGGGTACATCCACTTTCCCCCTTCGACCTATCTCCCAACAAGGGACAACTCGGTCTCTTCTCCAACAGGATTGAAATCCAATCCCTGCACTATCGGAAGGAACCCTTCCACACGTGAGAGTCAACACTCCCACAAAACGGGTTGCACCCAACCCTTTCAACATGGAACAAACGTTCCTTTACAACAAAAGTAAATATAGAATGTACACGAGATACAAACTTTGTTTGGAGACTACGGTGTTCCTCTTCGTTCGACGACGTGTTCGTGAAGTCAACGAAAAGTCTACAACCTTGGTCTCTCTTGGAGAGGATCTCCCCGGAACCGACGGCGGCAATCCGAGCGGCGGCTTGGTTCGGGATCGGCGGCAACGAAGGTGCGCGGCAGCAGTACTTTGAGATCCAAACTTCGTAGCGAAGCTAGCTAGGTCTACCAACGGTCACTCGAGGATCGGTCGTCTCGATCGATTCGGATGGGGAACACTTTCCCGATCTACAAATCGAGAGACAAGAGATCTCTGGATAGACGCGTGAGACTCTAAGCTTGGCTAAGCTTCTGTCGCCGGAGATCGGGAAGAAACGCGATCAACAGCGGCGACCACTTGACGCGAGCGGCGGCGGCGGAGCGGAGCGGAAGCGGCGACTTAGGGTTTTTCCGTGCTCGCGTGTTTCTTTTCTCGATCTCTTTACTGTTCAAAATACCCGTATATATATACTGTAGATAGATTCAATTTGACCGTTGTGGGTCCCACACGTAGACCCCCGAAATCCGGTTCAAACTAGTCCAGCGGCAGAAACCGGTCCAGCACCATCCAGAGAAAACGACAAGTAAAATTCGTCGAGAATCGTTGGTGATTCTCGACGAATCGGCGAGAATCAGTTGACGATTCTCGACGATTCGTCGAGAATCACTAGTGATTCTCGACGATTCCCTTGTTGATTCTCAACGATTTTCACTTGGTATTCATGACCTGCTCAGCGACGGGTTCGGCGAGAATCATTAGTGATTCTCGCCGAATCTCACTTGGCACCATTTTAAGGTAGCCGGAAGGAGTCGGCGAGAATCACTAACGATTCTCGACGATTCGGCGAGAATCACTAGTGATTCTCGCCGAATCGGCGAGAATCACTTGGTGATTCTCGTCGACTTTCACTTAGACGAATTTTCGTCATTCCACTCAAGAGCTGCTCCTTGACCCATCTTTGCTCCTTGTCTTCTCTTGCATAAACATGGCTCTGTACTTGAAAGTAAGTGCACTCCAATAGAGAGAGTACACGTAGGCCAACACACTGATCTGCTCAACGAGGGATTACGTCGTGCAGACCCGTGTATATTGACCTACTACACCCTGACATTGGTGTGCACTTAGCGTGGAAGAGCTGCAAACACAACTTAAGATGTTTCATCAAATACATTGTGAATTCATCTTAGCTTGACAGGTGGCTTCCTCAAATCCAGGTAATTGTGGATACAATACCCAACAGTTAGTCTAACCGCGCGGCTTATGCGGCTTGTATAGATGTTTGTTCCTGTAATTATTAGTCTCGCATTGCTTATCCGTAATCTCTCTTCTCTCCTCCATTCTATAAAAGGGAGGTCATACCTTTGTAATAGATACCTTTTTGGATAATAAAAATTTTGTTACTCCAATTTTTCGGTCTATTTGTTTACTGTTCGCACATGGTATCAGAGGACTCGATCTTTTCCTCCTGATTTTGTGAGCTCTCTTTGTCTGCACGACCTGTCCGCACGGCTTGATCCTTATTCTTGCGACCTGTCTTCGTGACTTGTTTCTTCCACTGGTTTGCGCCCTGTTCGCGCGGCTTCTTTTTATCCTTGTCGTTGCTCTGTTGTGTGTGCGACCTCTCTGATTTCCCTTCTCGCCGCGACTTGTACTTAAGTCGTCGCGACCTGTACTTAGTCGCCGCGCACTCCTTTTCGAGCCGCTCTTGTTCTTAAGTCGTCGCGACCTGTTCTTGTTTGTCGTAACCTGATCTTCTTGTCGCGACCTGTGCTTAGTCGACGTGCCCTCCTTTTCTAGTCGCGACTTGTTCTTTTCGCTGCTCTCTGCTCTCTTCTATGACAACCTCTGATATCTCTACCACCACTACTACCGTTGTCGCTCCTCCTACTCCTTCTGGCAACCTTGGCACCGTTTCCAAACTCATCGGTCCCAACTACCCGGACTGGAGTGTCTCCTTCACCTTACTTTTCCTCTCTCAACGCAAACGTCATCATCTCACCGATGACACTCCTCCGCCGGACTCTCCTCTCTTTGATGATTGGGATGCCAGCGACGCTCTTGTCCGCACATGGCTGGCAAACAGTCTTTCTGATGAATGTCTACCCATCATCCGTCATGATGAAACGGTCAATGTTGCTTGGCTTCATCTTGTCGCTCTCTACTCCAAGGGGGCTCAGACGTCTCTCATTTATACTTTGTATGCGGACCTCTTTGCACGTCCCTCCATGTCTCCTGCTGCTGCTTACCAACAAGTTCAGGCTCTCGGAGCCAAAATTCTCCGGAATCTCACCTTCTCTGCGGATCTAGCTGAGCAACACAAACACTTCCAGGACCTTCTGATTGTGTGCTACCTTCTGCGACTTCCTGAGTCATATGACATGATCCGTCAACATATCCTTGGCGAGACGGAGTCTCCCACCCTGGATGTCACTGCTGCCCGCATAGCCACGCTTACCTCTCTCCTACAACGTCCGCTATTATCCTCCCCTCCTCAACCGGACAACTATGCTCACCAGACTCAGAGAAGTGGCTCTGGTGGCCGCAGCCACCAATCTGGCGACCGCGGTGCTTCCTGTTTTCTCGGCTCTCATTGTGGCCGCATCGGCCATACGGTTGACCGATGCTGGAAGAAGCATCCTCATCTTCGACCAACTGGGGACGCTTCCACCTCCTCTTCGAAGCCATCCGCCTCGGTGGTCACGTCTTCAGGTAGTGCCCACGTCGCTACTCAAGGTAAATGGCTGATCGACTCTGGTGCTACGAATCATATGACCGGCAATCCGCAGTGTTTTTCTCTCCTAGAACAGCATAATCGGTTGCCCCTGGTCTTCATTGCGGACGGCTCTCCCTCACCGGTCAATGGAACAGGAGTGGTTCAAGTCACTTCGTCTCATCGCTTGGCGGACACCCTCTATGTGCTCAAGTTCCCTTGCAATTTGTTATCTGTTACTTCTCTTTGCAAGCAACTTCAGTGCTCCGTCACATTCACTTCTATTTCTTGTTCTTTTCAGGATCCAGACTCCAAACGGACGATTGCTACTGGGACTGAGAGCGGCGACCTCTACTTCCTCGACAATGTTTCCGCGTTGTCCGCCTTCTCCTCCTCTTCTACTGATCTTCTCCAGTGGCACCTTCGTCTTGGTCATGCTCCTCCACGACTTCTTCGTCAGCTTCTTCCCCACCTTCCTCAGCAAAGTCCTCTCAACTGTGACGCATGTCAGCTTGACAAGCATCACCGCTCCTCCATCCCACCAAAGCAAAGTCGTGGATCTTACCGACCGTTTGATCTATTTCACTCTGATATCTGGGTTCCTGCTCCTACCCTCACCGTAGGTCGGGGTAGTTCATATTTTGTAATTTTTATTGACGATTTCTCCCGTTGTACTTGGGTGTATCTCTTAAAAGATCACTCTGAAGTACTCAATGTATGGATATCTTTTTATTTTATGATTAAGAATCAATTTGATGTCTCTATTAAAATTTTTCGCTCTGATAATGCAAAAAATATCTGAGTCATGATTTTTCCTCTATCTGTATGACACATGGTATTATTCATCAAAGCAGTTGTGTCTATACCTCACAGCAAAATGGCGTGGCAGAACGCAAAAACCATCACCTACTTGATGTCGCACGCACTCTGCTGACTCAAATGAAGGTTCCTCGCTCCTATTGGGGCTATGTTGTTCTCATCTCCTGTATCTTATCAATCACATTCCCTCCACCGTTCTCCACGGCAAAACCCCCTTCTTCATTCTCTATCCGGGCAAGGATCCGTTTCCTCTCCCTCTGCGTATCTTTGGGTGCACAGCCTTTGTGTACTCTCCCTCAGCCACACGTGACAAACTCTCACCACGGGCCACCAAATGTGTCTTTCTGGGGTACTCTACCACTCAGAAAGGTTATGGTTGCTTTGATCCGGTTGCCCGCAAGCAGTTTGTCTCTGCGGACGTCATCTTCTTTGAAAATGCATTCTACTTCTCTCACGACTCCTCTTCTCCTCCGGATGTTCCTCCTTCTCATACCACCCTTTTCATCCCCTCTACACCTGACAAGATTCCTCCACCTCCACTGTCTCCACCGTCTACTCCACTGTGTCCACCTCCCGAGATATCTCCCTCCTCTCCGCAACCGTCTCTCTCTACTCCCGGACCAGCTCTCTCCGCCACGGATACTACGAAAACTGAGGAACACGACGACTGGACCTTCTCATTGCTCTTCGCAAAGGGGTGCGGACATGTACCCAACACCCGCTAGCCGTTGTTGTTTCCCATGATCGTCTAACTTCTTCTCGCAGGGCGTTTGCCTTGGCTATCTCTACCACTGCCACTCTCCGCACCTACCAGGAAGCTCTTACTATTCCTCATTGGAAGACTGTCATGGATGAGAAAATTGCTACTCTCATTGAAAGGGGTACATGGACCCTTGTTCCTCCCCCTTTGGGCACTGATGTGGTTGGATGTCGCTGGGTCTTTTTTGTGAAGTTCCGTCCGGACGGCAGCGTGGATCGATACAAGGCCCGTCTGGTCGTCAAAGGCTTTACTCAGACTTATGGTGTTGATTACTTTGACACCTCTCTCGTTGCTCGTCTCAGCATCATTCGGGTTCTTCTCTCTGTGGCTGTCAACAGGGATTGGCCCATTTCACAACTGGATGTCAAGAATGCTTTTCTCTATGGTGATCTTCAGGAGGACGTTTACATGGAGCAACCTCCTGGTTTTGTTGCTCCGGGGAAGACATGAGTATGTCGGCTGAAGAAGGCCGTCTATGGCCTAAAGCAAAGCTCTCAGGCTTGGTTTGACAAGTTTAGCGGCATTGTTGCGGTCATTGGTTTTGCAAGAAGTTCAGCCGATCACTCCTTATTCATCCGCAAAACCTCCTTCGGTATGGTGGTTCTTGTTGTATATGTGGATGATATTCTTTTAACTGGCAATAACCAGGCTGGGGTAGCTTTGACAAAGAAACACCTCTGTCAACACCTGGTCACGAAGGATATGGGCTCCCCCAAGTACTTTCTAGGGATTGAAATCTCTCGGAAGTACAACTCTTTGGTCCTCTCCTAAAGGAAGTATGCTCTTGATTTACTAAAAGAGGCAGGCTTGACTGGTGCTAAACCTGCCCGATGTCCCATGGTTACTGGAGAAGACAAAACTTAGACAGATAACTCGCCTCCTTTATCTGATACTACGAGGTACCGGCGTCTGCTGGGCAAACTCATTTATCTCACGGTGACCAAACCCGACATCTCCTATGTTGTAGGCAAGGTTAGTCAATTCATGCAAGCTCCTAGGCAGTGTCATCTACAGTCTGTTGTGTTGTCAAGGCGCGCGCCTGAGGCGCCGGGCGCACCTGGGGCAGCCTGCAGCGCCTCAGCATGGTTGAGGCGGGCGATGTGGCCCAGGAGCGGCTCAGGCGCGCCCAGGCACGCGTCTTACAGACTCTCAGGTGCACCAAAAGCGCGACTGAGCCTTTCAAGATGTTTTTTTCAACTTTTTTTTGGGAGATGAGCAAAATTATGATCTTAGACTCACCCAAGGCACCCATAGGCACACTTGGGGGCACAATTCGCTGAAAATCAGTGAATTGGGCGCCCAATTCGTAGAAAATCAGCGAATTGGGAGCCCAATTCGCTCAATTTCAGCGAATTCGGCGCCCAATTCACTCAATTTAGCGAATTAGGCGCCCAATTCGCACAATTTTCTTTTTCCCCAATTTTGCGCCTTGCGTGCCTCAGGGGCGCGCCTGCGCCTTGCGCCTTGTGCCTAGGCTCCAGGGCCCCTTTGTGCCTCGGTGCGCCTTGCGCCTTTAACAACATAGACAGTCTGCCCTGTGGATATTGGAGTATGTCAAAGCAACACCAGGGAAAGGATTGCTTTTTCAGAAGAATGGTCACTTGATGGATGAAGCGTACTCAGATTCGAGCTATGCTGATGATACAGGAGATCGCAAGTCAACATCGGGCTTTTGCACATTTGTTGGAGGAAATCTTGTGAGCTGGAAGAGCAAGAAACAGTCTGTTGTCTCCAGGTCTAGTACAAAGCGGAATATTGTAGTATGGCGTCGACCACATTTAAGTTAAAGTGGTTGCGGGCTCTCATGCTTGACTTACGAGAGGTCTACAACTATCATCTTCCTATGTTCTGCGACAATAAGGCCGCGATATACATCTCCAAAATTCCGATCTTTCATGAGAGAACAAAACACATAGAAGTCGACTGTCATTTTATTTGAGAAGAGATTTTGAAGAAACAGATTTGTACTTCGTTTGTCACTTCTGACAACGAGTTGGCAGATATCTTCACCAAGTCGGTGTCCGCTTCCTTGTTTCACATTTGCGACAAGCTGGGCATGATTGGTATTTATGCTCCAGCTTGAGGGGGAGTGTTGCAGTATGCAGACTGGGCGGACTGGCGGTTTGTCTGGCGGTCTGGCGGCTTCTCCCAGCGGCTTGGTAGCCGGGCTGTTGATGATTGGTGTATGGAGGTCAGGCGGCTTCTCCCAGCGGCTTGGTAGTCGGGTTGTTGATGATTGGTGTCTGGCGGTCTGGCGGCTTGTTATGGCGACTTGAAGATATTGTCGGGTTGTCTTCTGCACATTGTAGTTGTCGGGCGGTTAGTCTAACCGCGCGGCTTATGCGGCTTGTATAGATGTTTGTTCCTGTAATTATTAGTCTCACATTGTTTATTTGTAATCTCTCTTCTCTCCTTCATTCTATATAAGGGAGGTCATACTTTTGTAATAGATACCTTTTTGGATAATAAAAATTTTGTTACTCCAAATTTTCGGCCTACTTGTTTTCTTTTCGCACACTGCTAAAGGTTAACTAAGGTGTCTGATAAAAGCATAAGACTTGGGAGATGAAGAAAGGGAGAGGAATACACTAAGAACACAATATTATAACTCAAGGAACATGTTCTTGCAAATACAAACTCAAGGGAGGGTACCCTCGCCCAGCACAAGGCTGGCTCCCAAAATAAGCTACAAGATGTCAAAATTATCCTCAATGTCTTCCCCTCACAAGCACCCTAAACAAGGAACACACAATAAAACATAAACTACGAATTTATAACATTAATATTTATTCTCTAATAAGAGAAAATGTGTGGACATCCTTTGTTTCCTTCTTAGGTATATCCATACATTCGTTGTTGTCGGTATGCTTGTAAGTAACAATGTGTAAGCATGTAATAATATATCCCTCTTAAAAATCATCCTTGTGTTGAAAATGAAGTCATCATAGTCGCGTGATGGTTGAAATGAATTTTCCCAGATACGTACTGATTTTATAGGTTTCATATTCCCCTAAAAAACGGATTTGGTGTTAGAAGAGGGATGTTTTATGATCATCATTGGGGTAGTACATATAACATAAGCAAGCGGGTGGACAATGGCGTTCAAAACTTGGGTACGGCTCATCGGCCTGCATTCGAAGATCAGTACTTGATCATCGGGGTCGGTCCATGATCAAGTATGTGATTGTCAAACAATGGTTCATTATTACTTGGTCAACGAATTTAAACGGGATTGTGGACCATCAATACGCAAATACTTGATCATCAACCTAGCGGTCAATGATTACAGAATTGGATCATCGAGCAAAATTTTATTTCAACTTATTTTTATTTCAGTGCTAGTCCTTTTAATACTATGGACCTAGATGTAACTATGGCAATTGAGTTTAATATATCATTTGCATTATGGAGTGATTATCTTTGAAATCTCTCTTTCTGTGGTTAGTTCCCATCCTGACCAGCTCGTAAGGTGATGCACTAGTAGTTGCACCTAATGGGTGGAAAGTGGAATGCAATAAGCATGATATTAATGTTGGAGATTTTGTATTTTTTGTTACTTGTTTTTTTTATGTTGTTATTATGTCTTGTATTTCTCACTCCTATATATGAAGGAGTGAGGTTGGATAATCAATTAAGTCCTTTCATTCAACATGGTATCAGAGCCCAAGACTTCGATTCCGCCGATCCCGTCCAACCTGCCTTCGCACCGCCTGATTCCGTGCAGCCCGCGCCGCCCGATTCCGCGCATGTTCCCTGCTTCCGCCGCGCTAGCTCCCGCAGGAAGTGTCGGTCTCTCTTCCGCCAAAGGCGTCGGTCCCTATTCCACCGCAGTCGGCCCCTCTTTCGCGGACAGCCGCAGTCTGCCCCTCTTCCGCCGACAGCCGCAGTTCACCCCTCTTCTGCCGACAGTCGCAGTCCTCTGCTTCGCCTCCCGACCCTTTCTCCTTCCGTCCTAGGGCTTAGCCACCCGCAGAGGGCTTCTCCAGAGGGCTTCTCCAGAGGGCTTCGCCATCAGCTCAGTCCTCCGGGGGCTTCTCTCCCCTCCTTCAGGGGCGTCGATGCAACGGGTTCTTAATTTTTCCCCTTTTTCGGCGTTCCCTCTTTGGTTCCTTCAATTTGTATTGGTGTTATGGTTCCTCTCCCTCTTTCTATGAGGGCGCCTCATATCTTGTGATACCCTTTGGGTTTCCGTGTGCCTACAACTCGATTTCTATTCGAGTGTCTTTTTCCTCTGTCTCCAAGTGTTGCTTACTTCAAGCTTCATGGCTTTCATCCTACCTGAGGCGACTTTGCACCTCGTAGTGGTCAAACCCAGATTGCATCATCTCTGTCAAGCGTTGCATGCATGTCTGATGCTATGGAGGACACCTATGTTCCTCATTTTTTTGGATTCAGACGTTGCTGACGGAATCCTGTCTTTCCGTCACTTGATGCATGGTCCTCTGACTGAGCAGTCTTGTTCATCCTATGCCCACCAAGGTCCTCCTGGAGCTCATTCGGCTTCCACACTTCTGTCCTCATAGTGTATCATTGACTTTGGAGCTACTGACCACATGACTGCGTCAGCCACAGGTTTTGTGTCTTACACTCCCTTGTCTAGCAGGCACAAAGTAAGTATTGTTGATGGCTCTTTCTCCTCTAATGCTGGCAAGGGCTCTATTTCTTGCTCATCCCTTACTCTTTGCCCTGCTCGCCATGTTCCTGCATTAACTCGTAATCTTCTGTCTATTAATCATTTGACTAACTCTATGAACTGCTTAGTAACTTTTTTCCTATCTCGTATGTTTTTCAGAACCTGAAGACGGGGATGGTGATTAGCTTAGGTAAATTGTGCAATGGGCTCTATGTGTTCGACCCTAAGTTATCAAAGGCGCAAGGCACACCGAGGTGCAAAGGGCCCCTGGAGCCTAGGCGCAGGCGCGCGCCTGAGGCACGTGAGGCGCAAAAATGGGGGTAACAGGAAATTGAGCGAATTGGGCACCCAATTCGCTGAAATTGTGCGCCCAATTCGCTGAAATTGTGCGCCCAATTCGCTGAAATTGTGCGAATTGGGCGCCCAATTCGCTGAAATTGAGCGAATTCGCGGAATTTCAGCGAATTAGACGCCCAATTGGCTCAATTTCAGCGAATTGGGCGTCCAATTCGCTGAATTTCAGCGAATTGAGCGCCCAAGTGCGCCTAGGGGGTGTCTCGGGTGCGTCTAAGATCATGTTTTTGGCCATATCAAAAACTTTTTCTTTTTAAATACCTTGAAAGGCCCGGGCGCGCCTTTGGAGCGCATGGGAGCCTATAAGGCGCGCGCCTAGGCGCGCCTGGGGCACATCCCCGCCTCAGCTATTTTGAGGAGCGGTGGGGTGCGCCCGGCGCCTCAAGCGCGCCTAGGCGCGCGCCTTGACAACTAAGGTTCGACTCTTCCACCTCCTCTTGCTCCAGCCTCGTCCAGTCTCCAAAAGCTCATCGTACTGACCAACTCTATGATGTTGATATTTGGCACTGTCGTCTTGAACATCCCCCCATCTCCACTATGAAGTTGTTGCTTCCCACTATGTCCACTACTCGATTTACTGGTTCTCATTATGATGTCTGTGAGTTTGATAAACATCATCGTAATTCTCTTCCTTTTGTGTCCCCGCATTCCTCTATTCCCTTTGCCCTTATTCATACTGATGTTTGGGGTCTCAGCCCCACTGCGTCCATCTCTAATTGCTCTTGGTTTATTTTGTTTATTGATTGTTACTCTCGTTGTACTTGGGTCTAAATGACGAAGCATAAAAGTGATGTGTTTCTCTCTCTCAACGTTTCATAAGATGGTCACTACTCAGTTTGGTGTTATTATTAAGATCTTACGTAGTGACAATGGCCGTGAGTATATTGACTCGTTTTGAGAAATACCTAAGTGATCTTGGTATCATACATCAGAATTCGTGTGTCTACACACCAACTCAAAATGGTGTTGCCGAGAGCAAGAATCGGCACCTACTTGAGGTTGCCAGATGTCTCCTTCTCCGAATGATCCTCCCAAAATATTATTGGGGTGATGTCGTTCTCACCGCTGCCTACCTCATCAATCGTCTGCTTGCTCGTGTTCTTGAGTTTCAGAATCCTCTAGCCACTCTCAGGTTCACTCCACTTCACCCTCGCCTCGTATCTTTGGGTGTGTGTTTTGTGCACATCCATCGGAAGACTAAACTCGACTCTTGTGCTTTGCAATGTGCCTTTATTGGCTACTCACCCACCCATAAAGGCTACAAGTGTTTTCATCTCATCACCAAACGGACATTTGTCACTATGGATGTCACCTTTCGGGAATCAGCAGCTTACTATGGGACCTCTCTTCAGGGGGAGATGGGTACTAGTGAAGTGGGTTCCCCTTTTTCTATTCCCTTGCCTATTGCCCCCTGCTCATGTTCCCTTGCCTCCTCTTCCAATGCCTTCTCCATTGCAGGCTTGCTCTCCTTTCCCTAGTGATCTGGTGATGTCTCCTCCTTCTATGCCTCCTCCATTGCAGGTTATTCTCGCCGACGTCGGGGCACGAATACACAGGTCTTACCCACACTACTTGGGCAACCACTTGATCCATCTTCCGACACTGACAGAGGTAATTGCGTTTCTACTAAGCATCCTCTTTCCCATTTTGCGACTTATGACTCTCTATCTCCTTCACATAGAGCGTTTGTCACTTTCTTATCTTCCATATCTATCCCTTGTTCCTGACAGGAAGCTCTTGAGCACGGTGAATGGAAGAATGCTATGTTGGAGGAAATGACAGCCCTTGACAAGAATCATACTTAGGATCTTGTCCACCTACACAAAGGGAAAACCGTTGTGGGGTGTAAATGAGTCTTCTCTGTGAAGCAGAACTGCCAAGGCCTGGTTGAGCGGTACAAGCTAGATTGGTTGCTAGAGGATATACTCAAACAGCAGACATCGACTATCAGGAAACATTTGCTTCGGCTGCTAAAATGAATTCAATCTGAATACTGCTTTCATGTGCCGTGCGCAAAGAGTGGAGTCTCAGCCAGTTGGATGTGAAGAATGTTTTTTCACGGTGATCTTGAGGAGGAAGTCTACATGTCCCTTCCTCCTGGTGTTCCTTCAGAAGGTTCAGCAGGGAAAGTCTGCAAATTGAAGAAGGATTTGTACGGTTTAAAACAGTCGCGTCGTGCTTGGTTCGGGAGATTCCACCGGGTAATGATGTCCTTTGGGTGCAGGAAGAGCAACGTGGATCATACCTTGTTTGTGAAACACCAACATGGCAAGGTGACTGCCTTTATTGTCTATGTTGACGATATAGTGATAATAAGTGATGACACAAATGAGATTAAGGACTTAAAATCTAGGCTTGCAAAGGAGTTTGAAGTGAAGGACCTTGGGGCTCTCAAATATTTTCTAGGTATCGAGGTGGTCAAATCCCGACATGGAATCTTTATATTTCAAAGGAAGTACATTTTGGAACTATTGGAAACAACTGGAACGATTGGGTGTAGACCCGCTGACAACCCAATTGAAGCCAATCACAAGCTTGGTAGAGATGGTGGAGAAATGGTTGATAAAATAACAGGTTTCCAGCGACTGGTTGGGAAACTTATCCATCTCTCCCATACTCGTCCGGGCATATCTTATGTTGTGGGTGTTCTTAGCCAATATATGCACTCACTGAGATCACATCATCTTGATGCTGCATACAGAGCCCTGAGGTACCTCAAATCCTCTCCAAACAATTACATACTGTTTACACCCATCAAGGATCTAACGGTAGAAGTTTACACAAATGCAGACTGGGCGAGTTCTATTAATGATCGACAAGCTACATCTGGATATTGCTCCATTGTTGGGGGAAATCTAGTGACCTGGAGAAGCAAAAAACAACATATCGTAGCCAGATCCAGTGCTGAGGCAGAATTCATGGCAATGGCACTTGGGATAAGCGAAGGGATATGGATTCAGTTGATTATGAGGGACTTGGGTATGGAAGGCAGTGATCCAATCAGGATCTACTGTCATAGTAAAGCATCTATTAGCATTGCCCACAACCCAATCCAACATGACCGTACTAAACATGTGAAGATCGACAGGCACTTCATTAAGGAGAACATAGTAAAGGGGATCGTGTGCACCCCCTTTGTTCCATCAAACAACCAGCTTGCAGATGTGCTTACTAAGGGACTGAGTCAGTGTTCCTTTGACAAGATATTGGGCAAGTTAGGCATGACCGACATCACACGCCCAACTTGAGGGGAAGTGTTGGAGATTTCGTATTTTTTGTTACTTAGTTTTTTTTGTTATGTTGTTATTATGTCTTGTATTTATCACTCATATATATGGAGTGGAGCTGAATAATCAATTAAGTCCTTTCATTCAACAATTAAGAATTACAATAACTAGAAAATGGCGCAACATTAGATCAGCAAATCATTATTTACCACGAAGTGCAAGAAATTAGAAATTCAATCCATTTAACGATGCAAGACTTCAACGATAGACAGAGATGAACCAAAATAACAAACTAGTTGTTCGAGAAAAATATCAATTCTGCAGGAAAAAGTAATTAAACTAAATAAAATTTCCTCAAATAAAACTAAGTTAATAACTTTAAATAGACAGAGATGAACCCAAAGATTGAAAAAGATCTAACTGGGTATGAAAATGTAGGGTAAAATGATCGGTGGAAGGTCCGGTAGAAGACAAAAAGACTCATCACACGAGATATCAAGGCAGCGGCAGCTTGCAAGGAGGGGAGGACGGCGTGGTGTAGAGGAAGAGGATGTTGGCTGAAGTCGGAATCCACAGAGAGACAAAGGAGAAAAAAAATAACTTAGAAGAAGGGGAGGGGAAAAGGCGTGGAAGAGGGAAGGGGAGAGCTCATGGTTCTCTTTGAAGCCAAGAGGTGGCAGTTTGTGGAAATACAGTTTTCCTGGTGTCTTTTTCTTTCAGTCAGATCCCTTATATTACCCTATCAGGCAACGTAATAATATGTCCAGAGTTGTTTTCAAGCCAAAATTTCAGGAAATAGCAACAAAATCATAAGGTATTGTTATAGGTAGAACTGGAGTAGGAGGCACAGCAGCAAGAGCAGAAGCAGCAGAAACAGAAATCTCAGCAGCAGCAGCAGTATCATCAACAGCAGGAGCAGAGACAGCAGCAGCAACAGCATGAAGGCTTGCTTCATATGGCATCTCCCCCTGCCTAGATGCAGAAACATCTGTGTCAACCTCAACTGTTGAAGCTGAATATATGGCTGCAGGCAGTTGTTGTTCACAAATATTGTGGATTCAAAATCAACTCCTAGACTATGGTTACAACTTAGAGAAGTCAAAAATCTTTTGTGACAATACAAGTGCTATTTTCATAGCTCAAAATTCAGTCCTCCATAGTAGGACAAAACACATAGAGATTAGGCATCATTTCTTAAGGGACAATGTTGAAAAGAATAAAATTGAATTGCAATATATCCCAACTGATTTACAAAGGGGAGATATTTTCACCAAGCCTTTGGATGAAAAGAAACACACCTTCTTCCTAAATCAGTTAGGAATGTTAGATGGAGGAAGTCTTAAATAATCTCCAAGATTTTGAAAGCTAAAAATTGACCAAGACTAGGCAAAAATTCTGATTTTTCTTAGTGTCTAGAATTTTTCTGATCTCTGAACTGCGCTCGACGATTTCCACACAGATCGTCGAACGGAGATCGACGATTTCCAGAATCGTCGAACTGAGTTCAGCGCCTCTCAGATAGTATGAACTATCTCTTCCGGTCAACGATCGTCGAACGGCGCTCGACGATTATGTTCACTGAACGATCGTCGAACGGAGCTCGACGCTTTCCAAGATCGTCGAACGGAGATCGACGATGTTGGAGTCTCTTCAGATTCCTTTAGAAGCCTCGATCGTCGAACTGAGTTCAACGATCTCTCCAATTTTGCGTCGAACCCTAATATAAAACTCTTTTTTCGCCGTCGTTCTCTCTTGCGCTTTCAATTTCTCTGCAAGAACTTTCTTCCCTCCAAACAGTTCTACGCTTGGTCGTTTTGTTTGTTGAATCTTTGCAGGTACAATGGCTGTATCAGTTGCAGTTCTAGCCGCCATGAAGTTCGATGCAGGCTTCGACATTGATATGGAATCATTCAGCACTTCTGACCAAGTTTTCCAAGATATTCTGAGCTTATTCAAGGATCAGAATCTGTCTGCCCTCATGACCACTAGAATCAAGCTTGCTTCAGATGAAATCAAGGAATGGGTCTACACTGCTCATAATCTGGACAACAACACAATAGTTGGATCTATTGCTGTAACTCAGGTACCTCTAACCCCCACAGTTTTGACAGAGGTTTTTGGATTGAGAAATGTAGATGATACTGCTGAATTATCTGGAGAGGAGTTTTCTGACATACTTGCCAGGATGGGTCATCCTGAGGGAAACCCTAGCAAGTTATTCAAAAGGAACTTGTCTGTTGAGTACAGGTTCCTAGCAGATGTTGTAGGAAAAGTGCTGTTGGCAAAGCACTCTGCACATGACACTATCTCCAGACATCAGCTCTGCCTCATGGGAGCTCTGGTAGATAAGAAAAGTTTGAACTGGGGAGAGGTCTTCTTTGACCTAATAAAGAAGAAAATAAACAAAAGCTTTGTTAATTTTGGAAGGATTCTTGGAGTCTTCCTGCAGACAAGGTGTCCTGCTTTGCTGGTCTCCTCTGGAGTGCACATTAATGCCTCTAAGAGACTTACCTGTGCCCTCTTTGGCAAGTGGGACAGGCAGATAAGCAAGCCCAGCAGGCCCTCCTCAAATGCTCCTTCAGGCACCAGGACTCACAGAGTCACTCTCCTACAGGTCTCTGCTCCTGCAGAAGACCTGGCTGCTGCTGTTGCTGCTTCTTCTCCTCCTCCAATTCCAACCCTACCTCTTCCATCCACCATTCCTGCTTCATCCCCCATTACCATCTCTAGCCCCTCTCCAACATCAATTCCATCTCCAGCAACCATTTCATCACCTCCAGTAGACCAATTCTACTCATTGTTCTCATATCCACCACCAGATGTCACTTCTTCCCCATCCATACCATCCTTCACCCTTCTGGATGACTCCTACATAGATGATTCCCCCTCATCTCCTCCAGAATTACCCCCCTCCTCAACCTCATTCCAAGATCTCCTCCACCATATCATTGACCAACCAACTTTCACCCCATCCACATCCATCCCCTTGTCCTCCATATCCACCATCCTCACACCTCAGCCATCCATCCCTCCACTCTTCAGCCCTCCACTTCCAGCATCCTAAGCTATCCCTACTCCATCTACCTCTGCTCCTATTCTTGAGCAAGTAGACCTTTCAGCCCTAGCTGACAAGTTGTATGAGCTAATTGCCCCCAGGCTCTCTCTGCTCTTAGAGACCTCCTTGGCTCCTCTACAACTGTCAGTGGCAGCTCTCTCTGCCAGGCTTTCCTCCCTCATTCCTCAGGCAGCACCTCCAGCAGTGTGCCTTGATACAGATGTATCTGCATCTAGGCAGGGGGAGATGCCATATGAAGCAAGCCTTCATGCTGTTGCTGCTGCTGTCTCTGCTCCTGCTGTTGATGATACTGCTGCTGCTGCTGAGATTTCTGTTTCTGCTGCTTCTGCTCTTGCTGCTGTGCCTCCTACTCCAGTTCTGGCAATAGACCTACAGTCTTTGCTTTCTGCCTTTGACCCTGCCTTCTTCAGCTATCTCCCAGGAGCTAATGCTGTCCAGCCCTCAGAAGACCTATCTAAGGCACTGGTGCCTTTCTCTGGCTGTGACCCCAGCATTATTTCTTCTTTTGTACACTCAGTGATTGCTGCTGCTGCTGTTGAAGAAAAGACTGAATCTGCTTCTGAAACTGTTTTTGCTGCTGCTGAAAATGTTCTCACTGCTGCTGAAATTCCAATTGTTCCCGATGAGCCAACATCCAAGGATTTTCTGATGTCAGAGGCCACTGTTTTTGAGCCTGCTGCAGTTTTTGATGTTGCTGAAATTTCTGCTGATAGTGAGACTGTTACAATTACTGCTACTGTCACTACTCCAGCTTCTATTGCTCCTTCTGTTGCTCCATCTGTTGCTCCATCTGCTGCCCCATCTGCTGTTGTCCCTGCTGCTGCTACTTCTGCCTCTGCCTCATCTGCTGTTGTTCAGTTGAAAAAAGAATTGATGAAGAAAATAGATGCTATATATGATGACCAGAGTTCTGAGTCTGATGAATTCAAAACAGACTCTGATGATTCAGCTGCTACTATTGCAAGGAAAAGGAAAGCTAGGAGCAAGGCAATGAAAAGGGTGCCTCCTGCAAAAGTCAAGGATAATAATGATATACCTTATTATATTCTGCATAACTGCCAAATTACAGAACATTGGATGCAGTATTCCAAAAACCAGTTGAAAGCAATGAAGAAGAAGAGAAAGTATGAGAAGGGCTCCTCCCAGTTCCAGCACCCTCATCCTCCTCCACCACCTCCTCCTGATGCAGGTGCAGGTGGCAGCTCTGCAAGTCAAGCCCCAGCTAGAAGTCAGGCTCCCTATCAACCCCATGTCAGATCCTATCAAAGGGAAAGTCAATCTAGGGGTTCTTATTCTAGGAGAGGAGGATACAGGGGAAGTCAAAAAGATTTTCAGGTTTATTCTAAAGGGCACTCCAGGCAGCACCCATACTCCAGGGGAGGACATGTTTCATCTGATACTACTTCTGGTCCATTCCCCAACAAGCTAAGAGAGACAGTGTCTGCTAGGCCTCCTCAAGACAATTCTTCCAACAGGTATGAGCCACCTGTACCATTTGAGGACCCTGAGAAGAATCCAGCTGCTTGGACTGCTAGGATGAAGGAGTTGGTTGCATTAGACCAGATAAAGAAAGCCAAAGAACAAGGGCTAGACACTTCCAATAATTTTACAATGTCAGAGCAGAGACAGAAGGAACTAGAGAAATATGCTTCCAGCAAATTCTTTGATGCAGACAGATATATGGAATTGCATCCTGCTGCTGTGGTTCCCAGGACTTCAAAGCAAACTTACTTGGGTGCAGCAGATGACACCAGATCCAACAAGGAAGCCCAAAATCCAAACAGAGAAATCAAGATGGTTAAAGGCAAAGAGAAGAAGTGATTTTGTAAGGTGACAATCTTTGGATTTTCTGACTGCTATCTGGATGTCATATGCATATATATATATATATATATATATATATATATATATATATATATATATATATATATATCTGTGATGTTTCTGCATGTCTAGCTGCTGTTGTTTTTATGCTTTTCTGATTGTATGTTGTTATTTGATTTACCAAAGTCTGTAAATAGTAATCCTAACCCAAATAGGGGGAGATTGTTGGAACACCCTATTACTAATTTGGGTCAGGATCATTATGTCTCTAGGAATCTTTGTTTGACCTTCTGTATAGCTTAATAGGTCAATTAGAATTGAGTCTAAGGGTTAGAAGTCTAGGATTGGAAGCTGCCCTGAAGACCAAGTTTTTCTGTCTGGAGACTAAGTCTGATCGTCGAGCTCAGCACGACGATTCGTCGAACTCAGATCGACGATCGTCGAGCTCAACTTCGGCAGATCGTCGAGCTCCACTCGACGATCGCTGAGCTCAACTTCATAATATCGTCGAACTCCATTCGACGATCGGTGAGCTCAGTTCGACGATTTTGACTCTGCATTGGATCTTTATCTCTGAGCTCAGTTCGACGATCTTTGAGCTCAGATCGACGATTATTTTGCTGCTTGAGTTTTCCAGTTCGCTGAGCTCAGCTCGACGATAGCAGAGCTCAGTTCGACGATTTCAGTTAACTTCCAGAATTCAAATTCAAATCAGACAGGAGTTATTCTGCAATTAATTCAGAGATTTGCTAGCCGTTTTCATTTATTTCTGGACCAAGTTTCAAGGGATCTTCCAAGGAATAATTCTGTGGATTTTCCTCTAGAAGAGTTTTTGCAATTAAGGATGCAATCAATGCAGACCAACGGCTATCTTTGACAGTGAATGATATTCTATTCTGGAACAGAGAATAAAAGACAGAATGTCTTTGAATCAATATAGATGATATACAGAGATTAACAAGGAGAGAATACACAATACAGATTACAGAGACTCTTTCAAAATCTTCTGTCAAAAAGAATTCTGAAGAACACTCATCAAGAGATCAAGTTTTCAAAATCTTCAGATCTCTTCATCTTTCAAAGTGTTCAAGACCAACATCATTTCAAGACTCCAGACACTCAACATTTCAGCCATTGTTGAAATCATCTATTGCTGGAGTTCTACCTTTGAAGGCCTATCACCCTCAAGCAAAGCTTTTCTTCCTGAAGATTTCAAGGATTCAGGGGGAGCTTTGACATCAATCCACATAGTCTTCTCAGTTGTTTGAGAAAGAGAAGACTGTCATCACTCTCTCACCCCCACTCTGTAAAGGGTTTCTCAAACTCCCTTCAAAAGTTTGAATCTGGTTTTTGAGCACCTTGTCAAAAGCTCATTGGTGGCAAGACACCTGATCAAAAAATCTGCTTTGGTTTTTGAGCACCTTATCAAAAGCTCATTGGTGCCCAGGACACCTGATCAACTCATCCTGCAGTGGATTCCTACCTAGGGTGGTAGAAGAGTGGATGTACCCAAGTTTGGGGAACCACTATATTTCCTTGTGTCCTCTGGTTCTGCTTGTTTACTTTTTGTTTCTGGCCTTGATTTGTCTGTGCTTAGTTTTTGCATAGTTTAGTTCTGTGATTAGATTTATATTTGCTTCTCTGTTCACACTTATTACAACAATTGTTGTAAAAGTTTTTAAAAGTACTAAAACACCATATACTCTACTCACCTCCCTCTAGAGTATATCAGATCTAGTTGCACTTTCAATCCTAGACTTCTAACCCTTAGACTCAATTCTAATTGACCTATTAAGCTATACAGAAGGTCAAACAAAGGTTCCTAGAGACATAATGATCCTGACCCAAATTAGTAATAGGGTGTTCCAACAAAATAGCAACAAAATCATAAGGTATTGTTATAGGTAGACCAACTTTGGCTATATAGAAATCATTACTATATATAGAACAAAACAAATTTAAAATTGTTATGTATGGACGTAATTGTTATATACAGATCAATGCAAATATTAGAAGAAAATTTGAAGTCCCTCACTTTTCCTCCTCTCATCTCCAGTCTGATCTCCCTCACCGCTAGGGGTGTGCAAAAAAACCGAAGAACCGAGAACCGACCCGAAACCGAACCAGTCAATTCAAGATGGTTCCAATAGTTCTCGGTTCTTACGGTTGGGTACCCAAGAACATAATTGAGAATCAAATGTCTAATACATGTTTAAGAAAATCATATTTGATTACCACTGTATATTCACTTTACCCTCATTTCCAATCCCTGAAAATTAAATTCCACTCGCCTAACTCATCTATACCCAACCCACGGTTCTCCTATCAATTATTTCCTAAACCTAATCATTCTACTTGCATTCCCCATCCTTCCAGCCATCTAAACAAGACTTCCTCTGTTAAAATCAGAGGCAGGAAATTCATTCCAGCAAGATGAATACCACTGCCCCACTATCCCAGCCCTCCAAAAACTCATACAACTTTTCAAATCAGTTCCTAGAAGTGAGGATAACATTCATTTACTTGTCTTGCAAACATCCGGCCTCGTGAAATAACTCATACAACCCAACCTGTCGTTGTCCTCAGTCGTCAAATCTCATAGATGTCCTCAATATAAATCCAAATGCTTTGCTTATGAGAAAGTATTCTGTTGTATGTCATTTTCTATCAGAAATTTGTTTGTTCATGCTATGTTTTCTTTTGCATTGTTTGCTACTAGCTGCTAACTTGCGATGAATTGGGTTTTTTAAGATAAATTTCATTTTATCTGATATTTCAAATGATAACGAGTAAAACCGAGAATCAAACCAAACTATTCGGTTCGGATCCGGTTCTATATTCTAGAACCATGGGTCGGTTCCGGTTCCAAACATTTAGAACCGACCTTATATGGGTCGGTTTCTAGTTTTGGGTGGAACCGATCCAAGTTGCACCCCTACTCACCGCTCTCATCTTTTTACATCCATGCCAGGCATCTGCCTCCATCAACCCAACTTTGGCATGACCACTTCTCCATCAAAACTGTTGTATGGGTCGCCAATCGCGAAAACCCCATTCTGAATCATTTTGGTTTTCTTGCTATTCACAGCTACTCGGCTCTTCGAAATCTGTCGATGATTCCTCTACTGGACATGGTCTTCGCTGTCTCTTACGGATTAAAGCTCAACATCTCTATCGAAGAAAGAAAAAAATTTATGCCACAGATTTCAACTGTTCTCACTGATGGGTTCATGTCGAGGTCTGCAGAAGAATGGAGTGATGGGAACTAGAATGAGGGGTACGCGAGAAAGATGCCGGTGCGCGAGGAAAATGGTTGTGTTTTATGATTTTATTTGAATTGTATAGTCTTTTTAGAGGACAAAAAATGTTGGCTTTTTTGTTTTGTATATAGTAAAAGTTGGTCTACTAATAACAATGCCCAAATAATATGCCCAAGGTTGTTTTCAAGCCATAATTTCAGGAATAAAACATCAGAAGATACAGTAAATCTAATTTACCATAATTAGGTGGGCCTCATTCTATGCAAACCATAGGATTGACTAAAACACGAGTGATTCATGATTGCACTTACAAAAAAAACAATAACGTTTGTTTTTTCTTGTTGTTCCCGTTTCTTTCAACATATATTGTTCGCAACTTTTTTCAACATGTAATTTCGAACATTTACACACACACACGAGTGATAGGAGCGGGGCTTCACCCCTGTGGCCAACCGCGACAGTACCTCAAATGCGATAGGGAATGGGGGACCCCCGTGCCCCACGCGATACTATCCAGGCCACGACATTTTTCCGACACGACGATGCTCCCGCCGCTCGAAAAACCCTAAGTGTTATACTCTGCTCGTCGCTCATTATTGCGGCATGCACAGGAGTTTGTGAGGGGTGGGGAGAACACATTTTTTATTGTAGGTAGAGTACTTTGTTTATATGCGAGCACATTTTTAAATAAAAGAAAAAACATTTAAATTTAAAAAACTGAAAAATTTTTAATAAAGAGGGGTAAAATGAGAAAGTGAATGTTTAACGAAAGGGTGTTTTCCCTTTCAATATAGTATAGATGTATATATATACATATATAATAACTTATAATAGGATTAAAAAAGTTTTAGGCTCAAAATTACGACTAAAGCTCAACGAGGAGTAAGTGGGGAAACAAGGTTTCACCTGACCAAATCAAAGTGCTTCGTCGCAAACTAACCTGGAGTTAAAAAAACGTAAGACCGAGATAATTGCATCACAAGACATACATCACCCGACCTTCTCCAACAAAAACAATAATAATAATAATAACAATAAAAAGGGCAGCCCGGTGCACAAAGCATTTCAGCGCAGCGAGGGTCCGGAGAAGGGTCCCACCACAAGGGTGAAATATAGGCAAACTTTACCCTACATGTTTGCAAGAGTGCATATTACTTTTATTATTATTATTATATGTAGAGAAATAAATGCGTGAAATAAGTGCACGAACTAAAAAAGTCTGACATAAATGAAATAAAATGCATAAAGTAAATTTTGGTGTCGCGAGTGTCTGCCTACATCAAATCCCCTGAGCTGAAGAATCTCATTCTCTGGCGAGAAAGCTTCGGTGATATGCTAGAATATGTCAAAGTGACAACTTGATAACCTCGACTTTGATCCATGAACAATCTATCAACAGCCATCCTCGCCATCATACTAAGTATTGTCTATGCACCCCATGTCGAGTGTGAATGAAATGAATATCCACCACGTCATCTATCTTGTCGATCTCTAACTGCTCTGCAGATGCAAATGGTAGTGTCTCTAAGTCCATCCCATCTGTTGTGTCTCATGTATAAGCTATCAGTTCGGCAACGCTAGACAAGGGGAAGTGATCACTGCAGGTGGGAGATCTAAAAAATTAGCATTAGTCCCCAAACTACGAAGTATACGCAATGGGCCAAACTATCACCTACTCAACTTGTTGTAAGTACCAACTGGAAATCTATGTCGCCGAAAGTATGTCATCACCATGTCTCCATCCTGAAATGTGACTCTTATGCTCGTTAGCAACTACCTTGTACCGTGCGTTTAAAATACAAAGTCTCTAAAGTATTTCCCTCTAGACCTTTAGAATTTGATCACTATGCTCATTAGATTATGCAGTAATCCTACCATGCAAAGGTAAATGTGTCATATCAAGTAGATGAGGTATAGGTTGGTCATAAAGGATCTTGAAGTGGATTTTTACAATGGAACGATTCACAATGTTATTGTGGGAAAATTCGACTTGTGGCAATATCAAATTCCATTGAGTTTGTCTCTCTCCCGTAAAACATCTAAGTTACCTAGGCTACTATTAACTAAATCAGTCTGCCCATCAGAATGGAGATAATATGTGCCACTGAACTGAAGTTTAGTTCCAAATTTTGTCCATAATGTTATCCAAAAATGACTTAGCAACCTAGGGTCGAGATCAGATGTAAATGTCCAAGGTATGTCATGCAAACGCACAACTTCCTAAAAAAATATAAATCAACTATATGTGATGGGTCAGATGTTTTCTTACGTGAAATAAAATGTGACATCTTACTGAACCAATCAACAACGAAAAATAAAATCGACCTTCCTAGCAGTTATAGAAAGTCCTAAAATAAAGTCTATGGTAACATCTTCCCAAGGTTTGCTCGAGATAGAGAGAAGTGAATATAACCCAGTATTTTGTGTAATGGTTTGAAGGATCGGCAAATAGAACATCATTTAATAAAGCGATGCACATCTCTCAACATGACTGGCAAAAAATATTTATCTTCAACAGAGGCTATAGTCTTGATCCCACCAAAAATGACCACCTAATCCTCTAGTATGAATTCCCCGAATAAGGCACTCCCTAAGAAACCTCCCAATGATACATATGCGTGAACCTTTAAATAAAATTCATCCTGGATCAGAAATAGTCAGGTTTGCGTCACTATCTAAGAAGAATTCCCAAACATGACCAAGTATGGATCAGTTGAATAGAAATCTTTAAGAAAATCTTGTGATACTATAGTTAGGCCTAATGGTGACTAATACATGTGTTTTCTACTAAAGCACCAACCACTCGATTCACAAATCCTACTTTATGCTTAAGATGAAATGTGTATTCTTGTAAAAATGATGACCATTTAACATGACACCTATTCAAATTCCTTTGCGACCCAGATATCGCAATGCTTCGTGACAATTGTTCAATGCAAAATCCCGTTGAATCACATAATGCCTTCAGAATTTGAGGGATTGAATGATCGCATAAAATATCACATCATAAATAGATAATTGTGATTGTATCATTCAATTTCTCACAAAAAATGCAACTAAATGTCCCTCCTGACTAATAACAATGTCTAATCTAGCGGTTAGAAATCCAGTATACGAGCAATTCAAGCTTCCTTCTACTAGCGTATAAGCAATCCAGTAGTCTGCGTTCGTCTTCTTATTTCTAGGCTTCCACCAATCCATCAGTCTAGATTTGTTTTTATTGCTAGTAGACATTGAGTGTCTGCCTGAAACTGAAAGTGAACTTATTATAATATTATCGTTTTGATTTCAAAATTTAATATAATAATTCACATACCACATAATTTATTATTTTTTTGTTAATTGAGCATGCAATTGAATGATACAAAATTAAATTATATATTTTTTGTCTTAATTTATGAATGTTATAGGATCTTGTGATCCTCGATCCGATCCAACCACGAAACGATCTCACCTAGGATCTTGATCCTGACAACTTTGAATAATCCCTTGCTGGAGTTCGTGTAACAATTCAAAGAGTTGATTCTTATAGAATACCGAAAGATATTTCTCCATTAATACTTGTTTCATGTCTGCCCATTGCGATATGGGGACGAAGATCATCGCACTCAATCATACGCTCTAAGTTAGTCCAATAAATCTTAGTATGCTTCATCTTAGCAAAACTAACACGACCAACCTGTAAATGCCTTTAAGCCCAATTGGTTGTCAAAGGATGGCACATCTAAACTAAATCTACGCGTGATACCATCCTCATAATAATACGCTCTATGAGATTCACGATATTCATTGTAGTAATCGCCTCCAAAAGAATCAAATCATGTCAAACGGTTAACACGGTCTTCTATAAACGAGAGGTTGATGATGATGATGATCATCATCATTGTAATAATACGGAGATCTCTCTGGAGAAATTTTATGGGATCGGGTATAGAAAGACTGGTTCTCCAAATAGAGGATAGGAATGACTACTGTGAAATGTTATGGATGATCTATTATACTCTATTCCTACGTATCTTAGACTTAGCTCGAACCTAGGTCTATGATACTAAATTGACGCAGGATGGATGTCAGTGTGTGCAATTGTGCCCTTAGGGAACATAAATGAGTTGGTGTTAGTTTGATGTCGTAGGAATCTAGAATGATGTGATGCACAAGTAATTGTCTAATAATTAAAATATTAAATAGCAATAACTTTTGAATTTAACAAACAATCACAATTGATAGTAGAATATTAGATAGACCAACAATTTTCAATCAAATTAACAATAATATTGCTTCAATTAAATGATAGATGAATAAACCTTACAAGTAACACAATTGATGGACAAAGTAATACAAATTAGTATCTCAAATAATACGATTATCTCCCAAACATTCAACATTTAGTAAAGATTTCATACAAGAACTTATGCAAGTAATAGGAGCCTGTTAGAATAACCCATGTATTGGGCCCATGTATTTTGCCCCATTTATGCTTCTCCTCTTTTACTCCCACATCTTGTATAGGATTTGTTCTCACTCTCTCTCTCTCCTATATATTTGTATTCTCTCCTTGTATTTACATACTCAATCAATATACACAAGTTTTTGGCTCTTTCTACATGGTATCAGAGCCAGGTTCCGATCCTCGCGGTCTGCCGACTTCTGACCGCGCTTAGTAATCTCTCTCTCTCGCGGTCTGCCTCCAGCGGCCTGTCTTTCGCGGTCTGTTCCTTTCTATCCGCCTTCCCTTGCGGCTTGCTCTCTCCCAGTCCGCTTTTTGCCTCCTCCCTTTGCTCCATCTTTCTGTGGATCCACCGTCCCCCAATCCCCCCCTCCCTTTTATAGCTCTTTCACCTTCCTAATTCGTGGGACCACCAACTTCTCTATCCGCTGCGGCCTCTCTACTCGCCGCGATCTGTCGCCAGTCCGCCTATTTGCTCTGCGACTTGTTTCCGGCTTGCCAATTTGCTCTGCGGCTTGTTCACGGACTGCCTTGCCTGCGGCTTGCCGACCTCTGTTTTTCTCTATCCGTCTGTCTCTCCTAGCGGTTTCTCTGTTCGCTGCTGGGATCTGCCTGACCGTGCGGGCTGCCTCCTTCTCGCCTGCATCTTGGTCGCGGTCTCCTGCGCCTCTTCTGGTCGCTCCGTTTCTGCCCGCTGCGCCTTCTTTCTGCCCGGCGCGACTTGTCTCATGGTCGCTCCGTTTCTTCCCGCTGCGACTTCTTTGTGCCCGGCGCGACTTGTCTCTGCCCGCTGCGACCTGTTCCCCTGGTCGCTCCGCCTTTGGTCGCGGCCTCTTCCAGCCGCTTGTGATTTTTCACCCTTGACCGGGTGGTCTCTGCTTTGGTTACATGGAGAAGCAAGAAACAAGCGGTCGTTGCTCGCTCATCGGCTGAGGCAGAATACCGAGCAATGACATCTGTTGTATCAGAACTAACGTGGCTTGAAAGTCTCCTCACTGATCTGGGTGTGATATTACCTTCTCCAGCTCTCCTTCTTTGTGATTGCCAAGCGGCTATACATATCGCCAAGAACTCAGTCTTCCACGAAAGAACGAAGCACATTGAAGTCGATTGTCACTTCATTCGAGAGAAAGTTCAAATGAAGAAGCTCGATCTAAAGCATGTTCCAGGGACGGAACAAGTTGTGGATGTCCTCACAAAGGCTCTTCCCAAGGCATCCTTCTATCAATGCTTGTCCAAGCTTGGTGCATACGATTTGTACGCTCCAGCTTGCGGGGGAGTGTTAGAATAACTCATGTATTGGGCCCATGTATTTTGGCCCATTTATGCTTCTCCTCTTTTAGTCTCACATCTTGTATAGGATTTGTTCTCACTCTCTCTCTCCTATATGTTTGTATTCTCTCCTTGTATTTACATACTCAATCAATATACACAAGTTTTTGGCTCTTTCTACAGAGCCCAAGAAGAAAGATGGTTGTTGAATTCAGAGACTTGATAGCAATTATGCGGTGATCCAGTGCATTTTTTCAGGGGTTGGAAGAGTACTGGGGAAATTAACGGCTCAAGGTGATGAGGAGTGGCTGTAAGATGTGTGTATGGATGTGTACGAGGATCACAGATTGGGATTTAATGGGTTGCTGAGTGTTATGGGTCTGGACAGTTTGGGATTGGGCTGTAGAGAATGGTTTCCTGTTGTGGGGGTCTGATTCCAGCGAATCGTTAGGAGAACTTGGGAATTCCTACCTTAAGAGGGTGCTAGCAGATCACGGTTCATGGTTTTTTGTAGTGGAGGGTTAGGTGAGTGATTATGCATGCTGGACGGGAAAGAAATAATTCCAATTCCATGGGAGAGATTGATTCTAGAGTGTTCTTCTGGCGGCCAAATCTGCAAGAATTATGTGAACATTCTGAAATTGGGTGTTCACTGTCCTAGATAGATAGTTATTTTCACAAAATGGATAGTTTTGGTTGCGTTGGTAGTGGGGGGAAGGTGGTTATTGGGTAGCTATAGTGTGGTGGGAAGTTAATTGGGCAGTTATACGAAACGTTGGTGATGGGAAAATGTGGGAGATGGTTGGCCGGCACTTGGGAGAGTGGGGATTGTTATCGACGGCTAGGAGTGGTGGTAGAGGGGATTTAGGTGGATAAGACCATAAATGGAAGCAGTTAGTGGCGATTGTGGGTAGTTATGGAAGCGTGTGTAGTTACCTTGACTTTGGTACCAAGGATCCACGAAATCGACATCGTGGAGGGATTGCGAGAGAGGAAATTTTTGTCCAAAACTTGTAATCTCCGAAAATTCATCCCCTAGACTCCTGTTTATAGACATAGAATCCACTACAACCGGTCACAATAGTCTGAAACATAAAACCACTAAAATATACATGAAATAAAAATACATTAAAATATGTCATCATCATTCTGAACACGACTACCAACTCATGTGTAAGTAGACTCGGGCGGGTTTCGATAATGGCCGGTCCACCCGTGAAATGTGATCTTCATCACTTAGCCACCTATCTCCAATATCTACCTTATGTGTGGCTAGGACATGATTAGTAATTAAGAAGTTACAATTTGTGCCTCCCTCAGGCAAGGCTTTATCCTCCACTTTTGCTGCTTCTTGAAATTCTTTTGCTACGAGCCTCCGATTTAGATCAGGTGTGTGGTCTTGATAGTGAGAAAACTCGGAGAGGATCATCGTGACCCTTCTTAGACCAGCCTTCCCAATCGTGGAAGATACAACGGGAGTCGGGCTCGACTGAGAGAGGAGGGAAGAGGGGAACCTTTCTAAACCCTAGCCCTAGCCAAGAAGATGAGGGAAGGAGGAGATTCAAGAGACAAAATTAGGGTTTAATAATTCATAACCATCAAGCCCACTCTCTCCACCTATATATAGCGAGAGGAAAGTGTATAACAAAAAAGTACCAATTATGCTCCTCACCGGAGCTACATAATGTATGAGAAATAAAGCGTGCGGAAATAAGAAGAGAATAACAGTGCGCGGCAAATAAAGATAAAAATGTACTAGAAGATACATATCATCCTGAACACGTGTTGTCACCCCCTGCGTGGGCCCATAACATCTTCCTAAATTTCTTCTAAATTCTCTGCATCTCCTTTTTATCAGAATCTCCTGAGGTGTGTTGTTCCTTCTACAAGCACCATAAAGGCATCCATACTAACAACACTTATAAAAAGGACCAATTGGTCTTGCACCAATAACACTTTACCCTTATCTACCTGATTCACTCCTTGAGTGGAAAGACGATTGGCTTGGAAGTATTCCCGTGTGTGCGACATTGATTTGAAGTGTAGGGTTAGGTGTTCCTCTACGATCCAGGGTTTGTCCGATAATACTCATGCCAAATCTAACAACCTCGGAAATTTGATTGGCATATCGTTGTATTGTATTTCTACTCGCATTGTTATACAATGTGCATGATCAATCTTCACAACATTGTGTAGGGCAATTTGGTCCAGATTGACCATTTTAATCCATTCACAGTCGATCTACAGTCTTCTTTTTTTATTCCTCTAATTCGTTCCAAGCTTGCAAGATATAGAACTCCTCAGTATACTTTGCAAGAGGCAACAAATCGCACCTCTTATCTCAATTTATTAAATTCTTGAAATAGTATACGCTCATAATCAATGGGTAAAAATTTGCCAAAAATTTTCTTTTTATCTGATCGCACTCTACAATCTTCTCTTTCACTTGTCATACTTTGTTCTTTTGTAGAGACTTACACCATAAATCTATTCGACTTAGGCTTATACAATGCGGTACATAGAGATAATGTAAACATATGGTCATTTATAGGGGCCTCCCCCCTACTTTTTAGAATTACCAACACCTACCCTCTTAGTGTACATCTTCAACATACATATACCAAAAAAACTACATGGGCACTTTTTCGTACATCTATGTTAACAATGTAAACTCAAAGGACTGTATTGATAATTTCAAAAGGTAGAATGGAGATCCATGTATTTATGCAAAGTCAAAGGGTAGTCTTTGGTAATTGAACTACATAGCCTATTTGTTTAGAAAGCTAAAATAATGTTTCCCTCAAAACCTACCTAATATGCTAGGTAGAGTGTGTTAGATTAATCCTTTACGCACTTAATATTGTGTGTACGTAGACATGGACATTCGCACACATATACCCATGGGCGGACCCAATAAGAGACACGCTCGGACACGTGCCCGGGCGTGAAAACGCGATCAAATTGAAGGGTACCGGGTTATTCCGCTTATTCGGCATTTCCATTAGACCTAAGATCGTGCTACTTCAGCCGTTCCAGACGTCGCTCTACTCGCAACACCGCCGCCGCGGTCTCGGCATCCCCTACTTGACAGTTAGTTCCTCCGGCTTCGGACCTCCGCGGGAGGCCCTGCCTCACTGCTTGGACGATGGAGATTCGAAGCCTTGAAGCAGCGGTGCTTTGAT
This sequence comes from Platanthera guangdongensis, assembly GCA_039583875.1. Lineage (NCBI taxonomy): Eukaryota > Viridiplantae > Streptophyta > Magnoliopsida > Asparagales > Orchidaceae > Platanthera > Platanthera guangdongensis. Next base: position 158,692,014 of record CM077147.1, on the reverse strand, counting down.
CTCGTTTCTGGAGGACGAGCGATTACAAAAATTAGTTCTCCTGAGTCCCGATTCCTATCTCCAGCGACTAGCGGTGCCCGAACAGAGGAGTAGACCTTAGTCTCATTTCTCCCTGGCAAATGATTTGCTAGCCCCTTTTGATATATAAATGCACATTTATATTCATGAGTTAGACAAGCCTTTTTTGGGGCAAATATTTGTTGTCTGTATTCTGTTTGATCTAGTGGAAACAAAATCTCTCCTTATGTATGAGGATGAAGGTGAAATGAACCCATTACACATGTTCTTTTTTGTAGTCTCAAACTCCTTGATTTATTTTTTCTGTGATTAAATTCTAATCTCAGATGAATGCAGGTTGGATTCGCAAATTAACTTGCATTTTCAAAATCTGTCCAAGTTATTTGTCTTTTAGTAGAAGTCATGCAAAAGCTATACATTTTTAGGAGATTTTGGTGAAATGCTAAAGCTTATCATCACCATCTCTGTCTGAAACTTACTTTATCTACCTATGTCTGAAACTTAATCTCTTCACCAACAACATTTCCATATTTTGACCTCTGTAAACATTTCCTAAGCCGCCTTTTTCCTAAAATGTTCTTGTTATTGAAGATATTTGAGATAATTTGAAGCTCACTAAGTTGAAACATTCTCAATATCCCTAGGTTGACCTTTTCATTTTGCTCGATTCTCTGATCTGTTTGAAATTTTCAGAATGAAAACAAGATGATGTGATGCTAGTTTATAATGTACAAGATAGGAGTTGCGGAAATGAGAATGCTTAGGTGGATGTGTGGACACACGAGACTGGATAGAATTAGGAATGAATGTAACAGGGATAAGACAGGTGTAGCACCAATTGCAGAGAAGATGTGAAAAGCTCGACTAAGATGGTTTGGGCAAGTACAAAGGAGACCATTAGAGGCACCTGTTAGGCGTTGTGAGAGTCTAGTCACTAGGTATGTTAAATATGGGAGGGGTAGACCAATAAAGACTTGGAATGAAACTATAAGGAAAGACATGATGTACTTAGGCATTAGTGAGATAATGACACAAGATAGGGCACAATGGCAACAAAGGATCCATATACTCGACCCCACTATAGTGGGATAAAGGCTTGAGTGTTGTTTTGTTGTTCTTGTAGTTTATAATGTACAAATTTCTAGGAATCTGTGCTCACCATTTAGATCCAAAAAGATTTGTTGTTGGCGTTTATGCTTCCACCGTAGAAAAACACATGGTGGTAGAATAGTTAAACAGATGAACCAAATGCTAAGCCCAAATGTAAGAATAACCATGTGACTTTTAGATCTTCATGTTGTTGAATAAACTAAACCAAATTGTAGTAATGAAATTAGTAACATGATAAGACTTATCTAACATATTTGGAGGAGTAAAAAAAGTAATGTAATGTCAAAAATAACAATTTTAAAAGAGCGCATGGTTTATGTGCTCATAATTTTCTTCACTACCTTAGTACAATTACAATGAAGTAAATAAATTATTAATCGCTTTCTTCACTATCAAGATGTTTATGTAAACAACTAGAAATGACGACTCAGCAGAATGTCATGGCAGGAGATTTTAATAACAATTTTGTCTAAATTTATTGTGTCCGGGATTAGCGGAAATCCTAGTTCCGCAACTGCAGATACCCAAGCAAAATAGAGCTTTAGGTTTCTTCTTTATTTCCACTCTCAGACGTACACCTAGCAACATAGGATAAACTCAAGTTTTTTCCTGCAACACAAGGAGTGTTATTTTATCAATTCAACATGAGCTATGTTTTAATCGCACTTGCATCATTTTGGATAATTATGGAACGTGTTGTAAGCTGTCAACAACATTACTTGTCAATAGGTATAGGTCTCTCCACGAAGTGCTACAAAAATGTCCCAAAAGATCGGAAAAGGTGTTAGGCGCTGAGATTTACAGATTCATATCTCAGATTATAACATATAGTATCTCTGTTTTTATTAAAAAAAAAGCACAATATATTCTCTTATATTCATGGCATAATTATTTAACTTTATCAAATTTCCCATATTTATATTTCCTGTAATATTATGCCTTCTTGTGATACACAGTGTGCCTTTTACCCACCTGTTTAAAATTACAACACTATAAGTCTATAACTGTGTATTTCTAAGACATGTTAGAGTTTCCAATTTTTTTGATTTTGTTTTTCCCTGTATCTTTGGTTCTCTTTGTGGTCTGTATTTTGTCACCCCTATATATAAAGAAGTGTTTCTTGTTCATGAAATAATTCCGATTACTTCCAGCACATATAACAATAGATCTTAGGTGATTATACTGGAATCCACAACTAAATATAAGCAATTTGGTACAAATGACTGTATGTTTATAAAAGGAATAAATAATCCAACATAAACAGGTTTAAAGGAAAATTTGTTGTCCAAGAAAAAATATAAATAACTACTGTAAATTACCATACACAATAACAAATAGAATTACAAAGGTTGCAAGAAGGATTAAAAAAGTGTGATATTTTTTGCAAGTGCCGCTTAACTCAGGTTAATAGTACGTTCTTATCAAAAGAATGGTACAACGCAATAAGCCACAAAAGTGACAAAAGTCAGGAGCTAGCACTTTCCATCAGTAAACTGTGACCTGTCTGGGTAAAAAGAAGTAAGCACACGGCATATGTAGAAGGATCATTAATAATACTGAATTTAACTTGCCTGCGGAAGTTTCTTGTCATCATCAGAGAGTAAATCCATTGCATTCCAGAATATTTTTTCTATATTAGCTTTCTCCTGGTCTTCATTCAAGTCCATTCTTGCCATCTATACACAGAGATATAAGGACAACAAGAAGACAGTAAAAATTTAACAGTAAAAGGTGCAATTGCAGGCCACTGCTCGATATAAGATAAACTGCCAAAATATCAAATCAGAATTTTGTAAACGTTGCACCAGATACAAGCTGGCCTAGGGAAGACAGAAATTACATAGTAATTGTCCATACGTTTTAAAGTGACAAATAACATTTCAAAAAATTTAACATACCCCTGCACTACAAAAATATGAGATAAAGTTTTCAAATTGTTGCTTCATGTTGATCACATGAACTACATAATAATCATAGATGCTTGCAACGGTCTTATGTATTATGTACAAGACGTTACACAGTTGGGAAACTCTCAGAAACTTCCAAATACCCACCCTTGAAACTCTTGGAAACTTCTAAAAATTCAATTTTAAAACTCTCAAAAAAATTCTTTAATTTTGAACAAAATAAAATATGGAATGCTCGTAGAGAGTCTTGAATACTCCCAAATACGCCGAGAATGCATAAAATGCTTGAAGTTTGTGTACATAGAATGGTTAAAACGATAAAGTTAAACAGGTGAAAGATAAAGTGATGAATCACGAGTTGTACGAGAGTCGAGGCAATGGATTACGGCTCTTATCACTTTAAAAAATGAAGAAGTCCATATATGTGAAAGAACGATAAGAGAATTGTCAACATTTGTTTGGCAATGCATAGTATTCATGTGGATGGTTAGAATAAGAATAACACAATGCTTCATTGCTTGTTTCATTCTTTAATTTTAAGTTAAATATCTTAACATATCTTTCTTTAGTTATGAATTTATATTTTCATTTGCAAGACACTATAATGAAAATTTTGTCTGAAGTGCATTGTCTACAACCATTTTTTAATAATTTTGATTTTTTTGCATGTAAATGTGTGATGAAATTAAATCTTTTAAATATAGTACTTAATGACTTTTTGAGCTCTATGGTATGAGATATGTGAATGACATCTACATTTAGGGTTATAGTTGTATCTGATTCTTGTCTATGTTATATAGTTTTATTTATATAATTCAATGATATATTTTATTTAAAGATTTGGGTACTCCAATACTTGAACCTAGATCACTCACCAAAGTGTCTCATAACACGTCCATAAACAAATCCTTGGATACCTTCGTCACCTAAGTGTCATGACTCGTGATTGTTTCCAAAGATGACCCGACAGCGGGAAAGAAGTCGGAGCCGACCACTACATAAGCCATGTCGGACTAAGATGAGTAACAAGCGCGAGTGAGTAAAGTAAGTGATGGGGATCAACCACATGTTCGTAATTGGAGGAGATCGAGCCACCACGTGGTGGGACCCCTTTTACAGATTTGCAGTTGATTCGTTGATCAGATCAACGATCCGAGACCGCAAGCACGTCCGGAGCGTCTGTTTTCATTTCATATGTATTTTTAATATATGTTTATAGTTGTATTTATATTTTTTAGGACACCGGGCGTAACGGACAATCATAGACGTTCACGTCAGGTGCCCATCCGCCCCCTCTCATTATAAATAGGGGTGAATATCCAGGTTTTCAGTCATTGTTGAGTTTGCGAGAGAATCCAGATTTTTGAAGATCATTCGTGGTGCGATGTCACGAGCCCGGGGTGCTACGTCCCGGTTTTCCTACATTATTTGATGTTACTGTTCAGTTAGTTTTTTTCCTACTCTATTTTCCTTCACCCGTGAAACAACTCAATCTCTCCTAAAACAGTCGCGGTTCATTTCCCTAAAGTCACAACCCACCGGTTATCTTCATCATAAAGGAGGAAACCGCCGAGTCCACTCACGTTTTCTTCTTCCGACAAGGAGATAACTGCCCTAACTTCCCGCAAAACCCTCGATTTCTGCTTTCGGGAAGGAAACTGCCCCTGCTTTCACTATTCATCATCTTCCCCGCCAGTTGAACGCCCTTTTTCTTCGTAACTCCTTTCCCGCTCTTTGATTCACCTCCAGCAGCGCCACAGTCACTTGTTCCCTCTCCTTCGGCGGGTTATCAACCTCCTAAGTTGCAGATTCATCGTTGTCTTGTGTTACTTTACGCCGATCCCGTGCATTTTTATCTGACTGTCTACCAATTCTTGTTCATCTCCTCCATTGTTGTAATCTGCCGCAAACTCATATCCGCCCATCTTGTTGCAAGCCCGCTGCCTCTACACCTCTACCATTGCCCAAAATCTCATCTTCCCAGTGCCGAGTATTCCTTCTACCATCATACCTCCCCCAAAAAATCTCTCATGTTTTGTCCCGTCAGCCACCAGTAAATCTCAAAGCAACAGTATTCCTTTTTCCCTCCCCTTCCACTGGCTCCAGCCACCATCTAAACCAACGATAATAACATTTTCCAACCCTAAAATCAACAGCAGCTGGGTCTATTTCCCCTCTACAGCAGTTTTCTTATACTTGTGAGTATTTTATGTGCTAAGTTATTTTGTATCAAGTATTTTGATGATATCACATATGTTAGTGGAAACTTTGTCTTGATAGTGCTTTTTTCATTATCTTGTTCCCCTATATTTCATTTGTATAAGTTGTACAAAGCACCACTTGTGTAGCACTAGCGTGAATTGCTTGTTTACTCAAAAATTATTGTGCACGCTGTGTTAGTTTGCTAGTCGCGTACATTTATTGTTGTTATAACTTGATTTGGGATAATTAATTGAAGCATGTGTGTATTATTTGACTGGGCTTGTTTCCATTCAATTCGCACATCCATTTAGGAATTCATTAGCGTGTCGATATTTTCACGTTTCTCGTCGGGCCGTCCTGCGTCAGTTTGGTATCAGAGCCAAGTTAGGGCTTACTTTAAAATACGCGGGACTACATGTTTTGTCACCTAATGTCTTATCATAGCGGTCGTAACTACACTAATCCTATATTTGAGATCTCGAGTCCACTTACACCCGCTCCCATAGAGCCCCATCCGGGAGATCTTTATGATACCTCGATGACTATCCTCGAACACAGTATAATACTTCCAGAAATCGTGTTGATCCACCAATACGATCCCACTATGTTAGATACGATCAGTATGATGATTATTGTTGTTCTTATCCCCGCACTCGAGTGGATCATATTGATCGTTCGAAGCGTCTTTATGATGATAGACTTCAACATCGCTCAAGTCATCGACATTTCACATCTCCTTTATTTGAGAAATCTGAGTCTACATATGCACAACCACCACCGCATGTTCATCCATGAGTAGGTTGTTATTATGATATGGATGACCGTCTTGATCACTCTCACCAAGAATCTTATAGAGGTCACTCTCACCAAGATTATAAATATCACACGTAGTGATCTTCCTAGTGTTCCGAAAATGAATTTGACAGTGGTCAAATTTCAACAATAGGTTCTTAAGATGTTTGACCAATTAGATGCACAATTTGATGACATACGCACCCGCATTGTCTCCATTGAGGGTCGGCAAAGGCACTACACTTCCCAAAGCAGGGAAAATTCACCCACTCCATCTGATATTTTATCTGAAGCAGAACAGGCTGTCCTCCCAACACATGATGTTTGGAGTCAACCCCCACAAGAATCTGCTACACTTAGAGAGTCTGCCCTCAATTCTATATCTTTCAGCTTTCTATTTAATGTGGAATTTTCGCACACTACACCCGATGGCATACCAAGTCACATCACGATCGAGAGTCGAGATCCTTGTAGTGATCTCGAGGTAGCCGCCTCTCCCCTTTTGGGGAACACGTCCCCTTCTGATGGTTTGCTTCTGGAGGACCATCACTCAACTAATAGGTTCTCTTACGACCCCTTTATTGAGCTTCAAGATGAGCCACCACGTCCTTATGTGGATGAGATTCTTGTGAGTGACACATTAGAGTCGCATCATAATGTTGATGCCTATGATTTTTACTTTGGTGAGCATCGTTTATATAAGAGCACTCTAGAGATTTTTGGGGCATACGTGAGTACTCGTCGCATTTGTGACGAATTTTATTATACCCCTCCCGGAGAACCCTCGGATGAGCCACATGTCAATCCACCACTCATTTGAAAGGTATCCATCTTTAGTAGGATACTCGAGTTTGAGAGTGCGCTCACTGACTCCTTTATCTTATATCTTCCCACCTGCACTTGCAGAAGCAGTTAGCACACCATATTGACACATCTTATCACTGATGTTTTTAATTTTCATTTGAGTGTTTGTCTCTCTCGTGATGAATTCTTTTATGACCCGCCTTCCGAGCCTCCTGATCATGCACCTATCTCAGAAGTTGTTTTTAGTACCTAAAACCACCGGTTTGTGGAGTTATTTGTGTCAGTAATTTATATTTTACATTTTTGTTTGTTCATTTACATTTAGTGCTTGATTCATCTGTGCTGTGTAAATGACACATGTTTTTTTGCATCATTTGCATGAAATGCATGAAATTACTCCACAATTAAATGTTGCAGGCAATATTAAATTATATAAGGCATGGGCAGATATGCATCATTTTCATGTGTGAGCATGTTATGGTCGAACTTTGCAAGGAGGGACTCCCAAAAGGAGCCACTACCAAAATACAACTTAAGAGAATGAGTCCTTATTGGGTTATAAAGAAAGTTGGGGCAAATGACTAGGAGATAGATTTCCTTGCAGATATGGGTATTCATCCCGTATTTAATACGAAAATTTGGCACATTACTTTGAGCCTCTCGAGCATAGGGATCTATACCTCGAGCCTTTTTGATACCCTTCCAGTTACAACTTCACACTTCCTATGTTTACCTTGGACGAGCACCCACATATTTGCCCGCACCTCCTATGATTCTACCGAATTTTCTGGATCCACCAGCACGAGAGGTGAGAGTTGAGAGCATAAGTGATATTGTGACGAGTGCTCCACTACTACAGACGGTCCTTCTTGTTGTTACTTGGTGCACTTGAGTGGACACCACTACTTCACCTTTGATGATGCTTGGATATTGGCGACAGCTTGTTGGACTTATCCCCGATCTTCGACTACAACATATTCATCTTCATTCCTCGGAGATGAATGTTTTTTAGTCCGAGGAAATTGATAGGGATCGACCGCATGTTCGTGATCGGAAAAGATCGAGTCCCCACGTGGCGGGAACCGCTTTTACAGATTTGCAGTTGATTCGTTGATCGGATCGGCCATCCAAGACCGCGAGCGTGTCTGAAGCGTCTGTTTTTATTTTATACGTTTTTTTAATAATTTTTTTGGGTTGTATTTATATTTTTAGGACACTGGGTGTAACGGACGATCGTACTCGTTCACGTCGGGTGCCCAACCACCCTCTCTCATTACAAATAGGGGAGGATGTCCAGGTTTTCAGTCATTGCTGAGTTTGTGAGAGAATCCAGATTTTCGGCGATCATTCGTGACGCGACGCCACGAGCCCGGGGTGCGACATACCGATTTTCCTGCATTATCTGATGTTACTGTTCAATTATTTTCTTTCATATTATATTTTTCTTCACCTGTGAAACAACTCAATCTCTCTTAAAACCGTCACTGTTCATCTCCCAAAAGTCACAACCCGCCGATTATCTTCATCGTAAAGGATGAAACCACCCACTCCTTCCACATTTTATTCTTCTGGCAAGGAGATAACCGCCCCTAACTTCCCTCAAAACACTTGATTTCTGCTTTCCGGAAGAAGGAAACTGCCCCTGCTTTCACTATTCATAATCTTTCCCGCCAGTCGAACGCCCCCTTTCTTCGTAACTCCTTCCAAGCTCTTTGATTCACCTCCAGCAGTGTCACGGTCACTTCTTCCCTCTCCTTCGGCGGGTTATCAACCTCCTAAGTTGCAGATTCATCGCTGTCTTGTGTTACTTTACGCTGATCCCGCACAATTTTGTCCGACTGTCTGTCGTTTCTTGTTCATCACCTCCATTGTTGCAACCTGCCGCAAATTCCTAGCCGCCCATCTTGTTGCAAGCCCTCTGCCTCTACACCTCTACCATTGCCCAAAATCTCATCTTCTCAGTGCTGAGTATCCCTTCTACAATCATACGTCCCCCAGAAAACCTCTCATGTTTCACACCGTCAGCCACCAGTAAAACTCGAAGAAACACTTTTTCCCTCCCCTTCCACTGACATGGACCCACCATCTAAACCAACAACAATAACATTTTCCCACCCTAAAATCAACAGCCGCTAGATCTATCTCCCCTCTACATCAGATTTCTTATACTTGTGAGTATTTTATGTGCTAAGTTATTTTGTATTAAGTATTTTGATGATATCACATATGTTAGTCGAAACTTTGTCTCGATAGTGTTTTGTTTCATTATCTTGTTCTCATATATTTCATTTGTATAAGTTGTGGAAAGCACCACTTGTGTAACATGAACATGAATTGCTTGTTTACTCGAAAATTATTGTGCACGATGTGTTAGTTTGCTAGTCACGTACATTTTTTGTTGCTATAACTTGATTCCGGATAATTAATTGAAGCATGTACGTATTATTTGATTGGGCTTGTTTGCATTCAATTCACACATCCATTTAGAAATGCATTAGCATGTCAATATTTTCATGTTTCTCGTCGGGTCGTCCTGCGTCAGTAAGGCACTAGTTAATTGGGGTGAGATGCTAGTACTGAAACGTTCTTAGAGCTCATCTTGTGTTTTTCAGCAGGCATTGATTGTAGCACACTTCTCTCACTTCGTCAAAATGGGGCAATCTTTTATCATGAAGACCTGGTCGAGAGAGTTCAAAACATCAATGCAAAAGATGGAGGAAGATCAGTTAGCTTGTTATAGTAAGGCCTGGCCTAAAGTGTGGCCTAACTGTTAGGTTTCTTTTGCACCAGTGCTATTGCTGACGTACTATTTTCTTCAATAGGAAATAACTTTTTTTCTGGATATCTGTTTCCCAGCCAGTAAGGTTCCGTTCGGTCCTCTTCCCCATGGAGTCTTTTCTATCATTTGCATTGTCATTCTTATACTTATTAGTTGATGCAACCAATGGCCAATGTATCTTGTATTACTATTTCCACAACATTGTATTTACACATTATTTCTCACTTTTTTTGCACAATTTATTGGATTGCAAAGAATTTATGTATTAATGGTCCGACTTAGTGGCTTGACCAGCCAATAAATCCATTAATAAAAAGGTCAATTAGTTTTAGGTGGTACAGAAATTTAAAGCAAGTAAATAAAACTCATGTTAGTCATGAAGAGTTTTGGGCAAGAAATATTTCAATATTAAATTCCCTAAGAAAATTACTAAAGTTATTAATCTTTTCTTAAACAATGTTGTATGTTAAGTCAAATTGAAAATTCCTCCAATTTGTTTCTCTCATCCATCAAACTAGGGCGGTGATGCCTTTGTGTTTTCCTCTAATTCAGTATGACAACTCCTTTCCCTCAGTGACCTTAACGGTCCATCAATCTCCTACCCTTGATACTTGATAGCCTGCAAAACTGGCCAACCTTCTCTCCTACCCTTGTGGATCCTCTCTCCTGTACAACCTCAACTATCCATCGACCGCTCCTCCATGACGACATCCTTGATTTGACAATCGCAACCCCCCCCCCCCAAAAAAAAAAACTTACAGCAATCTGACGATTCAGCAGCCCTCTCATAAAACATGTGACTGCTCCATGATCCTGACTTTGACAGGAACTCGAAATCTGCTTCTGAGTCCATGAATATTAATGATACCCCTTTCATTTTGCACGAATTTGTCTAGTTATCCTTATGTGATGTTTAGAATTCAACAAATATTGAATTTGGTTTAATTTCAATACTATCAATAACTACTGTTATTTATTCACAAGTTGTGTAAATCAAATTTATCCCACGAGTTTGTGAAGTGTTTTTCCACACTTACGGAGACCCTTATTAAGCGCATTAATGAGTGATCTTTTAAATTATGTTTGGTTTGTTTAATTAATTCACTGAATTCGGAGTGTGTTGAAAAATTTCTAGTTGGTGACATGTATGTTAATATTAAATTTGAGGATAAAGGATTATATCGTGAGTTAACAGATTCTCTCGTTTTCAGAAGTAAATATTAGTGGGAAAAAAAAGTTATATAATATCCCTTGCATGGATATGGAGAATTGTGTAAGAAAACTAAAGGATTACGCAGAAGAGATGGCTTGGTGAATATGTGATGCAGGACAGACGTCAACATGCCTGCCACCCGGGCGTCCCATAAGGGGGCCCGCCTTGGAGTCACACCAAGGCGGCTTTATCAGGCTCGATGATACGAACCCGAGAGGAATCCGGCAAGGGGAGGGCCGGAGGAGGTGAGGAAGAGGAAGGAGAAGGGAACGAGACGAAATCCTTAGGGAGCAACCCTAATTTGCATTCATCCAAGCATAATCCAAAACGAAGTATAACTCCACCCCTTATTGGCGCGGAGTGTGACATAATAAGAAATAACAACATCAACAACAACACAACACTCAAGACTTTTTCTCACTTTAGTGGGGTCGGCTATATGGATCCTTTGTTGTCATTGTGCCCTATCTTTTGTCATAATGTCACTAATGCCTAAGTACATCATGTCTTTCCTTATAGTTTCATTCCAAGTCTTTATTGGTCTACCCCTCCCTTGTTTAACATGTCTAGTGACTAGACTCTCACAATGCCTAACAGGTGCCTCTAATGGTCTCCTTTGTACGGGTCCAAACCATCTTAGCCAAGCTTCTAGCATCTTCTCTGCAATTGGTGCTACTCCTATCTTATCTCTGATACATTCATTTCTAATTTTATCCAGTCTCGTGTGTCAACACATCCACCTAAGCATTCTCATCTCCGCAACTCCCATTTTTGCTCATGTACAAAATTCACAGCCCAACACTCATAATCATAGAGCATCGCAGGTCTAATTGCAGTACGGTAACAACATAATGGAAAATAAATAAATGGGTACAACATAATAAGAAAAAACAGAGTAGGAAATAAATAAAATAGTCAGGTTGGCGTCGCGTCTTCGGCCACTCCAAACGAGCCCGTCATCATCTCGCACCGTATGCGGACTCGCCACGGCATCTCATCGGCGTGTGTGTCTCGTCGTCAAGCGCAACCATAACAATGCCGCCGTCTGAAAAATATGTCTTGTCCTCAAGAAAGTAGTCAAAGTGGTGGCGGCAGAAGTGATCCTGGGAAAACCCCGTATCATCGGACTCTAAATGGTAAGACCCAACAACATAGACCACTTGCGAGCCAGAGTCCCCCTGAAGGTGGTGGCGGCAACCAAGTAGCTTGGATGGGTGGGTCGGCGCCAACTGCCATTTTTTCTTTCGGACCAGAGAAAGCTAGGTTGGTGGCAATTCTGCGGGAGGCTGGATGGCGCTTGCGAGCGCAGTAAAAAGCTCTTAGTGGTCCGTCGGGAAAGAAAGAGGCACAGCGGACAGGCCCGAGAGGGCCCACAACCCCGCAGAGAGGCCGACGTTCGTTGTCCGCTGGATTGTGCAGAGAGAGTGAGGAGAGCGTAGGAAGGCGGAGTCATCGTTGAGGCGACATGGCTGGCTCTTATGTAGGAACTGCATGAACATAGTCTCCCAATTAACGCATACATCGCTGAACGTGCAGAGCCAAGCCACTCCCAGAATGGCAACGAGACCACCTAAGCCGAATAGATAGAAGTATGCGGTCACGGAACAAATCCCCGCAGAAAGAGAAAGACGGCAGTGCAACGGTCCTGAGTCGGTCGGTGACGCCCATCACCCAAATGGACGGCAACATTCGGGGAGGGAACTAAGAGAAGACAAAGTTGTCGCACAAAGTGCTCAGAGATGAGGTTGTGGCTTGCGTCGCTGTCCATCATGATGATGATCGGGCAATCCTGCAGTGTGTCTGAGAGCTACATGATCTGTTGGTCGGAGATCCCGCCCGTCGAGGCGCAAGATAGCTCCAATCGGTGGAACGTAGTTGCGGTGGAGTCATGAGGTGGATCCTTGTTGAGAGCTTCAGGACCTCAAAGTCAGTCAGGGTAACCTCAGGGTCGACGTCGCCGATGATGACGTGTAACTCCTTCAGAGAACACTCATGGTTGGGGAAGTAGAGTTGGCGGCACAAAAAACAGATACCCTTGATGTGAAGTTCATTGTACTCACTGTTCGAGAGGCAATGGGGGCCGGTGGGCGGCTCGACAGGTTTCCCCAAGGCGGAGGCCGCGGTGGAGGATCTGTGGCTGGCAGTCGCCAAGGCGGTTAGGGCTGGGGGTGGTCGGGAGTAGGAGCAGGTGGTCGGGATGAAAGGTTTGCGTTCACCATACGGGCCAAGTCCATGGCGTCAAAGATTGTTTGAGGGTGATGCGTGCGGAGACGAGAGCGAATATGTGGTAGTAGACCCTATATGAAGAAGCCCAGGTAATGATCAGGCGGTAGCCCGGGAACGTGTGAGACCAGGGAGTCGAACTCATCAACATAATCGTCCAGGTCGGCTGTCTGGCGGACGCCGCAAAGACGCTCGATAGCGGAGGAGCCGGAGTAGCGGTTTTCAATCGCCGGATCATCTCCTGCTTGAGCTCGGATCAGGAAAGGCACGGGTTGGATTGGCGGAGCCACCGAGCACAGTGGAGGGCTGAGTTGTCCAGGCCAACCACAGTCATAGACATCTTCTCCTACTCCTGTGTGTAGTTGAGGTCGAAATATTGTTCTGCTTTGGCGATCCAACCCATTGGGTCAACGCCGACAAAAGTGGGAATGTCGAGGGAGAGAGCGGACCAGCCCGGAATGGGCGGCGGCCCGACGCCGAGGAGAGAGTCGCTCGTTCGCCGGGGAACCGGAGACGGATACGGAGGAAAAGACGACAGCGGACCCCTGGAGGGAGTCAATCATGGAGTGGAAAGAGAGGGAGGCGTGCATGGAGGCGACAAGTAGTTCTTGAGCCTCCACACGGCAGCACAAGGAGTCGACAACGACATCGGAAGGAGGGTTGCCGACGGATTGGGTGTTGGGAGCCATAAGGATGGAGACGTTGACGGCGACTGGTAGGAGGCAGACCTGGCGTAGATCGGAGGTACCTGATGTTGGTGGTTTCCCTGCGACAAAGCAGGGTCAAAATCCGGCGCTGGAAAATCCGGATCGGGGAAAGTCGGCGTTGGAACGAAGGAACTTCAAGCGGCGATGTTAGGGCATGCAGACCTGTGTGATGGATGTTTCGACAGAGACGGCTGGCGGAAACGTGCGATGGGATGTTTGGCAGAGACTGCTTACGGAATTGGTAGGAGACAGGTGGGGGAATACGTGATTCGGCAGACTGCTTGCGGAATCGGAAGTCGCGTTTCTGCGCAGTTTGGCGGACGGGAAGTTGCGCTGGTGGCTTTGGGAACACAATCGGAATACCGACGGCAAGTTAGCGGGTGGTGCGACAGGTCAGACAAAATTGATACGAACCCGAGAGGAATCTGGCAAGGGGGAGGCCGACGGAGCTGAGGAAGAGGAAGGAGAAGGGAATGAGACGAAATCCTTATGGAGCAACCCTAATTTGCCTTCATCCAAGCATAATCCAAAAATAAGTACAACTCCACCCCTTATAAGCGCGGGGTGTGACATAATAAGAAATAATAACAAAATGGAAAATACATAAATGCGTACAACATAATAAGAAATAATAGAGTAGGAAATTAAAAAAAATAGTGAGGCTGACGTCGTGTCTTCGATCTCTCCTCCTCCAGACGGGCTCTTCATCGTCTCCCACCGCGTGCAGACTCGCCACGGCATCTCGTCGACGTGTGTGTGTCTCGTCGGCAAGCGCAACTGTAACACCCGAACTCCTTGATAAAGAGCTCTCAGGCGAGCTCTCATCAACAACTGATCTGCGGATCAGTTGGTGATGAGAGCCTGCCTAAAGACTCTTTATCAAGGAGGTCGGGAGATCGAGCCCCGGCCTCAACAACATATCGGTCCTGTGGTGGAGCCAGGGATGGGTTGGGGTACACAGTCCGCAGACCTGATAAAGCATCCTTGGTGGACTCTAATGTGAGCCCCCTGGTGGGACTCCAATGTGGCAGGAAGGTGTGACGCTTGTCCAGTATCATAAAAGCGCAGATCAGTTGGTGATGAGAGCTCGCCTGAGAGCTCTTTATCAAGGAGGTCTCGAGATCGAATCTCGGCCTCAACAAACTTTTGGGACCTGAGACAGGTAGACTTCCTATGGTGGGACCGGAGACTGATTAGTTGAAAAGCCCGCGAGCCTGATAAGGCCGCCTTGGTGTGACGCCAAGGTGGGCCCACTGAAGGGACTCCAAGCTGGTAGGCAGGTGTGACGTTTGTCCGGCATCAATAGGAAATCTAATGATTAGTTGAAAACCTCCTTAAGAACATGGGAGATATGAGGCAAGTTATGAACAGATTACGCACTTCAGTGACATACAAGCAAATGTTCAATTAAAATGAGACCGCAATCCACTTGAGAGAACATCAACCATAACCATGAGCAATTGTAATTAAGAATTGCTGAGTCGCGAAACCAGCCTCGTTGGTATTGGAAATGGTTAGACACTCACTTGGTTTAATAATAACTCAAATGAACTTTAATGATCATTTGAAGTTTTCACGATGTCCAGATGAGGACAATAATGACTCAAATGAACTTTGGTTCCAGTTGCTTTTGTTTCCTTATTATCGCCCCAAGCGACAGAAATCATTGTCGATAATACCCATCGTTATTTAAGGATAGCAACCTGAAGCACCGATACTTCTTTGAGGGCCACGTACCCGTATCGGATACGTATCTGGTACCGGTACGTACCCGATACTTGGTGGATACACCTGCTACTCTTGTCTTTAGAAACACTTGGACTTGACAAATTGTTCTGCATATTGTGATAGAGTTTGCTTTTTTAAAGTACACAAAAGATTTCTATGTGACATTTAGAAAAGAAAAAATTGTGAACCATAAATGCAACTAGCGGTGTTTGTTTATTATAGTATCAAAATGTGCTTCATATTTGAGTATCTCTTTTCGTTAAAACTATAAAAAAATTATTTATATTTTAGTATTTTTTTTACTATATATATGTGCATATATATAGACACATGAACATACATATACATGGACATAAACCAACACGCAAGCTTTTATCCCACTATAGTGGGGTCGGCTATATGGATCCTTTGTCACCATTGTGCCCTATCTTTTGTCGTAATCTCACTATGCATAAGTACATCACGTCTTTCCTTATAGTTTCATTCCAAGTCTTATTGGTCTACCCCCCCCCCCTCATTTAACATGCCTAGTAATTAAACTCTCACAACGCCAAACAGGTGACTCTAATGGTCTCTTTTGTACGTGGCCAAACCATCTTAGTTGAGCTTCTCGCATCTTCTCTGCAATTCGTGTTACTCTTGTACACAATTCCTGATACATTCATTCATAATTTTATTCAGTTTTGTGTGTCCACACATCCACATAAGCATTATCATCTCCGCAACTCCCATTTTTTGCTCATAGACACAATTCACTGCCCAACACTCAAAACCATAGAGCATCGCTGGTCTAATCGCAACACAGTAAAACTTGCCCTTAAGTTTTAAAGGTACTTTACGATCACATAACATCCCTGACGCGCCTCTCCACTTCAACCAACACGCTTGGATTCTATGTGTCATATCTTTATCAATACCTGTCTTTTTGAACTATCGATCCAAGATATTTAAAACACTCACTACGGGAAATATCATGATCACCAAACTTAATGACGAAGTCATCCGTCCTTCTTGCACTGCTAAATTTAAGCTCCATATACTCCGTCTTTGCCCTGCTCAACCTAAAACACTTCTTTTCTAAAGTGCCTCGCCAAGATTCAAGTTTTGCGTTTACACCCTCGCGCGTCTCATCGACGAAAACGATATCATTTGCAAACAATAAACACCAAGGTATTGCTTGTTGGATATGTTCGGTGAGCTCATCTAAGATAAGGGTAAAAAGATAAGGGCTTAAAACTGAACCTTTATGTAAGCCAACAATGATAGAAAATTACTGTGTTAATCCTCCAGATGTCATCACCCTTGTCGCTGAATTTGTATACATATTTTTGATTATGTCAATATATGATACATTTACACCTTTCTTTTCTAAGACTCTTCATAAGATCTCTTGTAAATCTATGATAAATCTTCTCAAGATCGATAAACAACATATGCAAATCATGTTTTTTTACATGGTAGTTGTCAATGAGTCTCCTCGAGAGATGTATAGCTTTTATGGTCGACCGCCCTAGCATGAATCCAAATTAGTTCTCCGAAATGTTAGCCTCATGTCTTACTCTTTTTTTCTATTACTTGTTCTCATAATTTTATGGTATGACTCATCAATTTAATTCATCTGTAATTAACATAATTTTGTATATCTCCTTTGTTCTTATACAAAGGTACTAAGATACTTTTTCTTCATTTATCCGGCATCCTCTTTGACTTCAGTATCGTATTGAAAAAATATGTAAGCTACAAAATCCATTCATTCCCTAGACATTTTCATAATTCGATGGGTATATCGTCTGTCCAAACCGTCTTTTCATTTTTTATCATTTTAAAAACATCAATTATCTCTGATACTTGAATTTTATGATAAAACGTTGTGTTTTTATAATCCTCTGATTTACTTAAATTTTTCATGTTCAATTCATTGTCTTTTATTTCATTATAGAGTTGATAAAAATATCTTTTTTGTTGCTCTTTAATATTCACATCATCCGTCAAAATTGTATTTGTTTCATTTTTTATGCATTTTACTTTGCTAAAATATCTTGTCTTACTTTCTCAACCTCAATCAATTTATATATGTCAAGTTCTTTATCTTTTTTATCTATCACTTATAAATTACTTCATAAGCTTGATATCTTGTTTTACTTACTGCATGTTTAGCTTATTTTTTGGCGATTATACCTGTCTAAGTTTTTATCATTACTACAAGCGTAGAGTGCCTTATAGCTAACCCTCTTTTCCCTCACTTTATCTTGCATTTCCTTTTTTCATCACCAAGATTCCTTATTTAGAGGCGCACGACCTTTTGATATTTCAAGTACATTCTTTTCACTTGTTTTAAAATGTGAAGATATAACTTCCAATGAGACTAGGATCAACATAAGGGTCATCAACTAGTTGTTCAATAATTGTTGTCTTAAAAGCAACCTGTTTTTTCATCTTCAAATTCCATAATTGAATTTTTTTCAACAATTTTGTTCTCTTAAATTTATTATATTTAATTTGTACGTTTAATACTACTAACATATGTTGTGTTGTCAAACTTTCTCCTGGTAAGATTTTACAATCCTTACAAATCATTTTATCCATTTTGCGAGTCATAAAATAATCAATTTGTGACTTATTTGGTCCGTTTTTAAACGTAATTAAATGTTCTTCCCTTTTTATAAAAAGCGTATTTGTCACAATTAGTTCATGTGATACGGCAAAGTCTAAAATGGTTCGTCCTTCTTCATTTCTTTCTACATATTCAAATCCTCCATAAACGGTTGTATAATCTATATTTTTCTTTCTTAAATGTCCATTTAAGTCTACTCTTGTGAAAATCTTCTCTTTGTAGGATCTCTTACTAAATCATCTAAGTCTTTCCAAATTTGTACTTTAATAGTTTCACTTAATCCTACTTGTGGCGCGTAAGCACTGATTACATTAATAATTTTTTTTCATATGATCAATTAAAGAACTAAGATTCTATAATTTTTTCTACTTACTCCAAAATCTTCTCTCTTTGTAGGATCTCTTACTAAATCATTTAAGTACTTCACTGCTTGTTTTTTTTGTATACCATAATTTAAAATCTGAATTATCTAAAAATTTAACTTTCTCACTCACTCATCTAGTCTCTTGCAAGCATAATATTTATACTTCTCTTAATCATCGTATCCACTACTTTCATCGCTTTTCCCGTTAACGTGCTTATATTCCAACATCCAAACTTAAGTCGGTCACAATTCCTACGACATACTTCCCCATGATGTCTAATATGTGAGGACTTTTGCCTATTTAACATGACAATCAAGTCATCGTGGAGGTGTAGCGGTCCTTGCCAAGATGCCGCAATCGGATGATACGACGAGGACTCTAGCATATTAAACACTACACCCAAGTCCTAGAGATGCAGCGGTTCTTGCCAAGACGCCTCATTCGGACCATGTGACGCATTCTTTAGGGGGACTAAATTTTACGATTTTTGTCTACCTAACACATCCCTCACCATTTTTCACTCGGGATTGGGACTGGTATAGGCTGGTTTGCATGTATATACATGGACATATTGCATATATATTTATATAAGTCAATATTAATTACGTTGTAACCAAACGTACCTGTATTTGCAGTTTTTTTATTTTCATGTATCATCATACCTGATACGTCTCGTACCAGGTACTCATACCCGTACTGATGCTTGATAGATAACAATCATTGCCTAAAGCAACAACAATATGGTGTTGTGCAAGCATGTTCCAGTTCATTATTTTCCCAGGCGATAAGAATCATCATTCAAGTTAACATGTTAATCTGGAATTGTACAGGTAAGCATGTTCCAGTTCCTTCATTATTGTCGCAGGTTATAAGAATCAACGTTAGGCAACTGCTCCAGACAAATTGGCGCCCTATTTAAAGGATTCATCTTTTGAACCTAAGAGCAAGGGAATTCAAAGTACAGAGTTGTAGTCAATCTTCCAAAAGAGAATTCGAATGTCCTATCCTCATAGCACCATTCTAATGAAAGAGTCTAAATTGAAGGTTTCTTCATCAGGAGATTGTCAAGCATGAATCCATCATTTGCCTCCATTAAAAGCCTCCCACCTCTCCTTCAATGTTAAAATTTATGGAGAATATCAATGTTGCAGATGTCGGATGTCGGGGACACGTCGATTTGGGTTTTCATGTCGGTTTTTTATATATCGGGGGATATATCGGGGATATTTCATATATCGGATTTTAATATTTAATTAATTATATATGTAATTAAATGTTATTTTTTAATTTTTTATACATATCACAGTACTACTTATTTTACAACCTATTGAACTTTTAAATATTAAAATCTATATGTAGCATTTAACATACAACACTTTAAATATGAAAACTCAAACATACCTCATTCTTCATCACCTGAAAACTCATCTATAGTTGGCAGAGTAGATAGAATATGATCTTCATCCGATGAACCCTCTAGATCTCCCTCGTCCACTTCAGATATTTTTCTCTTTCCCCTTCTTTGATAACTAATTGTCACTTCTTTGCTTGTAGCTAATCTTTGAGGTCTCCTTTCATCATGATCAGCGTCGACTATATTGCCAATTTGCGCCCATGTCAGCCCCTCGCCAGGAAAGACTTCATCATCGTCATCATCATCGTCATCTTCATCTTTATGTCAGCACCAAAGAGCACCAGCGAGTAGGGAGAAGAAAGAACCAGCGAGATAGAGTGCCGACAGCGCGCGAGAGAGGGAGAGCACCAACGAGCTAGAGAGCACCAGAGAACCAGAGAACCAGAGGGCACTAACGCACCAAAGAGCACCAGCGAGTAGGGAGAAGAAAGAACCAGCGAGATAGAGTGCCGACAGCGCGCGAAAGAGGGAGAGCACCAACGAGCTAGAGAGCACCAGAGAACCAGAGAACCAGAGGGCACCAACGAGCAGGGAGAAGAAAGAACCAGAGAGATAGTGTCGTCGGCGCGCGCGGGAGAGCTAGGGCAGGAGCGACGGGGAGAGCTAGGGCAGAGCGACAGGATGGAATGAAATGAGCGGGGTCGGGGGTGTTAAAACAGTAGCCCGACCCGCTCATTTCATTATAAATAATAATAAAATATATAATTAATAATTTTATAAAAAAAACTTAAAAAACGCCCGAAATCGGGCGTTTTTTGGGGCCGACATGTCGGTTAAAACCGACATGTCGGCCCGCTATTTTCAAAACGCCACACCCAGAATTTGTGTCGGTTTTGTGTCGTTTTTGCTCCCAAACCTTCATGTCGGCCGACATGTCGGACATGTCGGCCGATATCCACAACAATGGAGAATATTATGAAGATTACTGGCGTATCATCTCCAGATCAATATAAGTCAACTCCCTACACCGCCAAGGCATCAAAGATTGGATCTTTGATCGAACAAGCAATAATCCACATAGACTAGAATTTGGGGAGACTTCGATTGCTTATTTGAGTAATTTCTTTTACTCTCTTCTATTTGTAATTCTTTTTGTTGCTTTTATGTGAGGAGTGTGTCTTGTAGATTGACTTGGATTAAGAATATTCAAGGGGGAAACTTGTTGTAGTGGCAACTAGACTACAGAGTCTAGCATTCTCCGAGTTGGAGATAAGCTAGCAAGGAAATCCAGGTCTGGTTTGGCGTTAGTCAACCGAGATAGAGTGGTCTCGGTATAGAAACTCGTGAAGTATTATTTTAGCCTTAGTCTTGGCTTCATAAAAATCAAATGATTATTCAATACAACTCTTGTTTCTTCAATTCTCCTTATTATGTAATGGAAGGTGTTTCGGTTTCTTTATTACTACATGATATTCTATGATTATTGAAAAAGAGCACAATGTTTATTCACCCACCACTCTAAGGTTTCATAATGATCCAACTGTAGAGATGCAAAAAAAAAGATGTGGGAGATGTTAATGGTAGATTACAACCAAATGGATGCATAGATAGGTGGATAGGATAAAGTATCTTATTTCTTGGCAGATACCCGGACAAATTGAGCATGAAATACTTAGGTTAAAGGGACCCACATTATTCTTGTGGGGTCGGAACGATTTAGGTTCAACATAGAGATGCCTATTATCACCTCCTAAATAGAGTTTAAGACGACTACGAAAGAGATACATGTACATTGATTATTGTAGGCTCTATATTGTAGGTTTCACAACCTACGACAGGAGAAATCATTTGTTGGCGAATACACAAGTGAATTCCTCATCCTCCAGTACCTCCTCAACATTCAAGAGGGTGGTGATATTGTGGTATTTTGTTACTTGAAGAGCTACAATATTCTATTAAGGACCGGGAAGAGCTACACAATTACCGAGATCTATGCGATGTTTTGTTGGGAAAAATTCCCAGGATTTGATAGTACAGAACCTTATCCGATTGACGATAAGAAAACAAGAAGCGTCAACAGTTCCGACTTCAAAAGTAGTGACCCTGAAGCAGAAAAAGGAATCGTGAAGGAAGCTCAACAGGAGAAGAGGTTAGAAAAAGGTAGACCTCATCCTGAACAAATAAAAGATAGTTGATCAGGCATTTGCCAATCAGGGACTCGATCATTGATCAAAAGCCTGATCACTGATGAGAACGGATTGTAAATCGTTGTTCTCAGTTGTACGCTTCAAGATTGACCAAAGATCGTTGTTCGCGAACCAGAGCTAAAGTTGATCGAGGTATTTTTCCTCAGTGCATGAAGAAGGAAGATTTTGCATTGGTAGATCGCCGACCAGAGCTTAGTGATTGTCGGCGGACCAAAGAACAGTGTTTGTTGACCGGGCGAAAGATTTGCAGGAACTCAAAATAGAGTTGTTGCAGAAGTTAAAAAAGTTGAATCCACTTTCTGTGCTCCTATCTTATCGAGAATCTGAAGGGTAGAAGATAAAAGGGTTTCACCTTGAACCCTCTTCAACTCGAGGAGGCTATTAAGAGCGAGAACCGGAAGATCAGCAAGGGAGAAGAAGGGCATAGAGAATACATATCGAAGAGAGAGAGAGAGAGAGAGAGTAAAAGAAAGCAGAAATGGAAAAGAGGATCGAGGCAGAGAGTGACAACACACTCTGTTTGCAGTTCAATCTCCCTTCTCTAGAAGGTGGAGCACTCTCCCTTCTCACTTCCTAGCTTTGTTGTTGTAACTCTCTACCCTTCTTTACTCTCACTCTTTTATCTAATGTAAATTGTGTATCTATTCTCTTGATACACAACTATCTACCTACTTTCTCACTCTCCCAACCTCCTCTTCTCTACTATAAAGGATTACAGGATCTCCATTCAAAAGATATAAGCAGTGATTTCGGAGTCTCCAGTAAAGGACTCCAATGGTTTTTGTGGCATCCAGTCGAAAAGACTTGTTAGATTGGAATCTCCAAATGAAAAGATGTGTCGCTTCGGTGAAGGCAGTACTATCTCACACACTATGAAAGTGAAGATTGTCAATGTTTCGGGGAACCTCTCTAAGAAAATTCCTTTTGTTTTTTGGTTGAATGATCTAGAGTTTTGATTCACTCTTCTGTTTTTCTTTCTATGTTTTTGTGTTTTCTTCCATTAATTCTAGTCTCTTCTAGGAAAGATTTGTGAGACTCGGATCTTATTTTTTATTTAATGTTTGATTGGAATCGTCCTGTAGTGTAGGCTGATGTATTCTTTTCTCTTCTCGTCCTCTACACTTTTGAAATATCCAAATCTGAGAACTTTCATGTTTTTTGTTTGAGCCCATAGAGTATAGTCTTTAAAGAAGAAGTCCTTCAAGATGCAGTCTATTAATAAACTTGCACCCATTACTATTCTAAGATCCGTAACTAAGGTCCAAGCACTCCTCATCTTATAGGCTCTATGCGCACTATGATTCCTTCCATTGGCACACCCAAATGCAGGGAGATTGTAGGATCCTGACTCGATTATAGAGTTTTTTGTTGTCTTAAATGTATGGAGTCAGATCACAAGTCATTTGAGTGTCCACGTAGGCAGTTTGTTGTTGTTATAAAAATTGGAGACGGATCAGAGCCCGAGTATAATATTTTTTTAATGAGTCTCAAATAACCCAAAGCCCGAGGTAGAGGTCGAGGTTGAAGAAGAACAGGGTGTCCTTCAACAAGTTGGTTTACTACAAACCAGCTGAGGATGATTGACTAAGAAAACAATATTTTTTGTACTACCGCGAGCATCCAGAGATAATTTTGTTCAATTATCATTGAAAACAGTAGCGTGAAAAACTGTTTCTCAACGATTGGTTGATAAATTAAAATTGAAAACACTGGATTAAGAAAACATGATGTCATGTAGCAAGACTCGAGATTTATCACATTCTATTAGAATAATCTTGGCAGTATAGGCATGCGATACATGATAGAACAAAGAACTTCATTCATGTGAGCGCAATTGGAGCAAGTTTAATCTCCCACCTAAAAAGAACAATCTTGTTCACAAAGCACCATAGATCGACACACCAATCCAGTGCCATTTCCCTCCGGCTATATTCTTTATTTCATTTCCCTCCATCACCATGGTGCTGACTAGATTTTGATTCCAAGAGCAGATGAGAGAGCAATATAGTCAACGTGTTACTTCGTATTGATATGGATTATTCGACCACTTCACCTACTGATGATATGCATGTCATGTACATTCATTATTAGGATAACCGTACTCAGCTTGTGGGATCTAGACCTGATCAGTTGAGAGCGTCTAGTAGAAGTATATGATGTATTAGTGAGGTTTCAGTACTGATTGTAACCATCCCTCCTGTATAAGGAGAGGAGTGGAGCCTTAGGATTTCGATTATTATTGTAACCTCCCTCCTATATAAGGAGGGTTGTGGAGTCTTATAGTTTCATCACTAAACTCTTGGTTTAGGATCTTGTTACGACACTCGACGCACCAGATTCACATTGGGGCCGCACTTATCAGCGTCGTCGACCGGCCGAAACCGCATGATTTTCATCCTATGTTAACATATCGCTCTTCGTATTTTTATTTGGCTTTTTATCTCACTTGTAGTAAGCCCAGGTGAGGGGCGCGAACAATTAAAATTTGGGCTTGAAGTTTGGGACCTATATGGTCTGGTTGGTTGTGTGGACCTATATGGTCCGGTTGGTTGTGTGGACCCATATGATCCGGTTAGTTGTGAATGAATGAAGGCAAGCAAGTATTTTCCCCAAATCTCATTGTCTCTCTATTCACTCCCTCTCTCACTTAACTCTCCCGTGCGGAACCCTAGCAGCGCTGCAATCCCAATCCCGGGATTTCTCCGTCGCCGGGCCGAGCGCATCTTCCCCGCCTCCTATTTTCTGCTCCTCTCTCTTGATCTCTTCTTCTCTCCCTCTTCTCGTCTTCCTTCTTCCTCCTCACAGGTACCCGAAGCTTCCAAGCATAGCACCATCGAGAGAAGGTTCGGCCCCTCCTCCGGGGATCTCTTTCTTGGCTGGCCCCATCACAAGATCCAAATCGGGAGGCCATAACAACTTGGTATCAGAGCCAAACGCCGGGATCTCCCTACCCGGCACCTACCACGCCTCCCTCTCCGAGTTTCATCGACCGACTGCACCTCTTCTGCCCTCCAAAGAGCCCGTCAGACTGTTGTCGTCTCCGACACTTCCTCCTCTTCCCATGGCCGACGGTGGTCCTTCTATCAGCCAACTCATGGAGATGTTTCAGTCGATGTTCGTCACGCAAAATTCCAAGATGGACGCCTTCAATGTGCGCTTAGAATCCATCCACGATGCTTCTCTGCCACCACCGCAACCCGCAGCATCTTTGTCCGAGAGTTGGGTGGAATCGGTTCTTCCTCCTCGCGACGAAACCTACTCCGGCATCTGTTTCGTCCGTATGAATTTTCCCCTATATGAGAGCCGCGAATACCCCTTACCATGGCTAACGCGCTGCGACTTCTTCGTTAACCAACACACTTCGAACGAGGAGCGTGTCGGCATCGCCTCGTTGCATCTTCTAGGTACGGCACAACTGTGGGTCACGCAACTCTTCCAGGAGCACCCTACCACCTCATTGGACGAATTTCGGGCAGCAAGCTCCCTCCGCTTTGGGCCGGCAATGTCGGGCAACCCTCTCGGCGACCTTATAGCTCTCAAGTGCATCGGCTCCATCGACTCCTATCTGGAGCAATTTCAGATGTTACTCTCACGCTCCACGACCGTATTACCGTCCCAACAAGTTCCACTCTTCACCGCCGGATTGCCCGACCGGCTCCGTTGGGATGTGGAATTTCAGAAGCCACTGGATCTCTTGACGGCTATGAGCCATGCCCGCGCGTTCGAACGACGCCTCGCCTTGGATCGGCCGCCCTCGACCACCACCACCGTTCGTCAACTCTCAGTCGTCGGAGGGGGACCAGCCCCCGCGGCCTACTTTTCGTCGTCGTTTGTCCCGTCCGGAGATGGTGGCCCGTCGTGAGAAGAGTTTATGCTTCAATTGTGATGAGTTATACACACCCACTCATCAGTGCAAGCGCCTTTTTTGGTTGGAAGTGGACGACTCACGAGAGGATGACGACGATGGGTTCGACGATTCCAACACACCACAACTGTCTCTTCGTGCTTTAGCCGGACCGCAGGCGGGCTGCACCATTCAGCTTTTTGTGACGATCATGGGTACATCCCTCACCCTTTTGGACACGAGTAGCACCCACAGTTTCATCCGCAGGGACAGGGCCCTCCAGTTTCATCTTTCGTACGTGACACGCAGCCACGTCAAGGTAGCGGTGGCAAACGGCCAACAGATACCGTGCCCGGGGTTATGTCGGCGCGTCGCTTTCCATGTGGACGACTCTCCTTTCCAGACTGACCATCTCATGGCGAGCCGACTCTCATTTGGTACAGTGGCAAGGGCAGGTTCCACAGCAGTCTCCGTCCTCCTTTTTAGCCCATACAAAGTCGTTGGCCGCTCCCACACTCCCATCGGGGGACCATCCAACGGATCATGCTACCCTTATTTAGTCATTTCCTGAGCTTTTCAGCCCACGCTTGGGCCTCCCACCGAGGAGGCGGCAGGACCATCGCATTTGCCTCCTTTCAGGAGCGGCTCCGATAGTGGTGCGACCATACCGCTACCCCTTCCTCTAGAAGGACGAGATCGAACGCCAATGCGATCTCCTTCTCCAACATAGTGTCATTCGGCGCAGCGTTTCACCTTTCTCTTCTCTGGTATTGTTGGTGCACAAGAAGGACAGCACGTGGCGCATATGTGTGGACTACCGTGCCCTTAACGCAATTACCGTCAAAGACAAATTCCCTATTCCGGCAGTCGAGGAGCTTCTGGACAAGCTATATGGAGCATGCTTCTTCTCCAAGCTTGACTGGTTTTTCGGGTACCATCAAGTCCGCGTGGCGAATAAAGACGTGGAGAAAACGGCCTTTTGGACGCATCACGGCCACTTCGAGTTTCTGATTATGTTGTTCGGCCTAACGAACGCGCCCTCTATTTTTCAAGCATTGATGAATGAGGAATTTCAACCCTTCCTCTGCAAGTCCGTTCTAGTTTTTTTGACGACATTTGGTGTATAGCAAATCTTGGGAGGAGCACCTACGTCATCTTAGGGCCGTCCTCAGTATGGCGTACACGCATCAATTGGTTCTCAAGCCTTCCAAGTGCTTGTTTGGGAAGCGCTTGATCACTTATTTGGGTCATGTGGTGGACCACTCAGGGGTCTCAGCCGACCCGGCCAAGCTCGAGGGAGTGGAGTTGTGGCCACTGCCGCAAAGCATCACCGACCTCCGGGGTTTTCTCGGCCTTACAGGCTATTACTGCTGCTTCATCCGCGACTACGGCAGCATCACCGCCCCCTTGATCAGCTTGTTGCGGAAGAATGCATTTGTATGGACTGACACGGCGAGACAGGCGTTCCATTCTCTTTAAGAAGCCTTGTTGTCCGCTCTGGTTCTCCGCCTTTCGGACTTCACCGAGCAGTTTCTCATCGAATGTGATGCGTTGAGTACAGGCTATGGTGCAATGTTGCTGCAGGAGGGCCACCTCATCGCCTATTTCAGCGGTCAAATGGCCATCCACCACTGGAAGTTACCAGCATATGAGCAAGAGCTCATCAGTCTCGCCAAGGCGATTCAGCATTGGCGGCCTTACTTATGGGGTCGTTCCTTCATCATTCAGACAGATCCCTACAGTATCAAATACCTCTTAGAGCAGCGTCTCACTACCGTACCACAGCAGCGGTGGGTTAGCAAGTTACTCGGCTTCGATTTTCAGGCAGAGCCTGAGGACGGGTCACTCAACAGCGTCGTTGACGTGCTATCCCGCCGGGACACTCCTACGGAAGGCGCCATCTGTGCCATCTCCTTCCCAACGGCCGACCTCCTTGCCTTGCTTCGTCAGGAGATCCATGCTTCCACCAGTCTGTCTGAGCTGTTACATCGGGCAGAGCAGGGCCTCACAGATACGCAGTGGACATCCCGTTGGGGGCTAATCTAGTACCGTGATAGGTTGTACGTCGATCCGGCCTCGCCCCTCATCCTTACCATTTTAGGCAACGTCCACTCTCATAGCCACGACGGTGTTCATCGTACTCTCCAGCGCCTTCGCACAGAGTTCTATTGGAAGGGCATGCGTCGACACGTCCTCGAATTCATCTCCGCGTGTGTTGTATGCCAACAAAACAAGGCAGATCACCTCCTTCCGGCCGGCTTACTACAGCCCCTACCGGTTCCTACATAGATTTGGGTGGATCTTTCTAAGGATTTTGTTGAAGGACTGCCTCCGGTTCGCGGCAAATGTATTTTTATGGTGGTGGTGGATCAATTTTCAAAGGGGGCCCATTTCATTCCCTTGGCACGGCGCTTGTCGCCGAGCACGTGGCACGGGTGTTCTTTCAAGAGATTTTTTGACTGCATGGAATGTCGGAGACGCTTGTCTCGGATCGGGACAAAGTCTTCACAAGTACATTTTGGAGATAGCTTTTCTCACTTAGCGGCACCAAGTTGGCTTTTTTCCTCAGCATACCACCCCCAATCTGATGGCCAGACTGAGGTGGTCAACCGCACTCTCGAGATGTACTTGCGGTGCGTGACCGGGGACCGTCCGCGGGATTGGCCGCATTGGTTACCTTGGGTTGAATATTATTACAACACAGCATACCACACGGCTCTGCAGCCCACACCGTTTCACCTCATCTACGGTCGTGACCCACGGCGTACCACACGGCTCTGCAGACCACACCGTTTCACCTCATCTACGGCGTACCACACGGCTCTGTAGACCACACCGTTTCACCTCATCTACGGCCCATTTCATTCCCTTGGCACGGTGCTTGTCGTCGAGCACGTGGCACGGGTGTTCTTTCAAGAGATTTTTCGACTGCATGGCATGTCCGAGACGCTTGTCTCGGATCGGGACAAAGTCTTCACAAGTACATTTTGGAGAGAGCTTTTCTCACTTAGCGGCACCAAGTTGGCTTTTTTCCTCAGCATACCACCCCCAATCTGATGGCCAGACTGAGGTGGTCAACCGCACTCCCGAGATGTACTTGCAGTGCGTGACCGGGGACCGTCCGCGGGATTAGTCGCATTGGTTACCTTGGGTTGAATATTGTTACAACACGGCGTACCACACGGCTCTGCAGACCACACCGTTTCACCTCATCTACGGCCGTGACCCCCCCCCCCCCCCCGCCCTTTGTCCTATACTGGTGGGTCGGCTCATCTGACGGTCATCGAGAGCTTTAGGACCGTGAAACTTTTTACAGATCGCTCGGGCTCGTCTCCTGCAGGCCCAACAGCGGATGGAGTTGGCATACAACTGGGGGCATAGAGATCTCACCTTCGATGTGGGCATTGGCAGCATGGCCTACCGCCTCGGCCTTCCTCCAGAGGCCCGGATTCATGATTTCTTCCACATTTCCCAGCTGAAGTTGTTTGTTGGACCTCCACTACAGCCCCCTTGGTTAGCATCCCACCGCAGCTTGAGGACAAGCTGTCTTCTGACGAGGGCGGTGATGTTACGGTATACGATGCACCACATCCATATTGGGGCAACACTTATCAGCGTCGACTGGCCGAAACCGCATGATTTTCATCCTATGTTATCATATCGCTCTTCGTATTTTTATTTAGCTTTTTATCTCACTTGTAGTAAGCCTGGGCGAGGGGCGCGAATAATTAAAATTTGGGCTTGATGTTAGGGACCGATATGGTTCGGCTGGTTGGGCCTATATGGTCCGGTTGGTTAGGCCTATATGGTCCGGTTGGTTGTGATGAATGAAGGCAAGCAAGTATTTTCCCCAAATCCCTTTCTCTCTCTATTCTCTCCCTCTCTCTCTCTCTCAACTCTCCCGTGCAGAACCCTAGCAGCGCCGCAATCCCGATCCCGGGATTTCTCCATCGTCGGGCCGAGCGCATCTTCCCCGCCTCCTATTTTCTTCTCCTCTCTCTAGATCTCTTCTTCTCTCCCACTTCTCCTCTTCCTTCTTCCTCCTCACAGGTACTCGAAGCTTCCCACCATAGCACCGTCGGGAGAAGGTTCGGTCCCTCCTCCGGGGATCTCTTCCTTAGCTGGCCACATCACAAGATCCAAATCGGGAGTCCATAACAGATCTCTCCATAGAGAGGACTATTAGAGAAACCATCATCAAGAGTTTGGCGTGAACATACCTCATAATTGTACACCATTTACACCTTATTGCAAATCAACTTGGTGTGTACCAACTTGGTCTGACAAACCATCTCCCCCTTAAAAAACTTTAGGTCCAGGGAATTTCACGATTCGGTATTCTTTATGCCCCTCACATGTTCAGCTCCACTCGTCCTTCTAGCACAACGCGCTGGCAAACTGATTGTAGCGCACATAGCATCCTCCTTTGACTACCATCGGCTATCTAGCACTCCACAATGTTCTCCTCGACGAATCCATGTGCCAGCACCCATCGAGGTCTGCCCCAAGCTTCTTCGTTCGGGACGTACGGCCAACTCCATCGGCCCTGCCTTCTAAATCAACTAGTGTACCAGGACCTACTTCTGCATTTTTCCAATCGCTCCCAACCATGGTTATCAGGATCGCGATCCGAAAAGTAGGATCTTACGATCCATATTTTGTAAATCAATTCGGATCTTACCTGGGATCTAAATCGGTACATCTACGGTTGCGATCACGATCCAGACCTTAGGATCTTTAGAATCGTGATCCCGACCTGATTCTACTGGTCCGGCCAAAGGTAACTAGAAACATGTCAGCCCTATCCCGATCTCATTCAACCGGTCCAACGCTCATAACCCATTGCTTAACCTTATCCCAATCTCGTCCATATACCCGATCACAGAATCATATCACGTTGTTTTACTGTATCCCAAGTATCGAGTGTCGACTGCAAACGGAGGCACATAACGTCTTTGATCGCTTCCGGTTCAACAAATGTCTTCCTTTTTTCTTCCTTTTCAGGTCCCATTTCAAGTGGTGTTAGTGTCTTAACGTATATTTCTGCGTATGATCAATCCAGTGGTTGGTAATTTAGTGGCTTCCTGCTTCCTACTCTCAGGTCGACGCCTTTTCTTCCTTTTCTAGTGTATGAATAATCTAGCGGTTAGAAATCCAGTATACGAGCAATTCAAAC
Organism: Platanthera guangdongensis; assembly: GCA_039583875.1. Lineage (NCBI taxonomy): Eukaryota > Viridiplantae > Streptophyta > Magnoliopsida > Asparagales > Orchidaceae > Platanthera > Platanthera guangdongensis. Next base: position 158,660,971 of record CM077147.1, on the reverse strand, counting down.
TTACTTCTTGCAGTGCATAAGCAATCCAGTAGTTTGGGTTCATCTTCCTACTTCTAGGCTTCAATCAATCCATCAGTCTGGATTTGTTTATATTGCTAGAAGACATTGAGTGTTCTGCCTGAAATTGAAAGTGAACATATTATAATATTATCTTTTTGATTTCTTTCAAAATTTAATATAATTATTCACATACTACTCAATTTATTGATTTTTTTTGTTAATTGATTATGTAATTGGATGATACAAAATTCAATTATATATTTTTAGCCTTAATTATGAATATTGTAGGATCTTGTGATCCTCGATCCGATCCTACGATCCGAACCGATCCAACCACGAAACAATCTCACATAGGAACTCGATCCTTATAACCTTGCTCCCAACGCATGACTCTGACGTCGATACAGGCTCCCAGTCTCATCTACCTCAACTCTTCATCTCATCAACGCTAGTGACATCCCTGCCTTTCCACACAATCGTCACACTGCCCATTGCTCCACCTTAGCCACTTGAGACACCTTTGAAAGTATTAATGCCTGCTTGTGATGCCTCCATATGTTATTTTTCGCCATCGACTCCCTTTTTCTTAATGGAAGCCATGGATCAGTACCATGACAGACCACATTGACCAACTAGAACGTTCTTTGGGCAATCCATCCCCACATATGGATGGGGTGGAATTTGCCATAAATGATGTCCACCAAATCCTCACACAAGGCCACCCAATCACCAACAAAGCTCCACTATCTTCGGACAACAATTTTTTTGTTGTCAAATTGATGGGCCTTGACAACTTGACCAATTCCAATGTTGGAGCTCCATCATCGTTGATCCTCCACATATGGCACCTCAACGGATAAAGGAACCCCTTTGATGGTTCAGACCCACTCGACTAAATCGTCCACGCCAAATAAACATTTGAGTTACAGCTTGCTTCGGAAGCCAACGGCGAGGTTCCCTCTGCAATGATTTACATGGAAGGGCTTGCCCTATATTAAGTGTGTTGACATCCTCAGTCCGCGCAACCCGTGGAGCCGCGCTATGCTAAAGAAGGAGCTCATTCTATGTTATGACACGCATCGACCAGAGAATGCCTCTGAGTGTCAATACACTATTCAGTGAGTCAATTCAGTAGAGGCCTACGTCGACGATTTTGTGGAGTTGTCACGTCAAGTCTCGGGCTTATCCATATCTCATTACCTCGAGTATGTTATGCATGGCTTGCAAATGCATATATGCTCCCATCAATGCACCCTAAACCCGCCCACGCTTACTATGGCCATCCAGTAATTCCGCTTTGTGGAAGTGGAATTTAATAGGACATCGAGGTGTCAAGTCACGAAAGCATGGTGACATTCCATTCACGACAGCATGTCGGTCCATCCAAGCAGGGGCATGCCCTAACTGCCACCATATGAAGTGCCCCCACACAAAGTCTAACAATACCCCCTTTCAAGCTCCATCTATAATTCCACCACCTCCTCTGACGCACTGACTCTCCCACAAAGATTACGCAGACCTCCACCGTAATAGTATTTGTTTTTGCTACAAACAACTGTTGGGTCCATTGATCACAATGTCCCAGATTTGAAAAATACTCGCGAGTCAATAGTATACACATGTTTGTATTTGATATATGTTCTAGCTCAATGTATGCAGGTTGTCCACTGTTCATTGATTAGACAGGTTGTCCGGGTCAGAAGTTTGATTGGACTCAAGATGGGATACTATAGAGAGGCAGAAATTTGCCCAAGTCTAGAAAGCGTTGAGTGAAGGTCATTCACTCAACGCCTGCTTAAAGAAAATCTGTCCAAGTACAGAAGCGTTGAGTGAAGAAGACTCACTCAATGCCCTATCAGAGAAAGCAACTAAGTCAAAGAGCGTTGAGTGTAGAAGGTTCAATCAACGCCTTCATTCAGAAATTTTGTACAAGTCCAGGAGCTAAGTCACCCCACTCCTCAACACTTTCCACAGTTTATGTAGTGATGTTCTCGTTAATTGGATTAACCAACCAATAAGACAATGAACTGAAAGGTCATATAATTTTAGACAGTATAAGAATGTAAAGGAAACATCTTAGTCATTAAAGGCACAAGGCGCACTAAGGAGCGAAGAGGTCTTGCAGCCTATGCGCAAGACTCAAAGCGCAAGCGCGTGCCTGACGAAGGTAAGGCGCAATCACTTTAATTGTAAATAATAAACATCAAACATCAATTCATTTTCTTGATTCGATTCATCTATTTTACTCATTAATCATTTATTACTATCATTTATATTAGTTAAAAAAATAAAATCAATGCGGTCATTTGTATCATATTTATGTCTCAACACTCGATTATGTTTCATAAACACTAAATCATACCAAAATTAATGATTTATTACATTATTTCTTTCTTTTATTTTGTAAAGAAAAATTTTACAACAAAAATCACACCTAAGCGCGGGCTTTCTGCCCCAAAGGTGCAAAAAGGCGCACGAAGACGCAAACCTCTGAGCTTGGTGAGCCTTGAGCCTTAGGCGCCCCTTAAACAACATAGAGAAACACAAAAGTCGCATTATTGCATTAAGAGTTTTTTGGCAACAAAATATTTCATTATTAAATGTCCTAAGAAATTATCAAAGTTATTAAAACCCTTCCTTTGAAAAAATACACGTTGAACGGAGTTGAATAGGATATTTCCTCTTATTCCTTTCTCCCAACGATCGACCAAGGTGAACGATCTTTTGGTCGGTCTTCCCAAATGTCTCAATGACTCCTTCCACTTGGTGACCTCCACAACTCGTCTATCTTCGCGCCTTAGAGACCTTCCCGACGACTTTCTCTCATTGGCGATCTTCTCTCATTGACACCTTCCACAGTCTATTGATCCCCTACTCTACAGTCTCAACAACCCATTGACCTCTCCATGACGGCTTACTTAGTCCGTTGGTGGCAACCCACCAAGTTACATTGACCCGACGTGATACCTCCGGTACTCTCCTAAAATTTGTTACCGCGTGTCGATTCAGACTTTAACACGGGCTGGATATTTGATGTCCTTGTGGTATTGGGTATTCTTACATTATGCTCCTTTCAGCTTGTACAAATTTGTGTAGTTGTACTATGATATTTGGAATTTAAAAAAATGGAGCTTCTTTAATTCCAAGACTATCTACTACCATTATTTATTCAATTATTCATAAATTGTGTAATTCAAATTTAACCAGTGGGAGTGTTCTCTCGCAAGTGCGGAGCCCCCTACTAAACACATTAATGGGTGGTTTTTAAATTTGGTTTTATATTTATTTTGATTAATTCACAAAGTTTGTGCGTATTGAAATGCTATGAGTTGGGAACAAGTTCATTAACATTTAACTTTACATCATTAATTGTCACATGCATTCATATTAATTTATATTTATGATTAAATAATTAAAATTTAAAAAACATATTTTGTATCCTTTTTTTAAAATCACATATATTTATCCCATCCACATCTCGGTGTAAATTTAGAATAAAAACTGCCTTTTTGGCTTCTTATAAAGTTTCATAGTTTTTAAGCGCATAATATTCATCAAAATGTCCATTTCCTTCAATGTTAAGGAAAATATGTAAAACCAATGGGCAACTGTTATGGGTGAAAATATTGACAATTGAATAACAATGTTTTCCTTAAAACTCCATATCATGTGGATCAATGACATCCAGCAACTAAATTAAACAATGGAGATTTTCAAATCTTCCACCATGCCTAATTACATAGTTTTCATACCAAATTGCCTATGGTCTAAAGAGACATCATGAGGATCTAGAGTACAATGCCATCAGCTAGACAAACCTTTCACAAATAAATAAAACCTCAAAAGTTTAAAATTTACCTGCATTGCAAGAAACTCACATTCTCTCTTGCTAAAGCTGAAGAGTATCAGGGGATCATACTGGCGCTGAATTAACATTTTCACCAACTTAAAAATGTCACTTTCCTCATTGGATTTTCCTTCCAGTAATGTCTTAGGCAATTTCACAGAATCCCATTTTCTATTTCCTTCCTTAGCAGGAATGAGAGCGTTGAGAGCTTTCTGAAAACCATCCTCCCGGAATTTTCCATTCTCATCAACCACCAAGTATAAACCATCACCTCCTGAAGGAAAAATGTAGTGTTGAAGTGGTGTGGGTCGATAATCTGTGTAAACTATGTGACAAGGCTGATGATGAATCTGAAATTTAAAAAAATTGCAAAAAATAGGATTCAGAAATTGTTAAACATAAATTCGAAGCTCCACAAAACTTGTAACCCATGCATATCATTAAAATGGAAACCAGTTTACACAGTATTGGCATCCAAACAAATTAAGTGACAAGTTTGTCATAGAACAACTAAAAAAGGGCAGCCCAGTGCACAAAGCATCCCCACGCGGTAAGGGAATGGGAAAAGGTTGCACCGCAAGGGTCAAATGTGGGCAAGCCTTACCCTGCATTTTTGCAAGAGGCTGCTTCCAGAACTCGAACCCGTGACCTCAAGGTCACACGGCAACACCTCAACCAATGCCCCAAGGTTCCCCTCCTGTCATAGAACAACTAAGATTCCAAAAAAAATTATTATAGGATTAACACACACTAAGCTCAAAGTAGCGTGGCATACCTTTGCAACCCAGTCAGCAAACTCCTTAGCATTAGGCACTGTGGCAGAAAGGAAAACGAACCTTGAACTCTTAGGAGCCATAACAATGCTTTCCTCCCATACAACACCTCTTTCCCTATCACGCATATAATGCACTTCATCAAAGATGATCCACGCTACCTCACGCATTACATCTGAACCCCTGTATTGCATGCTTCGCCAAATCTCAGTTGTCATTACCTACAATTTGAATATAAAATAAAAAAGAATAAACATTACTTTTAAAATCAAAATTCAAAGCTCCACTATAATGAGTTCTGCATATTTCTTGGTGTTCTAGTCTGAGAGTTTCAACAATGCCATATTGTGATGCTTCATTGAAAAAAAAATGTTGGCCTACCAGGCAAGAGGCATTGGGCTCAATGGTTACATCCCCGGTCATAAGGCCAACATCTTGAAACTCCTCCTTAAACTCCCTGTACTTTTGGTTGCTAAGAGCCTTAATTGGAGAAGTGTAAATAACCCGTTGATGGTTCATCAACGCCATGGCAATAGCATATAAAGCAACAACAGTTTTCCCAGCTGATGTATGTGCAGATACCTTGAAGAAAATGGCAAATATATAAATTATGATGGATAGAAAATAATAGATTAATACATAAAAATTTAAAAAATTCAGTGACATGAAGTGTTACATCACTTTTAGCTCTAATGTTTATACAGTCCTTGAATATTATTAATGAAAAAGGAAATTAAATGAGTCAGTTATGATAATTGTTGGTAGTGTGTAGACGACAACGATTTGGAAATGCAAATCACTAAAAACCAAAAAATCACATACTAACACATTAGCCATTAATCTCTAGTCACCCCACTCACATTGTGAACACCATTATTATGTACAATATTCACATTTATATTACATGAGAGTATAAATTTTCAAAATAGCACATTCACTGATAACAAATATGATGGATATGCACATGATTATAAAGGAACAAAAACAACACTCAAGCCTTTATTTCATCATAGTGGGGTTGGCTATATGGATCATTTGTCGTCATTGCGCCCTACCTTCAGCTATGTTGTCAAGGCGCGCGCCTAGGCACCGGGCGCACCTGAGGCGCCGGGCGCACCTGAGGCGCCGGGCGCACCTGAGGCGCCGGGCGCACCTGAGGCGCCGGGCGCACCTGAGGCGCCGGGCGCACCTGAGGCGCCGGGCGCACCTGAGGCGCCGGGCGCACCTGAGGCGCCGGGCGCACCTGAGGCGCCGGGCGCACCTGAGGCGCCGGGCGCACCTGAGGCGCCGGGCGCACCTGAGGCGCCGGGCGCACCTGAGGCGCCGGGCGCACCTGAGGCGCCGGGCGCACCTGAGGCGCCGGGCGCACCTGAGGCGCCGGGCGCACCTGAGGCGCCGGGCGCACCTGAGGCGCCGGGCGCACCTGAGGCGCCGGGCGCACCTGAGGCGCCGGGCGCACCTGAGGCGTCGGGCTCAACCCGCCGCGCCTCAGCATGGTTGAGGCGGGCGATGCGCCCCAAGCGCGCCTGGGCGCGCGACTTACAGGCTCCTAGGCGCACCAAAGGCGTGTTTGAGTCTTTCAAGGTGTTTTTTCAACCTTCTGTTTGGGAGGTGGGCAAAAACATGATCTCAGACGCACCCAAGGTACCCCTAGGCGTACTTGCGCGCCCAATTCGCTGAAATTGAGCGAATTGGGCGCCCAATTCGCTTAATTTCATCAAATTGGGCGCTCAATTTGCTCAATTTCTTTTTGCCCCAATTTTGCGTCTCGCATGCCTCGGGCGCGCGCCTACGCCTTGCGCCTAGGCTCCAGGGCCCATATGCGCCTCGGTGCGCCTTGCACCTTTAACAACATAGACCTTTAGTCATAATCTCACTAATGTCGACATATATCATGTCTTTCGTTATAGTTTGATTCCATTTCTTTTTTGGTCTACTACTCCCCCGTTTAACATCCCTAGTAGCAATATTAGGATTGAAATCCGGATCACGATTTTAAAATTCGATCCAGATCTTACTTGGGATCCCAATATCCCACCGGATTTTGATCCTGACAACCTTGCCTAATAGCTAAACTCTCACAACCCCTAATAGGTACCTCTAATGGTCATCTTTGTACGTGTCTGAACCATCTTAATCAAGCTTCTTGCATCTTCTCTACAATTGGTGCCACTCCTTTCTCATCTCTGATATATTCATTCCTAATTTTATTCAGTCTCGTGTGTCCACACATCCACCTAAGCATTCTAATTTCCGTAACTCCCATTTTTTGTACAAGTGCATAATTCACTGCCCAACACTCTGAACCGTAGAGCATCGTTGGTCTAATTGAATTACGGTAAAACTTACCTATGATTATAAAGGTACAGCTAGCTATAAATATCACAGTATGGTTTTAAAAGATTTCACAAGAAAATGTGATAAAGTTCATGCAATATGCTTCAGACATCGGTAACAAAGACATTTTATTCAACAGAACTTTAAACTGAGCCGCAAGAACAAAGCCGGCATGATATAACATATGTAGCTAGAAATAGAAAGCAATCCGTGTAGAAGATTAATGCTTACACAATGCAACAGTTGGGTCATAAAAAGAAAGATAATTAAGCGATAGAACTGTTGAAGCCTCTCACCATTACGGATTCTCCATTTTCAAGGCATTTTATAGCTTCGGACTGGAATGGGTCTAGCTCGAAGGGGAATTTCTTTGCCGGCATTGTATTTTGGCCGTCGGGGAACAATGGGCCTGATAGAGAGGGAACACGGCCATCCGGGTAGGAGATATCGTGGAGGCAGACCACTGGTTCAGTGATAATAGTCATTTCCTCTTTCTTTTGCATTTTTTGTGTCGTGGGAACATCCGGAAAGGAACCATCTAAGGATTTTCTCTTCGGTAATGAAGACATTGTAGGACAAGAGGAAATTTCATAGGAGCATGAGGAGGTAATTTTACCTACATTTGGATAGAAGCACAAAGATGTAATTAAAGTAATGAAGACAATAAATTTTATTTTAAGGATCATAAAGAGGTAATTTTACCAGTATTTGGATAGAGTAACAAGTAAGCCATTACCTGCAGCAATCTTGCGTCAACATGCTTCCGTCGAGGGAGAGCAGGGCCGGGGAAAGAACAGCGACAAAAGGAAGAAGGGCACGGGATGATGCAGCACAACACTACAGCTTGTGCACTATTACCAAATATTCATGTGAGTGCGACATTTCATCAAACAAGTGGCATGCAATCGGCGAGTTTCAACAACACTACAGCTTGCGCACTATTACCAAATATTCGTGTGAGTGCGACATTTCATCAAACGCATGGCGTGCAATCAGCGAGTTTCAACAACAAATTAACATCACTACGCATGCAGTACTCAACCATCAACGATGAGATAAACGGGCGCAATATTTCGCCGTAGTGATTTCTCCGACTAACAAAAGGTCCCGACGAAATTAATCTACCGAGTGCGACCCTTCCGACCAATTGGTTGGAGAGCCGCGACAAGACTTTCTTGCCCCAATTCGATTGTTATTTCCGGACTCACACTAATTCATTCACACACACACAAGATTTGAATAAGTAGACGAAGCAAACTACAAGTTGGAGGTGAGAAAGGCGTTACCCCAACCGCATGAGAATCGGTAAACCGAAATCCTGACCGTCGCCGGTTCCGGCGCAAGGAACCGCGCAGCGGAGGAAGGGGGAAGGAACGCCGGTGTCACGCCGGAGGGAGGGGAAGTCGCCGCCGGTGTCGCGCCGAGCGGATCGCTGCCGGTGTCGCGCCGAGCGAAGGAGATAAATAGAGATTCCTGAAATCTCTCTTTTCTTTTCTCAAAATATCAAGTTGCCCTAGTACATCAAATAGGGGTATATATACTCCCTAAGAGGAGCAATCCTACCCCACATCAAAAGAACTTAAATCCTGGTCATCCAAGAGTTCTTGGCTAAAAAATAAAAATGCAGAAAATATAAATAAAAGTCGGCTCTTGACCACCTAACAATTTGGTCGAGTCGGGCACACAGAAATGTCGAAAATAGTTAGAAATAAAATGACAGATAATTTCAAAAGTTGCGGAGCATGTTGCGATATGATTTTCGCATATTGAGGTGAAGGTTGTAGTGGTGTGCCACGTCGTCGAGTGAAACCGGGTCGGCGCCATCAATCCTCCTCCGCTCAAAATCACTCATCACTGGTGCGTGGTCTAAGCGGTAACGTTGTAGCATGTCAGCATCAAAGTGCTCCAACTTCCCGGTGGACACTCATGTGGTGTCATATCCGGGACGGTCCTTCCAACGAACTAAGTAGTGGTATATGCCGCCCTTCGTAGAAGCAAATGGTGGATCCTTCAAAAGATGAGTTGGAATAAGAAGAACATTCCTGGGGCAAGCATTAGTAACAAGCATAATATCACTTGGAACCTCACTAGTATGTGCAGGGGGAAGCTCCAAGGTAAAAAAATATGGGGATATGGTATCATTCCCTAACCCATGAGAATGGCTATGAGGAGAATGAGAAGAGGGGGGAAGTAGCACCAGTGGTGGTTCACGAAAGAGTGTAAGATCGGAAATATTAAACACGGGGTGTATATCCCAATCGTGAGGCAAGTCAAGCACGTACGCGTTATCACCCAATTTCTTTAAAATCTTGAAAGGTCTGGCACGCCGGTTGGCCAATTTCTTGACGGCACCCGTGGGAAGACGCTCAGAAATTACCTTGACCAAGACTAAATCTCTGACGTCAAAGGGTTGTGCCTGTTTATGGACGTTCGCGTCCGATTGATAAACCTTGTAAGTAGTGCTTAGTCGTTGGTGGATCTCTTTGTGCAAAGCAAGAAGGTGATGAGCAAAATCATGTGCAAATTGACTTGTTTTATATGTGGGAGGTAACAAAATCAAGTCAAGCGGCACACGTGTGTTGTAACCATGCACGATTTCATTTGGGAAGAGCCCCGTGGAGCGATTCTTGAAATTATTATACGCAAGTTGCGCATGGGGGAGGGTGAGATCCCAAGTTCCCTTGTGGTCGCCCACGAGGCATCGGAGCAAGTTACCCAAACTCTGATTGACCACTTCGGTTTGACCATCTGTTTGGGGGTGGTAAGCCGCGGAAAATAGGAGTTTGGTGTCCACCAAAATCCACAACGTTTTCCAAAAATAAGATGTAAATTTGACATCCCTATCGGAAACAATTGTTTTTGGGAGGCCGCGATGACTAATAACTTTTTTAAAATAAAGTTTTGCAATATGTGACGCGTCGTTGGTGCGGGCTGCATGGAATAAAATACCCTTATTTTAGAAAAACGGTCGAAACCTACCAAAATAAAATAGTGGCGGTGTTGTGTCAATGGGAGACCCAAGATAAAATCTAGGCTAACGTCATCCCAAGGGACAGAAGGAATGGGGAGCGGTGTGTATAATCCTGTGTTTTGCTTGGTGCCTTTCGCAAATTGGCATGTGTTGCAACTACTCACGACACGATTAACCATGAGTTTCAAACCGGACCAAAAGAACTTGTCCTCGACCAAATATATGGTTTTGTAGCGGCCAAAGTGACCACCCAAACCGCCACTGTGCATCTCCCAAATAATAAAAAGGCGGAGAGAGGAATCTGAAATGCACAACCGGGCACCCTTGAATAAATACTCATCACGAAGGAAGTATTCGGAAATAGTATGAGGGGTGGGTGCTTGAAGGGATTGAAAGATGTCCTTAAAGTCCTTGCACTCGGCATACTCGCGACGTATATGTTCAAAGCCTAGGACTCTCACGTCAAGGGTAGTTAACAGTAAGCTAATGAGGCTAAGCGCATCAGCAACACGGTTATGCTTTCCTTTGCAATGTTTAATCACAAATGTGTATTCTTGCAAGAAAGAGACCCATTTGGCTTGCCGCGGGTTAAGCATATGTTGGGAGTTAATGTAGCGTAAGACGTCATGATCTGAAAGGAGGATGAATTCTTTAGGCAAAAGATAGTGACACCAATGACGTAAGCTTTGGACAAAAGCATAAAATTCGCGTTCATAATTAGAGTAATTTCATTTCGGGCCGCTCAATTTGGAATCAGAATTCGGCGCAAGAGATTTCTTAATCCTTGTTGGTGCTCCCGTGTACACGTTTATGCGCACACGCTCTAGGAACGAGTATCCCCCACTCTCATCCGCGTCCAATAATATGGGCGACAATCAGGATAATCGTGAGGTTACGCAAGCACAACTCGCGGCCGTTCAACGTGATCTCACCGATCAAATCACTCAACTCACCGCGACCTTCACCAACTTAACCCAAACGATTCAAAATGGCTTTCCACCGCAACACCAACCTCATAACCCTCCACGTAATCCTCCACCACGCCAACAACGTCGACACAATGACCTTGATGACGACGACCACAATGGTTCTTGGCACAATGACCTCACCAGCAAAATAAAAATTGATGCCCCAACGTTTGACGGTTACGACGACCCCACAAAATTTAACGATTGGCTCATGAAAATTGAATGTTATTTTGAGTGGCATAACTTGGATGACCACCAAACGGTAGTCGTCGCTCGTATGAAATTAGAAGGGCATGTCTAAGTATTTTGGCTCAATGAAGAGCGTCATGTTGGTGGGATTCCCCACACATGGCCGCAAATGCGCAACATCCTCACTAATCACTTTGTCCCCGCCTACCACCGAATAAATATGTTCGACGAATTCACCTCTTTACATCAGGGCACTAAATCGGTGAGTGAGTACATGGGCGAGTTAAATTAGTTAATGATCCGTTGTGATATTCAAGAGATGTCTGAGCTTACCGTGTCATGATTCCATAAGGGTCTTTGCCCAGACATTCAAAGTCAAATCCGGCGTTATGATCACCATGATCTCAACTCTGCAATGAATGCGGCCCTTGACATCGAAAAGCATCTTTCGATGAACACAACTTCGCGCACATCTTCCTCCAAAACCTTCTTCCACTCTAAAACGTCTTCCACCCACCCTCCTAACTCACGCGAGAAAAATATTGTAGGTGACACCTCCAAATCCGTTATAATCACCGCTCGGAAAGCAAATGACCCAACAGGCGACCGCATCCCTATGGGCAAAACCAACAAGGCCAACGTCACGTGTTACGCTTGTAACCAACCTGGTCACTATACGATTGAATGTCCTACACGCAAAAAGTTGGTGACGTTAATTAAACCCACAACGGATGACGACGATCTCGTCTACAAGGAACATAGTGAAGTTGAGGAGCCCGACATTCCTAGTGATATGGACGACGATTATGCCTCCCACAACCACTCGGTCATACGTTGCATCTTGACTACCCCACATACTATCCATGAGTGAAAGCGCTCTAGTATCGTTTCCATGTATTTTAGGAGTAGAGAGAAGTCTTGCAAACTCATCATCGATAGTGGGAGTTGCATGAACGTGGTTTCCGAAGCCGCGGTTCTTCGCATGAAGCTCACCCCCGAACACGCCCCACTCCTTACCAAGTCGCTTGGGGCAATAAAACCTCTATTCTCGTTACCAAATGTTGCCTAGTGCCCCTTTTCATTAAGGAATATGCCGACCAAGTTTGGTTCGACATCATTTCCATAGACGTGTGTCATGTCTTCCTAGGCCGCCCTTGGCTCCACGACTATAATGTCACTCATTTCGGTCGTGCTAACACATATGAATTCAAATTCAAAGACAAATACATCACTTTGCCCCCCCCCCCCCCACCATTGCGCCTAAGGACCTTAAAGCCAATGACATGACCGTTCCCGCCGTCAAGCAACCACTCACTTTAATGCATCCTAAAGAATTTGAAAAGACAAACTTTTCTGGTGTTATGCTCTATATGTTAGTGTTACTTCAAGCCAACGGCATTCCCCTCTCTACACCATCCTTGCCCGCCGATATTTTGACTTTACTTGAGGAGTTTAAGGATGTCCACCCCGAGGAACTCCCCTCCGAATTACCACCCCTTCGAAGTATCCAACACGCCATTGATTTTATTCTGGGCTCCTCCCTTCCCAACTTACCGCATTATCATCTTAATCCTAGTGCCCATGAGGAGCTCCAAACCCAAATCTCGGACTTACTCTCCAAAGGCCTCATCCGGCATAGCTTAAGCCCATGTGCCGTGTCGACACTTCTTGCCCCAAAAAAGAATGGCACTTGGAGGATGTGTGTCGATAGCCGGGCAATAAATAAAATCACGATTAAATACTGCTCCCCTATCCCCCGATTGGACGATTTACTAGACATGCTTAGTGGCACCACAATCTTTTCCAAGTTTGATCTTCGAAGTGGCTACCACCATATCCGACTTAGAGAAGGGGATGAGTGGAAAACGGCGTTCAAATCCAAAGAATGTTTATATGAATGGTTAGTGATGGCCTTCGGGCTATCCAACGCCCCAAGCACATTTTCCCGCATGATGACGCAAATCTTCAAATTTTTTATGGGAAAAGTTTTGGTGATCTATTTCAATGACTTACTCGTTTATGTGTTGTACATGCACACCTATCTCAATTACGACAAATCTTTGAGGTCTTGCGGACGGAAAAATTATATATAAATTTGAAGAAATGTGTCTTTATGGATTCTTCCGTCTCCTTTTTGGGCTATATTGTTAGTGCGGACGGTATTAAGGTTGATCCCGCGAAAATTCAAGCGATTGTAAATTGGCCGGAACCTAAATCTATCCGTGACATTCGTAGTTTCATTCACAACTTTAGCGCCATTATGACTCCAATTACCGAATGTATAAAACTTGGTGAATTTACTTGGCCTAAATCTGCGTCGTGTGCCTTCAATAAGATTAAAACTTTGATGACCGAGGCACCGGTTCTCCGGTTACCCGATTTTACTAAAATTTTTGAAGTCGCTTGTGATGCCTTAGGTGCGGGCATATGTTGAATTTTAAGTCAAGAAGGACAAACTGTTGGATTTTTTAGTGAAAAATTTAGCGACCCAAAATTAAATTACTCTAATTATGAACGCAAATTTTAAGCGCTTGTCCAAAGCCCTACGTCATTGGCATCACTATCTTTTGCCTAAAGAATTCATCCTCCTTTCAGATCATGACGCCTTACGCTACATTAACTCTCAACATAAGCTTAGCCCGCGACAATCCAAATGGGTCTCTTTCTTGCAAGAATACACATTTGTGATTAAACATTGCAAAGGAAAACATAACCGTGTTGCTGATGCGCTTAGCCGAGTTAGCTTACTATTAACTACCCTTGACATGAGAGTCCTAGGCTTTGAACGTATACGTCGCGAGTATGTCGAGTGCAAGGACTTTAAGGACATCTTTCAATCCCTTCAAGCACCCACCCCTCATACTATTTCTGAATACTTCCATCATGATGGGTATTTATTCAAGGGTGCCCGGTTGTGCATTCCTGATTCCTCCCTCCGCCTCTTTATTATTTGGGAGATGCACAGTGACGGTTTGGGTGGTCACTTTGGCCGCGACAAAACCATATCTTTGGTCGAGGACAAGTTATTTTGGCTCGGTTTGAAACGCATGGTTAATCACGTCGTGAGTAGTTGCAACACATGCCAATTTGCAAAAGGCACCAAGCAAAACACGGGATTATACACACCGCTCCCCATTCCTTCTGTCCCTTGGGACGACGTTAGCCGAGATTTTATCTTGGGTCTCCCATTGACACAACGCCGCCACGATTTTATTTTGGTAGGTTTCGATCGTTTTTCTAAAATGGGGTATTTTATTCCATGCATCCCGCACCAACGATGCGTCGCATATTGCAAAACTTTATTTTAAAGAAGTTATTAGTCATCGCGGCCTCCCAAAAACAATTGTTTTCGATAGAGATGTCAGATTTACGTCTTATTTTTGGAAAACGTTGTGGATTTTGGTTGGCACCGAACTCCTATTTTTCGCGGCTTACCACCCCCAAACGGATGGTCAAACCGAAGTGGTATATCAGAGTTTAGGTAACTTGCTCTGATGCCTCGTGGGTGACCACAAGGGGACTTGGGATCTCACCCTCCCCCATGCACAACTTGCGTATAATAATTCCAAGAATCGCTCCACGGGCCTCTCCCCAAATTAAATCGTGCATAGTTACAACGCATGTGTGCCGTTTGACTTGATTCTGTTAGCTCTCACATATAAAACAAGTCAATTTACACATGATTTTGCTCATCACCTTCATGCTTTGCACAAAGAGATCCACCAATGACTAAGCACTACTTACAAGGTTTATCAATCAGACACGAACATCCATAAACGGGCACAACTCTTTAACGTCGAAGATTTAGTCTTGGTCAAGTTAATTCCTGAGCGGCTTCCCACGGGTGCCGTCAAGAAATTGGTCAACCGACGTGCCAGACCTTTCAAGATTTTAAAGAAATTTGGTGATAACGCGTATGTGCTTGACTTGCCTCACGATTGGGGTATACACCCCGTGTTTAATGTTTTCGATCTTACACATTTTCATGAAGCACCGCAAGAACTTTTTGCCCCGTCCTCTTCTTCGTCACCTCACAGCCATTCTCTTGGGTTGGGGAGTGCCACCACATCGCCTTATATTTCTACCTTAGAGATGCCCCCCTCACCTACTAGTGAGGTTCCGGGTGATGCTTTGCCCCCTGCTAATGCTTTTTCCAGATTTCTGAAGGTTATTTTGATTTCGGATCAGATTTTGGATGTCGACATCATTGCTTCCACTGATGGCGGCGTGCATCACTACTTGGTTCGTTGGAAGGACCGCCTCGCTTACGACGCCACGTGGGTGACCGCCAAGGAGATGGAGCGCCTTGATGACGACATGCTCCACCGCTACCATTTAGATCACTCACTGGTGACGAGTGGTTTTGAGCGGGGGAGGATTGATGGCGCCGACCCGGTTTAACTCGACGACGCGCCGCTCGACTATGACATTTGCTCCAACACGAGGAAATCTTACCGCGACTTGAGCCGGAGAAAAATTACTTAGTTTGCATGTTAATTTGTTTGAACATTTTATGCGTATTTTACTTTACGCGTTGGCGCCCAATCGACAAAAATGTTAAGCGGTCACAGGTTGTCTTTCTATTTCTTGCATTTTATGTTTAGACAAACATTGGATGGTTAGGATTAGATCATGAATTTTGTGTGATGGGGAGTGCTCCTCTTATGGAGTATAAATACTCCTAATTTTAGCCTAAAGCCCTAATGAAAAGATTTGACAAAAAAAGGGAAATCCCTCTTCTTCTCCCGTCGTGACATGAGCCAACCGTCGGCCCTAAGCCGCGACGACCCCATCGGCGCGACATCGATCGACAGCTCTTCCGCCGGCGTGACACCGGCCCCTTACCTCTTCCTTCGGCGATACACTGACGACACCACCACTCCTGTACGGCCGCACCTCCAGCTCCAGATCCACCGACGACCTACTCGGTCTTCCTCCATTTGGCGCCAGCGACAGACGGGATCCCCACCAGAGCAAGCCAGTGACCAACCCAAGGTTTTACCTGGCGGCACCGAGACATCTCGGTTGGGTAACGACGTTCCTCGACCCTCCCCTTGTGTGATTCATCTAGTTTTTGTGTTGTTCTTGTGGCAGTTATTGGTATTGTGTGCGATCGGACAATGTAAAACAAATCGAAGCAAGTTCCGCTCGGCGCCGCATCCCCGTTCAATTGATCAGAGAGGAAACGCGCGTGGTTGAGATTTTTCGTTGGGACTTTTCCTCACCCGGAAGAATCTCCTCGTTCAAACGTTGTGTCCGCGAGTTCGCCGAGAAAACATTGGTATTTGCTTATGAGGTGAAGTTTTCATAGGTGGTTCTATTGAGTGCGTGCTAAGTGTTGCTCTTCAAATTTTCTTGTGCGTGTGTTGGAGTCGTGTACGACCCTAGGGGTTGTTTAGCTTAATTGCACCATTCTCGAATTTATTCTCGTCGCATTTCTTTAGTCGTCCGGACCGGGTGGGTCCTTTTCGCTTGATCGAACATTGACTTTATAGCCCTTGGGAGATCTAAAGAGGCCTAGCAAACCTTCTTATTGCTGTGTGGTTTATTTTTCGTGTTGTCCCTTATAAAAGTGCACTTTTATGATGCGGCACATGCGTCATAACTGCTCGCCACCCTGGAGTCCAACTAAGGGGCCCACCTGGAGTCAGCACCAGGCGACTTTCATCAGGGCCGCGGCCCGTACACCCCAAACAGCTCTCCGTCATGGAATCACCACCATGCGACAGGTTGTTGAGGCCGGGGCTCGATCCCCTGACCTCCTAGATAAGAGGCCTTCACCAGTGCTCTCATCACCAACTGAGTCACGAATCAGTTGGTGATGAGAGTGCTGGTGAAGGCCTCTTATCTAGGAGGTCCGGGGATCGAGCCCCGACCTCAACAACCTGCCACATGGTGGTGATTCCATGGCGGAGAGCTGGTTGGGTGTACGGGCTGCGGACCCGATGAAAGTCGCCTGGTGCTGACTCCAGGTGGGCCCCTGGTGGGACTCTAGGGTGGTGGGCAGGTGTGACGTCTGTGCCGCATCACGGGAGATCTTTTTTCGACTGAAATGCTTGTGGTAGAAATGAACAGATGTCATGGAGGACGATGACAAGGAAGACAGATAAAAGTGTGAACTTCAGCGACAGAGGACAGCGGAAATGGAGAGGAGAACAGTCAGGAGAGCCGGTGACAGAACCGACCTAACTAGGTAGGTTTTCGGACAAGCGTGTTTTTACATAGGGCAAAACCATCGGTTTTTCAAGAAAACTAATTCTGAATGGCTCAAACAAAAACAAACTCTCATTTCTCCGAAAGCCCTCCAAATGAACAGGGCCTAAGGGAAATAGAGTGAGAAGAAGGCGAATAGATCTCGACACGAAAGGGGAAGCAGGCTGAAGTGTCGACTGATCTGGGTGTGAGAAGTTTGTTCCGCTGATGGACGCCACGAAGATGAATACACCGACGTTCGGTGGAGAAGTTTGTTTTGGCAGATGACGCAAAGGTCAGAGGAAGCTCAGGTTGACAACAAGGAAGAAGATCAAGAAACACGGTGATCAGTCTCGGGTCTCCTTCTCAAGCAACGACAGGAAGAATTCAGGTCGGGGAGACTTAAGAGGGATGACAAGAAAGAGGTGCGATGAAAGTCATTTTGCACGGTTGGGCTTTGACCCTAGGGTTTTCGCTAGTGCTTTAGGTGCTTTCTTGAATTACTTTATCAGAAAATGAATATTTATTAGAATTTGATCCGTGTTTTAATGTTCTAACGGTTTGATTTGGTTTCATTTGTAAGTAAAATTATTAATTGAATCACCCCTATGTGATTCCAAAAATTTGGAACCGAACCGAATCGCTCAAACTTTGAAACCAAAAAGCTCAAAATTAGGTTCGGTTCGGTTGTAACATCCCTCAAATAACTAGACCCATAAGAGTGGTTTTGTCATGACTAGGTCATGACAAAACTCTAGGAAGCTCAAGAAGACTAGGTGAACTAGGACATGAAGGTAGAAGTCACCCTGGTATGCAAATAACACATTCCAATTATCTAACCTAGGGTTTGACTTTAAGGCCTCACCTTGACTCTTTGACCCTACCATAACATATCTAACCCATTAGGGGGTCCCTTGGAGCACCTAGAACCCATTGGGGTCAAATAAGTGGAAAAGTTGACCAATGTCAACTCTAACCCTAAAATGGTCAAAGTGGTCTATCTAGGGCCAATGGACCTCCAACTTGCCAAAATGACCCCACTTAAACCTCCCTAACCCTTTAAGAGGTCCATTGGATCACTAAGGACCCATTGGGGTCAATCCAAGTGGTCACGTTGACCAAAGTCAACCTAAACCTTAAAATGGTCAAAGTACCCTAATAAGGGTCAAGTGACCACCATGGTGTCAAACTAATCCTACCCAAATCTCCCTAGACCTTACGGAAGGCCAATGAGTCACTAAGGACCCATTGAGATCAACCCAAAAGGTCAAATTGACCAAAGTCAACTTCACCCTAAATTGGGTCAAAATTAGCTCAAGTTGACCAAACCTATCCCAACTCACTTGGACTAAGCCCAAGTTGAGTGGCCCGCTTTAGGTGGCTGATATTTACTTGGAATGCCACTATAAATCTGTAAATGATAACTAAGAGAGAGAAACCACAAGTTCTCCTTTAATGGAGGAGAGAGAAAGAAGAAAGAGAGAGAGAGAGAGAGGAGTTATGGAGGAAGGCCATGGGCCACCCCATTCATCCCCTCAAGCCTCCATTCATCTCCCCTGGCCCTTGGGAAGAGATTTCCATCAATTTCTAGTCAGCCACCATCATTGGAGGAGCCCAACCATCATGACCGAAATTCTCCTCCTCAAAATCCCCCTATACAGCCCTCCCCACTCAAATCTAACTTCACCATTAGCTTCAGAGGATGGATGGTAGTCGAATTGGTATATTGGATAAAAGATTTTTGTGGAGGAATGAGAAATTAGGCAAGCTCGCTGGAGAGGGGAAAAGCCACGGCCAACTGTCGCGGTCGTCGTCATCGAACCCCAAACAAGATCCACCCCTCCTCCTCTCCCCTTGTTCTAGTATCTAGATAAAATTAGGCTGAGAAATCGGGCTCAAACGAGCTGATCCAATTGAGAAAAAATGGAATTTTTTCGATTTTTCAAGGTGGCGGGTTCGCCGAAAACCACCACCTACGGCGGCCAAACCACTGCCAGGCGATAGCCACCACCTAGACGAAGGTTGTGGTGGCTGTGGCTGGCCAGGGAAGTGGTCGGGTGGCCGACGTTTGGCTTGGGAAAAAGCTACAGGAAGAGGCAGTTCGGGCGGCGTTCTGTTTGGGCATATGAAGAAGATGAACAGTGCCTTCTTTAACATGCATCTTTTTGATGCTATGAAATGAGGCCTTTATAGGTCGTTCCATGAAAAATGGTCAATATGAAAGTTGTATGCCTTTGAGTCTACTTTATTTTAAAATTGATTTCAACCTATTTGGGTCAGTGGTTTGACCACAACACTCAAAATAGTGCAGTCTAGACATAGAGTTAGCCTGAGACTAAATTGAGTGCCCCCATCAATCCATCCATCCAAATGACTTGAGATTAGTACTGGGGTCACTCTTACCTATACCTCTGACATATCCAAAAATGAGAATTTTTGGAAAACATTTTTAAATAGTTTTTATAAATATTTAATAATTCATGTATGATTTAATTAAAGGGTCTAATGACCTCAAAACCATCCAAAATTTTGGTGGATGACCCTTAAGGACATAATAGGTCTCTGGTAAAAATATCAGCTCATTTAGAAACGATTTGATTGGGTAATGGTGTGACCAAAGTTTGGTCCTATTAAGGGAAAATTAGGGCAAGAGGGAAATTGGTGGGTTGAGTGGCCAATCCTCATCCAAAAGGGATGAAACTTTAGCCACTGTCTCAAAGTCACCTAAAAACATCCCACAAGAGATTTAGGGTGATTTGGGGTGGAGATACTCTAAGACCCTAGTGTATGCCCTAAAGTTGAGGTTTGTGGCCTAGTGAATGACATGAGATCATATGTCCTTGGATTATCTTAGAACTTGGTTGATGAGTTTTTATAGTGAAAATAAGCTCTCGTAAATGGTTTTAGGGTTCATGAAATTTATGAAGTAAATTTATTTAGATGATGTTGTTTCCTAGATATTTTATTGTGAATTTTTGGATAGATAATTTTAGTACATTATTCACAAACCCAAAGTTTGATTCAATCACAAGATAATTATTTTAGGATTATTTGCTTTCTGAAAAATTGTGAAACTTGGTTAGGGAATATTTTAGGACACAATAATGCTCTGTGAATTTTTATAAAAATATTGGAAGACTTTTCATAGTGGCACCTTCATAAGTGCCCATTTGTTGAATATTTTAATATAATTCTTTTATGTGATCAATTGGAGTTTGAAAATCATAATTCTTGGCCGGTAGCCTTTTCTAGTCATATTTATCATATAGTAATTTTCTTATAATATTTGAAAGGTAGATTCTAATTTTCCCCCATTTATCTTAATATTGTAGTTATTTATTCCATAATTTGTTGGTGGTCAAATCCATCTTGGAAAATTGAGTTTTTTGATATTTTTTGTTACTTTGATGTTACCAAATTTTCATAATTTTTCTAAGGCCATCCCTAGTCAGAAAAGTGTACTTGGTGTTCAAAAGCATAGGTGACCTGATTTTTCAGAAAATATAATAAATACCAAATAAAGTAGGAAAATTATAATCTTCTGAATTTATTCATGAAGTTTCATGATAGACCCCCAATAATAATCTTAGGCCATTTGGATGACTATTTGGAGTATCACCTTTCATGCACATAATGTAGCTGGTGTACCTGGTCTAGTTGAGAATGAATAAGGTCACCAATGGAAGGTAGGTTGCAAGAGTCTGGTTGACCATGGGCAAGGTTGTGCTCGGGATCGACGGTGGATCGCCTTTCCCTTGGAGAAAGTCTAAATATACTTAGGGTTAGATCAAGTGTAAGATCAGTAGAGTAGGGACATGGGTAGATACCGACAATAATAATTACCATACGAAAGGGAGTTTTGGGCTTCAGCCCATCATAATTTCTAGTGCCCTCGAGAGCCCTTCACAGGAAATGCCCTTGGTAGTCCACGGTTAACCTTAAACTGTAAGACAAAAATGTCAAAGAGCAATTAGTAAATACTAGGGCTTCACTTTCACTCACCCCAATGACTCGGGAGGTTAGCTTAGTTTGGTTGTCTGGGAGGTAGGCTCGATGGTTGTGGAAATGGGCGAGTTAGCCCTGAAAGTTCTTATTTCAAAGTTAGCTAGTCATCCGAGTCCTTTTACTATCTTGTTGCTTTATTTTTTGCTTTTAGCTTAGGGTGATCTAGAGCTTGTCCTTAACACATGCAATTAATAAAAGAAGAACAAACACACAAACAAACACAGAAAGATTTATAGTGGTTTCTCAAATTATGGGTACATCCACTGTCCCTCCTACCTTTCTAACTCTTGTTAGACAAGACCAAACTCCTCCAAATATGCTCCTTAGAGCTTACACCTTAGGCTCTCAGCCTTAAACTCAGAACTTCAACAAGTTCCTACACTCAGATCCTTTTCAGGACACCTACCTCAGATCCACTAGGGACCCTACCTCAGAGCTCTACAGTGCTCCTACACTCAATGACCCGCAAGCAACCTACGTCAGCCTTACACAAAGGCCTATAGCTCAGGCTTCTCAGCCCTACAGTTTCAGGCACACATCCCTACTCTCAGAGTGCTGCAACACTCGTACAGCTCAGTACCCAACACTCTGAACCGTAGAGCATCGTTGGTCTAATTGTATTACGGTAAAACTTACCTATAATTATAAAGGTACAACTAGCTATAAATATCACAGTATGGTTTTAAAAGATTTCACATGAAAATGTGATAAAGTTCATACAATATGCTTCAGACATCGGTAACAAAGACATTTTATTCAACAGAACTTTAAACTGAGCCGCAAGAACAAAGCAGGCATGGTATATCATGTCTAGATAGAAATAGAAAGCAATCTGTGCAGAAGATTAATGCTTACACAATGCAACAGTTGGGTCATAAAAAGAAAGATAATTAAGCGATAGAACTGTTGAATCATCTCACCATTTCAGATTCTCCATTTTCAAGGCATTTTATAGCTTCAGACTAGAATGGGTCTAGCTCGAAGGGGAATTTCTTTTCTGGTATTGTATTTTGATCGGCAGGGAATAATGGGCCTGATAGAGAGGGAACATGGCCATCCGGGTAGGAGATATCGTAGAGGCAGACCATTGGTTCAGTGATAATAGTCTTTTCCTCTTTCTTTTGCCTTTTTTGTGTCGTGGGAACATCGGGAAGGAACCATCTAAGGATTTTCTCTTCGGTAATGAAGACATTGTAGGACAAGAGGAAATTTCATAGGAGCATGGGGAGGTAATTTTACCTACATTTGGCTAGAAGCACAAAGATGTAATTAAAGTAATGAAGACAATAAATTCTATTTTAAGGAGCATAAAGAGGTAATTTTACCAGTATTTCGCTAGAGTAACAAGTAAGCCATTAACTGCAACAATCTTGCGTCGACCTGCTTCCGTCGAGGGGAGAGCAAGACCGGGGCAAGAACAACGACAAAAGGAAGAAGGGCACAAGAGATCTTTTTTTCGACTGAAATGCTTACGGTAGAAATGAGCATATGCCGAGAAGGACGATGACGAGGAAGACATGTAAAAGCGTGACCTTAGGCAATAGAGGATAGCAGAAATGGCGAGAAGAATAGTTAGGAGTGCCAGCGACAGAACCGATCTAATCAGTTAGGATTTCTGACAAGCGTGTTTTTTACATAGGGCAAAACCATCAGTTTTCCAAGAAAACCAATTCCGAATGGCTAAAACAAAAAAAAAACTCTCATTTCTCCGAAAACCCTCCAAACTAATAGGTCCTAAGGGAAGTAGAGTGAGAAGAAGGCGAATAGATCTCAACGCGAAAGGGGAAGCAGGCTGAAGTGCCGACAGATCGGGGCGTGAGAAGTTTGTTCCTTCGATGGATGCCACAAAGATGAACACACCGACGTTCGGTGGAGAAGTTTGTTCCGACAGATGACATAGAGGTCAGAGGAAGCTCAGGTTGTCGACAAGGAAGAAGATCAAGAAACATGGTGATCAGTCTCGGGGCTCCTTCTCGAGCGGCGACAGGAAGAATTCTGGTCGAGGAGACTTAAGAGGGGTGACGAGAAAGAGGAGCGATGAAAGTCATTTTGCGCGGTTGTGCTTTGACCCTAGGGTTTTCGCTAGTGCTTTAGGTGCTTTCTCGAATTACTTTATCAACAAATGAATATTTGTTAGAATTTACTCAGTGATTTAGTGTTCTAATGGTTTGATTTGGTTTGGTTTGTAAGTAAAATTGTCAATTGAATCACCCCTATGTGATTCCAAAAATTTGGAACCGAACTGAATCGCTCAAACATTGAAACCGAACAACTCAAAATTAGGTTTGGTTCAGTTGGAACATCCCTCAAATAACTAGACCCATATGAGTGGTTTTGTCATGACTAGGTCATGACAAAACTCTAGGAAGCTCAAGAAGACCAGGTGAACTACGACATGAAGGTAGAAGTCACCCTGGCCTGCAAATAACACATTCCAATTATCTAACCTAGAGTTTGACTTTAAGGCCTCACCTTAACTCTTTGACCACCATAACATATATAACCCATTAGGGGGTCTCTTGGAGCACCTAGAACCCATTGGGGTCAAATAAGTGGTCAAGTTGACCAATGTCAACTCAAACCTTAAAATGGTCAAAGTGGTCTATCTAGGGCCAATGGACCTCCAACTTGCCAAAATGACTCCATCTAAACCTCCCTAACCCTTTAAGAGGTCCATTGGATCACTAAGGACCCATTGGGGTCAACCCAAGTGGTCACGTTGACCAAAGTCAACCTAAACCCTAAAATGGTCAAAGTACCCTAATAAGGGTCAAGTGACCACCTGGGTGTCAAACTAACCCTACCCAAATCTCCCTAGACCTTATGCGAGGCCAATGAGTCACTAAGGACCCATTGAGATCAACCCAAAAGGTATAATTGACTAAAGTCAACTCAACCCTAAATTGGGTCAAAATTAGCTCAAGTTGACCCAACCTATCCCAACTCACTTGGGCTAAGCCCAAGTTGAGTGGCCCGCTTTAGTTGGCTGATATTTACTTGGAATGCCACTATAAATATGTAAATGATAACTAGGAGAGAGAAAAAAGAAAGAGAGAGAGAGAGAGAGAGGAGTTATGGAGGAAGGCCATGTGCCACCCCATTCATCCCCTCAAGCCTCCATTCATCTCCCCTGACCCTTGGGAAGAGATTACCATCAATTTCTAGTCAGCCACCATCATTGGAGGAGCCCAACCATCATGACTGAAATTCTCCTCCTCAAAATCCCCCTATACAGCCCTCCCCACTCAAATCTAACTTCACCATTAGCTTCAGAGGATGGATGGTAGTCAAATTAGTGTATTGGATAAAAGGTTTTGGTGGAGGAACGAGAAATTAGGCAAGCTCGCCGGAGAGGTGAAAATCCACGGCCAACCGCCGCGGCCGCCGTCGTCGAACCCCAAATAAGATCCACTTCTCCTCCTCTCCCCTTGTGCTGGTATCTAGATAAAATTAGGCTGAGAAATCGGGCTCAAACGAGCTGATCCAAGTCAGACAAAATGGAATTTTTCCAATTTTTCATGGTGATGGGTTCACCGAAAACCACCACCTCCTACGTGCAAACCACTGCCAGGCAATAGCCACCACCTCGATGAAGGTGGTGGTGGCTGTGGTTGGTCAGGGAAGTGATCGGGTGGCCGACGTTTGGCTTGGGAAAAAGCTACATGAAGAGGCAGTTCAGGTGGCGTTCTGTTCGGGCATATGAAGAAGATGAACAATGCCTTCTTTAATATATTATTATAATTATATATATAATTATTGCAGAATAGAGACCGGGCGGTCTGGCGGTCTGACTCTGGCGGATTGCAGTCTGGACGGTCTGTCGGTTTCTCTCCAGCGGTTTGGTAGCAAGACTGTTACTGTTGGTGCCCTGGCGGTCTACCGGTCTGTCTCTGACGACTTGGTGAATGGACGACCTGACGGTCTCCCGTGGCGGCTTGTTCTCTCCCTCTGGTGGTTGCTGAGCAGTTTGCCTATTCGTCAAACCACGCGGCTTGGTCGGCTTGTATTTATGTTAAACCGCTTGTACATGTAATATTTTAGTCCTACATTGTTTAATTGTAATCTCTCTCATCTCCTACATTCTATAAAACGGAGGCTATACCATGTAATACATACCTTTTTTTGGATAATAAAGATTTCTATTATTCCAAATTCCGGCTTCTCTTTTTCTGTTCGCACTTGGCATCAGAGCCAACGATCTTTTCTTCCTGATTTGGTGCCTTCTCTTGTCCGTGCGGCTTTATATCCTTCTTGCCGTCTGTTCGCGCGGCCTCTCCTCCATTCCCTACTTTGTCGCTGCTCTTTGTGTGCACGACCTTCTTCCCGCTCTCTCTCCCCGTAGCCTGTTTACACGGTTTCTCTGTCTCCTGTTCGTGCGGCCTTCTATCTACCCGCACGACTTCTTTCCCGGTGTCCGCCTCAGTTTCTTCTCTTGTCCGCTGTAGTTTCTTATTCTATCTATCGCGGTCTCTCTTGTTCTTGTCTCTGCTGCTTGGTCGTGGCGCTTCTTGCCGCTGGTGTATTGATACTGTATCCGTTGTAGATCCTTTCCTTGTGTATGTTGCGGCCTTCTGTCTTGTCTTCTCGACCTACTGTTCGCGCGACATCTCTCTACCCGCGCTGCTTCTCTTCCATGGCTCTTTCCGGCTCTTCTACCACCACCGCTACTCCTGTGGCCACTCCGCCTCCTCCTCCCATTCCTTCCGGGAATCTTGGCACCATCTCCAAGCTTGTCGGTTACAACTACCCGGATTGGAGTGTCTCCTTCACCTTCCTTCTTTGCTCACAACGCAAATGCCACCACCTCACCAATGACCCTCCTCCTCCCACTTCTGCTGAGTTTGACGACTGGGATGCTAGTGACTCTCTTGTGCGCACCTGGCTCACTAACAGCCTTTTCGATGAATGTCTTCCCATCATCTGTCATGATGAGACGGTCAAGAAGGTTTGACTTCATCTTGCTGCTCTGTACTCGAAGGGGGCTCAGGCGTCCCGCATCTATACTTTATATGCGGACCTCTTTGCCCATCCTTCAATGTCTCATGTCGCCGCTTATCAACAGGTCTAGGCTCTCGGGGCTGAGATTCTTCAACATCCCCCCTTCTCTGCGGATTTAGCCGAACAACACAAGCACTTCCAAGAACTTCTTGTTGTGTGCTATTTTCTATGACTCCCTGAGTCCTACGACATGATCCGCCAACAATTCTTGGGCGAAGCGGACTCTCCCAACTTGGATATGACTGCTGCACGCATTGCCGCAGTTACCTCTCTACTTCAGGGACTGCTTCTGTATTCTCCTCCTCTAGACAACTATGCTCACCAGACTCAACGGAGTGGCTCTGGTAGTCGCAACCACCATTCCGGTGTGTGTAGCTCTTCGCGCTTCCTCTGATCTCACTGTGGCCGCACCAGACATCTTGTGGATCGCTGCTGGATGAAACATCTACATCTTCGCCCTTCTGGTGACTTATCCACATCTTCCAAGCCGCCCGCCTCGGTTGTCACGCCATCAGGTAGTGCTCACGTAGTTACTCAAGGTAAATGGCTCATCGACTCTGGTGCGACTAATCACATGACAGACAATCCTCAATGCTTTTCTCTCCTCAAAACACATGATCGGTTGCCCACGGTCCTTATTGCCGACAGCTCTCCCTTCTCGGTTCATGGGACGGGAGTGGTTCATGTCACTCCGTCTCTTCGCCTGGCCGACACTCTCTATGTAACAAAGTTTCCATGCAATTTATTGTCGGTTACTTCTTTGTACAAGCAACTTCAATGCTCCATCACATTTACTCCAACTTCTTGTTCTTTTCAGGATCAGAGCGCCTACGGACGATTGCTACTGGGTCTGAGAGCGGCGGCCTGTACTTCCTCGATAATGTTTCCACTCTGTTGGCCTTCTCCTCCTCCTCTACAGATCTTTTATAATGGCATCTCCGCCTTGGACATCCTCCTCCAAGACTTCTTCGTCAGCTTCTGCCCCACCTCCCTCCCCACAGTTCTCCTCTCAACTGCGACGCCTGTCGGCTTGGCAAGCATCACCGTTCCTCCTTCCCGCCGAAGCAAGATCGTGGTTTTACCCGTCCTTTTGATCTCATTCACTCTGACATCTGGGGTCTTGCTCCTACCCTCACCGTTGGTCAGGATAGTTCTTATTTTGTTACTTTTATTGATGACTTCTCTCGATGTACTTGGGTGTGTCTCTTATGAGAATGTTCTGAACTATTCAATGTATGAATATCTTTTTATCATTTAATTAAAAATCAGTTTGGCATTTCCATTAAAATCTTACGCTCTGATAATGTTAAGGAGTATGTTAGTCAAGTTTTTTCATCTTTCTGTATGCAACATGAGATTGTTCATCAAACAAGTTGCATTTATTCCTCACAACAAAATGGAGTGGCGGAACGCAAAAAACCATCACCTCCTTGATGTCGCTCGCACTCTGCTAACGCAAATGCATGCCCCTCGCTCCTACTGGGGCTATGCAGTTCTCATTTCTTGTTATCTCATCAATCGCATTCCCTCCACAGTTCTTCGCGGTCAAACCCCTTTCTCCATTCTCTATCCAGACAAGTATCCTTTTCCTTTTCCTGTACGTATCTTTGGGTGCATAACCATTGTGCATGCTCCCTCCGCAACCCGCGACAAACTCTCCCCTCGCTCCACCAAATGTGTCTTTCCGGGCTACTCTACCACTTAGAAAGGCTATTGTTGTTTTGACCCCATTCTTCACAAGCAGTTCGTCTCCACAGACGTTACCTTCTTCGAGAATGCTCTGTATTTCTCTGATGACTCCTCTTATCTCCCTGTGGCTTCCGATTCTCCTCCTGTTCCCTCCAGCCCATCGACTCCTACTGAGGTATTTCCTCCTCCACCATCTCCATCATCTCCTCCTCTCTATTCACCTCCGCTATCTCCCTCCTCTTCACCGTCATCGCTCTCTACTCCCGGGCCAGCTCTCTCCACCACGGATGCTCTGGATACTGAGGAATCTGCTGACCTGAACCTTCTCATTGCCCTTTGCAAAGGGGTTCAGGCGAGTACCATGCACCCGCTTGCTACTGTTGTTTCCTATGATCGTCTAACCCCTACTCGCAGGGCGTTTGTGCTGACTATCTCTTCCACTTCCACCCCCATTCCTATCAGGAGGCCCTTACTGTTCCACATTGGAAGGCTGCCATGGATGAAGAGATTGATACTCTCATTGAACGGGGTACCTGGACCCTGGTTCCTCCTCCCTTCGGCACAGATGTTGTTGGCTATCGTTGGGTCTTTGTGGTGAAGTTCCGCCCATACAGCAGTGTGGATCATTACAAGGCTCGGCTTATTTCCAAGGGCTTTACCCAGACTTATGGAGTTGACTACTTTGACACTATCTCTTAGTTGCTCGTCTCAGCACTATCAGGGTCCTCCTCTCTGTGGCTGTCAATAGGGATTGGCCCATTTCATAGCTGGATATCAAGAATGCCTTTCTATATGGGGATCTTCAGGAGGATGTATACATGGAGCAACCTCCAGGGTATGTTGCTCAGGGGGATACACATGTTTGCCGGCTCATGAAGGTTATCTATGGCCTAAAGCAAAGTCCTCGTGCTTGGTTTGACAAGTTTAGCAGGATTGTAGCGGCCGTAGGTTTTACGAGAAGTTCTGTGTATCACTTCTTATTTACTCGTAAAACTTCTCTAGGTCTAGTGGTGCTTGCAGTATATATGGATGATATTCTTCTCACTGGAGATGACCAAGTTGGGACAACCTTGACAAAGAAGCATCTTCGACAACACCTGGTTACAAAGTATATGGGCTCTCTAAAATACTTTATGGGGATTGAAATTTCTTGGAAGCCTAATTCCCTTGTCTTCTCCCAACAGAAGTATGCTCTTGATTTGTTAAAAGAGGCAGGGCTGACTGGGGCTAAACCTGCCCGATGCCCCATAGCGGCTGGAGAAGATAAAACATGGACGTATGACTCTCCTCTTCTTTCTGATGTTACGAGGTACAGACATCTGGTTAGTAAACTTATATATCTCACGGTGACCAGACCCGATATTGCCTATGCTCTAGGCAAGGTTAACCAATTCATGCAAGCTCTTAGGGAGTGTCATCTACAGTCTGCTCTGAGGATATTGGAGTATGTTCAATCTGCACCCGGGAAAGGACTCCTCTTTCAGAAGCATGGACATTTGAGGGTTAAAGCGTACTCCGATTCGAGCTTTGCTGATGACAAAGGAGACCGCAAGTCAACATCAAGCTTTTGAACCTTTGTGGGGGGAAACCTTGTGAGCTGGAAAAGCAAGAAATAGTCTGTCATCTCCAGGTCCAGTGCAGAAGCAAAATATCGAAGTATGGCATCGACCAAGTGTGAGTTGAAGTGGTTACATGCTCTTATGCTTGACTTAGGAGAGGTCTACAACCATCCTCTACCTATGTTTTGTGACAACAAGACCGCTATATACATCTCTAAAAATCCGGTCTTATATGAGAGAACAAAGTACATTGAAGTCGACTGCCACTTTATTTGGGAAGAGATTCTGATGGAACAAATTTTTACTCAGTTCGTTACCTCAGATTGCGGGAAAGCTACAGTACGCGACAAATGTCCCCGCTTGCCTTCAGTACAGCTATTAATGTAAAACCTAGGTACCAACCAACCAATTCCAAGTGGGGCCCACTACTCAAAGAGCCGTTGATGGGCAAATAATAAAAGGCAGAGATCGATGAAGGAAAAGTAGCTTTTTGAAAATACACAGCTGAAATTCATCTTCCTTCTCGCTATTGTTGCAGAGCTTGGAGAACCAGTTCAAAGTGCCGATCTAAGAGCAAAAAGCAAGTTAGTCTGTGACTCACAGACAGTTAGATGTTGAAGAAGTTATTCACTGAAGAATCAAATCATCTTCAACAACAAGATTAGAAAGTCCTCTTTCTAACTTAAGTTGCAGCAAAGGGCCAACCCTAGCTGCAGTTACTTCACAGGTCCAGTAGAGCATTTCTTGAAGATATATTTCCAGAGCTGTGAAGAAGAGAGGACTGAGTTTCTGGTTCAGTTCAAAAAGGTGCAGAGCAGCAGAACTGCAAAGTTGCTTCCAGCTCAAGATTCTTGCTGCTATGAAGAAGTTAGGGCTGAGGACATCTCAGCTCAGGAAGAAGAAGACTCAGTGAAATTTCTCTATTGTCAGAATCATCAACACCCACATACACCCTGTAGGATCTCAATAGATTTGAGTTGTAGGCTTAAGTATATAAAGGCTGAGAGTAGGATCCAAGTGTGGATCTGAGTGTAGGATCACTTTGTGATCTGAGGTAGGATTCTGTTGAGAATCCGAGTGTTGGGCTTTGGCCCAAGTCGTAGGATTCAAGTTTGAATCCGAGCTATAGGATCCAATTTTGATCTGAGGTATGTGATCAGTTAATCACTGAGTTGTAGGGCTTTTGATCCTGAGGTAAGAGAGTCATTCTCTCTGAGTTGTATGACACTTGTACCTGAGTTGTAGGATTCTTTGGATCTGAGGTAGGGCCTTTGTGCATGAGCTATATGAGATTCATTCTCACTAAGGTAGGATCCTTTGTGGATCTGAGGTAGGGATGTCCTCCCAGCCTGAGTGGTAGGGAATTTGGCCTGAGGTAGGTGATCAGTTGATCACTGAGTTGTAGGGCTTAATGCCTGAGTTGTGAGTCTTGGAGGAGACTGACAGATCCTTAGGGATCTGTGGTGTAAGATCTTAGGAGCTGAGATTGGAGAAGTGCCTTGTCTAATAAGTTGTTAGAAAGATGGGAGGGAAAGTGGATGTGTCCATAATTTGGGGAACCACTATAAATTTTGTCTGTGTGATTGCCTTGAAAGCACAACTAACATAATCACATCACTCACATAAGTAATTAAGTTGAAAATATAGCAAAAGAGACCAATAACCTATTCACCCCCTCTAGGTAATTTAGCTATCCTTGAAAACAAAGACTTTCTCTTCATAAAGAACTTCTCGAGGATTGCTTGCCTCTCACTACGTTAATAAGAAAGGATCAAAAGTTCATTTGGACTTTAAAATGCGCGCGAGATTTTGAGTTGTTGAAGAGTTGTCTGACCACGACGCCTATTTTGTGTTCGCCATGTGGTGCAGAAGGTTATGAGATCTATAGTGATTCCTCAGGGAGTAGCTTAGGCTGCATTCTTCTATAGTTCAGGAAGGTTAAAGCTTATGGATCTCGCCAGCTGAAGGTGTATGAGAGAAATTACTCAGTCCACGACTTTGAGTTGGATGCTTTGATATTTGCCCTAAAGCTATGGCAGTATTACTTGCTTGGCGTGGAGGTTGAACCAAAAGGATTTTAATATACTACAAAGGAGGTGGATGAAGTTCCTTGGGTATTATACGTTCGAGATTCACTATGTTCCCGAGAAGGGAAATATTGTCACAGATGTATTGAGTCATAGGGATCCA
This sequence comes from Platanthera guangdongensis, assembly GCA_039583875.1. Taxonomy (NCBI): domain Eukaryota; kingdom Viridiplantae; phylum Streptophyta; class Magnoliopsida; order Asparagales; family Orchidaceae; genus Platanthera; species Platanthera guangdongensis. The sequence goes on along the minus strand of CM077147.1, from coordinate 158,629,253 downwards.
ACTCAGGCCATCTGGATTGTAACGTCCCATTTCGTGTTACACCCCTCGCACACGTTTTGAGTCAAGAAAGCTGACTCAAGCTCGGGGTACACTGGTAACAGGGGTCGAGTGATACTTGACAAATAGGGCAAATATGACTTAGAATAATTCTGGACTCGACAAAGCGTCGAGTGAGTTGAGTGGACTCGACATCATTCGACGAATTTTCACTTAGAATTATTCTCGATGTTATATGTGTTTAGTGAACTCGAACCCATTCGACGAAGCGTCGAGTGCGTTGAGTGGTCTCAACGCCACTCGATGAATTTTGACTTAGAATTATTTTGGATTCTATATGTGTTGAGTGAACTCGACGCTATTTGACAAAGCATCGAGTGTGTTGAGTGGTCTCGACGCCACTTAACTAATTTTGACTTAGAATTATTCTGGATTCTATAGGAATTGAGTGAACTCGATGCTATTCGACAAAGCGTCGAGTGCGTTGAGTTGTCTCAATGCCACTCGATGAATTTTGACATAGAATTATTCTAGATTCTATAGGCGGTGAGTGAACTCGACGGCTTTCGACGAAGCATCGAGTGCGTTGAGTGGTCTCAACGCCACTAGATAAATTTTGACTTAGAATTATTCTGGATTCTATAAGCATTGAGTGAACTCGATGCCTTTCGACGAAGCGTCGAGTGCGTTGAGTGGTCTCAACGCCACTCGACGAATTTTGACTTAGAATTATTTGGGATTCTATAGGCGTTGAGTGAACTCGAAGCCATTCGACGTGGCGTCGAGTGATCACGACAAATTTCGACGATTCGTCGAGTGTGTATGGTATACACGACAATTTTGACTTAGAGTATTCTTGGCTCAGACTGTTTGTTGGTTCATATAAATGAGCTGAACAGGGTTGTCGGGAAATGCGCTAATTGACTTATTTAGACTCGGTCTTTTCGACAAGACTTAATTTACATAATAATTGGTAGTCCAATGCTATGGTGACACGTGACAGGTGGTCTAACCCTAATTCCTCTTATAAAAGGAGATTTAAGGGAAAACCCTAGCCATCACATCATTCCTTGCCGAGCCATTACCTGTGCCGAAACCGTCAGAATAGAAGAAGTTACCAGAGTCGATTTTCTGGAGGAAAGACTTCTCCTTTCCGTGAAGAACAACACCAACAAGGAAGAAGATGCGCCAAGAAGGATAACGAGATCCATGGCCGAAAATGAGGTGAGCTTCCTACCCTCTCCCTTGATGTTAGATCTGTAGTTATTATCTAGTAGAGATGTCAACTCAAAAGAGTTTGACTTGCGAGATGAAGATCTCCTAGGAAGAGACCATGCTAAGACCTTGTCCTAGGGATTTGATGTCTTCAAACTCCCCTCTCTTCTTTGTGAAGATTATGAACTTGGTTTCATGAAGAGGAATGGTCTATTGTGGGTGAATAAGGGAGGAGGAAGTGTTGTATGTTGTTTTGAATAAATAACTAGCGAAAGAAGATGAACTGATGTCGTTCATCTTGCTTTAATATGCGTGTAGAAATCTATTTTCTGCATGAAGCAATCTTCGAGGCCTATTTCGGGTGTGATATGTCCGGATCTAGGTCTGGAACTGAACACAAAAGTTGTAGTCCTCAGAAAGACATTGCCAATGGATGGTTATAGGTTTTCATACGAGTCATGTAGCCTCAGTAAAATCCTATCGAAGTTGCTGCATAATATCACTTGAGTGCGCATTGTTTCCAGGTTATTGTATAATCTAATCTGGACTCGGTAGAAGGTTGTAACAGTAAGGTGTTGAGGTTTTGGTGAACTTAGTTTATTTATGATCATGATAAATAAGTGGTTGATAGGATTCAGTTATTAGGTCCTTAAGTAAACAAATGGTTTTGTGAAACATGTTTATACAAACGGTTTGAAGGAGTTTAATAAACAAATGATTCAGGAAAATTTGGTGAACAAATGATTTGATATAATTTGGTTGTACAGGTGATATTCTTGTGAAATTCGGTAAGGATGTGCATGATTATAATCAGGAGAATGAAACAGGTTTTGGAAGAGGGTGTGATGCCTGATAATTGCATGTGTAACCTATTATTATGTTATCATGTTTGATGGATATATGAAGTATCGTTATATTGTTGTGGTTATCATATGGAGTTATACTTGTTGTGAATGCTTGATCATGTGGAAAGGAATTAGATGAGGTTAATGCATGGCCAGATAATATGATAATTAATGGAATGTGTATAGTAGTCCACTACTTAGAGTTGTGTCTCCCTACGGGTAGCGGTTTGGGATTGGTATGCTGTATAAGGAGGCTTACCACCTATGTACATGATGAACCCTTATGTGGTATGGAAATGTGGAAGGGTTGGAGGTGCGTGTGTGTTTGTCGTACTGGAATGATGTGTTGATAAGGGACTCGGTGTGGAGCCCTTGCGTGCTTTCGAGCACGAGATGTGAATAATAAAAAAGGAATCAGTGTGGAGCACTTAAATGTGAAATTGTATGTGGTGTGAGTTGACACGCAGCGTCATAATCCTGGGTTAAGTATAGTGTGGCAGGTCTACGGGCTCGCTAGTCGTCACGCCGACGGGAGTTGACAGATTGACTTGGACGGTTGGGACTTGGTCCTCGGTGCTTACTTCCTGAGGCACCCTCCGTACCAGTGGATAGTTGGCCTTGGTCCTTTGGTGATACATTCCCAGAGGCACCTTCCGTGCTATGATGATAGGGCATTGTATGGATACATTCTTTTTGCACAACTACCTGAGACCCCTCTGAGCAATAGTACACATGTGAGCTCAGTTGTTGTGTTCTTAGCATTGAGGCGTACGAAGGCCTAAACTTTGTAGTGTGGATGCCAGCCTAGTAGTGGAGAAGCCTGCTCTATTGTCACCGTCTCGCCACGATGGATGATGCCTGAGAGGTTAGCTACCTGCTCAAAAAGTGGGAACTACAAGTCTGTGTCGACATAGCATTGCATTCATAACACTGTATTGCATTACATGCACAAGGTCCTTATCATATAAGTTTGTATGAGCACTCTTATATGATGAGTTTCTTTATTGTTAAGCTGATCCTAAACTTATATGTCTGTATGTACATTCATATAAGTTAGTTTACTATCCTGTTGTAGATTTACATGCTTATTGGATTGTTATGATTTGAGTAGAACTGCTAGACTAGAATGTTGATAAAATTATTATGCATCACTGTTGTTACTACTCATTTATTATATATATTCTCCACCTGCTTGTACTACTGCTTACATATATATATTGTACCCTTGGTCCTTTTCTCTGCCCGGTGCCTAAGAGTCGCGGAGGAGTGGATGTGATAGCCACTTAGTATTTATAACTAACGGTGACCACGTCTTCCTTTTTAGGAGGAAACCACGCAGATAGAGCAACAATAGGTTGTACAGGAGGGCAGCCAGACAAGGGAGACAGGGCCTGATGTGACGTTACCTTCGTTGTCATCGGTTACAAATGTGAGTCTTTGAGAGATTCTAGTTATAGTCCTTTGGGCAAAGTTTTTATGTACTCTGATATTATAGAAGCATGTTGATGCTTCTTATTATTGATGTACTTGTGGACTTTTATACTTATGTGGATTTTGACTTCTGTTTGTTCTTTATGTTGGGTTGGCATGGATGATATTGGTTTTAGCCGGCAGGATAGACGTCTTGTAGTATCAGTCAACCCGTGTGTTGGCGTTACCTCAAAGCGTCTGCTCTGGGCATAAGACACCCATCGGTCATGTCTTGTGTTCCGGGAGGGGGGGGTCTCCCAAATGGTATCAGCTGACAACGATCCTCAACTAACGAAGTCATTGAACAATGGTGCCACCCCCGTTCGATTGGTCAGTTTGCGGACAAACTGACATAGCGGAAGCAATGGTGTGCCCATATGTAATTCACACTAAGTATGTCTAGTTGTTAACCTACAATTTTCCAACCTGACCTTAGGTTCGTACCTTTATACGTAGATCTCCTAAACTTTGGATGATCGCGGGTACGTAAAACCTTTTTACAAAGGCTTGCGAGATTCCCTATGGCAAGCACTTTTCTTTATAATGGATTTTAATCTGGAGGAGTAATAGATATAGCAGATTGCCTAGGGCAAGCACTTTTGTTTATAGCGGACTTGAGCCTGGTGGAGATAATAGATATGACAAAGAGGCTGGAAGCGGACCACTTGGGGGTCCATGCTAGTAATAAGATACCCGCTGAAGGAGTAATGGAAGCAAGACCTAGCTTCAGGACGATGACCACGAGGAGGAAATTAATAGATTATAAACATTCATCCTTAGTTTTCCTAAGACATGCTGGGAGTCTAGCTTTGAGTCTTTATAATTGATACTTAGGCACCGCGATGGTTAGTGGGAAACCAGCTCATACACTGTTTGATATCGGTGCCACTCACTCATTTGTTTTGACGGACTTTGTTAAAGACTTGGAAGGAGTGCGATACTTCACCGGTATCACTCGAAGAGTGCGCCTCCCGGATGGCTCCGAGATGACTTCGTCCACCAAGTGAGACTTAGAAATATGTATTGGAGGAAAGATCTTTGAAACCCTTGTAACGGTATTGCGAATCCCAGAATTTGATCTCATTTTGGGCATGTCGAGGTTGGATTGGCACCACTCCAAGATAGATTGTGCGGCGAAGCAAATCACCTTGAGGCACGAAGACTCAAAGGACATTTTCCAAGGTATCAAATTTGCACCCCGTGTGTTGTTGTCTTCGATTCAGGACCTTAAGGCCCATATGAAAGGATACAAAGTATATATGATATGTTTTGAGTTGAAAGAGGTGGTGACAAGTATGAAGGATGTGCGTGTGGTGCGGGATTTCCCTGACGTGTTTCCTGAGAAGCTGCTAGTCTTACCCCCGCATAGGGAAGTAGACTTTCAAATTAAACTAGTACCGGGAGCCAAGACTATCTCTCGGATCCCTTACCGAATGGCTCCAAAGGAACTCGCCGAGTTTAGAGTTCAGTTGTAGGAGTTAGTAGAATCAAGGTTTGTTCATCCCAGTTCATCACCCTGGGGAGCCCCTATCTTATTTGTCAAGAAGAAGGATGGAACACTATGGTTGTGCATAGATTATTGGGAGCTCAACCGTCTGACGGTGCAGAACACCTATCCTCTACCCCAGATCGACTAACTATTCGATCAGTTAGTAGGGACGCATTGGTTTTCCAAATTGGATCTATGCTTAGGGTACTATCAATTGAGGATATAAGAGGAAGATATCCCTAAGACGGCGTTCAACTCGAGATACAGTTTATACGAGTTCACGATGATGTCGTTTGTGATAACAAATGCCCCTTCGACATTCATGAATCTGATGAATAGGGTGTTTGAGCTGAACTTAGATGTCTTCATTATCATCTTCATCGATGACATTTTAGTCTATTCGAAGACAGATGAAGAGCAAGCAGAGCACTTGGCCCTAGTTTTGAAGAAGTTAAAAGAGCATGCCCTATTTGCTAAGTTCAGCAAGTGTGAATTTTGACTTCGAGAAGTTGCCTTCTTGGGCCATGTGATTAGTGGAGCTGGACTGGCCGTGGATCCGTCCAAAGTGCGTAACATGAAGGAATGGTCGCCTTTGAAGTCAGCGGCCGATGTACGGAGTTTCCTTGGACTTGCCGGGTACTATCACAAGTTTGTGAAAGGATTCTCAAAGATAGCTCTTACCCTCACTACCCTAACAAATAAAGGTGTGCCATATGAGTGGACACCTCAGTGTGAAGCTGCGTTTCAAGAGCTAAAGGATCGACTTACCACCGTACCCATCCTGGCTCTTCCATCAGGGAAGGAAGAATTTCAAGTTTACACTGATGTGTCCTATCAAGGGATGGGGGCAGTGTTGATGTAGCGTGGGCATGTGATCGCTTATGCTTCAAGGCAGTTGAAGAAACATGAAGTTAATTATTCGGTATATGATTTGAAATTGGGAGCAGTGATGTTCGCCTTAAAAGTCTAGAGGCATTATTTATTTGGCATTCACTGCGAGATACTTTCAGATCATAAAAATTTGAAGTATGTACACACTCAGAAGGAGTTAAACTTGAGGCAACAGCGGTGGTTAGAATTTTTGTGTGATTATGAGTTTACATTGAACTACCACCCCAGGAAAGCAAACTCGGTAGCTGATGTATTGAGCAAAAAAGTACCAGAGTCGAGCCCTGGGTCTCGGTTGATGAGTATGGAATTGACTCAACTGCTCAAGGATATGGAGATCACGTTAGTATGCAAGGATCATTCTGAGAAGTATACCGAGTACTTAACTGCTATGAGTATAGTATGTACATTCGAGATCGAATTCGGGCAGAGCAAGGGAAGGATGCTACTCTGGCCCTTGTGATTAATGCAATTGAGGATGGATCTACTAAAGAGTACACTCTGAAGGACGACCTCGTTCATTTCCATGGCAGGCTCTACATTCCCAAGGGCGGTGAAATCCGGGAAGGTATCTTGAGAGAAGCACATTGCTCCAAGTATTCCGCGCATCCCGGAATTTCCAAGATGTATAGTCACTTACGAAAGACCATGTTCTGACCAGGAATGAAGAGTGTTGTTAAGTATTATGTTACATATTGTGAGGCTTTCCAGAAGGTGAAGATTGAGTGGAAGAGCCCTGTAGGATTGTTAAAATCGTTACCCATTCCAGAGTGGAAGTTTGAAGATATATCCATGGATTTTGTTCACGGCCTTCCCTGATCATGATTAGGGAATTACTTAGTTTGGGTGATTGTGGATCACTTAACTATGGTCGCCAGACTTATCCCAATGAAGAAAGAGACACATGTGGGTGTATTGGTTCATCTCTTTATGGAACAGTTTGTACGGTACCATGTAGTGCCTAAGACGATAGTCTCTGACCATGATGGTCATTTTACATCCAAGGAATGGAAGGCAGTTCAAGCGTATTTGGTTTCTCGCCTTACCTTTAGCACAACCTTTCATCCCAAGATGGACGGTCAGTCTGAGCGAACCATCAGAACTATGGAAGATCTGTTGAGGTTGTGTGTATTGGATAGAGGGGAGCCATGAGAAAGGCTCTTACCAATGGTGGAGTTTTCATACAACAACAGTCATCAAGCTAGCATCAGAATGACACCCCACAAAGTGCTTTATGGAAGGAGGTGTAGAACTCCATTGTCATGGGTGCATGAGGAGGATCTAAAGAGTTTGGGGATAGAGTATATTGATGACATCGATGCGATGGTTAGACTGATATGAGAGCGCATGTTGGAGTGTGAAAGTCGGCAGACAAAGTACTACAATGCAAAGTACTGGATCGTGGAGTTTCAAGTGGGTGACAAAGTGTTCTTGAAGATCAGGCCGATGCATAGAGTGTCATGAGTGCGTGGTAGAAAGAAGCTCAGCCTGAGATATGTAGATCCTTATGTTATATTGGAGAGAATTGGACCTTTGGCCTATCGGCTGGAGCTACCACCAGAGCTGGAAAATTTGCACGATGTCTTCCATGTATCGTCTCTTCGGTAAACACATCTACGACCATATCATCATGTCCCCACCACAAATGGAACAGTGGCAACAGATGGGTCTGTGCGAGTAGAGCCGATGTAGATAGTGGATATCGAGATAAGGAACTTGCGTCGGAAGAGTGTTCTTTTGGCGAAGGTCTTGTGGTCTAACCATGGGAAAGAAGAATATACTTGGGAGTCGGTGGACTTGATGCAGAAGCGCTACCCGGAGTTGTTTCCCCAAGGTAAAATTTAAAACATATTATTTTTTCATGCTTTATCTTCCCCATAGCCTTAGCCTGATTTCGGGGATGAAATATTTTATTTTGTTTAAAGGATTTATAACATCTCATTTCGTGTTATACCCCTCACACACATTTTGAGTCAAGAAAACTGACTCAAGCTCGGGGTGCACTGGTAACAGACGTCGAGTGATACTCGACAAATAGGGAAAATATGACTTAGAATAATTCTGGACTCGACAAAGCATCAAGTGAGTTGAGTGGACTCGATGCCATTCGATGAATTTTCACTTAGAATTATTCTGGATGTTATAGGCGTTGAGTGAACTCGACGCCATTCGACAAAGCGTCGAGTGTGTTGAGTGGTCTCAACTCCACTCGACGAATTTTGACTTAGAATTTTTCTGAATTCTATAGTCATTGAGTGAACTCGATGCCATTCGACGAAGCGTCGAGTGTGTTGAGTGGTCTCGATGCCACTCGACGAATTTTGACTTATAATTATTCTGGATTCTATAGGCATTGAGTGAACACGACGCTATTCGACGAAGCATCGAGTGCGTTGAGTCGTCTCAACGGCACTCGATGAATTTTGACTTAGAATTATTCTGGATTCTATAAGCGTTGAGTGAACTTGACGGCTTTCGACAAAGCGTCGAGTGCATTGAGTGGTCTCAACACCACTCGATGAATTTTGACTTAGAATTATTATGGATTCTATAGGAGTTGAGTGAACTCGACGCCTTTCGACGAAGCGTCGAGTGGTCTCAATGATACTCGATGAGTTTTGACTTAGAATTATTCTGGATTCTATAAGAGCTGAGTGAACTCGACGCCATTTGACGAGGAGTCGAGTGATCATGATAAATTTAGATGATTCGTCGAGTGTGTATGGTATACACGATGATTTTGACTTAGAGTATTTTTGGCTCAGACTGTTTGATGGTTCATATAAATATGCTGAACTGGGTTTTTGGGAAATGCGCCAATTGACTTATTTGGACCCGATCTTTTCGACAAGACTTAATTTACGTAATAATAGGCGGTCCAATGCTAGGATAACACGTGGCAGACGGTCTAACCCTAATTCCTCTTATAAAAAGGAGATTTACTGGAAAACCCTAGCCGTCACTTCATTCCTTGCTGAGCCATTACCTGTGCCAAAACCATCAGAAGAGAAGAAGTTGCCACAGTCGATTTTCTGGAGGAGAGACTTCTCCTTTCCGTGAAGAACAACACCAACGAGGAAGAAGATGTCGCCAAGAAGGATAACGAGATCCATGGCAGGAAATGAGGTGTGCTTCCTACCCCCTCCCTTGGTGCTAGATCTGTAGTTATTATCTAGGAGAGATGTCAACTCAAAAGAGTTTGACTTGTGAGATGAAGATCTCCTAGGAAGAGACCATGCTAGGACCTTGTCCTAGGGATTTGATGTCTACAACCTTTCCCCTCTTCTTTGTGAAGATGATGGACTTCGTTTCGTGAAGAGGAATGGTCTATTGAAGGTGAATAAGGGAGGAGGAAGTGTTGTATATTGTTTTGTATAAATATGCATGGGAAGAAGATGAACCAATGTTGTTCATCTTGCTTTAAGATGCGTGCAGAAATCTATTTTCTACACGCAATAGTATTCAAGGCTGTCACAACCCGCATTTTCACCGCATATAATAACTTATCAGAGTAAGGGAAAATGTGCGTCATGATGCCACGTCAGCAGGGGATAACTGCGGACGCTCATGCAGACACCTACTTAAACATGAAGAAAGATTCTTTCAGTTATTGTAAGGAAAATCAGCTAGGTGCAATAGATAGCCGTATCCCTCGGCTTAGTGACTCACTTAGTCCACGAATCAAAATATAGTTATACGCTGCGAAAAAAATACTTGTTTAGATTGACTCAAACGTCCTACATGAGTATAAACATCCCCAAAGGACAACTCATGTTATGCAAGACTCTAAATTTATAATATTAGTAAGGATAGCATTTATGGTCGCCAAATATAACAAGTTAGAGTTTTTAAATTATGCAGTGCATGAAGTAATAGTAATAGATTTTATTCTTAAAAATATCTAACATGCATTCCTAGCATAAATCATCCCAGAGAGCAAGCCATCCACATCCACATATAGAAAAACTAAGCAACTAGCAAGTATCAAAAAGTAAAAATACTATGGACATCAACAAACTGACACGAACCCACATACAGAAAAGTATGTCTAAACCAGTAACTAAATAAACAACAAACTACCTCGTTGAGACGAGGTAACAACCACGACCAACACTGCCGCCCAGAAACTCCAAAACTAGCTCTGCTATCTGCTACTGCTCTGAACCTGAGGCATTCCAAAGACAGAACACCTCAAAAATAAGGAACAAATGGTGGCAGAAATTAATAATCCCAAATAAACAAAGGTCAAAGGGGTACCAACCCAAGACCAACAGTACTGGAATAATGTATAAAAGGCGGAACAAGTCATCATCATGAAGAAGAACTCTTACGTGATTCGTCACGTACAACAATAGTACACCAGACGCACGAGGCTATAAGGTGACAACATGAATAATTCGTAAGGAAGAAATACAAATCCTTTATTAGGCACCTGTGGTCAACTTTACCCAAAAATACGGGCGAGGTGGTCACTCGTGGACACACCACTCAAAAACACGAGCGAGGTGGTCACTCTTGGACACACCACCTAAAAACACGAATATAAAATCAGTCTAACTACGAGGGAGTCTCATACTCTCCACCATACACTGCAGACATCCAAAAGCCGGGTAGACTCCCACAGGGCACTAATGAAGGAAACAACCACTGTGAGGTGGAATCGTCCACTAACTCCCACAATCAAGAAACTCAAAGAAACCACAACACAAATATCTCGAGATTTGGCTCGACAGATTCTACTTGACATTACCAGATTCAATATGCGGTTGATCAACCTCTAGGAGCAATTTACAATCCTAGATAAACTCTAACGCGTTTAATAACGAAAGCTAAGGCATTTATAGTCCTCATTAAGACACATCATGAACGATTAAACATAACCAGACAAGATCGAGCTTACCATGACAAAACCTTACAACATCATGTGATCGTTGAAACGGTTAATTATAACAATAATTTGGAAGAATAAGCGCAGCAAATTTTAAAGACATGAAAATATAGCCGTTACCATCAAATCGGACAAGGAGAAACGAGGGGAAACCACCACTTGCCTTGGTTTAACCGGAAAAGTCCACCGAATCACTCCACGTCATAGATCGGGGCAAAAGGATGCGGGAGGAGTTGAAATATGAACAAGAACGGCCGAAAAGGAGGTTAGGGCCAAAAAACCCTAACAAGAAATCTCTAGAAATGGGGAAGATATTACCACGATGGCGTAGCTCTCGGCGGGAGCTTTCCAGATCTATACTCGGTTGAAGATTTCGAGCACCGGAGCACCGTCGGCGGCCACCGGAAGAAGTACGGACGGACGACCTATTTCTCACACGCCGCTCTGGTTCGGGAAGAAGAAGAAATTCTTGGTCGGTTTAATGATGATGAAGAAGAAGAAAGTATTTATACTCAAACAACAGAAATAAATCGGGTTCAGCTAAAACCGGTTTTCTGAGACAGAAGGAATGTGCCACTCGAATACTATAGGGGTACTACTCGGGTACAACAAGGGATACTCGAGTACAAGAAAAGGACTACTCGAGTAGTAAGGTGACTACTCGAGTACTCGAAAAGAACTACTCGAGTAGTAAGATCACTACTCGAATACATGAAAGGACCTACTCGAGTGCCAGACAACTACTCGAGTACTCGGAAGGAACTACTCGAGTAGTAAGGTAACTACTCGAGTATAAGAAGAGACCTACTCGAGTACTTATAAGGAAGCTACTCGAGTACTCGAAAAGAACTACTCGAGTAGTAAGACAACTACTCGAGTACAAGAAGTGACCTACTCGAGTACTTATAAGGCAGCTACTGTAATGCCCCGAAACTCAAAAGAGCGACGGGGGATGTTTTGGGCCAGTTTTGGGTTCTGGCTGTAGGCACACGGCCTGGGACACGGGCGTGTCCCAGGGCGTGTCAAGCTTGTGTCGACACTCAGCCGGTGGAGTCGACATTTTGCTCTCGACATTGTGTCGAGACTGGGCACACGGCCTGCGACACGGGCGTGTCGACCCGTGTCGACACTCAGCCCGTGAAGTCGACACTCTGCGCTCGACGAAGTGTCGAGACATGGCACACGACCTGCAACATGGGCGTGTCGCAGGGTGTGTCGACCCGTGTTAACACTCGTCCCGGGAAGTCGACATTTTGCTCGACGAGGTGTCGAGACAAGGCACACGGCCTAGGACACAGGCGTGTCCAAGGCCATGTCGTCAGGTCAACGATCTTCGCTCGACGAAGTGTCGAGTGTCGAGACCGTGTACACGACCTGAAGCCTAAGCGTGTTGAGGTGATACGGGCAAGGACACAGGCATGTCCTAGAACCCGTGCAGTGCTCAGGTTATTTTCGGGGAAAAACGATGGGGGTACACGGCCGGCCACACGACCGTGTCAGGTGGAACACGGGCGTGTCAGGTTGAACACGAGCGTGTTCGATACCCGTGTGTTGTTCCAGGAGAGTCGATTTTGACGGCGAATGAGGCACACAGCCCTGGACACGGGCGTGTGCCAGGCCGTGTGCGTTCCAGATTGGGCATTTCAGTCCCTAATCAAAGCCGTTCGTTTCTTTATTTTGGGATCCAACGGCTGGGGGTTGTTCCTGATGAGATATACCCGAGATTGGACTTAGAAACCCTCACTTTTCATGAGTTCTTATCTTTCTAAAACTTAGAGAGAGAGGAGAGCCAAGGAAGGGAGAAGAAGCTAGATCCGGCCATTGGAGGAGCTTCGAAGCTCCAAATCGCGAGCCGACTCCGGATCCATGGAGGCGAAGAGAGTGCGGTGCTTTTCATCCGCTTACTTTTCCATGGTGCCGAAGAATAACGCAAGTGTAACGATTCTCTTATTGAGCATGAGTAGCTCTCATTCTTTGCATAGGAAGCCCGCTCTCGCGAGTTTGCGGTGAGTTGGAGGCGTTCCTTCGGGTAGATATGTGAAGTCCCCGTTGTTTAGAGTCCGTAAGCGAGAACGGACATAGGCATGATGTGTGAAGCCTACCCGGACATGTTGGTCTGGATCGGTGATGTTGCATTGCATAAATGCCGGAGAAGACTCCGTGTTATTGGTTGTTTTTCGGGTTTCTACACGGTAGATTGCAACAGGGAGCCTTAGGGATTAACCCTAAGGTGCACCCAAAAAACTGGGCTGATGCGTGATCTTGCCAACATGGAGGCCTGAGAGCCAACTTGAACATAACCGAGTTATGTGAAATTGTGTGACGAAAATGGGACTCGGGAGAAGTTTGACCTGTGCATATGGCTTAAATTGTCGTTGCGACGTGAGCACGGGTTAGATGGAACCGTACCCATTTCTATGTCGTTCTGGTTAAAGATACCTAAGGTTACGTGGCACTTGCCGTTGGCATAGATGAGAGTCTTCAGCGGTCTATGGATTAAATTGTCGTGACCCATGCCGGGAAGACAAATTGCTCATATGTTTGGCCGTCAAAGTGACGGTGGTGGGTCCGGAATGTCTATGGCTTTAACTGACGTGACATCGACCGGTTCACCGAGAATGTGCCCTGAGTGCACGGGGTATGTGGCCGATTGAGCCTACGTCTGTGATGAAATGAATATTATTATATTTCTCGCTTGTGCTAATAAAATTGCAGGGAAGGAGCATCGCCGCCCCGAGTCGGGGGCGGGATCGTTATAATTTGGTCAGCATTGCTGACCGTTGCCTTTTTGTTTTGGCACCGTGCGGTGGTTATGTTGCTTGCAGGTGCTGCTGGACCAAGCGGTCAATAGCAGGCTAAAGCCCAAACTGCGAAGCAGGCCCTTGAAGGCCTATTTGGAGTGTTCACTGCTTTATTCATGTATGACCGGCCTGCGTGCCGTGGTTTGAAAATCATGTAACATTAAGTGAACCATTTTGTAAGGCCTTAAGGCCAGTACTGGTGTATGTACTTCATTCCCGGTTGGCTATTCTAGTGGACATTCATGCTTTAGTGCTGGGTTCTTTATTTCAACTTATAAACTGCTTCCGCTAGAATTCTCTGTGTAGGACGTTATGATTAGTTGGATGGTTTCCATTGAGCAACCACCCAGTCTGTCTGTAGTATATGGCGTCGGGCCCCGGCTGGACCTACTGCTATATGCTATGCGACGGATAGGGGGTGTTACAATTTGGTATCAGACTACTGGTTTTGGTCGGGCTTAAACTGAATTCGTGGACGAATTCTTTTTAAGGGGTGGTGAGCACATTGTGTGCGTCATCGTTATAACGGTAAAAGAACCCATGAATGTCCACATAGGAATGAAAATACACGTGTTTGAGGAACCTGCGTGTTCCTATACTTGCTGTTTGTAATTTTATTTGGTCGCTTAATGGTGTTTTGTACCACTATAGGTGACCGGAAGTGGTGCTGGACCGCCAGAATGTCCGGTTTCTGAGGAGCATAGTGCACTCGGTGAGGTGTTTGAGACTCCTCCTTCGTATGAAACCGTTAGAAGGATCGTAGAAGCGGTGTTCGCTGTGACGGGTGCACAGCTTGGAGGGAATGTACAACCCCGCGCCCCTATTGTGGCTTCAACGCCGGTGGGCGTGATGCAGCGGATGACCTTTGGTAGACCATCGGGGCAGCAGCTGAATATGCATTTAGTGCAGGGAGCGCACACAGTTAAGGAATATTTGCAAGCATTTCTTATGATAAGTCGCTACCCATGCTTTGAGTTGGATAACGAGCAAGCTATAGTCGATAGATTTTATAATGGCCTGCGTGCCGAGTTACGAGTTCTACTGCTAGGACCAAAGTTATTGGGATTCCGAGCCTTGGTGGAATCAGCTAGATCTTTGGAGGCAGATTTGAGGAAGACCCTCTCGATGCCAGCGACCTTGGTATCGAACTATACAAACCCCATAAGAGCTGCATCCGGCAGAATGCTGGAGAAAGGGGCTATGAAATCGACTAGTAAAGCTACTTACACTTGTCATACTTGTGGAAAGAAAGGGAACTTTGCCCGAGACTGTTGGAATGGTGCTCGGAAGGGTAAGAAAGCTATGTCAGGAGCAGTCAAGGATGTTAGTGCAAAGGAAACGGCATAAAAAGTGCCGAACACCTCAAAGTCTGTATATCGAAAGTGGTACAAGAAGGCTAGGACTTTGGGTCTAGTCCCTCCTTTCAGTGCTTCGGGGGCAACTACAAGCCAAACCCCGGGAGCATGTTACAACTGTGGGGAGCCGGGGCATTATGCCTGTGAGTGCCTAAAACCCTGGAGGAAGCACGCCGTCGTGACGACATGTATGGTTTAAAGATAGTTTTGCCTTAAACACTTGTCGCCCTTGTGCATGTTAGCTTAGAACTACTAGTGCTAAGCCTTGTTATGACTTTACTTTATCTGCGAGAGCACCGTTCGTTTAGGGAGCTTCGCATTCCTTTATTAGGAATTATATTATGCGTCGGAGTACCTCCTTCGATGGTAAGAGACAAATTGGACGCGTTATAGTCCAATGGTGCTCATTGTGCGCGGGTAGAATTTGTTGCGCTTAGTTTTGGATTGGGAATCAGGAGTACGATCTGCGCGCGTCGTTACTTCCATTGGTGGACGTTATAGTTGGCATGGACTGACTCTCGGAGCAGCAAGCCTATATAGATTGCGGTAGCAAGGAAGTCAAGCTGGGAGCAAGTCGTGAGACGACCCTTACGAGCTCGAAGAGGTCGAGCAAGACATTGGTGTCTGCTCTTCAGGTGGTGAAGGCGGTTTGTGCTGGTGTATAGCTGTTCTGTACACTAGTGGAGGTTGCAAAGCCGAAGCCCGCGTTGGTTAATATTTCAGTGGTATCAGAGTACCCTAAGAGATCTTCCTGGAGCCTCGCCTCGACGGGAGATAGATTTCATGTTTGAGCTAGTACCAGGTGCAAAGCCTGTGTCACGCTCTCCATATCGGCTAGCGCCTAAGGAAATGGCGGAGCTGAAGGTGCAACTTCTAAAAGTTGTTGGAGTAAGGGTATGTGCGTCCAAGTCCTTCGCCTTGGAGCGCACCGACCCTCTTTATTAAGAAGAAGGACGGAAGCTTGAGGCTATGTATTAATTTTCGGGAGCTCAACAAGTTGACGGAAAAGAACAAGTACCCAATCCCAAGGATCGATGATCTTTGTGATCAGTTGTTCGAGCCAACGGCGCACTCTAAATTAGTTAAGGGAGAGTGATATCCCTAAGATAACGTTCAGTACAGGATACGGGTGCTATGAGTTTACGGTCATGCCGTTTGGGCTGACTAATGCGCCGTCAGTGTTCATGGATTTGATGAACAGGACCTTCCGGGAGTACTTGTACCATTTTGTGATCGTCTTCGTCGACGATATTCTGGTGTACTCGCAGAGTAAGGAAGATCACTTCAAGCATCTTCTTTTGGTTTTGGAGACGCTAAGGAGGAATCAGTTGTATGCCAAGCTCTCGAAGTGCGAGTTTTGGTCATCCTCAGTGGCGTCCTCGGTCTTATAGTGAGTGAGGAAGGTATTGCAGTGGATCCGGCAAAGATTGTTGTGATGCGGAAGTGGCCTGAGCTTTATACGGTAGCAGGAGTTCGGAGCTTTCTGGGGCTTGCCGGCTAATACAGGCGCTTCGTTGAGAACTTCTCGCGGATAGTGTTACCCCTCACTACTGTGACGAGAAAGGAGCAGAAGTTCTTTTGGACGCCGGAGTGCGTGCGAGCTTTTGAGGAGTTGAAATGTTGGTTGACCACGGTGCCTGTGCTGACTTCGCCGAGTGGGACCGAAGGCTATGAGATTTAATAGCGATGCTTCGGGCAGCAGTTTGGGTTGCGCGCTACTGCAACACGAAAGTGTAATAGCTTATGGCGCGAGAGAGACAAAAGTGCACGAGAGGAACTATCCGGTCCATGACTTGTTGTTAGTGGCCATGAGTTTAGCCTTAAAGCTGTGGAGGCATTATTTGTACGGTATGAAGATGGATATCTACGCCGGTCACAAGAGCGTGAAGTATCTGATTGGTCAGAAGGATCTAAATTTGCAGCAGCATAGATGGATGGAGTTCTTGGGAGACTATATATTCAAGATCCACTACGTGCCTGATAAAGGGAATGCGGTTGCTGACGCGTTGAGTCGCCGAGCCCCAGCTCAAGCCAATTGGCTATCGATGCATGATGAGCGGTTGGTGTGGGAGTGGGAGGCGTTGGAAATTGTTTGTGTGGATAGGCAATTAAGTGCTGAAGCAGTACTGAATTGGACTGAAGTTCAATATGACCTGGATGATCGGATTCGGCAGGTTTTGGATTTGGATGTCCATATGAAGCAGTTCGTGGTAGAAGCTCTGGATGAGTCAAATTCTCAATTCGTTGTGGTGGACGGATTGCTTGGGAAAGTCGGTCGTCTGTGCGTCCCAAGTGTGAGAAATTTGCGGGTGGAATTGTTGTACGAGGCACACCATACTAAGTACTCAATTCACCTGGGAAGCATGAAGATGTACCGCGATGTAAAAAAACTATTTTGGTGACCGGGTTTGAAGAAAGATGTGGCACTCTACGTAGTGAAGTGCCAAACTTGCGCCTTGGTGAAGGCGGAATGCCAAAAGCCGGGAGGATTTCTTAAGCCCTTGCCTATGCCGGAGTGGAAATTAGACGACATCTCTATGGACTTTGTGCACGGTTTGCCAAGGTCGCAAAAAGGGGAACGACGCCATTTGGGTGGTCATAGATCAGTTAACGAAGGTGTCGCATTTCATTCCACATAGGAAGGATGAACCGGTGGAGAAGTTAGCAAAACTATAGGTGGATAATATAGTACGGCTTCACGGTGTGCCCCGCCGCATCGTGAGGCACCGAGATGGGCTGAGTGGAGGCATGTGCAACAAATGTTGGGGAAAAAGTTAAAATAGAACTATGGAAAGCATGCTCCGCATGTGTGTCTTGGATTTTGTGAAGACCACTTTTATTTGGTGGAGTTCGCATACAACAACAGCTACCAAACGAGTATTCAAATGACGCCCTTCGAGGCCCTATATGGTAGAAAATGTAGCACGCCGTGGTCCTGGCTGGAAACGGGTGAGTCAAGTTGTATAAGCGATTCGAAGTGGAGGATGTTACTTTGTTGATGCGAAGCATTCAGGAGAGGTTGCTTATCGCTTAGGACCGGCAAGCGAAGTACTATAATGCCAAGCACAGGAACGTGGAGTTCGCCGTGGGCAACTATGTGTACTTAAAGATCAAGCCGTTCAAGGGTGTCTCGCGGGTGCGGTGATTGGAAAAGCTAAACCCGAGGTACCTTGGGCCGTTTGAGGTTCTGAAGCGGGTTGGTGAAGCATGCCTATCAATTGAAGCTTTCAGTAGAGCTTAATGGTCTACATGATATATTCCATATTTCGGTGCTACAGAAGGCGGTGCAAGAGCCTACGCGAGTGATCGCGGTCGATCAAGCCCCGGTTGATAGTGGATTGACGACGAAAGTAAAGCCAGTGCGGATTGAGGACTCAGAGGTCAAGCGGCTACGCAATAAAGAGATCTGGATGGTCGAGGTCCGGTGGGACAATTGCGGTCGTGAGGAGCTCTCTTGGAAGCGAGAGCAGACTATGCTTGACGAGTATCCGTAATTATTCCGCTCAGGTACAAATTTTGGTTTTGTACATGTCTTTCCTTTATATAATTTCGTGGACGAATTTCTTTTAAGAGGGGGAGAGTTGTAATGCCCCGAAACTCAAAAGAGCGACGGGGGACGTTTTGGGCCAGTTTTGGGTTCTGGATGCAGGCACACGGCCTGGGAAACGGGCGTGTCCCAGGGCGTGTCAAGCTTGTGTCGACACTCAGCCGACGGAGTCGACATTTTGCTCTCGATATTGTATCGAGACTGGGCACACAGCCTGCGACACGAGCGTGTCGCAGGGCGTGTCGACCCGTGTCGACACTCAGCCTGCGAAGTCGACACTCTGCGCTCGACGAAGTGTCGAGACATGGCACACGGCCTGCGACACGGGCGTGTCGTAGGGCGTGTCGACCCGTGTCGACACTCGTCCCGGGAAGTCGACATTTTGCTCGACGAGGTGTCGAGACAAGGCACACGACCTTGGACACGGGAGTGTCCAAGGCCGTGTCGTCAGGTCAACGATCTTCGCTCGACGAAGTGTCGAGTGTCGAGACCGTGTACACGGCCTGGAGCCCAGGCGTGTTGAGGTGACACGGGCAAGGACACGGGCGTGTCCTAGAACCCGTGCAATGCTCGGGTTGATTTCGGGGAAAAACGATGGGGGTACACGGCCGGCCACACAGCCGTGTCAGGTGGAACACGAGCGTGTCAGGTTGAACACGGGCGTGTTCGATACCCGTGTGTTGTTCCAGGCGAGTCGATTTTGACGGCGAATGAGGCACACAGCCCTGGACATAGGCGTGTGCCAGGCCGTGTGCGATCCAGATTGGGCATTTCAGTCCCGAATCAAAGCCGTTCGTTTCTTTATTTTGGGATCCAACGGCTGGGGGTTGTTCCTGATGAGATATACCCGGGATTGGACTTAGAAACCCTCACTTTTCATGAGTTATTATCTTTCTAAAACTTAGAGAGAGAGGAGAGCCAAGGAAGGGAGAAGAAGCTAGATCCGGCCATTGGAGGAGCTTCGAAGCTCCAAATCGCGAGCCGACTCTGGATCCACGGAGGCGAAGAGAGTGTGGTGTTTTTCATCCGCTTACTTTTCCATGGCGCCGAAGAATAACGCAAGTGTAATGATTCTCTTCTTGAGCATGAGTAGCTCTCCTTCTTTGCATAGGAAGCCCGCTCTCGCGAGTTTGCGGTGAGTTGGAGGCGTTCCTTCGGGTAGATATGTGAAGTCCCCGTTGTTTAGAGTCCGTAAGCGAGAACAGACATAGACATGATGTGTGAAGCCTACCCGGACATGTTGGTCTGGATCAGTGATGTTGCATTGCATAAATGCCGGAGAAGACTCCGTGCTATTGGTTGTTTTTCGGGTTTTCTACACGGTAGATTGCAACAGGGAGCCTTGGGGATTAACCCTAAGGTGCACCCGGAAAACTGGGCTGATGCGTGGTCTTGCCAACATGGAGGCCTGAGAGCCAACTTGAACATAATCGAGTTATGTGAAATTATGTGACGAAAATGGGACTCGGGAGAAGTTTGACCTGCACATATGGCTTAAATTGTCGTTGCGACGTGAGCACGGGTTAGATGGAACCGTACCCATTTCTATGTCGTTCTGGTTAAAGAGACCTAAGGTTACGTGGCACTTGCCGTTGGCATAGATGAGAGTCTTCGGCAGTCTATGGCTTAAATTGTCGTGACCCATGCCGGGAAGACAAATTGCTCATATGTTTGGCCGTCAAAGTGTACGGGGTGTGTGGCCGATTGAGCCTACGCCTGTGATGAAATGAATATTATTATATTGCTCGCTTGTGCTAATAAAATTGCAGGGAAGGAGCATCGCAGCCCCGAGTCGGGGGCGGGATCGTTATAATTTGGTCAGCATTGCTGACCGTTGCCTTTTTGTTTTGCCACCGTGCGGTGGTTATGTTGCTTGCAGGTGCTGCTGGACCAAGCGGTCAATAGCGGGCTAAAGCACAAACTGCGAAGCCGGCCCTTGAAGGCCTATTTGGAGTGTTCACTGCTTTATTCATGTATGACCGGCCTGCGTGCCGTGGTTTGAAAATCATGTAACATTAAGTGAACCATTTTGTAAGGCCTTAAGGCCAGTACTTGTGTATGTACTTCATTCCTGGTTGGTTATTCTAGTGGACATTCATGCTTTAGTGCTGGGTTCTTTATTTCAACTTATAAACTACTTCCGCTAGAATGCTCTGTGTAGGACATTATGATTAGTTGGATGGTTTCCATTGAGTAACCACCCAGTCTGTTTGTAGTATATGATGTCGGGCCCCGACCGGACCTACTGCTATATGCTATGCGACGGATAGGGGGTGTTACAGCTACTCGAGTACTCAAAAAGAACTACTCGAGTAGTAAGGCAACTACTCGAGTACAAGAAGAGACCTACTCGTGTACTTATAAGGTAGCTACTCGAGTACTCGAAAAGAACTACTCGAGTAGTAATGCAACTACTCTAGTACAAGAAAAGACCTACTCGAGTACTTATAAGGAGCTACTCGAGTACTCGAAAAGAACTACTCGAGTAGTAAGACAACTACTCGAGTAGAAAAAGAGACCTACTCGAGTACTTATAAGGCAGCTACTCGAGTACTAACCGATTATTTGCATGAACAGTACACCTACACGAGACACAAGAATTTCACTCGAGTCAAGCCTTGCAGGAAAACAATTTCTTTACAAATGTAACATTTTGATCAAACTATATGAATGAATAGAAAAAGACATTTTTGAATAATACTATGATATTAAAATAATCATACTTATATATTTTTGAACAAGGAAACTACGAGATCAAAACAGAGGCCCAAATGATCGCCGAATTAAACGAAACTCACGCCGTAGGCGAATTCCGACGCTACGAACACAACGACGAAGTCAAAACCAAAATCCGATGAGGCATTCCTGAAATATTATTCTTCAAAATATACGGCAAACATAAACAATCAAAAACTTCAATCGCGTGCCGAGACTCAAAAATGCTCGGATTGCGATGAAACTTGACGAGCAAGCCCAAAATTACATAACTTAAATTCCAAATGCAAAATTTTCCCATCACAACAAGGATTCGGCCGACTCGACCGCACAGACGCGAAAATGCCTTAACGACATTGCGTCGTCAACTCGACGTTAAAAGTAATGCCACGACGTCATAAATATAACGTTGCCCATTCAAATAAAATCATCGAAAAAAATCGGGGGCGTTACAGTCACTCTCCCAAAAAAGAAGTTTTGTCCCGAAACTTAATACAACTCCAAAACCAAACTAAAACTATAAAATCCAACATGGCTGAAAACATAAAGACATACCCAAAATTATGAGAAGAGGTGCAGATGAGATTCCCTCATCGCCGATTCCAATTCCCATGTCCCGCTCTCGACGTCTTGATTTCTCCAAAGAATCTTGACCATAGGGATGGTCTTTCTCTGCAACACACGCTCTTGAGAATCCAGAATGTGAATAGGTTCTTCCACGTACGTAAGGTTGGGCTGAATCTGGGGTATCGAGTCGAGGACTTGACGATCATTACGAACACACTTCCGCAACTGGCTCACATGAAACACATCATGGACACCAGGGAAGGTTGCAGACAACTCCAGCCTATAAGCTGACACTCCGATGCGCTCAAGAATCTGGAAAGGTCCCACATACCGGGGGTCTAACTTGTGGTTCCTTCCAAACCTTTTAACGCCAGACATCGGAGAAACCTTCAGAAAAACCAAGTCTCCAACGACAAACTCCAGATCAATCCTTCGTTGATTGACATACCTCTCGTAGCGCTCTTGAGCCACACAGAGCTTTTCTCGAATATGAGTCACGACACAATTCATCTCCTCAAGGGCTTCCGGACATAGCAACGGTTTCTCACCGACTTCAGCCAAAAACAAAGGAGTTCTACATCGCCTCCCATATAAGGCCTCAAATGGGGCCATCTGCAGAATCTCTTGATAACTATTATTATAAGCAAACTCCATGAGTCTGAGACGCTCATCCCAAGCACCACCATGATCCAAAATATAACACCTGATCATGTCCTCTACGATCTGATTTACTCTTTCTGTCTGACCGTTCGTCTGCTGATGGTAGGCGGTGGAATACCTTAAATCGGTACCCAACCCCTCCTGTAAACTCTTCCAAAAGCGAGACGTAAATCTGGAGTATCGATCTGATACAATGCTAACATACACTCCATGTAATTTTATAACCTCTTCAAGATATAGCTCGACTATCTTCTTCATCGAATACCCAATCTTAAACGGGACAAAGTGAGCACACTTTGTCAATCTGTCAACTATCACCCAAACAGAGTCGTGCCCACGGGGAGATTTTGGTAGACCGGTGATAAAATCCATTGAAATACTCTCCCATTTACAACTTGGAATATCAAGCGGTGTCAATTTACCACCAGGCCTTCTATGATCAGCCTTAACATGCTGATACTTATAACATTCTGATACAAACTTCGCGATATCATTCTTCATCCCTGACCACCAAACAATTTGCTTTAGAT
Source organism: Platanthera guangdongensis (assembly GCA_039583875.1). Taxonomy (NCBI): domain Eukaryota; kingdom Viridiplantae; phylum Streptophyta; class Magnoliopsida; order Asparagales; family Orchidaceae; genus Platanthera; species Platanthera guangdongensis. The sequence continues at coordinate 158,606,286 of CM077147.1, read as the reverse complement.
CCTTATACATCTTAGTGTAACCAGGGTAGTAGGCTACACTGGAACCATGAGCTTCAACACAGATCTTAGCCCGAATATCGTCGAAGGCGGGGACACAAAATCTACCCCGATACTTCAAGGTGTCCAACTCATCCACAGAGAAATCAGGTAACTCTCCCTTCACAGTTCTATTCCGGAGGTGTAACAAATCCGGATCATCCTTCTGATGTGCTCGAGTAAGGGAAATCCAAGAGGGTTCTTCTGCTTCTAGACTAGCAGGCACAATACTACTCCCAACCTCAATATCCATCAACAAAAATTCTTCTACCAAGGACTGTACCGATAGGTTAAAAATTTTAGAGGTCTTTCTACTCAAAGCATCGGCTACTACACTGGCCTTTTCTGGATGATAAAGAATCTCCACTTCATAATCAGCCACATATTCTAACCACCGATGCTGGCGCAGATTTAGTTCCTTCTGAGTGAAGACATACTTCAAACTCTTATGGTTCATATAGATTTTGCACAACGCTCCATACAATAAGTGTCGCCACAGCTTCAGCGCATAAATAACGGCACCAAACTCCAAATCATGCATAGGATAGTTCCTCTCGTGAATCTTTAGTTGCCTCGATCCATAAGCGATCACCTTACCATCTTGCATTAAAACACAACCAAGTCCGATATGTGATGCATCAACGTACACAACATACTCAACTCCTTCAGTAAGTAAGGTTAAAATTGGAGCAGTACATAATCTCTTCTTCAGTCCCTGAAAAGCCTCTTCACACTTATCACTCCAAATAAATGCAGTATTCTTCTAAGTAAGTCTAGTTAGAGGAGCATACAATACAGAAAATCCTTCCACGAATCTTCTATAATAACCAGCCAGGCCTAAGAAGCTCCTAATCTCCTTAGGTGTAGAAGGTCTCTCCCATTCCATCATAGCAGAAATCTTGGTCGGGTCTACAAAAATACCGTCCTTGCTTACAACATGACCCAGAAAGGACACCTGAGGTAGCCAGAACTCACATTTGCTCAACTTCTTATATAGCTTATGCTCCCTTAGGGTTGACATGACCGAACGCAAATGCTGAGTATGCTGCTCAACATTGCGGGAATACACCAAGACATCATCTATAAACACAATAACGAATCGGTCCAAGAAATCCTTAAACACCCTATTCATCAAATCCATGAAAGCAGAGGGTGCATTGGTTAAACCGTAAGACATCACCAAAAACTCATAATGTCCATGCACGAATGAAACACGGTTCGGGGAATGTCTGCCTCACGAATTCTCAATTGGTGGTAGCCTGAGCGAAGATCGATCTTTGAAAATATCGAGCTACCATGCGACTGATCGAACAAATCATCAATCCTTGGCAGGGGATATCTATTCTTAATGGTTACCTTGTTCAATTCCCTATAATCGATGCAAAGCCTCATCGATCCATCTTTCTTCTTGACGAACAAAACAGGAGCACCCCATGGAGAAGAACTTGGTCTAATAAAACCACACAGTAACTCATCGAGCTGAGTACGCAACTCATCCAACTCACGCGGAGCCATACGGTACAGTGCTTTGGCAATAGGACGAGTACCTGGCTCGAGGTCTATCACAAACTCTATCTCCCTTTCAGGAGGAAGTCCTGGAAGACTATCAGGAAAGACATCTGGAAACTCTCACACCACCGAGACATCCTCAAGACGTGGTGTAACAAAAGTTGTTTCTAGAGCAGAAATAGAAATAAAAAATGCCTCGCAACTAGACTCTATAGCACGACAAGCACATACCGTAGAAATGACAGGGGAAACTCTGTCCTGAAATCCATAGACGCTCATAGGTTGTCCGTCATCCATCTTGAAATCCAGTCGCTTAGCCTTGCACTGGATGACCGCATCATACTTGGACAGCCAGTCCATGCCCAAAATCACGTCGAAATCAACCAGATCTAAAATCATCAGATCCGCAAAGGCCAGAAAATTGACAAGATAAATAGGGCATCTCAGAGCTCCTTGATTATATATCACCAAATCACCAGAAGGGAGCTTGACATTGAAGGAGTCTCCTAATTGACCCAAACCCAGGCGATGTTTATCAACAAACCTCCGGGCCACGAAGGAATGGGTGGCACCCGAATCGAAAAGAACGCGCGCCCACCTATTCCGCACCTTAAACTCCCCTGATATCACTTGCGTAGAGGTTTGGGCTTCCTCGCTGGTCATCACGTTCAGCTTTCCTTTTCCTTTATCCAGGTTCGGTGGCGGCGACAGAGCTCGAAGTGGGGCAGGATGCAGTGGGGGCTGAGCCTGGGGGCACGAAGGCTTCTGGTGTCCCTTCTGCCCGCATTAGAAGCAAATCCTTTCCTTCATCCAGCACATACTCACATCATGACCCTTCCTTACACAGAATGAGCACACTAGCTCTCCCTTGGGTGCACCTTGGATGACGTGCACCTGCTGCTGCTTCAGGGTGGCAGTCCTCTTGAAACATCTTTTGTAAGGGTGGCCGGGAAGACTTCAGAAACTAGACACTTCCTTACTTTTCTTCTTCGAAGAAAGGCTAGATGCCCTGCATCTACCATCCTCAACACCTTTCCTTTTCTCCTTCCTCACCACAGCACCGTGGTTCTTAGAGTTGTCAATCGCCTCCACTTTCAAAGTGGCTTCCACTGCTTCAGCATAACTTTCAGCTCAGTAAGCGCATGCCAACTGCTGAACATCGCTTCTTAGTCCTCTAAGGAAACACTTCACTCTACCCTCCTCAAAAGCTACCAAATCAGGAGCAAACCTACTCAGTTTGCTAAACTCAATCTCATACTCACTCACGGTGAGCTGTCTCTGCTTCAAATACAGAAAGTTATTCATCAGACGGTCCTGCTCGACCAAGGGTAGAAACGTTTTCAGCAGAATCTTCTTAAAAGATTCCCAAGAACATCCTTCCTTCAGACCCTCTCTTTCCCAAATCCACCAACTCTTTTCCAGGCCTTTTAACTGATAGGCTGCAATCATCACCTTCTGGGCTTCTAGAATTCCGGAATACGAAAACATCTCCTCGATGGAGATGATCCAATCGTCTATAATCAGAAAGTCGGCACTCTCGTCGTAGGTGGGAGGTCCCAACTGCTGGAAGTGCAATATGAAATTCATTTCCGGTGGTATCGCCATCGGGGGAACCAGAGGAACAGGGGTATCAGGCACAGCTTGGCCCAAGGCAGGCTCTTGCACTAAAGGTTGCTGAGCGGGAACGACAGACAACAGAGACTCAATTTGCGATTGCATCGCAACTAATTGCCTTGATAGAGCCTCGTTGCTCTGACGCAGACCCTCAATAATCGCATCACTTTGAGCACCTGATGACTCACCCTCCGATTGGGGAGTCGACCTCGTCGTAGGACGCTTTGGAGGCATTAAAAAAGCAAACAGACAACTCATCAAAATCCTAGCTTACAACAAAGCCACTCAACTACTTCAGACCATACTTATAAGACACTTGCTTATGCTGCAACTTGCTCTGAGATTTTATAATGATGTTATGTCCTACTTAGGATGATATCCGCTCATCCTATTGACTCATGTGCCTATGACATGAATGCATGTATTCTTTATTCTTATTTAAAATAATGTGTGTACATGTGTCATCATGTAGACCTTAACTTAGCACACGTGCTTATGCGATGATATGCAATGTATGCTGTGCTATGCATTCTAAAAAGTCCTAATGCATGTTATGAGCGGCGTACACATGAAATGTTATGCATCCCATACTACATAACATCGCATGCAACGAGAAAAGAAAACGTGATAATGGGCACCCATGTGATGGTGGTTATGCATCCCATACTACATAACTGTCATATGTTGTCACCTATGGTGGATCCATATAAAAACACATATTATGCATCCCATACTACATAATATGCCCATTATACTTCTTATCATGCTATGAGTGTAGTGACTATGCTTCGGCTAAGGAGTACTGATGATACATCGGTGTGTGTATGAAATGTCACTAAACAACCTACATTAACAAGGAAAGGTTGCCCGACCAATTGTCAAGCAACCTCTCTCTGATACCAACTGACACAACCCGCATTTTCACCGCATATAATAACTTATCAGAGTAAGGGAAAATGCGCGTCATGATGCCACGTCAGTAGGGGATAACTGCGGATGCTCAGGCAGACACCTACTTAAACATGAAGAAAGATTCTTTCAGTTATTTTAAGGAAAATCAGCTAAGTGCAATAGTTAGACGTATCCCTCGACTTAGTGGCTCACTTAGTCCATGAATCAAAATATAGTTATACGCTGCAGAAAAATACTTGTTTAGATTGACTCAAACATCCTACATGAGTATAAACGTCCCCAAAGGACAACTCATGCTATGCAAGACTCTAAATTTATAATAGTAGTAAGAATAGCTTTTACGGTCGCCAAATATAACAAGTTAGAGTTTTTAAATTATGCAGTGCATGAAGTAATAGTAGTAGATTTTATTCTTAAAAATACCTAACATGCATTCCTAGCATAAATCATCCTAGAGAGCAAGCAATCCACATCCACATATAGAAAAACTAAGCAACTAGCAAGTATCAAAAAGTAACAATACTGTGGGCGTCAACAAACTGACACAAAGCCACATACAGAAAAGTTTGTCTGAACCAGTAACTAAATAAAAAATCAAACTATCTCGTTGAGATGAGGTAATAACCACTGCCAACACTGCCGCCCAGAAACTCCAAAACTAGCTCTGCTATCTGCTATTGCTCTGAACCTGAGGCATTCCAAAGACAAAACACCTCAGCAAGAAGGGACAAATGATGGCAGAAATTAATAAGCCCAAATAAACAAAGGTCAAAGGGGTACCAACCCAAGACCAACAGTACTAAAATAAAGTACAAAAAGAGGAACAAGTCATCATCATGAAGAAGAACTCTTACGTGATTCGTCACGTACAACAATAGTACACTAGACGCACGATGCTATAAGGTGACATAATGAATAATTCGTAAGGAAGAAATACAAATCCTTTATTAGGCACCTGTGGTCGACTTTACCCAAAAACACGGGCGAGGTGGTGACTCATGGACACACCACCCAAAAACACGGGCGAGGTGGTCACTCTTGGACACACCACCCAAAAACACGAATATAAAATCCGTCTAACTGCGAGGGAGTCTCATACTCTCCACCATACACCGCAGACATCCAAAAGCCGGGTAGACTCCCACAGGGCACTAATGAAGGAAACAACCACTGCGGAGGTGGAATCGTCCACTAACTACCGCAATCAAGAAACCCAAAGAAACCACAATACAAATATCTCGAGATTTGGCTCGACAGATTCTACTTGACATTACCAGATTCAAGACGCGGTTGATCAACCTCTAGGAGAAATTTACAATCCTAGATAAACTCTTACGCGTTTAATAACGAAAGGTAAGGCATTTATAGTCCTCATTAAGACACATCAGGAATGATTAAACATAACCAGACAAGATCGAACTTACCATGACAAAACCTTACAACATCATGTGATCGTTGAAATGGTTAATTATAACAATAATTTGGAAGAATAAGCGCAGAAAATTTTAAAGACATGAAAATATAGCCGTTACCATCAAATCGAACAAGGAGAAATGAGGGGAAACCACCACTTGCCTTGGTTTAATCAGAAAAGTCCATCGAATCACTCCACGTTGTAGATCAGGGCAAAAGGATGCGGGAGGAGTTAAAATCTGAACAAGAACGGCCGAAAAGGAGGTTAGGGCCGAAAAATCCTAACGAGAAATCTCTAGAAATGGGGAAGATATTACCACGATGGCGTAGCTCTCGGTGAGAGCTTTCCAGATCTATACTCGGTTGAAGATTTCGAGCACCGGAGCACCGTCGGCGGCCCCCGAAAGAAGTACGGACGGACGACCTATTTCTCACACGCCGCTCTGGTTCGTGAAGAAGAAGAAATTCTCGGTCGGTTTAATGATGATGAAGAAGAAGAAAGGATTTATACTCAAACAGCAGAAATAAACTGGGTTCACCTAAAACTGATTTTCCGAGACAGAAGGAACGGGCCACTCGAGTACTATAGGGGTACTACTCGGGTACAACAAAGGATACTCGAGTACAAGAAAAGTACTACTCGAGTGGTAAGGTGACTACTCGAGTACTCGAAAAGAACTACTCGAGTAGTAAGATCACTACTCGAGTACATGAAAGGACCTACTCGAGTTCCAAGCAACTACTCTAGTACTCGAAAGGAACTACTCGAGTAGTAAGGTAACTACTCGAGTACAAGAAGAGACCTACTCGAGTACTTATAAGGCAGCTACTCGAGTACTCGAAAAGAGCTACTCGAGTACTCGAAAAGAACTACTCGAGTAGTAAGACAACTACTCGAGTACAAGAAGAGACCTACTCGAGTACTTATAAGGAAGCTACTCGAGTACTCGAAAAGAACTACTCGAGTAGTAAGGCAACTAATCAAGTACAAGAAGGGACCTACTCGAGTACTTATAAGGCAGCTACTCGAGTACTCGAAAAGAACTTCTCGAGTAGTAAGGCAACTGTTCGTGTACAAGAAGAGACCTACTCGAGTACTTATAAGGCATATACTCGAGTACTCGAAAAAAACTACTCGAGTAGTAAGGCAACTACTCGAGTACAAGAAGAGACCTACTCGAGTACTTATAAGGCAGCTACTCGAGTACTAATCGATTATTTGCATGAACAGTACACCTACACGAGACGCAGGAATTTCACTCGAGTCAAGCCTTGCAGGAAAAACAATTTCTTTGCAAATGTAACCTTTTGATCAAACTATATGAATGAATAGTAAAAGACATTTTTGAATAGTACTATAATATTAAAATAATCATACTTATATATATTTTTGAACAAGGAAACTACGAGATCAAAACGGAGGCCCAAACGATCGCCGAATTAAACGAAACTCACGTTATAGACGAATACTGACGCTATGAACACAACGACGAAGTCAAAACCAAAATCCGACGAGCCATTCTCGAGATATTAATCTTCAAAGTATACGGCGAACATAAACAATCCAAAACTTCAATCACGCGCCGAGACTCCAAAAATGCTTGGATTGCGACGAAACTTGACGAGCAAGCCCAAAATTACATAACTTAAATTCCAAATGCAAAATTTTGCCATCACAACAAGGATTCGGCCGACTCGACCGCACAGACGCGAAAATGACTTAACGACATTGCGTCGTCAACTCGACGTTAAAAGTAACGCCACGACGTCATAAATATGACGTTGCCCATTCAAATAAAATCATCGAAAAAAATTGGGGGCGTTACAAAGGCTGATTTTGGGTGTGATACGACCGGATCTAGGTCTTAGACTGAACACAAGTTTTAGTCCTCAGAAAGACCTTTCAAACCGATGGTTACATGTTTTCATACAAGTCTTGTAGCCTCAGTAAAGTCCAGTCGAAGTTGCTGCACAATATCACTTAAGTGCACATTATTTTCAGGTTAGTGTATAATCAGATCTGGACTAGGTAGAAGGTGTAACAGGATGGTGTCTAGGTTTTGGTGAACTTAGTTTATTTGTGATCGTGATAAACAATTGGTTGATAGGATTCAGTTGTTAGGTCCTTAAGTAAACAAATGGTTTTGTGAAACATGTTTGTACAAACGGTTTGAAAGAGTTTAATAAACAAATGGTATGAGAAAATTTAGCGAACAAATGATTTGATACAATTTGGTTGTACAAGTGATATTCTTGTGAAATCTGGTAAGGATGTGCATGATTATATTCAGGAGAATGAAACATGGTTTGGAAGAGGGTGTGACGCCTGATAATTGCACGTGTAACCTATAGTTATGTTATCATGTTTGATGGATATGTGAAGTATCGTTATATTGTTGTGGTTATCATATGGAGTTATACTTGTTGTGAATGCTTGATAATGTGGAAAGGAATTGGTTGAGGTTAATGCATGGCCAGGTGATATGATGATTAATGGAATGTGTATAATAGTTCACTACTTAGAGTTGTGTCTCCCCACAGGTAGCAATGTGTGATTGGTATGTTGTATAAGGTGGCTTGCCACCTGTGTAAATGATGAACCCTTATGTGGTATGGAAATATGGAAGGGTTTTAGGTGCGTATGTGTTTGCCGCACTGGAATGATGTGTTGATAAGGGACTCAGTGTGGATCCCTTATGTGCTTTTGAGCACGAGATGTGAATAATAAAAAGGGACTCAGTGTGGAGCCCTTAAATGTGAAATTGCATGCGGCGTGAGTTGACACACGGTGTCATAATCCTGGGTTAAGGATAGTGTGGCAGGTATATGGGCTCGCAAGTCTTTGCACTAATGCTAGTTGACAGATAGACTTGGATGGTTGGGCCTTGGTCCTCGGTTCTTACTTCCCGAGGCACCCACCGTACCAGTTGACGGTTGGCCTTAGTCCTTTAGTGATACGTTCCCAGAGACACCTTTTGTGCCACGATGATAGGCCAGCATAGGGATACGTTCTTGGTGCATATCTATCCGAGACCCCTCTGAGTCGTAGTATGCATGTGAGCTCCGTTATTATGTTCTTAGCATTGAGGAGTACGAAGGCCTATTCTTGGTAGTGTGGATTCCCGCCTAGTAGTGGAGAAGCCCGCTCTACTGTCACCGTCTGGCCACGATAGATGATGCCAGAGAGGTTAGCTACCTACTCAAAAAGTGGGAACTACAAGTCTGTGTCGACATAGTAGTGTGTGTGTGTGCATGGGTGAGTCATCGCATTGCATTCATAACATTACATTGCATTACATATGCAAGATCCTTATCATATAAGTTTGTATGGACAATCTTATATGATGAATTACTTTACTGTTAAGCGGATCCTTAACTTATATGTCTGTATGGGCATTCATATAAGTTAAGTTACACTCATGTTGTAGATTTACATGCTTATTGGATTATTATGATTTGAGTAGAATTGCTAGACTAGAATGTTGATAAAATTATTATACATCACTGCTGTTACTACTCTTGTATTATATATATTCTCCACATGCTTGTACTACTGCTTATATATATATATATTGTACCCTTGTTCCTTTTCTCCGCCCGGTGCCTAAGAGTCACCGGGAGAGCGAATGTGATAGCCACTTAGCATTTATGACTAACAGTTACTATGTATTCCTTTTTAAAGGAAATCCCATAAATAGTGCAGCAGTAGGTTGTACAGGAGGGCAGCCAGGCTAAGGAGACAGGGCCTGATGTGACGTTACTATCGCTGTCGTCGATTACGGATGTGAGTCTTTGAGAGATTCTAGTTGCAGCACTTTGGGCAAAGTGTTGGGTCCATTGATCCTAATGGCTCTGATTTGATGATGTCAAACAGGACAATGAGATGCACACAGCTGTATTTGATGTGTGTGTAAGTTTATGTGTCCAGGATAGTCCTTGTGACAAAGTTTAGGCATGTAGACTCAAAGAAGTGTCTGGAAGGGCAGAAGATTTTCCTAAGTCCACAGGCATTGAGTGAAGTCTATTCAGTCAACGCCAGGTAAGTAAAATCGTTGAATTCTGCCCAGTTAGTCAAAGCCACAAAAATTCTGTGTAAAATTTTGACTATATCCACAGGCGTTGAGTGAAGCTTACTCACTCAATGCCATATGATAGAAAATCTGTGTGTGGTTTGGCGTTGAGTGTAGATTATTCACTCAATGCCATAAGGTAATCTGCCTAAGTAGTTAGGCGTTGAGTGTATCTTACCCACTCAACGCCATGAGACAGAAAATTTTGTCTAAGTAGTTAGGTGTTGAGTGTAGCTTACTCACTCAACGCCATGAGACAGAAAATCAGTCAAAGTAATTAAGCATTGAGTGTAGCTTACTCACTCAATGCCATGAGACAGAAAATCTCTCAAAGTAGTTAGGCGTTGAGTGATTCTTACTCACTCAATGCCATGGGGACATTTTATCGAGCTGAGCTCTAAGTACGTCGACCTGAGCCCTAAGTTTGTCGAACTAAGCTTTCACTGTTCGTCGAACTAAGCGTTCACCTTTCATCAAGCTGGGCTCTAGGTTCATCGAACTAAGTTTTGAGTTTGTCGAACTGAGTTCTGAGTTCGTCGAACTGAGCTTTGACTTGTCGTCGAACTAAGCTTTCACTTTTCGTCGAACTAAGCTTTCACTTTTCGTCGAGCTGAGTTCATAGTTCGTCGAACTGAGTTCTGGGTTCGTCGAACTGAGATTTCATTTTTCGTCAAACTGAGTACTGAGTTCGTCGAACTATGGCCCTAGTGAAGGCTGAATGTCAGAAACCTGATGGTTTCTTGAAGTCATTACCGATAATGAAGTGGAAGTTTGACTACATATCTATGCATTTCGTAAACGGCTTGCCAAGATCCCAGAAAGGGGATGATGTTGTTTGGGTAATCGTTGACTGTTTAATGAAGGTGTCACACTTCATTCCAAATAGGACGGATGAATCAGTAGAAAAGATAACAAAGCTTTATGTTGACAATATTGTACGATTGTAAAGTGTGCCCCGTAGCATCGTGAGTGACCGAGATGAGTGTTTCATGTCAAATGATTAGAGGTTTATTCATCAACTGTTGGGTACCAATCAGAAATTCAGCACGACCTTTAATCCTCAGATGGATGGTTAGATCGAGAGGGTAAACAGAATGATGGAAAATATGCTTTGTTTATGTGCCTTGGATTTCAGAAAGAGGTGGGAGGATCATCTCTTTATGATCGAGTTCGCCTACATCAATGGCTACCAAGCGAGTATTCAGATGGAACCCTTTGAGGCCTTATACGTAGGAAGTGTCATACTCCATCGGCTTGGGTAGAAACAAATGAATCGAAGATGTTTAAGCGTAAAGACATCAAAGATGCGAATTTGACGATGTGGTTAATTCAAGAGTGTCTGTTGATGGCCCAAGATATGCCATCGAAGTACTACAATGCCAAACACCAAAATGTGGAATTTGCGTTGGGTGATTGGGTGTATCTCAAGATAAAGTTATTCAAGGGCATATCTGGAATTGAACGCTTGAAAAAGCTGAGTCTGAGATACCTTAGACCATTTGAGATTATTAGACGGATTGATGAAGTTGTCTATCAGCTTGCTCTTTCTATAGATCTAAGTGGTTTGTATGATGTGATTCACATATTGGTATTGTGGAAGGCGGTGCAAAAGCCTGCACAAGTGGTTGCCGCAGATTAAGTACCGGTCAATAGTAGGTTGACGATGAAAATTAAGCCCATTCGAATCAAGGATGTGGAGGTCAAACAATTGTGGTCATGAGGAGCTGTCATGGGAGCGCGAGCAGACAATGCGAGAAGAGTTCCTTGAGCTGTTCTGTTGAGGTACATTATATATATTATACTTCTGTGTTGTTTCCTGTTAAGTGTAATTTTCGGACGAAATCTCTTAAAGGATGGGAGAATTGTAATGCCCCCAATTTTCCTGAAAATAATTGAAAGATGGTCACTGGAAGTTACCGCCAGACAGTAGAGCTAGCACCGGCAGTAGCCAATGAATTAATTCAAACATTATCTCTAGAAGGTACTGCCAGGCGGTATAGGTACCACATGGAGGTAGTGTGCCGCATGTCATGATGTATTGACGCGTCTATTGAGTGACAGGACGATGCTGGATGAGACCACCGCTGCCGCATAAGTTACCGCATGGCGGTAGCTATTTTAAAATGAAGTCTCAATTGAATATTGGACATCCACTCCTTAGGAGGTGGAGATCATGTGGCTGAGAGTATAGTCCAGATTGATAAATGACTGAGAGATTTAGTTTCAACTCATTCTCTCACTCATACTATATCTCTTGTACTTTGAGAAGAGAAGAAAGAAGAGAGAAGAAGAGAAATAAGAGGAAGGAGAAGGTTGAACCATGCCTAAGGAAGAGTTTGGGAGACATTCTTGTGATTAGGGTAGCAAGCCGAAGCTAGATCCATGGAGAGCAAAGCACTGCACTCATTTCCATCTAGATCAAGTGCATGATCATGACTCATAAAAGATCGACAAGGGTAACGATCTTCCTTCTTGGGCATGTGAAGTCCTTAATGTGGTATAATTGCATGAAGTCCCCCACTAATTTGTGGAGAGGAAGGGATTTTGATGGGTCAATACAAAGTATCCCTAGTAAAAATTGCATATAGAATCCGGAATCAAAGTACAAAATAGGTGTTGGGAATATTGCCCTCAATGTTCCCTAAATTTGAAGATGGAGGCACAATCAATATTAAGAGCATAATTGTATTTGATGTAGTTCAAGCTCAATGTGTGCTGGATGTTTCTTGGAACAAGTTTAGACATGTGGTCTAAGAGATTGTGACAGCTGGTCACAAGGTGGAAAGATAAAATTTAGTCCAAGTCCACAGGCGTTAAGTGAAACCAGTTCACTCAACACTAGATGACAAAAGCTGTGAGACAAGGCCAAGCAGTCAATTCCAAGGAGGAAGGGATAAATTTGAGGCAGAGACAGGAAGTGTTGAGTGAAGTCAACTCACTCAACGCCTCCACGCAGAGGAAATACAGCTAATTCCATAGGTGTTGAGTGAAGGCAGTTCACTCAACGTCTTAGCTCAAAAAGCACTAAGAGAAGTCTGCATAGTCAAAGCCAAGCTATTGACAAGCTGAAAATGTGTCTAAGTCCACAGGCGTTGAGTGAAGTCAACTCACTTAACGCTATACAACTAAAATCTTTGAGTAATACTCAGCCTGCCAAAGCCTAGGAATAAACTGGCAAAAATGTGGTCAAGTCCACAGGCGTTGAGTGAAGTCAACTCACTCAATGCCATACAACTAAAAGCTTTGAGTATGACTCAAACTGTCAAAGCCACAGAAAATCTGTGTAGATATTTGACTAAGTCCACAGTCATTGAGTGTAGCTTACTCTCTCAATGCCAAGTGACAGAAACATGTCTAAAGGCTTTGGCATTGAGTGAAGGTTGTTCACTCAACACCTAATGACAAAACAGTTTTCTAAGTGTTTTGGCGTTAAGTGAAGCTTACTGACTCAATTCCTAGTGATAGAAAGTCTGGCCAAGTGTTTTGGCATTGAGTGGAGCTTACTCACTCAACGCATAGTGAGAAAAAATCTATCAACGTATTTTGGCGTTGAGTGAAGCTTACTCACTCAACATCTAGTGACAGAAAATCTGTCTAAGTGTTTTGGCATTGAGTGAAGGTTGCTCACTCAACGCCTATACTAAGATGTTTTATTTTGGTCAAGTCCACAGATGCAGTGCATTTGTGGACTTGACCAACAAAGTCAGCAAAGTCAACAAAGTCAGTGCATTTCAAGTTCTTTGCGGGAAAGATGCAGTACACCTTTAATGGAACCGACGACGAGCTATTTGTCCTTATATGAAAAAGGAAGGTGGTAAAGTGACAATTAAGGCTGTGCCTCACAGTGCATAGATCCGTTGCTCGATTGAAGATAAAAGGAGCAGGATCAGATCGAGAAAAATAATCTTTTAGGGTTTGGTCTTTTTGCAAAGCGGCGGAACATCTTCGTCTTCCTCGCCATTCTTGCAGAGGTCAAGGCTGAAGTTCAAATTAACTAATTGATGACTAGTTTTAGTCATCCTTTTTAGGGGTAATTTAGTATTCAAAAAAGCCTAATTTTATTTATATTTTATGATTGTTATTTAATGTTTTAATGTTTCTCTACAATATTTTAATTCCTAGTATTATTAAGAGTTTTGATATAAAAATCTATATAGTCTTATTATGTGTGTCATGTTATTATGTTATGTTATGATATGTTTTAATTTTAATGTTGTAATATTTTTATTATTATTGTGTTAGAAATCTTTTTTTAACTTTGTTATGTTTTAAAATCTATATAGTCTTATGTTATTATTGTGACTAATCCATGATTGTCTATTTATAGGTTCAAAGTCCAAGCATGGAGCAGCCCACAATACACATTGATAAAAGCCTTCAAGCATGGTGCAGCCCGGCCACATATGGTGCAGCCCAAGCAGCTCTCCTAGCCAACCCGAGCCCCCTATGCAGCCCAAAGCAGCCCCATGTAGCCCCTCCCTCAAGAGCAGCCCACCTAGCCTCTACCCGAGCCCCCTATGCAGCCCAAGCAGCCTACCCGAGCCCCCTATGCAGCCCAAAGCAGCCCCATGCAGCCCCTCCCTCAAGAGCAGCCCACCTAGCCTCTACCCGAGCCCCCTATGCAGCCCAAGCAGCCTACCCGAGCCCCCTAAACAGCCCATTTAAGCCCACATGGCCGGCCACCCCTCTCTCTTTCCTTTATTTCTCTTGCCACCTTTTAATCAATTACATGCATCATAATATTCTCTCTCCCTTCCATTTATTGCATGCATACATTCATGCTTGGCCGGCCCCTCTCCTCTCTCCCCCCTTTTATTATTTTCTCCTCCATTTATTCCTCATGCATCCCCCACTCATCCTTTCTCTCTTATTAATTTCTCTATCCATGCACCTTGCCACCAATACATTGAACCCACCTCCTCTTTCCTCCCCCAAATTAAATAATGTGCATGCATCTTCTCCATCCTACATGGCCGGCCACCCCCCTTGCCCCCTCTTCTTCTTTCCATTCTAGAACCTTCCCCCTCATCTATAAAAAGGCACCATGGTCTCATGCTTGGTGGAGTTGGATTTTGGAGAGCAAGTGAAGTTCTAGTTCAAGAGAGTGCTTTCTTTTTGCTTACATGTTGTTAGTGTAATCCTTTCTTTTCAATTAGTGCAAGTTTTCTTTATAGCATAGTCTTGTCTTTTTTTTATTTTGTGTACTCTTTTTTTTTGTTTGCAAGTAATGAAATTCTCTTCTCTTTATTTTGTTGTTTCCTTTTGCAATATGCATAGCTAATCCCCTCTTAGCATTTGATCATGAGGATCCATGATTTGAAATGAGAATTATTTTTATTTCATAGTTTTATTTTTGCGTAATTCTACTCGGTCCTTCTTTGATTTATTTTGCGTCGACTCCGTATTTCCGGTATACGGTAGTAGGCTTATGATCTCATATTCGAGTAGCCGAGAGGCTCGTGGATGTGAAAGATCACTCAAAGAAGGAAGGAGTTGAACGCAACCCTAGAGATAGGACGACGTAAATCCTCCGGATTGGAGTCAAATCCAATAGTGCGGATCACCTCGATAATGCAACTTTAGGCTTTTTCGGTTTGTAAAGAGATTTCGATCGAAAAGTCTATAAGTTAGGAGACTTAACGCTCTAGCGAGATTTTGTCTTATTTTCGGATCCGTCACGGCCAAGTTGGATTTGCAAATTTAAAACTATGCCTTTTATTTTCTCGTTTCATTTCATAGTGAATCAATGATCGAATGCTAGCCTTTTTTATATAAGTTTTCGTCTCACAATTTATCGTTCCTTTTGCTTCTTAAAAAATTCTCAAACCCCTTTAATTTTCCGGTAGGATAATAGTTAGAGCGCGAGTAGAAGTACTTGACAACCCCGTGTTTAAATACGACCTTGGTACTACAATTCGACAGGTACGCTTGCCTGTTCGGGTTTTGGCCCACCAAGTTTTTGGCGCCGTTGCCGGGGAGCTTTCTTCGTCAATATTTTGAAAACGCTTACGCTATTACTTCTCCAAAAAAATCAAAAAAATTATAATTTATATATTTAAATTTTTTATAATCAACCCACCTCATTTTAATTTCTACCCAACCTAAAATCTCTCGAAAAGGGTAAGGGGCTTTAAGCGCCACCATTTTACCTAGTACCGGGCGAACCCTTCACCGGGTAGTCCTCGGGAAGTTCGAGAGCCAAGCCGTAAAAAAGTCTATTTTCAAAAAAAAAACAAAACAAAAAAATTTTTCTTTCTTTTCCTCTTTTTCTTTCTTTTCCAAGCTTTCATTCTCATCTTCCCTCGTTTTCTTTACTAGTGCATGACCCGAGCGAATCCGTCGCTACTTGTTGATTTGGACCCAGAAATCGAACGCTCCTTTCGGAGACAACTACGATTCGGGGCTTCCACTTCTCAAACAGCGGTTGAGGATTCCTTTGGGGATTGTAATTATTCTGAAATGGGAGATCCCAACCCAGGAATGGCTCAGCAAAGGACTATGTCCGATTATGCTCGACCCAACCTGGAGGGGACTGAAACAAGTATTGTTCGACCTGCCATTGCGAACAATAACTTCGAGCTTAAGCCTAGCATCATACAAATGGTGCAGCAATATGTACAGTTCGACGGATTACAAGATGAAGATCCGAACTTGCATATTGCTAATTTTCTTGAAATCTGTGACACCTTTAAAATTAATGGTGTCTCAGATGATGCTATAAGGCTAAGACTCTTCCCCTTCTCCTTAAGAACTAAAGCCAAACAGTGGTTGAGTTCTCTTCCAAGAGGCTCAATCACTACTTGGAACATTTTAATTGAAAAATTTCTTGCTAGATACTTCCCTCCCGCCAAAACTGCTAAGTTAAGAAATGATATCACTTCTTATTCTCAAATTGCTTCTGAGACCCTCTATGACACTTGGGAGAGGTTCAAAGAACTTTTGAGAAGATGCCCTCATCATGCTCTGCCTGTATGGTTACAGGTTCAGACATTTTACAATGGGCTAAATCAAGAAACAAAGCAAATGATAGATGCCGCTTCCGCTGGTTCTTTAGACCGCAAAACTCCGGAAGCCGCTCTTGAGCTTATCGAGGACATGGCGATGAACACTTATCAGTGGAATTCGCCCAGGTCTCGCCCATCTAAACCTGCAGGTATCTATGAAGTGGATTCGGTTTCGCAACTGGCGCTACAAGTGGAAATGTTAAACAAGAAGATTTCGGAGATGACTGCTTCCTCCGCCGCTAAGGTATATGAAAATGTGAATGCTGCTGCTGCCGAGCAGGTGGATTATCTGGGGAACATACCCAGGCCTGCTCAAAATAATTCTGCAAACAATTTTTCTGCTTTTCCGAATTTTTCTTCTCCGCCTGGTTTTTCTTCTTCCTCTAATTCTTATCACCCCGGATGGCGTAACCATCCAAATTTCTCGTGGAGTAATAACACTAACGCCATACGCCCACCGCACGATTTTACACCACCACCACCTCCGTAACAAAATTTTCAAAAACCTTCCCCTTTGGAAGAGATCCTCGCTAAATATATAAGCTCGAACGATGCCACTATTAGAAGTTTAACAGGATCAATGAAAAACTTAGAAAATCAAGTCGGCCAACTCGCTAAGGCCTTTTCCGAGAGACCACCTGGAACTCTTCCCTCGAACACTAAGCCTAACCCAAGGGAACACGCAAATGCAATTTCCCTTCGGAGCGGTAAAGTTGTTAACGAGCCCACCACAAGGGAAGAGCCAAAGGTGATTGTCCCTCCTGTTGTGGAAGAAATTACCCCTGCGGAAAATGATAAAACAAATTTTGAAAATGAAAAATCTACTTTAGATAAAGAAAAAGATATTTCTATTTTTTCTAATGATGACGTTCAAAATGATGCTCCGCTTATCATAAAGGAATTTCCGCCACCCCCTTATCAGGCCCGACTTAGGCAAGAAAAATTAGATAATCAATATCAACGCTTTCTTGAAATATTTAAACAAATTCATATTAATTTACCATTTCATGAAGCGATTAGTCAAATGCCTAAGTACGCCAAATATCTCAAAGATTTATTAACGAACAAAACGAAATTAGAAAATTTATCGCATGTAACGTTAAATGAAGAATGCTCGGCGGTCGTTAAAAACTCTAATCTTCCTAAAAAGATAAACGATCCGGGTAGTTTTTCCATTTCGTGCGTTTTTGGTGATCTGTTCGTTAAACATGCGTTAGCGGATCTAGGGGCGAGCATCAACTTGATGCCTTTCTCTTTATTTAAAAAGCTAGGTTTGGGCACTCTCAACCCTACGCGCATGAGTATTCAGTTAGCCGATCGTTCGATTAAGTATCCGTTAGGAGTCGTTGAGGATGTGTTAGTGAAGGTCGACAAATTCATCTTCCCGGTGGATTTTGTCATTCTCGATATTGAAGAGGACATCGATGTCCCTCTTATCCTTGGTCGACCTTTCCTAGCCACTGCTCGCGCAATTATAAATGTGAGTGAGGGAAAACTTTTTCTGCATGTAGGAGATGAGGAAGTAATATTTGATATTAATAAATCGATGAAAAACTCTTTACAAAATGATGACTCTTGTTTTTTCATTGATGATTTAAAAGAAGACTCCTATTTCCCTCCAAATGATTTTTCTTCTTCCCTTTTTGGACCCTCATCAACTATTTTTGAAAACACTGTTATGTCCGTACAAGCACCATTCGAAAATGACTCTGATTTTGGACAACAAAATCTTATTTTTGAAAATGATAAAAATTTGCCAAATAATTTTGAAAAACCACCTGACCCTGCAGAAAAAAATTATCATGTTAAGAACTTCCGCCAGCATAAAAATTTTAAACCGGGCGATCAGGTTCTTCTTTTAAATTCACGTTTACGTATTTTCTTTGGAAAATCTAAATCTCGTTGGTCTGGACCGTTTGCGGTCAATGATGTTTTTTATGATGGAACTGTGTTACTTTCGCATCCCGATAGGGGGGATTTTAAAGTAAATGGCCGTAGACTTAAACTCTATTTCTCTAATGATTCTGTGACTCCTGCAAAGGAGAATCTTCTTTTTGATTCTTAGTTTTTATTTTGGACATTTTATTTTTGGACTTATTATTATTATTCTGAGACTCTTTTATTCGGACTTTAAATGTTGTAATAAAAAACCATTATCGGGCATCTGCCCATAGACTCTCTCTATTTTTCTTTTATTTTGCTCTTTCTACCGGAGGCCAATCAAGTCCATGATCGTGGTCACCGCTCCGCCGTTGCTGATATCAGATGGATCAAGTCATACCTGCTGACGATCAAGTACGCTAAAAAGCAAGCATGGGGGAGCGACATCCGCCTTCATCTCACGAACCCGGGGAAGTTCTGTTCTTATTTATTTACTTTCCTGCATTTTTCTTTTTCTCTTCTTCTCGGTCCCCTCCTCTTTTTCATTATGTTTTCTTCATTGAGGGCAATGAAGGATTTAAGCATGGGGGGGTCTAGTAGTCTTTTGGTTTTTTCTTTTTTGTTCTTCTTCTTCCATAAGAAAAAAAAATTATGTTTTATATTAGTATAGTATTTTATGTTATCAAAATCTAAAATCCAAAAAAATTATAAAATATAAAACCCAAAAAAATTAGAAAAAACAAAAATAAAAAAAAAAATGTGCTAAAATCTATTTGAAAAACAAAACCTAAAATTATTTTCTATCTTTATTTTTATGTTTCTTCTAGTGATGTGTAGGCCCGTGCGGTTCCTTAGTTCTATTTAGCTTTCTTTGAATTGGTCTTCTAAATTTATCAGTTTAACATAGTTTAGTTCTACTAGTTTCTTTTTCTTAAATATAGGCATCCGTTTTTTACGTTATAAGTAGCAATTTGTAGTTATGTCTTTTTATTCGGTTAGTTGCTTACGAATGGTTGCTAGGTATCATTAGTTCTTTTTCATTTGCGAGGTAGTCTTTCTTGGTGTCTAGAACTTGTACCAAGCTACTCTCGAAGCATTTGCGCCGTTTTTACGTTCTTTAGAAATGATTTAGGCCACCATTTGAATAGTTTGAGCTTTTCATGCCCACCAAAAACAAAACCCTTGCAAAACAATTTTGGGCCTTTTTCCTTATTTTCTTTGTTTTTAGCTCCACCTTTCATTTCATTATGTTCACCAAAGCCAAATATCTTTCCCATTTTTGCACTATAAATTTGAGCTGAAAAATTATTTTGGGAAGGGTATTATTTTTGAAATGAATAGGCAATTTTCAAGCTCATTTTTTGGAGCTTTCTTATCAAATGTTATTCAAAAGGAAAAAATTGAGAAACAAAAGAAAAAAATATATATCATTACAAAATCAAAAAAAAAATGAATGCAAAAAGTTTATGTTTGGCCAAGTTTATAAAAGAAAAAAATTTCATGGCCTTTGTGTTGTAGTTTCATATTGGAGAAATGACATACTCATTACTTCTCATTTTTTTTTGAGCTCACCTTGGTTTAGTGCCTAAAACTTTCATGTTTATCTTTGATTCCACTTCCTAATTATTTACCTAAGCCAAGTTTTAATGCCTAGTAGAAGTCCTAATGATCTTAGAACTTAATTTCGCGTAGTGGAGAAAGTGTGAACGTACAAGCCTATGGCCACCATCATTGATGGATTTCTTTGGAGGTTATCTTGGAGTGTCTTAGGGTTAATGTTTATCTAGCAACCTAGTAGTTTGTTAATGCGCCGTTTATTTAGAACCTCTACTTTTTGTTGTCCTTATTTTCATTTATCTTGGATGCCTTGTTTTTTAAGATTTAGAAATGTGTAGACTTTTCTTATGTTCTAATGATATTTTTAGGTCTCCACTTTCAAGTTTTCTATTGTGCACTTCTCACCCCACTAGTTGTTAACATAGGAATTAGGATAGTTTAATTTTTCATGTTTTGTTTTTCTTAATATTGCAACCTAAATCTTCTTTGTTCTCATTCCCTAGTTCTTTAAATTTTATTTGCTTGAGGGCAAGCAAATGTCTAAGCATGGGGGAATTTGATGACTAGTTTTAGTCATCCTTTTTAGGGGTAATTTAGTATTCAAAAAAGCCTAATTTTATTTATATTTTATGATTGTTATTTAATGTTTTAATGTTTCTCTACAATATTTTAATTCCTAGTGTTATTAAGAGTTTTGATATAAAAATCTATATAGTCTTATTATGTGTGTCATGTTATTATGTTATGTTATGATATGTTTTAATTTTAATGTTGTAATATTTTTATTATTATTGTGTTAGAAATCTTTTTTTTAACTTTGTTATGTTTTAAAATCTATATAGTCTTATGTTATTATTGTGACTAATCCATGATTGTCTATTTATAGGTTCAAAGTCCAAGCATGGAGCAGCCCACAATACACATTGATAAAAGCCTTCAAGCATGGTGCAGCCCGGCCACATATGGTGCAGCCCAAGCAGCTCTCCTAGCCAACCCGAGCCCCCTATGCAGCCCAAAGCAGCCCCATGCAGCCCCTCCCTCAAGAGCAGCCCACCTAGCCTCTACCCGAGCCCCCTATGCAGCCCAAGCAGCCTACCCGAGCCCCCTATGCAGCCCAAAGCAGCCCCATGCAGCCCCTCCCTCAAGAGCAGCCCACCTAGCCTCTACCCGAGCCCCCTATGCAGCCCAAGCAGCCTACCCGAGCCCCCTAAACAGCCCATTTAAGCCCACATGGCCGGCCACCCCTCTCTCTTTCCTTTATTTCTCTTGCCACCTTTTAATCAATTACATGCATCATAATATTCTCTCTCCCTTCCATTTATTGCATGCATACATTCATGCTTGGCCGGCCCCTCTCCTCTCTCCCCCCTTTTATTATTTTCTCCTCCATTTATTCCTCATGCATCCCCCACTCATCCTTTCTCTCTTATTAATTTCTCTATCCATGCACCTTGCCACCAATACATTGAACCCACCTCCTCTTTCCTCCCCCAAATTAAATAATGTGCATGCATCTTCTCCATCCTACATGGCCGGCCACCCCCCTTGCCCCCTCTTCTTCTTTCCATTCTAGAACCTTCCCCCTCATCTAAAAAAGGCACCATGGTCTCATGCTTGGGGGAGTTGGATTTTGGAGAGCAAGTGAAGTTCTAGTTCAAGAGAGTGCTTTCTTTTTGCTTACATGTTGTTAGTGTAATCCTTTCTTTTCAATTAGTGCAAGTTTTCTTTATAGCATAGTCTTGTCTTTTTTTTATTTTGTGTACTCTTTTTTTTTTGTTTGCAAGTAATGAAATTCTCTTCTCTTTATTTTGTTGTTTCCTTTTGCAATATGCATAGCTAATCCCCTCTTAGCATTTGATCATGAGGATCCATGATTTGAAATGAGAATTATTTTTATTTCATAGTTTTATTTTTGCGTAATTCTACTCGGTCCTTCTTTGATTTATTTTGCGTCGACTCCGTATTTCCGGTATACGGTAGTAGGCTTATGATCTCATATTCGAGTAGCCGAGAGGCTCGTGGATGTGAAAGATCACTCAAAGAAGGAAGGAGTTGAACGCAACCCTAGAGATAGGACGACGTAAATCCTCCGGATTGGAGTCAAATCCAATAGTGCGGATCACCTCGATAATGCAACTTTAGGCTTTTTCGGTTTGTAAAGAGATTTCGATCGAAAAGTCTATAAGTTAGGAGACTTAACGCTCTAGCGAGATTTTGTCTTATTTTCGGATCCGTCACGGCCAAGTTGGATTTGCAAATTTAAAACTATGCCTTTTATTTTCTTGTTTCATTTCATGGTGAATCAATGATCGAATGCTAGCCTTTTTTATATAAGTTTTCGTCTCGCAATTTATCGTTCCTTTTGCTTCTTAAAAAATTCTCAAACCCCTTTAATTTTCCGGTAGGATAATAGTTAGAGCGCGAGTAGAAGTACTTGACAACCCCGTGTTTAAATACGACCTTGGTACTACAATTCGACAGGTACGCTTGCCTGTTCGGGTTTTGGCCCACCACTAATCCAAAAGGTCTTCAAGTTAGCTGTTAACATCTCCATCATCAATAACAAGTTCAGAGACATTTTCTCTGAAGAAGAAGATGCAGTAGGTCTAACCAAGCTGTAGCCGATCTGAAGCCGATTCAAGAAAGCTGGTGCCACTTTCATCAACACCAGCAAGGTCAGAGATTTCTCTGAAGAAGAATAAGCAGCCAAGGGAAAACCCTAGATGCAGCTGATCTGAATGTTCTAGAGTTAGCTGTTGACTTCTTCTCTGTCAACAACAAGTTTAGAGTGAATCTTTGAGAAAGCATGTGCAACAAGGTATAACCCTAACTGTAGCCACTTCACAGCTCTAGTAGGCCACATTCTAAAGATCTTTTTCTAGAAGCTGTAAAGAAGGAGTTAGGGATGAATCCCCTCAGTACAGGAAAGGAAGAAGAAACAGGGCTAACTGGTTTCTGTAGTCAAGGTTAGCTGTGTGAAGAATAAATAGAACAAATATATCATTTATCTTCACCAGCTCATTCTGAGAAGGTCTCTGAGAAAGAAGAAGAGGTAGAGCCATCTAGGTTCTGCAGTACAGAAGTTAGGGCTGAGGTTGTCTCAGCTCAAGTAGAAGTAGAGGGCAAACCCTAGCTGTAGCAAAGCAAGTTCAGAATGCTTCTTTTCTGAGTTATAAGAAGGTTCAGAGAAGTAGTTCTGTAAGGTACTTCTCAGCACAAGCCAGTCAACCTTGAAGATCTTTTCTTGTTGTTGTGGAGAAGATAGGGCTGAGTTTATCTATGTCCAAGAAGGTAGACTCAGGGATAACATCTCTGAAGTCATATAACACCAACCCATTTTTCGTTTCTGTAGGATCCTCTTGGATCTGAGTTGTAGGCCTATTTTATAAAGGCTGAGAGTAGAGATTTGGCCTGAGTGGTAGGTTGCTGTTGAGAATCTGAGGTAGGGCTTGGTGCCTGAGTGTAGGATCATTTGTTGATCTGAGTGTAGGACATAGTTTGGATCTGAGTGTAAGGTTTAGGCCTGAATTGTAGGGTCCTTTAGATCTAAGGTAGGGCTGTACTCCTAGCCTGAGTTGTAGGGCGGTTGGCCTGAGGTAGGTGATTGTTTGATCTCTGAGTTGTAGGGCCTTGTACCTGAGCTGTTGGTCTTGGAGGAGACTGAGTGGTCCTGCGAGATCATGTTGTAAGCTCTTAGGAGACGAGATTGGAGAAGTACCTTGTCTAACAAGCTGTTAGAAAGGTGGGAGGGAAAGTAGACGTACCCATAATCTGGGGAACCACTATAAACTTAGTGTGCCGTATGTGATTATCTTGAAAGCATTCTAGCAAAGCTAACTGAACACACTCAAGTAAGAGGGAAAATATTAAAAAGACCAAAAACCTATTCACCCCCCTCTAGGTGATTTAGCTATCCTTGAAAACTAAGACTTTCAATAGGCATGTTATGAGAAGCCCATCCAGACAAGTTGGTCTGGATTGACGATAGTTATCTTTTTGTTTGCGTGTCAGAGAAAACTCTGTGGGTAAACATGTAGTTTTACGGAGTTTTGGGGTATGCAGCTTGTTATAGGTAGCACTAGAGGCGTGCTCCAGGAAAACACCCAAAATTTGGGGAAGAAATAATGTTATGTCCCCTACCTCGCGACGGTAGCGCTACCGATGGAGGTAGCTCCCAGAGAGCTTCTGATTATGGTTGCGAAGCCTGTGTCCATGAGACAAGGTGGGTAGCATGTTGAGTTGAATGCCTGGAGTGCCCAACTATATTTGCCATGAAAGCCAACATTGAAACATAATACATTTATGTATTTTGTAAATAGGAAAGGGGAGGCCGACCCGCGTCATGCTGGCCGTCTGATGGCATGGCGATTTGAGCAATGGGAAAGGGCTGGGATGTACCCACACTATGTCTCTAAGCTAGACGTCCTAAGGTAACTGGAGCGGTCAGGGGCATAGGAGAGATTCATTAGCATTACTTTATGCATGACTATAATGTTCAAGTTTTACCATCATGTTTGGGACTATGGATGGTGGTGGGCCTAGGAAAGTCCAGAACACCAAAAATGTGCCCTGAGTGTACGAGACATATGGTTGCGTGTACAAATGTCTGTGATGGTTGAGATATAAAGATATTGCCACGCTGCTTGTTTGCAGGGAAGGAGCACCGCCGCCCCAAGTGAGGGGTGAGTTCGTTATAATTTGATCAGCTAATACTAACCGTTGCCTTGTTTTGACACTTTTTTGTGGGTTGTACCTGTGTAGGTGGTAGAGAGCCGAGCGGAAAGTAGCGAACTGAAGTTCCTTTGCTATGCTGGCTATCCCTTAAGGGCAAAAGGAGAACTGTTTTATATTTTCATATGTGGTCGGCCTGTGATCTAATGTTTTTAAAACACGTTTGTTGAAAAAATAGTTTGTAAGGCTTTAAGGCCAAAATATTTTGAGTATTTTATATATCATTCCAACAGTTTGATAGTGTACATTCCTGGTGTTGGGTTCTATTACCTAATGTAACATCCATTTAGAGCAAAACCACTCATATGTGTTGCGGTATCACTATGGTGACTTGAAATGGCAGTTAAAACAAGCCTATAATGAATTCATCAAGAAGACTCATGAAATCATCGGGAAGACTTCTGAATTCGTCGAGAGGACTCGACGAATTTGTCAGGTGAACTCAAGAAGACTCGATGAATTCATCGAGTGAACTCGAGTGGACATGATGAGTAAAAAAATATACATATTTTTAGCTTATATTTTAGTTTCATTTTAATAAAAATATAATTAAATTATGCACATACTTAAATAAATCATTTGTTTTTATTTTTAGTTCTAACTTCACCTATTTTTGTGCCCTACCGGTATTTTTGCAACTTTTGGGCAAATTGGCATATTTTCCTAAGTCACGCCCCGAGGTAATGCCCGTGACCTAGGGCATGTAACTTTAAAACTAGTAATTTTAGCGGTTCGAAAAATTTCGGCCATCAAGCTCATTCATGCCCGGGCTACACGCCGGTGTGCCACCTGACATTCCCGTAACATCACCTATGACCAAGCAAGCTGCTCGCTATCACGTCGTGCCGAATTCTTGAAGCCAACGAACTCAAGTCACGCCTAGGGTACACACCCGTGTTCCAGTTGTCACCCCCGTGACCTTAGTCGTAACCAAGCAAGAAGCGCGTTGTCATGCCCCGAAGAGCCAATCTACCACGCATTGCAGACATGCACATCTGACATGCCCGTGACCCATATTTCACTCCTGTGTACTTTTCCAACCCAATCTAAAGTCACCGGGAATTCTATCCGTAGATGCCACATCAGCAACACACCCTCGTGAAATGCCCTAGGGACGTGTAAAGGGAGGCATGTACTTCAAAGTTTTTGGCTATAAATAGATGGCCAGGGCTGTGGTTTAGAAGAGAATTGGTACAGTTCCACATAGTTGTATATAGTTGTTAGGAATAGTTTTTGAGTGATATTTTCCTAACCCTATTTTGGGTTTCCTTGTGTGTAACACTTTTTTAAGTAATAAATTTCTGTTTTCAGTAATTCTTCCACTCTTATTGCATTTTAACTTAGTTTTCATTTCTGTTGAGACGAGGTGTGCGCATATTTCCTTTCTTTTTTCGTAATTCTTTTACAACCACCCCCATCCCAGATGAGAGGCTTAGAACATTTTAGCGCTTGATTAAGATGGTTGGGATGGATATTATTTCAGCAATTTTATAAGTCTTTTAATTTTATACTATCGCACCCATCCCAAATGAGAAGCTAAGAACTCTTTAGCATTTGATTTAGATGAGCTTTGGGAAGGATATTAATTCTGCAATTTCAAACCTTATTTTCTAAATTAATAAAAACTTAAGATTTATCACAAATTGATCTCTCACATGTAAAGAGAAACTATGCCTCACTCTCGAAAGAGATGAATGTAAGCCTTCTGAGTTGAACCTTCGAAGATCAGTAGGAGGTCGATAGCGGGGTTCACAACGTAAAGCATGCATTATGGTATTTTTGATTATATACGAAAGTTCAGTCAAAGTACGTAATCACAAGTGGATGTATTATTGACAGAGGCGTACTCATATTTATGGAACCCCCACAGTCAAGTATATTAATAGAAATTAGAGTTTTTCTTATTTAAAAATTCTGTTCCAAAGTAAATCAAAAATCGAGGGCTCTCTACCTAATCTATTTTCAAAACACTAAGTATTACTTTTATTTTCACTTTTAAAACCATAAAATCTTTTCGATAAAATAATAATTCCATTCCTTAAAGTAGAGTACTCGACACAGATCCGAGAAAAAAATACAATCTTGATATTTAAATAAATATTGTACTATTACTCGATAGGTACACTTGTCTTAATCACAGTATATCAGTAAAAACATAAAGAGATAGAACACACAAATGCATAATTTCTTCATCTAACTTAATTTTCAATTTTAGACAATCTCAAAAGACTCTTTCATTTTACTTATCAAGTTCTTGACACAGTTGTCAGAGACTTGAATATAAAAAACATACATCTCTCTTTTTCAATTTTACTTATCAAGTTTTGGCGCCGTTGTCGGGGATTATTTTGTGTTGATATTTGAAGTAAAAAGAAATCACTATTACTTTTATCACAAGAACAAAAAATATAAAAAAATACAAATCACAAAAAAATAAATAAAACTCTTTATTTTTATAAAACTTGTTTTTGTCTATTTTTTATTTTGTGTTTTAAAAAAACCAAAAACTATTTCAAAAATTTTTTTTGTTTACATTTTTATTTTGTAAAAAACAAAAAATAATTTATATAATAGGTTTTTAGTGCATGACCCGCAGAAACTCTCTAATTGATCATAATCTCAATTTTGATCCTGAAATCGACCGCATCTATCACAGGAGCCTTCGATCTCGTGATCAAGACTTGATATTTAATTTGGAAGAGTCCATCAAAACCACATACTTAGAAGCTATGGCAGAACAAATTCAAGTCGCTGCCCTGCAAAGGACTATGTCTGTAAATGTTTACTTTAGGATTACTAGTGACCTAGGGGGGGGGGGGGGGTGAATAGGTCTAATTTAAATTAAGGCACCCTTTTATTAACAATCAGAGTACTACTATCTTTAATTTGATTAACTCAATCAGATAAACAAGATATACTAAGCAGCAATTATGAAAATAAACACAACACAACGCACACAGATTTATAGTGGTTCCCCAATTTATGGGTACATCCACTTTCCCCCTTAGCCTATCTAGCAATGAACTAGATTCGGCCAAACTCCTTATCTTTCCTTTACTCAGATACTTAGATCTTACAGCTCAGAGCCCACCCGGCTCCTACAACTCAGACTATACAAGTCTTACCACTCAGATCACCAAGATCCTACTCCTCAAGTTCTTCCAAAGAACTCTACCTCAGAATGAATCCTCACTCCTACTTCTCAGGCAACACCTGCCCTACACCTCAGAGAATTACCACCTTCTCCTACGTCAGGCAATCCCAGCTCTACCTCAGCCTTTATAACACATACATACAAATAGAATGAGAATAGCTCTCCTTCACTCAGATCTACAGATAGATCTTACAGTAATAGTAGGTAAAAGAAAAAAAAATAGAATTTTAAAGTGTCACCCAGCAAGAGAGATCTGAGTAACAGCTTCTTGATCTGATCTTGATGAATGTGCTTCCTTTGATCTTTATTAAGATAGATCTGATCAACCCTTCTTAGCTTTTCAAAGCTTCTTGAAGTGGAAATTAAGGTTGATCTAGGCTGGAGAGATGTTGAAGATGATTCTTGATCAGCTCACTCTCCACCTTCTAAATTGTAGCTGATGCTTTAGTCTTTTTTGTCTTCATAAAATTATGCTGCTTCTTCTTCTTCTTTTTCCTCTTCTGTTTTCTTCTTTCTCTCTGTGTATGTTTTTCAATCAGATTTTCTTTTCTTTGAAGACTAGATTCCTTTAAATAGGCGCTGATAGGAGTAACCAGCTAATCCAGTTAATAACTCACATCTGACAGTTCTGACAGTTGTCAGTACCTCCGTCTTGATTTCTGTACTTAGGAAAACATGTCTACTGAAGTGTTGAACCTTGACTGTTAAATGTGTCGACATAAGTCCTGGGTGTTGACACTTCTCTTATAGTGGAGTCGACAAACTTCTGAATGTGTCGACATAGCTCTTCAACTTATCTCGACACAACTTATGTGGAATATATCGACACAAGTCCTGTGTGTCGACACAGTTATCTTCAGTCTTGACATAGCTTGATTATAGTGTGTCGACACTAGTCCTGAGTGTCGACACAGTTGTCTTCAGTCTTGACATAGCTTGATTATAGTGTGTCGACACTAGTCCTGAGTGTCGACACAGTTGTCTTCACTCTCGACATAGTGTGTCGACATAGTTGTCTTCAGTCTCGACACAGTGTGTCGACACAGTTGTCCTTAGTGTCTACACAGCTTTCTTTGTCTCGACATAACTTGAATTTGTCTCGACACAACTTGTCTTTGTCTCGACACAACTTGTCTTTGTCTCGAAACAACTTGTTCAGTGTGTGTCGGCACATTTGTGAGTGTCTCGACACTTTGTACTTAGCTTTATTTACATGTACACATGAACTTAACATACATCAAATACAACAATGTGTATATCATTGAGCTGAGAAGACTTTTTCAAAACAAGTACATTGAGACCAATGTACTCAACAATATCCCCCTATTTGGAGAAGTCATAACCCCAATTCAAGGATATACAACATGATAGCACAAAAATAATAATAAAGACATTTAATCATACAGTGCTATTCAGTATGTGAAATAACACAGATAATCACACAAATTTAATAATAATACTGAACAAAAGATAAGACAAACAATTTCAGTCCTAATTAACAACACATAAAATGTTGAATAAGTCAGGATTTCCATTAATTGTTTTTCATACAGTTTACTGATACAAGCTTATTAGAGATCAAGTTGTCTATTAGAAATAAAAAAAACTAAGAATATCATAAGGCAGCTCAGGTTTCTTGTTAACTATGCCTTTCCCAGAGTGTATCTTGGCTTTCACCCCAGGCTCTTTGTCCTCAGCAACTGCCTTTCCTTTGTCATTCTTAGCTTTAGCTTTTGTAATAGCTTCTTCTTTTAGCCTTTGCCTCTCAAAGTAGTGATATGGCTTAGGGAAGTATTTGCTGGGCTCTATAGACTTAGCAGGAAGCTTTCCACTCTTCATATCTTGTCTGAATTTTTGAATAACATCTTACTGCTTCAAGTGTTTGACCCATTCCTATTCAGAATACCATTTTCCTCTGTCTGTGATATTAGAATTTACAGCTTTCTATGTAGTAAAAATTATGGATCTGGAGGTTGGACTCCATTGCTCAAAATCAGGTTTAGTCTCAGCTAGTTCTCTAAACCTTTTCATTTTTTAACTGAGCTTCTGTCTCTGGAGCAGGAGAGGACTTGTCCACTTTCTCATAGATTACATTCTTATCTAAGTCTAGAGGAGGACTGTACATGTGTTGGACAGTAGCTTGAATGGATTCAAAATTGGCTGGTGCTTCAGGATGGAAGAATTCAGCAGGAGGTGCTTCAAGTTCTGGTGGTTGTTAACAACCAGATTCAGCTGTTTGATCACCCTGATACCATAGGGGAGGAAAGCCTAAGGTGTCTCTGCTATTGTTTGCTATCCATGTAGCTTGTTCAGTACTGGCCTTAATAATGACTCTCTCCCCCTTTATGACTTCTCTTTCAATATGATCTCTGAGATCATTCTTATGAAATCTGACCTGTCAATCAAAGTAATTTACACCTAAAGTCATAGTATTTTTCACTCTCAGTAAATTGTTGTCTTAGTTTTTGTAAGAATCTTTGATGTCCTTAATGAGAGATTCTGAATGACTTTGTGGTTTGTTATTGATGTTTGAGCAAGTAGAATCAATTTTGGTTTCCAAAGCAGTGGTTTGGGTCTTAATTTCTCCCAATGTGGTTTCATGCATCACAATCAGATTTTCATTCAGTCGGTTTTGATTTTCAAGGACATAGCCTTGCTTGATTGCGACATCAACTTGTAGTTTCTTGGCTTCCTGTTGTTGCTTGGCCAGATAGACTACTGCATGTGCTCTTTTCTCAAAGAATGAAGTCATTTCAATTTTTAAGAGATTGACTCCAAATCTTATGGACTTGATGTCTTGAGCCAGCTAAAATTGCAACTCCTTGTTGCTTTCATCTACATATTTCTGAAGATCTTCTCTTTGCTTATCAAACATGATCTATAGTTGAACCAGCAAAAAAAAATGATCTATGGTAGGAGCTGATTGTCGTCCAGATTGAAAATATTGTTTATAGCTCTTGCTCCTCTAATTAATTTCAGGAAATTTTCTTTTCTTTAGTTGAGAAACTTCAACATCCTTAGATTCAGAAGAACTGACCTCTTCAATTTGAGGTGTATGTTTTGTTGTCTCAATATCTGGGGTCAACTCCCCCTCAATTCTTGTACCTTCCTTATCTATATTGATATTATCCATTGTAATAGCCTCATGCTTAATTTCTGGTATCTCAATCTGATAATCTTCAAATCTCTCTTCTTGGTTGATTGATTCTTTTGATTGAAGAACTTATTCTTTATTTTCTTGTTCAATGATTTGATGTTCCGGATCTTTGGATTACTCTAGGTCATGAACAACATCCATTATTAATGTAGTTACTATATCTGGAATATTCTCCTCAGCCAGTTCTTTATCTAGAATGTTCTCCCCCTGCATTTGTACACTAGTCTCAGAGGAAAGCCTAGGGGATCTGCCTTGTTCCTCCACTGCATGATCATCAAAACTGAAGTGTACCTCTTCTTCAGAATAACTAGAGGAAACAACTTCCTCAACCACAGATTTCTTGTGTTTTACCTCTTTGGTCCTTTTAGGTTCTGATGTCTCTTTAGTCAAGACTCTGTCCCATCTAGACAGGATTCTCAGGTCTATCCTCCTCATATGATTTATCTTAGTTCCAGTTTTCTGATTGATAATATCTGGGATAACCTTTAACAGATATAAACTAATAATTCTGCCCATATTGGGCTTCTGAATTCCTTCCACATTCCTATCAAACACTACCCTATTCCAGTTAGTGGTGATCTTGAAGATAATTCTTATCATCAAGTTAAACATCACTTTAGAAATCCTGTCATGTGCTCCAGCATTGCAGAGGAGCACCTTCCCTACTATTTCAGATAGAAATTTTCCTTGGGAATTCATTACCTTCCTGTTTTAAAAATTTCCAAAACTAGTGGTTGGAGGTAATCCACACCAAACTAGTGCCTCAGCTGTCTTGGTTGAATCCAGTTCAGCATCCTGTAGTATTCTTGGAATTTGAAAGACATTAGCTAGTCTTTTGGTTGTTACCTTTATCCTTGCTCCATTAATACAAGATTTGATTTTGTCTGACTTAGGGTTTAATGAGGCATTAGAATAAAATTCAGATACCTCTTTCTTCCAAATCTTTGTTGGTTCTGAAAGAAGATATTCTAGTCCAACCTTAATTACCAGGTTAATTACCTTCTTTATATCATCTGAAGCGGAGTTGAATGCGTTGCGCACTAACTCATATCCCTCGTTGAGTTGAATGGTTCTGAAAGAAGATATTCGTGTTGAAAGAATTTGAGTCTGTGAGGTGTCTACTATGGATTTCTAAGTCTCGACACTCAGTGATCAGTCACACAAGATTTCTGACGAATGAAGTCGACTAAACCTAATACTTCCTATTTATAGTATCGGTCTTTTGAAGGTGAAAAGGCGCGCTGCATTTAATGATTTTCTCATTTTTTGGAAATATCTGGTGTCGACACAAAAAGACCTAATCTGTCGTGATGTGTCGACATAAGTCGACACAAGGTTTTGATTCTCAACAGAGACCTTAAGGTCTCGTCACAAAATTTTAATGTCTCGACACATAACCACTAATTAGTGTCGACACACAGTCTTGTGTCTCAACACACCTCCGCTAATCAGTGTCGACACACAGTATTATGTCTCGACACACTTTTTCTAATAGTGTCGACACACATTGTGGTGTCTCGACACAATTCTTTGACTTAGATAAATTTTGTATTCTGAATAATATTTCTTGACTAATTAAAGTTTTTCCTTCTTCTTTTTTAAAAAATATGTGTATACCTAATTTGTCATCTTTTTAAGAATTGTACCAACTTTGGTTACAATTAATTGGAAGTATTTATACAATATTCAACATGCGTAGTTCAAATTTAAAATGATTGAACTTACTTTCTTCTAGAGGTTTTGTAAAAATGTCAGCTATTTGTCTTTTTATTGGAGTAAACTGTAAGTTTATATTTCCTTTTTCAACATTCTATCTGAGAAAGTGATATCTAATTTCTATATGTTTAGTTCTACTGTGAGAAACAAGATTATTAGCAATAGAAATTGCACTAGTAGAATCACAAAACATAATAGATTTACTTAGCTGTAAACAATAGTACAGTAGTTAATGTTGAATCCACAACAACTGTGCACAACAACTCCCAGCAGATATGTACTCTAATTCTGCTGTAGAGATAACAACACTTGTTTGCTTCTTGTTACTCCAACTGATAAGACTTTTCCCTAGAAACTGCCAAATTCCAGAAGTACTTTTTCTGTCTTCTTTACACCCTGCAAAATCTGCATCTGTGTACCCAGTAAGTTCAAAATCACTATCCCTAGGATACCAAAGCCCGAGATTGGGTGTGACCCTTATATATATCAGTATTCTCTTAACAATAGTATAATGAGACTCTTTGGGACATGCTTGGTACCTAGCACAGACACATGTTGAGAACATAATATCTGGCCTACTAGCAGTTAAATACATGAGTGATCCAATGATACCTCTATACAAGGTTTCATCAACTGGTTTTCCAGATTCATCCTTGTGTAGTGACACTATTGAACCCATTGGAGTTCTCATGGTAGAGGAATTCTCCATACTATATCTCTTAATCAACTCCTTAGTGAACTTAGATTGTGAGATGGATATTCCATCCCCAGATTATCTAACTTAGAATCCCAAGAAGAACTTTAGCTCACCCATGCTACTCATTTCAAATTTGCCGTCCATAAGCCTTGCAAATTTGCTATACAGCTTCTCATTTTTAGACTCAAAGATTATGTCATCTACATAAATCTAGACTAAGATGCTTGAACCTTTGATGTTCCTAAGAAATAGAGTCTTGTCTTTCTTTCCTCTATAGAACTTGTTCTCTATAAGAAAGGTAGACATGGTCTCATACCAGGCTCTAGGTGCATATTTTAACTCATACAAAGCCTTGTGCAATCTGAAAATATAGTTTTTATGTTTAGGGTCAACAAAACCTGGCGGCTGCTCTACATAGACTTCAACCTTTAGTGTACCATTTAGGAATGCTGACTTTACATCCATCTAGTAGACCTTGTATCCTTTGAATGCTGCATGGGCTAAAAATAATCTTATGACTTCTATCCTAGCTACAGGTGCAAATGTTTGGTCATAATCTAACCCTTCCTCTTGTCTAAATCCTTTAGCCACTAATCTTGCTTTATTCTTAACTATAACGTCATATTCACCTAATTTATTTCTATAAATCCACTTAATTCCTATGATATTGTGATCACTAGGTCTAGGAACTAGACACCAGACTTTACATCTCTCAAATTGATTTAACTCTTCTTACATAGCCAAAATTCAGTTGGGATCTGAATTGGCTTCTTCAAACTTTTTAGGTTCTACCTGAGAAAGAAAACTAGAGTATAAAACCTCATTGTGATGTCTAATTCTAGTAGTCACTCCTAATCTAGCATCACCTATTATTTGATCTATAGGATGATCTCTAAGGTGTATAACTGCTACTGGAAGGTGTCTATCATCACTTAGTACTACAAGAGGATTAGGGTGATTCTCTTCCTCCCCTTTAGCAGTTGCAGTATCTTCTATAAGAATTTCTATATTATCTCTAATGTCTAACTTTATGTTAGGTGAGTCACATAATTTTAGCTTTTCCATTCTAGAGTTTATAACACCTTGACTAGAGCTGTTAGATATCTCATTACATAATACAGATGATTCATCAAACACTACATTAATAGATTCTTCTACAACCTGATGCTTCAAGTTGCAGATCCTGTATGCTTTGCTATGAAGACTATATCCTACAAAGATTCCTTTATAGGATTTCTCTGAGAACTTGGTTAGATAATTTTTCCCATTGTCCAGAACATAACACTTACTACCAAAAATTTTAAAGTAGGACAAATTTGGTTTTCTGCCTTTCATTAGTTCATAGGGAGTCTTGTTGTGATATTTGTTGATCAATGCTCTATTTTGAACATAGCATGCAGTGTTTACAGCCTCAACCCAGAAATATTTTGGGAGAGATGAATCACTCAGCATTGTTCTGGCTATCTCAATAAGAGTTCTATTTTTCCTCTCAGTAACTCCATTTTTCTGTGGTGTTCTTGGAGAGGAGAACTCCTGAAGGATTCCTAGTTCCTCACAGAAATTTGTCATCCTTTCAGATTGAAATTTTGTACCATGATCACTTCTAAGATTGACCACAGAACATGCCATCTCTTTCTGAATTTGTTTGACAAAGTCAGCAAGGATGTCTAGTGTTTCAGAATTTCTCCTTAAGAAGAATACCCAAGTAAACCTGGAGTGATCATCCACAATCACATATGTATATGACTTCCTACCCAAACTAAGAACTTGCATAGGACCAAATAGATCCATATGAAGTAAGTACAAACATCTCTTAGTATCTTTGGACTGAATGCCCTTAAAGGAGACTTTTGTTTGTTTGCATTTTTGACATGCAAGACATAAGCCTTCTTTGGTGCATTTTAGTTGTGGACTATTTCTAAATAAATCCATAGAGAATAGTTTACTCATAGCTTTATAGTTTAAGTGAGTCAGCCTCTTGTGCCACTATATACACAAAGTGTCTTTTTCACTTGCTACAAGATATACAGGTGATTATTCATTAATACTAAGGAAATTTAGAAAATAAATGTTCCCACTCCTAGTGCCTGACAAGATGATCTCTTGATCACTTGAATTCCTAATCAAACACTTGTCATTGTGGAAAACAATTTCATATCCTATATCATAAAGCTGACTTATGCTTATCAGATTGTGGTTCAATCCTTCCACATAAGCAACTTTAGTGACGGTAACTAGGCCATTAGAAATGTTACCATATCCCTTGGTGAGTCCTTTTTCTGACCCTCAAAAGATGACTCTTGGTCCATTCTTAACTGGAGTGTAATCTCTTAACAAACTCCTTGATCCAGTCATATGTTTGGAATACCCACTATCCAAGTACCAAACTGGCCTATTAGTGGTACTCGGCTCCACCTACAAATAAAAATTTAATTAACCTTAGGCACCCAAAAGGTTTTGGGGCCTTGGTTCCTGTTAGTCTTTGCTATGTGAAATACAGTAGTCTTTCTAAATAAAGCTGGTTGAAATTTATATGAAGGGGATGTTGGATTATACCAATAATCTAGGGCAAAACGCCCAACCTTCCCACAACGCCAACACTCAAATCTGTTGTATCTTCTCTTTGGTTGCACATTTGAAGTTGTTCTCTTGTGTAACACAGAATTCTCATTCCAATTTCCAAGGTAGATTTGCAAAATTCACACCCATACCTTTCATATTTGAGTGAGCTACACTGGGATCAGTTCCAAGAACTCCTTGGCTTCATGGATTGATCACCTTTTGTTGTGGTTCTTGGCCTATATTGCCTTTTGATATCTGATCCTTCCAGCAAGGCTCTTTATTAACCTTACTGGTAGAGAACACAAACATCATGTGCCCAGGAACACATGATCTCAAGCATCTGTTAGAAGGCAGATACTTGATTGGTTGCCTATCTGGACCACTTGGAATTTTACCCTTGGGTACGGACTTCTTATTAAACTTCTTATTCTTACCATACCATACACCACTTCTAAATGGTGCAGAAAAGATATCTATGATAGGTAGCACTGACTTAGGTTTTGAGAATTAAGTCAGGAGCTGTCTTTCCTGAGCAAGCTTTGCTTCCAGGTCTTTGACAGTCTTGACCTATTTTATTATCACCTCTGCCTGGCTATCTATCTTGTTAGTTAATTCTATAACTTTCAGTTTTTGTAGGTCCAAATTTATGTTGGCACTATCAACTGAGAAAATACTCCTCTCAAAGATTCTAATTCTCTGGCCTGATCCTTAGCAAGCTGTCTGCTTGCAATCAATGCCTTTAGTAACTTTCCATATCTGTTGATAAGGGAGTTAAAATCTGCTTAAATGTCTGAATCATGTTCTCTACTATTAGAAGAGTGTAAACATGATTCATTTTCTGATGCAGAAAGAGAATCTGAGGCTAAACTATGTGAGATTGATTTTACCTTAGCAGGATCTGAACAATCCCGATCTTCTTCTCCTGGTTGAGTTTCCTTAATAACCATCAGGCCCATGAGAGCCTCCTCCTCTTCTGATCCTGATGAACAAGACTCATTGTCAGATAGTGTCAACTGTCTTTTTGCCAAGAAACATTTGTCAACCTTCTTGTGGTGTCCATCCTTCAAGTTCTCTGACTTTTCTCCTTTCTTTTTGCTAGGCAATCAGCTATGACATGCCATTTTCTGTTGCAACAATAACACACTATATTAGTTTTAATATATTTATTCTGAGTAGAGCCATACCTGTCCCCATAATTCTTCTTCCTGGGTTTCTCTGGATGATTGATCTTTTTGTTAGAAGAGTCTCCAGCCTGACCCTTCCACCTGCCTTATTTTCATCTCCTTAACATCTTCTTGAACTGTCTAGAGAAGAGTGACAGTTCCTCCTCAGTTAGTTCCCCTTCTGTTGAGGAAGATTCTGAACACTCCGAAGTAGTTTCTAATTTTTCTAAGAGAGTTGGCATCTCTCTAACTTTTCTGGAAGATTCAGCCTTTAGAGCCAAAGTCTTTTCTCTATTGTATGCTCTGACTGATTCTTCTTTAAACTTTCTAAGATTGAGCTGTAACTCATGAGACAATAGCTTTCCATATATGGCCTGGGGGTCTATGTTGGATAAGTTTCCCATTTTTCTTATGACATATATCTTAATGTCCCATTCCTTATTCAGGGACCTCAATAACTTGTCATTCAGTTCATAATTAGTAAAACTTCTGCCATAAGTCCTCAGATTGTTTATAATTTTAAAGAATTTTTTAAAACAGTCAGCCATTGAATCTTTCTTGTCCTGTCTAAAGGCTTCATACTGTTGATTTAGTAGAGACTTTCTATCATCTCTGACCTCTTCTTCTTCCATATAAACTATCAAAACACTACCACATTTCCTTGGCTATCTTGCAATAAATCAGATTCTGAAAAGTGGAATCATCTATTGCACTAACTATTATATTCTGAGCCTTCTTGTCTATAGAGGCCAGAATGATTTCATCCTTATCCATTTCCATGTAAGTCTTGGGGGTCTTGATGTTTGCATCAAGAACTGACACTTTCATGGGAATGAAAGGTCCTTCAATCACTGTGATGTGCATTCTTAGATCTGCTGACTCCATGAATAATCTGAATCTTTCTTTCCATATTCCAAAGTTCTCTTTGGAGCAGATAGGGAGCTTAATGAAATTATTTTCCCTCTGGGGCATGAGATATCTTTCTCTGTAATCCTTTGGATTCTCACTAGGTTGTTATGCCTTTTTCAGTGAACTTCCTCTGATACCAATTGCAAATGTTTACTTTAGGATTACTAATGACCTAGAGGGGGGGGGGGTGAATAGGTCCAATTTAAATTAAGGCACCCCTTTATTAACAATCATAGTACTACTGTCTTTAATATGATTAACTCAATCAGATAAACCACAACAAGAAAAATCTTGATTAGCAAGGAGCAAAATTCGTTGCTAATTAGATAAATTCATTATTAATTTTAATTAGCAAATAATTTAGAAATGAAAATAATTTGTAGCTAATATGGTCATAGCTAAATTTAGTAAGGAATTTATTTCTTTCTAATTAGCAAGGATTTTTTAGGAATGAATTTTTTTGATGCTAATGTTTTATATTTTATATAATTATTTGGTTAAATTTAAATAATATTTATATAGAAAAAAATATTTTTTAATATGCACTTGTTGAGAATCGAACCGGAGACCTCTCATATATAAATTCCTTACCCAACCAACCCTCCTAATTAACTAATTCGTTTATAATTGGAGGTAATATATATATATATATATATATATATATATATATATATATATATATATATATATATATATATATATATTATTTATATATCCGGTTATTTATTTATACATACATATATATATATATTATTTATTTATTTATGTTTATTTATTTATAGTTTAATATCTATAGTTTATTATATATAATTATTTATATATATCGTTATTTCTATATATTATATATATTTATATATTTCTGTATATTTTATATTTGTGTATTTTTTTTTTTATATGTATATATTTATTTATTTCTCGTTGGAGCAAGGCGGGAGTATCGCACGGGAGTGTGACGAGCTCGGCGGGGAGATCGTGCGGGAGAATGACGATCTTAGCATGGGAGCAGTATCAGGATGAGAATGATGATATAAATGACTTCTTTAATTTGTTTAAGAACTTATGATATATATATATTTTAAAGTGTGATGAAAATATTTCGAGGGAATTGAATCTTTCCCTCCATAAATATTTAATATAAAATAATTAGTATAGAAATTTTGAAAGGAAATATTTCATTTCTGTTTAGCAACAAATATTTTGCAAAAAAAATAATTCGTTGCTATTTTTGCAACAAATTTTTTCGTTGCTATTTTTGTAGCTAAAAACAAATATCATTTACCTAGCTAAATTCGATGCTAATTACCAAGAAATTATTTAGACATCGTAATTTTCGTTGCTAAATGAAGTTTTTCTTGTAGTGAACAAGATATACTAAGCAGTAATTAAGAAAATAAACACAACACAATGCACACAGATTTATAGTGGTTCCCCAATTTATGGGTACATCCACTTTCCCTTCTTTGCCTATCTAGCAATGAACTAGATTCAACCAAACTCCTTATCTTTCCTTTACTCATATCCTTAGATATTACAGCTCAGAGCCCACCCGGCTGCTACAACCCAGACTATACAAGTCTTACAACTCAGATCACCAAGATCCTACTCCTCAAGTTCTTCCAAAGAACTCTACCTCAGAATGAATCCTCACTCCTACTTCTCAGGCAACACCTGCTCTACACCTCAGAGAATTACCACCTTCTCCTACTTCAGGCAATCCCAGCTCTACCTCAGCCTTTATAACACAGACTTATAAATAGAATGAGAATAGCTCTCCTTCACTCAGATCTACAGATATATCTTACAGTAATAGTTGGTAAAAGAAAA
Source organism: Platanthera guangdongensis (assembly GCA_039583875.1). Taxonomy (NCBI): domain Eukaryota; kingdom Viridiplantae; phylum Streptophyta; class Magnoliopsida; order Asparagales; family Orchidaceae; genus Platanthera; species Platanthera guangdongensis. Next base: position 158,566,377 of record CM077147.1, on the reverse strand, counting down.
AAAATAGAATTATAAAGTGTCACCTAGCAAGAGAGATCTGAGTAACAGCTTCTTGATCTGATCTTGATGAATGTGCTTCCTTTGATCTTTGTCAAGATAGATCTGATCAACCCTTCTTAGCTTTTCAAAGCTTCTTGAAGTGGAAATTAGGGTTGATCTAGGCTGGAGAGATCTTGAAGATGATTCTTGATCAGACCACTCTCCACCTTCTAAATTGTAGCTGATGCTTTAGTATTTTTTGTCTTCACAAAATTGTGCTTCTTCTTCTTCTTCTTCTTCTTCTTCTTTTTCCTCTTCTGTTTTCTTCTTTCTCTCTGTGTATGTTTTTCAATCAGATCTTCTTTTCTTTGAAGACTAGATTTCTTTAAATAGGCTCTGATAGGAGTAACCGACTGATCTGGTTAGTAACTGACATCTAATAGTTCTGACAGTTGTCAGTACCTCCGTCTTGATTTCTGTACTTAGGAAAACATGTCTGCTGAAGTGTTGAACCTTGACTGTTAAATGTGTCAACACAAGTCCTAGGTGTCGACACTTCTCTTGTAGTGGAGTCGACAAACTTTTGAATGTGTCAACATAGCTCTTCAACTTGTCTCGACACAACTTATGTGGAATGTGTCGACACAAGTCCGGTGTGTCGACACAATTATCTTTAGTCTTGATATAGCTTGATTATAGTGTGTCTACACTAGTCCTGAGTGTCAACATAATTATCTTCAGTCTCGACACAGTGTGTCGACAAAGTTGTCTTCAGTCTCGACACAGTGTGTCGATACAGTTGTCCTTAGTGATGACACAACTTTCTTTGTCTCGACACAGCTTGACTTTGTCTCGACACAACTTGTCTTTGTCTCGACACAACTTGTTTTTGTCTCGACACAACTTGTTCAGTGTGTGTCGACACAGTTGTGAGTGTCTCGACACTTTGTACTTAGCTTTATTTACCTGCACACATGAACTTAACAAACATCAAATACAAAAATGTGTATATCATTGAGCTGAGAAGACTTTTTCAAAACAACTACATTGAGACCAATGTACTCAACAATGTCTTATTATGCGCGACCGAACTTAGACGACATCGGGTCAAGTATCGTTCGTCCTACGATTGCTAATAATATTTTTGAAATCAAATCTAGAATAATACAAATAATTCAAAACTCAGTACAATTTGATGGATTGCCAGATGAAGATCCCAACACCCATCTGACAAATTTCTTAGAAATATGCGACACCTTTAAAATAAAAGACATCACTAATGATGCCATTCGTTTGTGTTTATTTCCTTTTTCATTATGGATGAAAGCCAAGCAGTGGTTAGTTTTGTATTTATATCTTCCTTTTCTTCATACTTTTGCACAACATAAATATGGGGGTATATTTCGGTTTTTAGTAAAAAAAGTCTTTTTTATACATAATATTTTCATATCAATATTTATGTATATATTTGCTAAAAAAAGAAAAAAAAAAAAAAATAATAATAATAAAATAAAAATCTTCTTGTGTATATAGTTTGCACAATCAATCATCCAAAAATAAAATTAAAACCCCTACTTCATTTGTCTTTTTTCCAAAACTAAAAATATTTTTGAGTTGATGTATAAATAGTTATCCAATTTTTCAATTTACGAGTCGTTTATTTATCATAAATAGATAGATCTAAATATCCGGGGTTAAGTTTTAAAGAATATCTTGTGTATTTTATTTAAAGTTAGAAAATTTGTTTTGAGCACTACTTCTGGTTTACGATAAATAGATGCATGTGTATTATGTTAGCTAAACATCTATAGATTGTAATTATCTTAAATTCACTCTTATCAAAATATAAGAATTTTCAAGCTATTACAGTTGCTCTCAAAATTTTTTATCAAAATTATTTTTGAAAACCCCTACTTATATTTTTTGCTTGGCATGTTTTCTTATGTAAGCAAGCATTTAAGATCATGTGCTCCTAGAAGAGAAAAGATCTTATGTAAATGAGAATAATATTTCGTTCCATAAACATAAGCATCCAATAATTGGTAAAAGACTATATGAAATGGAGTATGTACTCCTAAACATATACATTGAGTTAAAATAAAGTTTAGTTCTGCAAGTTTTTTTCTGCTTTAGAGAATATTTTCTTAAACAGTTTTAACAAAGCAGGAAAATGGAATAAGGTGAGAGGATAAAATTCATCACCTTCTACATCAAAGCCTACTTTATAGGCGATAGCCAAGTTTATACCCCATAAACCCACTACAAGTTGATCTAATTTTACCCAAAATTTTGAGAGAGCTAATTAATAGGTTGTCTGTTTTCCATCATATCTCTTTCAAGGTACAATTGTTATAAATCCAATCTAACTTGTTACTAATGATTGCAATGTTGCTTGCTATTTGGTTTTCTCAAGAAGTCTTTTGGCTACGAACATTTATATATCTCTGGCTAAATCATTTGCGTAATTTATGACTTAATTCTTTATACTCTAGATCTTTATGTCTATCTTTCCTTGATTAAATAAATTGATAATTAAATTAGAAATTTTATAACTGTTCGTAGAGTCGACTCCTACTTTTGCTCTAGAAAAGCAAAACTTAAATATGGTGGTATTTCATGAGTAGCAAAATATAAATATTTTTAGCTTATATTTTAGTTTCATTTTAATAAAAATATAATTAAATTATGTACATACTTAAATAAATCATTTCTTTTTTATTTTCAGTTCTAACTTAACATGTTTTTGTGCCCTACAGGTATTTCTTCAACTTTGGAGCAAATCAACAAATTTACCTTAGTAACGCCCCTAGGTCATGCCCGTGACCTAGGGCGTGTAACTTTAAAACCATCAATTCTAGCAGTTCGGCAGATTTCGACCATCAAGCTCAATCACACCCGAGTTACACACTCGTGTGCCACCTGGCATGCCCGTGACATCACCCGTGACCAAGCAAGACGCTCGCTGTCATGCCGTGTTGAATTCCCGAACCTAGAGAACTCAAGTCACACCCAGGGTATATGCCCGTGTTCCAACTATCACGCCTATGACATCAGCTGTGACCAAGCAAGAAGCGCACTGTCACGCCCTGAGGAACCACTCTGCCACGCCTTACAAACATGCTCGTAACCTATATGTCACGCCCGTGTACTTTTCCAACCCATTCCAGAAGCCGCTGGAAATTCTATCTGTAGATGTCACGTCAGTAACACGCCCAGGCGACACGCCCTAGGGGGAGTGTACTTCAAATTTTTTGGCTATAAATAGACAGCCAAGGCTGAGGTTTAGAAGAGAAATGGTAGAGTTTCACATAGTTGTATACAATAGCTGGAGTAGTTTTTGAGTGATATTTTCCCTACCTAGTTTGGGTTTCCTTGTGTGTAACACTTTTTTAAGTAATAAATTTCGGTTTTTAGTAATTCTTCAACTCTTATTGCTTTTTAACTTAGTTTTCATTTCTGTTGGGACAGGTTGTGTGCGTATTTCCTTTCTTTTTTCGTAATTCTTTTACTACCATCCCCATCCCGGATGAGAGGCTAAAAACTTTTTAGCGCTTGATTAAGATGGTTGCGACAGATATTATTTCTGCAATTTTATAAGTTTTTTTCAATTTGCTACTATCATCCCCATACCAGATTCGAGGCTAAGAACTTTTTAGAGCTTGATTAAGATGGTTGGGACAGATATTATTCTGTAAATTTATAAGTCTTTTAATTTTCTACTACCGCCCCATCCCAAATGAGAAGCTAAGAACTTTTTAGCACTCAATTGAGAGGAGCTTTGGGAAGGATATTAATTCTACAATTTCAAACTCTATTTTCTAAATTAATAAAACTTAATATTTATCATAAATTTATCTCTCGCAGGTAAAGAGAAACTATGCCTCACTCTCTAAAGAGATGAATGTAAGCCTCCCGAGTTGAACCTTCGAAGATCAGTAGGAGGTTAATAGCGGGGTTCACAACGTAAATCGTGTATTATGGTATTTTTGATTAGATACAGGCTCTGTTTGGCGCGGTGTTTTAGGTCCCGTGAATCACGGATTTTCAAAGAGCTCCTCCAAACAAAAAAATGAACATGCACAGTTGCATCCGCCACCGCTATTAATAGCGATGGCCCGCTATTTCCCAGTCGCGGAAAAATTCCGCGACTGGGAAATAGCAGCAGCGCTGCAGCCTTTTGGCTGCAGCGCTGTTGTACTTTTTTTATTAAATTAATATAATAATAATATTATTAAATTATATATAATAAGTTATATATTAAAGAATATATAATAAATAATTATATATAATAAGTTATATATTAAATTAATTATATAATAATAAGTTATATATTAAATTAATATTATATAATTAAGTTTATAATAAATTGTTATTATAAGTTAATAATTATTATAATCAAGTTATAATTATTTCACCACTGGAAACGCTGTTCTTCCAAACAGATTCACAGATTCTGCCACCACTCTGTAAAACAGCCGATTATTCCACCACTGCTTTCCACCACTGCTTCTCCAGTCGCTGCAGCCACGCCAAACAGAGCCACAAAAGTTCAGTCAAATTATGCATTCACAGGTGGATGTATACTCCATAGAGGCGCACTCATATTTATGAAATGTCCACGGTCAAGTAAATTAATAGAAAAGTAGAGTTTTTCTTTTTTTAAAATTTTGTTCCAAAGTAAATCAAAAATCGAGGGCTCTCTTCCTCATCTATTTTCAAAACACTAAGTATTACTTTTATTTTCACTTTTAAAACCATAAAATATTTTCGATAAAATAATAGTTCCATTCCTTAAAGTAGAGTACTTGACACAGATATGTGGAAAAATATGACCTTGATATTTTAAAAAATACTGTACTATTACTCGATATGTAGATTTGCCTTAATCACAATATATAAGTAAAAACATAAAGAGATAGAACACACAAACACATAATTTTTTCATCTAACTTAATTTTCAATTTCAAACTATCTCAAAAGAATCTTTCATTTTACTTATCAAGTTTTTGTCACAGTTGCCAGAGACTTGAATATAAAAAACAAGCATCTCTCTTTTTCAATTTTACTTATCAGGACTTGTGAAATCTATCGAGATGATCATCAAAAGGACTCGTGAATTCGTCAAGAGGACTCCACGAATTCATCGAGTAAACTCGAGTGGACTTGTGAAATTTGCAGAGAGATTCATCGAGTGGACTTATGAATTCATCAAGATGACTCGTATAACGAACTCAATGCACTTGTCGATTCGTCAAGTATACACGACGAACAGACTTAGCATTTTTTGTGCATACTGACTTGATTACTCATGGCCTGGGAGAAGATTATGGGTTGAATCGGTATTTTTGGACTTGTACTATTACGGTGAAATTAGTCTCCTTACCTTGTTAAATCCTAATTTTATATTATAATCAAGTTAGGTCCAATAAGGGAGTGACACCTGGCATGAAGACATTTACCCTAAATCAATCGCTCCTTCCTTTATAAAGGTATATCTAAAACCTAGCCGCAAAACGTCATTCTTCTCCAGCCGAGCCGAACTTCTCCCCTGGAAGAACAAAGAATCGTAGTAAACGTCGGTAACCGAACACCATGCCACCAAGGAGGAGAACACGATCCATGGCCGGAAATCAAGTGAGCTTCCTACCCTCTCCCTTGGTGCTAGATCTTTAGATTTAAAGTGCAGGAGAGACATCAGCTCAGGAGAGCTTGATTTGGGAGTTTAATGGAGATTTCCTAGGAAGGGACCACTCTAGAACTTTTGTTCTAAGGCGTCGATCATCGCGAGAATGTCTTCAATCATATCCTCTCATCATTACGAAGATGGCAGACTTGATTTCATGAAGAATAGTGGTCTAATGAGGGAGAATGGGAAGAGAGAAGTTGGATGTGCCTTGTGCGATGGCTGGATGAAGGAGACAAACCGATGTCGTTCATCCGTCTTTATGATGCGTGCAGAAAGTGTTGAACTGAAATCTATTTTCTATGCGCAGAAGACTTTAAGGCCAATTTTAGGTATGATCCGGTCTGATTCAGGTCCCGAGCTCCGCATAAAAGTTGTATCCCTTGGAAATACCTTTTCAACGGATGGTTATACATTTTCCAAGGAGTTTGTGGCTCCCTAAAAGTGCGTTCGGAGTTGCTGCATTGAAATGATATTGTACAAATTTTATAATTTGCAAAGTTCTCTTATAATAATATTGTCTGATGCTTATGAAATTTCGGTGACATACATTTGATGATATTTTGCTAAACCTCATTGAGTTTCAAAAGATTTGGAGAAAATTGTGTGGAGATATCGCTAATCACTTCTTATAAATTATTGTGCCATGAATAAATATATTGGAACCTTATTGGGGCTAAAGGTTTGTGGTAATGATCGAGATGCTAGACCTGAGCTATGGCAAAAACATCTGTGGATCTGGTATTGATATAACTCATTTAATAGTTTCATAATTATTGCTCTTAAGAGGATGAAATACATGACGATTGAGATTATGATTGCGGAAATAAATAATATTTTGGGATTTTATTGATGATCAATGTTGGTTCATTATGTTGAATCTAATATTGATAATGACAGATATAAATGTTAGGGCATCCTATGTTAAGGTAAAAAGGGACTCGGGGTGGAGCCCGTGGGTGCTTAAGGGCACGGGTAAGATGCAATATGAAGGGACTCTGTTGGAGCCCTTGGATGTTTGGGAGCATGGAAATATGTGAGTTTTGTACGTGCATATATGTTTGGCCACATGGTGTTTGACCCTATGTTGTGAATTAATGTGGCAAGTCAATGGGCTTGCTAGTCATCATGCCGACGGAAGCTGGTAGTTGAACCAAGGATGGTTGGGCTGGGCTCTTTGGTGCTTACTTCCCAAAGACTCCTTCCATGCCTGTTGAGCCAGTTGGGCTGGGATCTTTGGTGCTTGCTTCCCGAAGACCCCTTTCATGTTGTTAGGCCAGTTGGGCTAGGCTCTTGGTGAACGTATTGTTGGGTACATTGCCCTCACTGTCCTAGATTTGAGTAAAGTCAATCTTGTCAATAATATACATAAAAGTGTATTTGATGTCCTAGTAACAATGATGGGAAGATAGCCTAAGTGGCCAAGTCAGGTAAACACTTACCTAAGATATGGAAAGACAGAAAACTGTCAAAGTCCATATGCGTTGAGTGAAGGTCATTCACTCAATTCCAGATGACGTATAATGCTGAGTGAAGGCTATACAGTCAAAGCCATGAAGAGGAAAGTTGAGAAAGTGGCTAGGTCCACATGAGTTGAGTGGAGTCAACTCACTTAACGCCATACAACAAAAGGCTGTGAGACAGGCTAACACAGTCAAAGTATAAGAAGAAATGGACAAAAAAGTGTCCAAGTCCACAGGCGTTGAGTGAAGATCATTCACTCAACGCCATAGCTCCATAATCGTTGAGTATAGCTCAGTCAATCAACTACACAGGAAAACTGTGAGTATTTACCAAGTCCACAAGCTTTGAGTGAGGCAAGCTCACTCAAAGCCATGTGATATTTGCGTTGACTAATTCTCAAAGGAAGTGTTCATCTTGACACAGAAATTTGGCTAAGTCCAAATGCGTTGATTGCTTTCACTCTTCGTCGAGCTGAGCTATGAGTTCATTGAATCGGGCTCTGAGTTCGTCGAACTGAGATTTCACTTATTCGTCGAGCTGAGTTCTGAGTTCGTCGAACTGAGTTTTGAGTTCATCGAACTCGAACTGAGTTCTGAGTTCATCGATCTGAGCTCTCAACGCCATAAGGCAGAAAATATTACTAAGTGACATGGCATTGAGTGAAGCTTACTCGCTCAATGCCAAGTGGATAATAGAGTTGAACACACTCAACGCTCTTGACACTTAAGATGCTGAAGAAGCGAAAATGGCTGAGGCAAAAAGCGTTGAGTGAGGCATGCTCACTCAACGCTCTCAACGCCTAAATTACCGAATGTGCCTAAGGCACAAGGCGTTGAGTGAGGTGTGCTCACTCAACGCTCTCAACGCTAGGCATGTAGAAAAGGATGCAGAAGTGGTTAAGGCAAAAAACATTGAGTGAGGCTTGCTCACTTAACGCTATCAATGCCTAGATAAGCAGAATTGTCTAAGTACTTTGGCATTGAGTGAAACTCATTCACTCAATGTCTATTCTATTGATGCTCAATTTTAGCTAAGTCCACAGGTGCTGACGTCAACTAGATCTGCAAAATCGACAAAGTTAACTTATTTCAAATCAAGTATAGAGAAGCTACAGAATACGACAAACTCTATTGTGAAGCTACTGTACGTCTTCTTTCGTTGAAGCAAGGTGTAGCTGGATGCTACAAGAAGGGCCCACTGACTTCTAAGAGCCATTGATCAGCGAACTATAAAAGGAAGGGAATGGAAAAATGACAACAACTTTTCAAGGCTTATAATTTTCAAAAAAGGGTTGCAGCTGAACTTCATCTTCCTCACAATTGCTGCATAAAAAAACTTGAAGTCTTATTGCAGAAAAGTTCAGTTAGTTGTGTGTCTACTTCATCAACACTAGTAGGATCAGAAGTCTTTCCTTCTGAGGGAGTAGTAGAGACAAGGAAGAAATCTCTGCAGATCAAGTTGCTTCTTGGCTCAGCAAGATCTAAACTAAAGATCCATTTTCTGGGGCTGAAAAGAAGAAAGTGGCTGACTCTGTCCAGGGAAGGAGGAGAAAGCAAAGCAGTTTACTGCTAGATACTTCCAGCTCAAGTTACTTGTAGCTGTGAAGAAAGTTTGAGCTGAGATAACTCAGCTAAAGGGGTTGTCACAGAGAAATTTCTCTATGATAGACATAAATCTATTTCACCTTTCTGTAGGATCCTTTGTGGGTCTGAGTGGTAAGAGCAAATTGGCTCTGAGGTAGGATCTAGAAGTGGATTTGAGTTGTAGGGCTGTTTAGCCTGAGCTGTAGGATCTAGTTTGGATCTGAGGTAGGTGATCAATTGATCACTGAGCTGTATGACATTTGAGCCTAAGGTAGGTGAGTCATTCTCACTGAGTGGTAGGGCACATGTGCCCGAGCTGTATGAAGCTTTGGAATTGTGGTACAACCTTTTGGTCTGAGCTATAGGAGATTCATTCTATCTGATGTAGGATCCCTAGTGGATCTAAGGTAAGGTTGTCCTACCAGCTTGAGTGTAGGGCCTTTGGCCTGAGGTAGGTGGTCTGTTGACCACTAAGTTGTAGGCCCTTTGTGGCTGAGTTGTAAGTCTTGGAGGAGACTGAGAGATCCTGAGGGATCTGAGGTGTAATCTCTTAGGAGCATTGTTTTGGAGAAGTGCCTTGACTAACAAGTAGTTGGTAAGGTGGGTGAAGAGTGGATGTACCCAAATATTGGGGAACCACTATAAATCTGTGTGTAATTGTTGTGTTATTTTTCTTTGTGCAGGTTCTTGAAAGCAAACTACTACCAACACACATAGTGTAAAAGATAAAATCAAAAAGAATTGATGGGGGGGGGGGGGGGTTAAAACTCAAAAAATTATTTAGGACACGCGGCGCCCCGGGCGGTTTATTTAGAAAAGTGGATTTGGTTTTATTTAGGAAGACGGGGCGCACAGATTTATTATTTGGATATAAAATAGTTGAAATCGAGTTTTAACGAAAGGAGCCAAGTACACCTATCGCGTGTAGTACAAGATATTCCGGTGAGGAATATTGGGGTCGTATTGTTCTCGGGGACGGGTTGATTATTTCTACTCTTCCCTGGAGGGGACTATTATTTTACCAAAAATTTATCTTTGTCAGAATATTATATATATATATATATATAAAAGCAGAAAATAAAAGCATTAAAATGGAGCCGATGAATAACTTATCGCAATAGTATCTAAAAGAATTAAAATCAAAATAAACATTTAATTAAAAGAGATCCTAAATTTCAAATTAATTAAGACAGAGACTTGGCCGTGGAGGTTCCACAAAAATGAGCTCACCTATCTCTAGGACTATCGCTCACCTGAACATTAAGACTATTCGACCGGGCTCTCGTCTGACGAAGGATTTCTCTTAATCCCCGCATTACGCTAAGAACCCCGCTATTGGGTGGGGAACCCAATCCGGTAGAATTCCGCTCCTCCTCTCTCGAGGGTTAGTGCGGAACTCCATTTACTAAGGGGTGATCGGTCCATATGCACGGCCTCTCGGCTAGCTAGCATATGCACTACATAAATTGAGCCCACACATTGATATGTGGTTCTACGTGTCGTAAACCCAGGGCAAATCTTAAGTAATTTAATTAATTAGAAAATAGGACCTTTAATTATTTAAAGCGATTTTATCTGTCCCAATGCTCTTTGATACTGAGGGATAAAGACGGTTAGCCACTCATTAGAATGGGGACGACTTGCAGAAAGAAAGCGATAAAATGAAAGCAGAAAATAAAGCAATAAAGAAAGCGGTAAATGAAAATAGTAAAGAAAGCAGTAATTGACAAGTCCTACTCAAACGAGTAGGCAGGAAATGAAAGCGAGTCCTACTCAAACGAGTAGGAGGAAATAAATGCACACACGCACACACTCTACAGAAATGAAAACACACCCACTCTACTGAAATAAAACACACCCATGCACTCTATTGAAATGAAAAACACACTCACTCTACTGAAATAAAAACACACTCACGCATTCTACTTGAAATGAAAACACACACACACACTCTACAGAAAGTAAAAAGAAACACACTCTACAGAAATTAAAAACTCCACTCTACAAAAATTAAAAACTCCACTCTACAGAAATAAAACGCACACACACTACTTAAATAAAACTCACGCACACACTCTACATGAAATAAAACACACACACACACACACACTCTATAGGAATGAAAGAAAGTGATAAACACTATCTCATACAAACACGCACTCTACAGGAATGAATAAAAGCTATAAAAATTATCTCATACACGCACGCACACATATGAAAAAAAGCGAAAAATAAAGTGACTGGAAAATTAAAATGATTACATTTTTACCAGTAGGTTTTGTTAATAATGCATAAAAAGCAAAAAGAAAAATTAAATGAGCAAAAAGTTTTGCAAATAAAAGGGAAAATCAAAGTGCTCGAAAAATTAAAACAAATACATTTCTACCGCTAGAATGTGGTAGAAATGCATAAAAAGAAGACATAAAAATTAAATGAGCAAAAGTTTAAAACGAAAACTGAAGTGCTCAAAAAATTAAAACGACTATATATTCATTCTTATAACTCCGTAAAAGTGGTAAAAAAGTGGAAAAAAGTAAAAATAACGAAAAAGTTTTACAACCTAAATGAGAAAATCTAAGTTAGAGAAAAATGAAAACCACTTTGAAAATATTTTTATGGATTTATAGGAATAAATAAAAAGCTAAAAAATTCTAAATCTAAGCAAAACTAAGTAAAAATAACTAAGCATGAAAGCATGAAACATAATCTCATACTCACACACCCATTTTAAAAGAACAAAAAATGGAGATAAAACAAAGATAAATAAGATTACATAAGGAAGGGCACTCAGATGCATTCCAAAACCATGTAAGGAAGAATAAAACTACAAATTTATTAAGATAAAAAGTGGATTACAAAGCTAAAACAAAAAAAAAGGAGATGAGGAGAAATTTCCCTTAAAAAGCCTGGAATGCATCTAAGCAGCACCTTCCCTAGCAAAATGGTCCAAAAAAGAGAACAGGAACTCATACAACAACTTCCTATTTATAGGCAAAAAATTCTAAGTACACGCCCTAGGTCACAGGCATGTATGGGGCATGTAACTACTGTACATGAGTCGGTGCTGAGATTTGACGGCTGGTTTGACTTTGTGGATGTAGACGTGGATGTCATGGGCGTGACTCTGATGACATGTGCGTGTAGCATGGGCGTGTCTAGTAGGTACATCTAGGGGAAGGCGCCATGTCATTTTATCACCAGTGATATCTTGTCGGGCCAAGTGGAGAAGTCACGACTGTGTCGCATCTTGATACGGGCGTGTCAGTCAGGTCAACGAATTTCGAGCGTAAAAAGTCGAGCTGACGTGACACAGGGCTTGGTCACGGGCGTGTTACATTGGACACGGGCGTGTACTTGGGCGTGTTCAGCAATTTCTTTTCAGGCGGCTGATTTCACATGGAATTGACGGTAAACGCCCAGGTCACGGTCATGACCGAAAGTGCACGGGCGTGTACTATGCTATTTTGACAATTTTTTGAAAAATTTTTAGAAAACAAATTTATAACTAAGTTAGAAAATATTTACAAAAAAAGAAGCAATTTATTAAAGAAAAATAACTAAAAATGACAAAATTAAACTAAACTGACTTAAACAACGTACATAAAAATACGTATATTTATAACTCATCAAATACCCCCATACTTAAGCTTTTGCTATTCCAGAGCAAAAATTGGAGATATACTTATAAGGAATTAAAGAAATCCTAAGTTTATCTACCGCTTGAATTAATCGAAAGAAAGATCAAAATAATTATCCAGGGTATAAGAGTTAAGTCCTAAATTATGACAAAAATTTAAATAAAGGAAGAGTTTCAGCCAAAAAACTTCAGATATAATCAAATAGATAACAAAAAAATTTATTTGTTAGGTTAACAAAAATAGATTGGATTATGGAAACTTTAGCTTAAAAGAATTAAACGAAATAATTCAATTTACGAATTATGATCTCAAAAAGATTTTAAATTAATTCTAACATCATTTGAAATTGGAGGTGGGGGATGTTGAGGTTTATGAAGAGGGCTTTGGTTTAGAGGTGAGGGTATATTCTTTCGCTCAAACCTCTAATGAATTTTTTTTTGAATATGGATGTTTAGGAAAATGAAATCTTATTTTTCATAACATAATATTTTTTAAACAACTTCATAATAACTCAATGTATATGTATAAGAGTAATAAATTTTATTCTTTTACTCCGTAACATATAATCTTTTCAAATATTGGCTGCCTATATTTACGGAACGAAATCTTATTCCCATTAACATAGGATCTTTTAAGGATCAAAATCATGTCAAGTCAGACATGAAAAAAAGGAGATAGGTTTTTTTCAGAAAGAAAACTAGGTTTAATAAAACATTTTTGAGAGCAACATTTATAAATTAAACATTCCTATATTTCAAAAAAAAACTTAGAGTAAATATAATTAAAATCTAAGATTGTTATATTCTAACAAAATAAATGTGCAACTTTTTAGATAAGTTAGAAGTGGTGTTGAAAACATGTACCTTATCTAAATAAAAAAAATAAAGCATTAGAATTCTTTAAAACTTAACCCCAGATATGTAAATCTATCGATCTCTAATTAATAAACGGATAGTAAACAAAGAATTAATAAAATTTGCTTATAAATAAACTCGCAACTAGATTTTTGGAGAGCGAAAAGGGGTTAAGAATGAGACATTCGATTTATTCGTTATACAATAAACAATTTTTTGTGGGATTTTAGGGTTTTTATCTTTTTTTGTATTTTTGATTTATTATCTTTTTTTTGTAATTTGGATTTATTATCATTTTTTGGATTTTTAGAGTTATTTTCTTTTTAGGATTTTTGATTTTCTAAAATTTATTGAGTTTTAGTTTTTTTGATTTTTTTTTTAAAATTTTTATCAATTTATTTACAAGAAAGGGGAGAGAAAGAGGTGTTATTTTATAAATAAGAGAGGGGGGAAAGAGAAAGATTTTTTTACAAAGAAGAGAGGGGGGAAAGAGAAAGATTTTTACAAAATATTTACAAAGTAAAAACAACAAAATTTTTTGAATTTTTTGTTTATAAGTTTTTTTATGGAAATTTTTGTTTTGTTTTATGGATTTTTTAGGTTTTTTGATTATAAAAAAGAATTGTTTTTTGAGGTTTTTAATTTTTATGCATTTTTTTGTATTTTTGCTAAGTGCAGAATATAAAAAGTGCAGAATATGAAAACACCCTCATACTTAAACCCAACATTGTCACCAATGTTGTAATGTAAGTATGCGGAACGATGATAGACAAAATACAATATGTACAAAAATAAAAAGGGAGAGTAGAAGCTTCCCTGAGACGAGGTCGGGGAGGCTCGGGTTGAAACCCTACATTATTAATAACAAAGGAAAAAAAAATAATAGAAAAATGAAAAAGATAAATTCGGCCAAAAGTTTGTGGGCGGTAGGTGGCAAGTGTGTGTGTGACTCGTAAGCCAACGTCTTAGCTTATGAGCGCTACATAAATGTGTTCCCCTAGCACCTAAATTAACGTTAAGCGTGCCGAAGCGAAAAAAATAGAGTTATAATATTTAATAATAGAAAAGGTTTGATTGATTTATTATTATTTTTTGAACAAAAAGTTTTTTGGTTTTGGAAAGAAATAAAACAAGTTAAAAAAAACAAAACATATATACGAGAAAATTTTGCTTTTTTTTGAGGAGAGGAATCTTTTGGCTATATATATATATAGATTTTTAATGACAAATTATATATATATATATATATATATATATATATATATATATATATATATATATATATATATATATATATATATATATATATATATATAGTAGTGTTTTTTGTAGGTTTTTATTTTTTAGTTGGTTTTTTGTTTTTTGTTAGGTTTTTGGTTTTGTAGGTTTTTTAAGTTTTTTTAGTTTTTAAATTTTTTTTGTTTTTTTGGTTTTTTAGTTTTTAGATTTGTTAGTTTTTTAATTTTTTTTAGATTTTTTGGTCTGTAGTTTTTAGATTTTTTGGTGTGGTTTATTAGTTTTTTAAGTTTTTTTTTAGTTTTTAGTTTTTAGATTTTTTTTGTCTTTAGTGTTTTCATAAAAAAATTATGAAATTTTTTTAGATTTTATAGTTTTTTCATTTTTTTAGTGTTTAGATTTTTTTGTTTTATAGTTTTTTCAAGTTTTTTAGTTTTATAGTTTTTAATATTTTTTTTGAAAACAGCGTTATTTCATTTTTTGTTTTTTTATAGATAAATATATATATGAAATAGTAAGTATAAAATAAACTATTTTTTCTTTAAGTTTTTTTAAGTAGTTTTATTATTATTATTATTATTGGCCATTTTATTATATATATAAAAATAAAAATAGGTAAAATTAATAGATTTCCAGAGTTCGAAATAACAACTCGAAATTCCCCGACAACGACGTCAAAAACTTGATGGGGGGTTAAAACTCCAAAAAAGTATTTAGGACACGCGGCACCCCTGACGGTTTATTTATAAAAAGCGGATTTGGTTTTATTTAGGAAGACGGGGTGTGCAGATTTATTATTTAGATATAAAACAGTTGAAATCAAGTTTTAACAAAAGGTGGCAAGTGCACATATCACGTGTAGTAGAGGATATTCCGGTGAGGAATAACAGGGGTCGTTCTATTCTCGGGGACATGTTGATTATTTCTACTCTTCTTTGGAGGAGACTATTATTTTACCGAAATTTATCTTTGTCGGATATTATTTATATATATAAAAAAGCAGAAAATAAAAGCATTAAAATGGAGCCGATGAATAACTTAACGCAACTATATCTAAAAGAATTAGAACAAAAAAAACTTTTAATAAAAAGAGATCCTAAATTTCAAATTAATTAATGCAGAGACTTGGCCATAGAGGTTTCACAAAAATGAGCTTACCTATCTTTAGGACTATTGCTCACCTGAACATTAAGACTATTCGACCAGGTTCTCGTCCGACGAAAGATTCCTCTTAATGCCCGCATTACGCTAAGAACCCCGCTATTGGGTGGGGAACCCAATCTGGTAGAATTTCGCGCCTCCTCTCTCGAGGGTTAGTACGAAACTCCATTTACCAAGGGGTGATCGGTCCATACGCACGACCTCTCAGCTAGCTAGCATATGAACTACATAAATGGAGTCCACACATCGATATGTGGTTCTACGCGTCATAAACTCGGGGCAAACCTTAAGTAATTTAGTTAATTAGAAAAACAAGACCTTTAATTATTTAAAGCGATTTTATCTGTCCCAATGCTCTTTGATATTGAGGGCTAAAAGCGGTTAGCCACTCATCGGAATGGGGATGGCTTGCAGAAAGAAAGCGATAAAATGAAAGCAGAAAATAAAACAGTAAAGAAAGCGGTAAATGAAAGCAGTAAAGAAAGCAGTAAATGACAAGTCCTACTCAAACGAGTAGGCGGGAAATGAAAACGAGTCCTACTCAAATGAGTAGGAGGAAATAAATGCACACATGAACGCTCTCTACAGAAATGAAAACACACCAACACACTCTACTGAAATGAAAACACACACTCACTCTATTGAAATAAAAACACACTCACGCACTCTACTTGAAATGAAAACACACACTCTACAGAAAGTAAAAAGAAACACACTCTAAAGAAATTAAAAACTCTACTCTACAGAAATAAAACGCACACACACTACTTAAATAAAACACACGCACACACTCTACATGAAATAAAACACACACACGCACTCTACATGAAAGAAAGAAAGCGATAAACACTATCTCATACAAACACGCACTCTACATGAATGAATAAAAGTTATAAAAATTATATCATACATGCATGAAAACATACGAAAGAAAATGAAAAATAAAGTGACTGGAAAATTAAAATGATTACATTTTTACCGGTAGATTTTGTTAAAAATACATAAAAAGCAAAAAGAAAAATTAAATGAGCAAAAAATTTTGCAAATAAAAGGTAAAATCAAAGTGCACAAAAAATTAAAACAAATACATTTCTACAGCTAGAATGTGGTAGAAATGCATAAAAAGAAGACAGAAAAATTAAATGAGCAAAAGTTTAAAATGAAAATTGAAGTGCTCGAAAAATTAAAACGACGATATATTCATTCTTATAACTCCGTAAAAGTGCTAAAAAAGTGGAAATAAAGTAAAAAGAACGAAAAAGTTTTACAACCTAAATGAGAAAATCTAAGTTAGAGAAAAATGAAAACCACTTTGAAAACATTTTTACGGATTTATAAGAATGAATAAAAAGCTATAAAAATTCTAAATCTAAGCAAAACTAAGTAAAAATAACTAAGCATGAAAGCATGAAACCTAATCTCATACAGACACAAACACACCCATTTTAAAAGAACAAAAAATAGAGATAAAACAAAGATAAATAAGATTGCATAAGGATGGGAACTCAGATGCATTCTAAAACCATGTAAGGAAGAAAAAAACTACAAATTTTATTAAGAAAAAAAGTGAATTACAAAGCTAAAACAAAAACAAATAAGAGGGGGAGAAATTTCCCTTACAAAGCCTGGAATGCATCTAAGTAGCACCTTCCTTGATAAAATGGTCCAAAAAAAGAGAACAGGAACTCATACAACAACTTCCTATTTATAGACAAAAAAATCTAAGTACACGCCCTAGGTCACGGGCGTGTAGGGGGCGTGTAACTACTATACATAAGTCAGTGCTGAGATTTGATGGCTGGTTTGACTTTATGGCTGTACATGTGGATGTCACGGGCGTGACTCCGATGACACAGACATGTAGCATGGGCGTGTTCAGCAGGTACATCTGGGGGAAGGCGCCGCTTCATTTAGTCGCCGGTGACATCCTGTCGGGCCAGGTGGAGAAGTCACGATCGTGTCACATCTTGACACGGGCGTGTCGGTCAGGTCAATGAATTTTGAGCGCAAAACATCGAGCTGGCGTGACACAAGGCTTGGTCACGGGCGTGTCACATTGAACACGAGCGTATACTTGGGCATGTTCAGTAATTTCTTTGCAGGCGACTGATTTTTCTTGGAATTGAAGGTACACGCCCAGGTCACGGGCGTGACTGGAAGTACACGGGGGTGTACTATGCTATTTTGATAATTTTCTGAAAAATTTTTAGAAAACAAATTTACAACCAAGTTAGAAAATATTTACAAAAAAGAAGCAATTTATTAAAGAAAAATAACTAAAAATGACAAAATTAAACTAAAATGTCTTAAACAACGTACATAAAAATACGTATATTTACAACTTATTAGAAACTAATAACAGTCATACAACCTATTCACCCCCCTTAGGTTGTAAGCTACCTTGAAATAAAGACTTTCATATATACCCAAGACCCCTATTGGGAATTTTGCCCTCAATGTTCCCTAGATTTGATTTGAAGAGGCATCACCATCAACACTAAGAGCATAGATGTAATTGATGTTGTTCAAGCACATTATGTGCAGGATGTTCCTTGGAATAAGTTTAAACAGGTTGTCTAAGTGATTGTGAAAGGTGGTCACAAGGTAGAGAGGTGTAGAGACAAAAAATAGGGCAAGTCCACAGGCGTTGAGTGAAGCCAGTTCACTCAATGCCAGATGCCAAGGAAGGATGCTGGAAAGACTGAAAATTGTCTAAGTCCACAGGTGTTGAGTGAAGCCAGTCCACTCAATGCTAGATTCTAAAAAACATCGAGTAAAGGATGGACAATCAAAGCCCAGCAGTTTGCAAGAAAGAATTGCGGCTAAGTCCACAGGCGTTGAGTGAAGGCAGTTCACTCAATGCCATATAACAAGACGCGTCGAGTAAAGCTGAGTCTGTCAAATCCACAACATTGACAAGGAGAAAAATCGACCAAGTCTAGAAGCGTTGAGTGAGGACAGCTCACTCAATGCCCAAAGTAGAAGGCGTCGACAGAGCAATGATCATTCAAAGCCTAAGGAAAGATAGACAGAAAAATCTGTCTAAGTCCAGATGCATTGAGTGAGTACAACTCACTCAACGTAAGCTCGTCAAGAAGTTGCGGCTAAGTACAGAAGCGGTGAGTGAAGCAAGTTCACACAATGCCTTATCAAAAAGGTAGGATAAGGCAGAAGCATTAAGTGATAAAGGCTCACTCAATGCATTCATAAAGAAAGTTGTGGCTAAGTACAGAAGCATTGAGTGAAGCCAGTTCACTCAATGCCTCAGTAAGAAGGCAGATGTTCAGAGAAGATGCTAAGTCTAGGTGGGTTGAGTGATGAAGGTTCACTCAACGCACTCAATGCCTGACAGTGCAGAATAAATTGGCCAAGTCCAAAAGTCTTGAGTGAAGGTTATTCACTCAACGCACTCAACGCCTAATCAACATAAAGATTGTCTTAGGACAAAAGCGTTGAGTGAAGGCTATTCACTCAATGCACTCTACGTCTGGAAGTACAATTATTCTAACTAAGGTTTTTGCGCTGAGTGAAGGCCATTCACTCAACGCACTTAATGCCTGGGATGAAACTGATAATTTGGCTAAGTCCACAGATGATGACGTCAGCATGAGTCAACAAAATTTGAAATAGTTGCGGGAAAGCTACCGTACGCGACAATGGCGTCACTTGCCTTCCAAGCTGCATTTAATGCAAAAGCAAGATTGTAGCTTACAAATCCAAGTGGGCCCACGTGTCAAAGAGCCATTATATGACGAAATATACAAGGAATAATATCGGCGGAAGAAAAAAAAACTTTTAGGGTTTATGATTTCGCAAAGAGGCAGAACTTCATCGTCTTCTTCCTCGCCATTGTTGCAGAGCTTGAAGGTGAAGTTTCAAACCCGCTAAACTAAAAGTTCTTACAGTTAGCTGTAGCTATTTTCACCAGCGACAACAAGTTCAGAAAAGCTTTCTGAGAAAGAAGACTAAGCAGAGCCTTCAAATCTCTGCAGTCAAAGTTAGCTGGTTGAAGAGCATATAGTACATCCAAATCTTTATCTTCAATAGAAAGTTTAGAGACCTCGTCTCTGAGTTACTTCCAGCACAAGAAGCATCTTATTGAAGATCAACATTATTATTGCTAAGAATAAGTTAGGGCTTAGTTAACTCAGCTCAGGAAGCAGTAGACTCAGAGAACTTCTCTGGAGTCAAAACAACAACAACAACAAAACTCTTTCTTCTGTAGGATCTTAACAGATCTGAGTGTTGGACTATTTTATAAAGGTTGAGGTAGGATCCAATTTTGGATCTGAGTTGTAGGTCCTGTGTGCCTGAGGTAGGTCCTTTGGCCTGAGATAGGATCTGGTTCAGATCTGAGCTGTAGGAGAGTTTTACTGTCTGAGTGTAGGGCTATCCTCCTAGCATCAGTGTAGGACTATTGATTTAGTCTTAGGTAGGTGATTTGCTGATCACTGAGCTGTAAGAGTAGTTTGCTATGAGGTAGGGCATTATGTTTGAGGTGGGTCTTGGAGGAGACTGAGAGATCTTGCGGGATCTGTGTTGTAATCTCTTTGGAGCTGAGATTTGGAGAAGTGTCGTATCTAACAAGATATTAGAAAGGTGGGAGGGACAATGGACATACTCATAATCTGGGGAACCACTATAAATTATGTGTGTGCTTTTGTGGTGTGTCTTGAAAGCTAAAATTAACTAACTCACAACTTACATAAAAGAAGTAAATCCCAAAAGAGACCAAAAACCTATTCACCCCCCTCGCTAGGTGTTTAGCTGCCCTTGAAACTAAAGACTTTCAAGTGGTATCAGAGAGAGGTTGCTCAAGAAGGACTTAACACTCTGAGTGATCTCCAAGGGTAGCTTCAAGTTCCATACTTATGGGTTCAGGAGAGAACCATAAGGAGATGGGTTCCATAAAGCTTCCTATCTGCAGAAAGGAGAGCTTTGGAATTTAAAAGGAGAGAGGCAGACTCTTCATGGAGGCATCTGACCCAAGGATCTTTGTTACTATCAAAGAGGGACCTTTCATCTCTCTAAAGGTCTCAGTTCTGGGTGTAATGGTACAGAAACCAAAGACATATTCAGAGATGACCAAGGATGAAGTCATCTCGACAACCATGGATAAGAGGGCACAAAACACCATTGTCAGTGCTATAGATGATTCTACCTTTCAGAATCTGGTCCACTGCCAGACCTCCAAGGATATGTGAGACAATTTTGTGGTCTACATGGAAGGAACTGAAGAGGTTAGAGATGACAGGAAGTCCATGCTCAACCAGGAGTATGAGGCTTTCAGGTAGTCCCAGAAAGAGAGCATAGTTGGATACTATGAAAGATTTTTCAGAATTGTGAATGAGCTGAAGACCTTTGAGAGGGTCTTCAGTCATTATGAGCTTAGTGATAAGTTCCTAAGGTCTCTAACTAGATACTGGGACACCAAGATTTGTGCCATCAGATAGGTGGAAAAACTAGCTGATACTCCACCTCATATACTATTTAGAAAGCTGTTCTCTTATGAGATATAGTTGGCTGCCAGAGAAAGAGGTGGAGACCATTAGCAAATCCCAGACCAAGGAAAAGTCTTTGGCCTTCAGAGCAGACAGTACCAAGAAGAGCAAGGAGAGGATTACCTCTCCTCCAAGGAGGCCTGCTGATTCAGACAGCATAAGGCCAAGCTCATCAGACTTTAGCATGTCTGATGAAGACTTTGCTGCCTTCTCCAGGTAGTTTCAGAAGTTGATGAAGAAGTAGTGGAGGAGCAGACCTTCCTCCTCTTCTCATCACAAGAAGAATCACTCCAAGGCAGACAAGTATGATTCTAAAACAAGTAGACATATTTCCTCTAAAGTTGTCTGCTATTGTTGTAGTAAGCCAGAGCATGTAATTATTGACTACCCAGTGAAGAGAAGAGAGGATGGTAAGAAAAAGGTCCACTAGCACAAGGGAAAGAATGAAAAAAAATCCATCATTGCAAAGAAGGAGAATAGCTGGTCTGACTCATCTTCCTCAGAGTCTGATGATGAAGAAGAAGCCCTCATTGGGCTGCTGGTTGTTATTGCAGATGAAGTTGAAGACTATCCTGAGCTAGGATAGGAAACAGGGCCCCTCAATCACATTCAGACAGTGACTCAGAGGAGGATGATGAGGATGAGGATGCCTACAGCTGCTGTGTGCTGATGGCAATGTCAGATGAAGAATCTAGCCAGGATCAACCTGCTCTAGCAAAGATAGACTCTCTATCTAGCTTTTCATCTGAATCAGAATATGAGACATGTCCCAATTCTAGTGCTTCTTCATCCAGTGGTGAAGAGTTCTCAAAATCTGAGGATGACATCAATCAACTGATTGATAAGTATGGTGTTCTTCTGGATGCCTTCAAAAGATGCAAGAAGCTGGCTAAGAAGCAAGCTGTGGAGATTACATCCCTTCAGCTAACTACTTCCCAGCAGGCTGAGACAGCATCCTTGCTGGATCAGAAGGCTAGGGAGGTTATCCAATTGAAAAACTTAACACTCATTCAGATTGGCACCATCAAGTTTAAGAATAGTCTCATTAGGGACCTTGAATAGAAGCTCCAAATGGAGAAAAGGATAGTGTCTAATTATTCTAAGTCAAGTTTTGTGTTGCCCTTGATAGACTTCTTATCCTCTCAAAAGGGTAAGAAGGGGTTGGGATTCAAGGGAAGCACAAGAGTTGCCTCTTCCAAAGGGAAAGGGAAATCTCCAGTTTTACCACTAGCTTCCAAGCCTCTCATTCCATTTAAGAAAGTTCTGTTACCTTCAAACAGGTATGACCAAGAGAGTATCTATGGTCACTAGATGAATGGAAGATCCAATAGTGTGAACAAAGATGTTCACAGCTATGACGGAAGGTATAGTAGGGGAATGAGTGCATTTAAGTCTCCCCATGGGGAAATTCAAATGGCCCATCATGGACCATTTGCCTTTGGTGCTCCAGCCCCCCATTCTCAAGAATGTGGCAATGGCCAACTCTCAAGGCCACTCAACAAAGACTCAGACCAAGGGTAAGTCTATCAGTAATCCTGATGTGGCCATCTCTGAGGCTATAAAGTGCTAGTTCTCTGTAAAGAAAACTATTGTTAATGGTAGTCAGAGCAAGCCAATTAAGTCTGCTGAAAGACTCGCGTTCAGTCAGTTCCTTGATGAAAGGAATTTGAAGAAGGCTTTTGCACCTCTTCCTTTTGTACAGTCACCAGTTAACCAAACTACAGGATCTGCTCAGAAAAGAAGATATAACATTCATGAGTGCTAGTGTTGTGGTAAGGTGAGGCATTTTGCGTTATATTGCTGGCATAATCCTACTGTATCAAGAGCTAGTGTTATTCTTCCTATCAGAAAATCTACAGGAAGACATGTTCATTTTTAGGCTAATCATAACCTAGGACCCAATAATAATTGGGGTTCTAAGGTAAAATAAACTATGTGCAGCAGGTTAGTCCAAGTGCCTATACTCCTATATGGTACTTGGACAGTGGTTGTTCCAGATACATGACTGGAACAAGGAGCAATCTAAAGGAGTACACTCCAATGAAGAATGGACCCAAAGTTATCTTTGGTGGTTCAGGTAGAGGAGTGACAAGAAGATATGGTAAGATTACCAATGGCAGTCACAAACTCAAAAGTGCCTTATGTTGAAGGGGTGCAATACAAACTCATTAGCATAAGCCAACTCTGCGATCTTGGCTGTCATTGCATTCCACAAGAATGAGTGCCAGATTGAGAGGTCAAGTGACCAAGAGGTCATCTTAATAGGAACTAGGAGTGAAAATGTTTATTGTTTAAACTTTCTATGTCTAGATACAGACTCTCCTATAGGTCTAGTTGCAAATGAGAAAGTCTCATACTGTGTCCAATGACACAAGAGACTAGCTCATTTGAACTATAAGACCATTGACATTCTCTTTAGTGAAGAGCTAGTTAGGAATGGTCCTTAGATGAAATGCACCGAGGAAGGCATTTGCTCAGCATCCCAAAAGGGCAAGCAGACCACAACTTCCTTCAAGAGCATTGGGACCAAAGAATCTGTGAGGTGTTTATACCTCCTGCATATGGACTTGTTTGGTCATATGCCAGTTCATAGTCTAGGTAGAAAAGTCTACACCCTTGTGGTGGTTGATGACTATTCTAGGTTTGCTTGGGTTTTCTTTCTCAAGAAAAAGCCTGAAACCCTTGATTTCTTCAAGACATTTGTCAAATAAATTCAGAATGAGCTAGACAGTACTGTGGTCAAAATTAGAAGTGACCATGAGACTGAATTTCAGTTTGAAAGCATGATAATTTTCTGTGAAGAGCAAGAGATTCATCAAGAATTTTTTTCTCTAAGAACACCCTAGCAAAATGGGATTGTTGAGAGAAAAAATAAAACTCTCATAGAGGCTAGTAGGACCTTACTAAGTGACATATCTCTCCCAGAATATTTCTGGGCTGAGGTAGTAAATACTCCATGTCATGTCCTTAACAGAGTCTCTTTCAACAAGAGCCACAAAAAGACTCCCTATGAGATCTTGAAGGGCAGAAAACCAAACTTGGGCTATCTCAGGATCTTGATAGCAAGTGCAATGTGCTTCATAATGGTAAGTCCCGTGTGACTAAGTTTGCTTCCAAGTCCTATGATGAGATTTTTGTTGGGTACAACAATCATAGTAATGCCTATATGATCTACAGCTTGAAAAGTTAAGTTGTAAAAGAGTATATACATGTAGTCTTTGATGAGTCTACCATGATTAATAGTGAGCTTCCAAGCTCCTCTTCTAGTACTGCAGGTACATAGCTGATGATGGACAAGCTAACCATTAAAAATGATGCTCTATTAGTCCAAGATGGAGTGGATAATCCAGAAGAAGGGAAAGGACAAATTAATGTGGATGAAGATTAGCAAGATGCTGCCACTGAAGTTGATGCTGAAAGAAGATTGCCTCCAGCTATCAGACATCTGAGAGATCATCCAAGACACCAGATTATTGGTGATGCAAACCAAGGAGTGGTGATAAGAAGCAAGAGCCTTAATTCAGTAATGTATGCAAGTTTCCTATCACATGTTGAGCCCAAGAGATTTGAAGAGTCCAACATAGATCAGTTCTGGATTGTATCTATGCAAGAGGAATTGAACTAGCTTAAAAGATATATGGTATAGAAGCTGGTTCCCAGACCACAAGGACATAATGTCATTGGAGTCAAGTTGATTTACAGGAATAAACTTGATGAAAATGGCATTATAATCAAAAATAAGACTAGGCTGGTAGCTAAGGGGTACATACAAGAAGAAGATATTGACTTTGATCAAATCTTTGACCCTGTAGCAAGATTGGAAGCCATCAGACTCTTCCTTGTATATGATGCATACAAAGGATTTAAATTCTACCAGATGGATGCGAAGTCAGCCTTCCTGAATGGTGACTTAAAGGAAGAAGTCTATGTTGAATAGTCTCTAGGTTTTGTTGATTCTAACTCACCTGAATTTGTTTATAGACTTAGGAAAGCTCTATATGTATTAAAGCAAGCCCCTAGAGCATGGTATGAGACATTGTCTAGCTTCTTCATTAAGAACAAATTATCAAGGTGGAAGATAAATAATACCCTATTCCTAATGGAATCTGTAACGCCTCCACTCGTCACATGGAATATAACGGTGGGTCCGGCCGGGGCCCCACGCTATATTTCAAAGACAAGCGGCGAAATTATATGTGGAAATCAAAATCTACTCGTATCCTAACACAAAACATTCTAGCACAGCTTTTTAAGTTCGATGAACTCAGCTCAATGAATGTCCACTAATATACAAACTCCATATTTATATATAAAATCAGGAATGTATACAATACACACGCACATGGCCTTAAGGCCTTACATGTTTCTCTTTACAAATGTACAATTTCATACATTAGCATGCAGGTCGGCCACACATGAAATCCAAACACGCCTCGCACGGCCTTCAAGGGCCTTTCACAGCAATCCTCCATTCCGCTCAAGTCAAGCCAATCATCACCACCTGCAATTAGCCATCCACCCAAGAGCGGCAAACAAAGTAACGGTCAGCTTTAGCTGACCAATTATAATGACCCTACCCCTTACCCGGGGTAGTGGTTCCTTCCCTGTATGCATTGCCATCATAATCTCTATCTACCAATCACAATCATATCGCAAACTTCGGTATCCACCAGACGCTCCGTGCACTCAGGGCACCTTATTGGTGTACCAGACATTCTAGTCATACACCGCCGATCAGAGGTTTTTAACTTGTTGGTTGGGCAGTTCAATCCTAACCCACCAATCCCGTGGGCTGGCGACATTCCGTCCATACCACTCAGAGGTACTAACCTCACAGCATCCACAAACATATCCAGAGCAGATCGACCCACCCTAGTGGTGTAGCAAGCCGAGTTTATCGATGCTCCCTAGGCATTACCACAAATTGACCCCTCATCTATTCCCGATCGACCCACCCTTGTGGTGTAGCAAACCGGGTTTAAATCGGCTCCCCAGGCATTGCCACCAATCAACCCCTCATCTATCCAGATTAACCCACCCTAGTGGTGTAGCAGGCTGGGTTTATCCCGCGCTCCCCAGGCGTGCTACCAAGTGACCTCTCATCACAACCAGGAGCTTACACAAAACATCCATACATCCATAAGCAACATCCATACATCCATACATCCATCCAACAAAGTATAAACCTTACATATCATCAAATCTACGGAGTCTTCTCCGGTTTACCCATAATCATCACCAATCTAAACTACTCATCCAGATGGGCTTCACACAGCATGCCTATACCATACTCTACACTTCCGGCTCTAGATGCAGACTCAACCAAGGAATCGCTTAGGATATCGACCTCTTGGTGGAGGATTCCACACATATGCATAAAGAAAAGACTTCGATGTCCAAGAAGGAGATCATTACCCTTGAAGATCGCTTCGGAGCCATGAAATAGCCGGATGGAAATCACTGTCTCGACTTTGCCTTCATGAATCCGATCTTGGATCTTGGCTCCGCACTCCACAGCTCCTCCAGCAGCTGGTTTCTCCTTCCTCCTTTCCTTCCCTTGCACTCTCTTTCTCTTTTTCTCTCTCTTTGAGAATGAGAAGAAGGAGAAGTGAAATGAAGGGATTTTATCCCTCATTTCTCGGCCTTTATCCATAGGGAAGAAGCCTAGAACACTGGATCCAGGATAAGGAAACGAACGACTCAGATTTGCCTAAAAATAAGCTGAACTCAGCCTGACATGCCCTGTGATACGCCCGTGTCACAGGCTGTGTCACTTAAGCGGCAGGCAACCGACTTAAATCCAACTAGTACATGACTGTGTGACACACCTGTGTCACACCCTACACGCCCGTGTCATGCCCGACATGCCCGTGTCCAGTAGCCGTGTACTTCACACAGCACAACATCTCCTCACCCGAGCAGGACACGTCCATGGGACATGCCTGTGTCCCAGTCCGTGTTCGCCAGGACACACCCATGTCCTCAGGCACACGCATCCCTGGATAAAACCCGCAAAGGACACGCCCTGTGACACGTTCGTGTCATAGGCTGTGTACTCCATTTGCTTGCCACTCGACGATCGTCGAGCGTAGTTCGTCGACTAGAGGGGGACACACCCTCTGACACGCTCGTATCACACGGTACACGCCCGTGTCACACGATACACGCCCGTGTCACACGACATGTTTCCTCCATCGACCCAATTTCGTCGACCACGCACTCAACCACTATGCCCGAGCACGACATGCCCAGGGACACGCCCGTGTCCCAGGCCGTGTCACTTAACCAGAAACCCAAAGTGGGCTTTGGGGTGTTAAAAAATCTAAGGGCAAGATCATCCTAGTCCAAATTTATGTAGATGACATAATTTTTGGGTGTACTGCTGACAACCTTTGCCGGAAGTTTGCCAAACTTATGTAAGGGAAGTTTGAGATGAGCAGTATGGGTGAGCTTAAGTACTTCTTGGGCCTCCAAGTAAGGCAGACTGAAGATGGATTGTCCACCTCACATTCTAAGTTCACCAGGGAGTTGATCAAGATGTTTAGTGTGGAGAATGCCTCCAACATGAAAACTCTCATGGGGTCAAGTATGCCTATAGACAAAGATGAGGCAGATAAACCTGCTAATGAAACTTTTTATAGAGGGATAATTGGCTCTCTTCTATATCTTACTGCTAGTAGGCCAGACATCATGTATGCTACATGTGTTTGTGTTACGTATCAGGCTAGCCCTAAAGAATCCCACTACTTTACTGCAAAGAGGATTTTGAGGTATCTTAAGGGCACACCAGATCTTGGCCTTTGGTAACCTAGAAATAAGTATTTTGAACTAACAGGCTGTTCAGATGCAGATTTTACAGGCTACAAAGAGGACAAGAAAAGCACTTTAGGCACCTATCAGTTCTTGGGAGGAAGACTAGTGTCTTGGAGCAGCAAGAAGCAGACCAGTGTTGCAATCGCAACAGCTAAGTCTGAGTATATCTCAGCAGGTAGCTGATGTGCATTGTTGATGTGGATCCAACATCAGCTCCAGGACTATAACTTTTAGATAAGTAGAGCCCCCATGCTCTGTGATTCTACAAGTGCAATCTAATTTGCTAGGAATCTTATCTCTCATAGTAGGACTAAGCATATGGAGATTAGATATCATTTTATTAGGTAGCATGTGGAAAGGAATATCTCTGTCTTAAGTTTGTCCCCACAGACAAGCAAGTGGCTGATATTTTTACAAAGCCACTAGATGAAGTCAAGTTCAACACCTTCAAGTTTGAGTTGGGTATGTTGAACTTGGTATAGCTTCAGTTGCTCCATGTAATATTTTTATTGCAAAACTCATCCTTCTTACAAGTAGACAAGTCTCCAAAGTGATATCAAGTGCTATCAAGACTAAGATGGACTAAAGTGTCCAGTAAAGAGAAGACAAGATGCTCCTGTTGAGGGAGAGCAAATCCAAAAGCTACATGAATAAGTTCAGTTTCTTGCTAAGTGGCAGCCAGCAGTTACAGTGGATCAAAGATCATCACAACTAATCAGCAGGTCCTCAGGACTATGCACAGTCTGAGGAGGAGATCAACCTAAGTGGATGGCTACTACTATAGAAAAGACATACTGTTGCAGGAGAAAAGGAAAAGCCAGCACCTCCCTTACTACAACTGCATTTTGTAGAAGGTTTAAGTGGTATATGGAGTGGCATTGGCTCAAGTGGAACAATGTTAGAGCTAGCCCAAGTGACTGCAGTGATGTGTTGTCTCAGTAGTTTTAACATAAAAGGTATGACATCTAGTCAAATAGTTTGATCACTAGGATAATTTCTCAAGTGGTATCAACTTGAGATGTTGGCTAGGATCAAGAGTTAATTTCTCCATGATCCTATCACATCCCTCATTAGGAAACTGTTTCTTGTTGAAGAAGCTAGAAAGGGGGAGAGGTATGCAATACCCTAAACCCTAAAGGGGAGAAGTAGAGCATACTGAGTAGAGCAGTTCTTGCTAGAAAAGGGGAGATGGTGGGCAATACATGCCCAGGGTGAAATGTGGAAGCAATACTTGACATGACCAGGTCATGTTAAGTAAGTGCATGTTACTTGGAAACATTTAAGTAATATGAAGAGAGTAATATTGAGCCATTGCATATTATGTTTTCACCCTCAAGTGGTTTGAGGAAAGTCCTCCACTTAAGTGTTAAGTAGTGAGGAGAGCTGTAAGCTGCTTTGAATTTTCAAGTGGTATGAGAAAGCTTACAAGTCCTCCACTTAAGTGTTAAGTAGTGAGGAGAGTTGTAAGCTACTTTTAATTTTCAAGTGGTATGAGAAAGCTTACAACTGCTTCTAAATTCATTTAATGTATGAGAAAATGTTTCTTAGTATTGCCATGTGTTCTTCCTTTTTCAAATAGGGGGAGATTGTTGGGAATATTGCCCTCAATATTCCCTAGATTTGATTTGAAAAGACATCACCATCAACACTAAGAGCATGGTTGCATTTGATATTGTTCAAGCTCATCATGTGCAGGATATTCCTTGGAATAAGTTAAGATAGGTTGTCTAAGTGATTATGACAGGTGTTCATAAGGTAGAGAGGTGGAGAGACAGAAATCTATCTAACTCCACAGGCGTTGAGTGAAGCCAGTTCACTCAACGCCAGATGCTAAGGAAGGATGCTGGAAAGACTAAAAATCATCCAAGTCCACGGGCATTGAGTGAAGCCAGTTCACTCAACGCCAGATTCCAAAAAGCATCGAGTAAAGGATAGATAATCAAATCCCAGCAGTTTGCAAGATAGAACTGTGGCCAAGTCCATAAGCGTTGAGTGAAGGCAGTTCACTCAATGCCATATAACAAGAGGCATCGAGTAAAGCTGAGTCTGTCAAAGACACAACATTTACAAGCTGAAAAATCGACCAAGTCCGGAAGCATTGAGTGAGAACAGCTCATTCAATACCCAAAGTAGAAGGCGTCGACAGTGCAATGATCAGTCAAAGCCTAAGGAAAGATCTACAAAAAAATCTGTCTAAGTCCAGATGCATTGAGTGAGTACAGCTAACTCAACGAAAGATCATCAAGAAGTTGCATCTAAGTACATAAGCGTTAAGTGAAGCCAGTTCACTCAATGCCTCATAAAAAGGACAGGATGAGGCAGAAGTGTTGAGTGACGAAGGCTCACTCAATGCATTCATAAAGAAAGTTGCGGCTAAGTACATAAGCATTGCGTAAAGCCAGTTCACTCAATGCCTTAGAAAGAAGGCAGGTGTTTAGAGAAGCAGCTGTGTACAGAGGGGCTTGTGATGAAGGTTCACTCAATGCACTCAACGCCTGGCAGTTCAGAAGAAATTGGCCAAGTCCAAAAGAGTTAAGTGAAGGCTATTCACTCAACGCACTCAACTCTTAATCAGCGGAAAAATTGTCTAAGGACAAAAGCATTAAGTGAAGGCAATTCACTCAACAAACTCAACGCCTGGAAGTATAGTTATTCTAACTAATGGTTTTTGCGCTGAGTGAAGGCCATTCACTCAACGCACTCAATGCCTTGGATGAACTGAGAATTTGGCTAAGTCCACAAATGCTGAAATCAGCATGAGTCAGCAAAATTCAAAATAGTTGCGGGAAAGCTATAATATGTGACAATGGCGCTGCTTGCCTTACATACTGCATTTAATGCAAAATTGAGATTACAGCTTGCAAATCCAAGTGGGTCCATGCGTCAAAGAGTCGTTATAAGGCAAAAGATAAAAGGAATAAGATCGGCAGAAGCGAAAAAAACTTTCAGGGTTTATCATTTCCCAAAGAGGCGGAACTTCATCATCTTATTCCTCGTCATTATTGCAGAGCTTGAAGCTGAAGTTTCAAACCCGCTGAACTAAAAGTTCTTATATTTAGCTGTAGCTATTTTCACCAGTGATAGCAAGTTTTGAAAAGCTTTTTGATAAAGAAGACAAAGCAGAGCCTTCAAATCTCTGCAGTCAAAGTTAGCTGATTAAAGAGCATATAGAACAGCCAAATCTTTGTCTTCAACAACAAGTTCAGAGACCTTGTCTCTGGGTTACTTCCAGCACAGATAGCAGCTTAATGAAGATCAACATTCTTATTGCTGAGAAGAAGTAAGTGCTGAGTTAACTCGGCTCAGGAAGTAGTAGAGTCGGAGATCTTCTCTAGAGTCAAAACAACAACAAAACTCTTTCTTCTGTAGGATCTTAACAGATTTGAGTGTAGGGCTATTTTATAAAGACTAAGGTAGGATCCAGTTGTGGATCTGAGTTGTAGGGCCTGTGAGCCTGAGGTAGGATCTGGTTCAGATCTGAGCAGTAGGAGATTTTTATTCTCTGAGTGTAGGGATATTCTCTTAGCCAGAGTGTAGGATTATTGATTTAGTCTGAGGTAGGTGATCTGCTGATCACTGAGCTATAGGAGCAGTTTGCTCTGAGGTAGGGCCTTGTGCCTATGGAAAGTCTTGGAGGAGACTGAGAGATCCTACGGGATCTGTGTTGTAAGCTCTTTGGAGCCGAGATTTTGAGAAGTGCCTTGTCTAACAAGTTATTTGAAAGGTGGGAGGGACAGTGGACGTACCCATAATCTGGCTAGGAGAATAACTAACTCACAACTCACATAAAAGAAGGAAATCCCAAAAGAGACCAAAAACATATTCACCCCCCTCTAGGTGTTTAGCTGCCCTTGAAACTAAAGACTTTCAACCACTTTTGTGTTGTGTATGTAGGAGCTCCTCTAGTTGGAGGACGATAACGTTGAGGCGTACGGAGGCCTATTCCCAGTAGTGTGGATACCCTCATAGTAGTGGAGATGCCCGCTCCACTATCCCTGTTGGGCCACATCGGGTGATGCCGAAGAGGATCACTACCTTTAGAAAAGTGGGAACTAAGTTTTATGTTGATATATCAAATGTGTGTGTGTGCGTGTGAATGGGTAAGTCATTATATTGCATTCATTTGATTTCATTGCATTGTACCTCATAAGATTATCATCATATAAATTTGAATGGGTAGTTTTAGATGATGAGTTACTTTGATGTACCCGATCCTTATAAATTTGTATGAGCATTTTTATAAGTTCAGTTAAATTTTGCACTTACGATTGATATGCTAATAAAATAGATGTGCCTCTTCCTATGTTGATATCTACCACTATTACTTGCTTATTATGGATGCACTGATATATACATGAATTTATAGATTAGAAAAACTCTCCTGTCACCTGCTTAGTATTTATATTACTATTATATTGTGCTCCTCTCTCTTTTCCTCCGCCCGGTGCCTAAGAGACGCTAAGGTGAGCGGATGCGAAGCCACTTAGTCTTTATGACTAACGGTTACTATGTATACCATTTTAGGAGGATACCCCGCAGATGGAGCAACAACACCTTGTGCAGGAGGCCAGTCAAGCTAGGGGGACATGGCCTGATACGACGATACCCTCAATACCTTCTATGTCTGATGTGAGTTTTGAGCATTATGATGTAGCCTTCTGGCAGTTTAGTGTACTCTGATATTAAAGGAGCTGATGTAGCTTATTATTATGTTGTACTATTCTGGACAATTAACTTTTTGTGGATCATGACTTCTCTATTCTTATATTTGTTGGGTTGGTATCTGTGATATTGAAAATTAGGCGGCAGAATTGGCGCCTTGTGGTACAAATTAGCCAGTGTGATGATGTTACCACAAGGCGACTGTTCTGGGAATAAAACTTCCCTCAACTGTGTCTTGTGTTCCGGGGGGTTTACAATTGGTATCAGATTGCACCGATCCTACAATAAAGAATTCAATGAATGTGGAATTATCCCCGCTCGATTATTTGGTTTGCGGACAAACTAGATTAGCGGAAGTAGTGGCATGCCCATTTTTGATTCACACTAAGTATGTCCACCTATTACCCTACGTTTAGACAACCTAACCTTAAATTCGTATTCGGTGTGTAGATTCTGGTACATACAGAGCCAATGATAGGCATTCCCATTCCTCCGATCCCTACTCCCTTCCAACAGTCAGAGCTGGGGTAGACCCTAACTGCAATTTTAGATGCCTTTAGGTCTGAACAGACCCCGGTGCAATAACATGCCCCGGGCTCCAATTGGCTAAGTACCTTCCGATATTTTTCTCCACCCACTTACCACAGGACAAAGTCGGCCATTTGCACGGAAGAGTGGTTGGATTCTATGCAAGAGTTGATGGACAGAATCTGATGTCTAGCCAGTATGGTTGTGTTGGGTACATTGGAAAATGTGTACCAGATTTGAAGAAGCCTCACCTTACTCAATGATATGCATCAATGTGTATTTGATGTTGTTTTGAGTTTATATGTGCAGGTTAAGAAAATGTAAGAATGCAAAAAAAGTTTCTAAGTCCATGAGTCGACACCAGAAGAAGCTGTGTCGACACTTATGAAGGCTTGTGTCGACACTGGAGAAAAGCTGTGTCGACACTTGGAGTTAATTGTGTCGACACTTGGAATGACTGTGTCGACACCTGAAGAAACTGTGTCGACATACAGAGGCAGTGTCGACACACAGAGAAGCATAGTCGACATCAACTGTGTCGACACACAGAGGCAGTGTCGACACACAGAGAAAGCTTAGTCGACATCAATTGTGTCGACATACAGAGGCAGTGTCGACACACAGAAGACTTTGTCGACATCAACTGTGTCGACACACAGGACTTGTGTCGACACATGGCAGAATTTCAACAAAATTAATTTGTGTGAAGAAAAGAAGTGACTGTGTCGACACCACAGAACTAGTGTCGACACAATCTACAAAAGCTATGTCGAGAAGCAGTGTCAACACCAAGGAAGCTGTGACGACACCACCAAGGCTTATATTGACACTGAGTCTATTTGTGTCGACACATGATGAAGTTCAGTCACGATACTTTGCTGACAGAGACAGAGTTTCAAGAAGTGACTGGATGACTTGACAGCTGCCATTACCAACCTGTCTACTGCAACTGTCAGAGCTGTCAGAAGTTTGTTAGAAACCAGATCAGCCGGTTACCATGGAGAAAGTGTATATAAAGGCATTCTTCTTCAACAGATAAAAGATTGATGATAGAAGTAAAAAAACACATGAAAGAATAAACATATACAGTTACAAAAACAGAAGAAGATTTTCGCCAGAAGATCTAAGAAGAAGTTGGAGAGAGAGAGCTCCATCTATTGAAGTGAAGAAAGGGACTTATATCAACAAGTTCCTCAAGTGCAGATTCTGAACCAGTCTGCCAAGAAGGATTCAGATTGAGATCTGAATTTCAAGAAAGAAGCTGATTGAAGATCAACTTCAAAGGAGATCAACCCTACTGAGTTCAGATTCAAGAAGCTTTGAAGAATACTAAGAGTGGTTGTTCTCTACCATCAGATTCTTCCAAGAACTGATCAAGAAGCCATCCATCCTTTCTCTCTCTACCAGGGTGGTGGTAAAATACATTGTTAAATCTATTTTTTGTAGGATCTTTTTAAGATCTGAGTTGTAAGCCTGATTTATAAAGGCTGAGTTATAGGAGATTTAAATCTCTGAGTGGTAGGCCTTGTTGAAGGCTGAGGTAGGGCTGTGAGCCTGAGTTGTAGGAGATTGTTATCTCTGAGTTGTAGGCCTTGTTGAAGGTTGAGGTAGGGCAGATTGCCTGAGCTGTAGGAGTGTGGACTCACTCTGAGTTGTAGGAGACTTGTTTGGGTTCTGAGCTGCTGTAGGATCTGAGGATCTGAGGTGAAGGAAAGAAGTTAGGACGAATCTAGCACACTGCTAGATAGGCGAAGGGTGAAAGTGGATGTACCTAGACCTTGGGGAACCACTATAAAAACTGTGTGCAATCTGTGATTGTGTGATTCTGTGAATTATGTGCTGTGTTAGCTGTAGAATTAACTGTTTCTGATTAATTAACTGAATAGATATTCTGCCTTAGAAGAAAAAGGAATTACACCTATTCACCCCCTTTAGGTGTTTAGGAACTAATTCTTTCAAGTGGTATCAGAGGGAGGTTCCTCAAAGTTAGACTTAACATCTGAGTGAGATCTGTAAGGTAGAAATAAGTTCAAGAAAATGGGTTCAGGAGAAAACCATAAAGAACTTGGTTCAATGAAATTGCCCATCTGCAGGAAAGAAATATTTGGAATATGGAAGGAAAGGATCAGATTATTCATGGAGACATCTGATCCCGGAATTTACATAACAGTTAAGGAAGGACCATATATTTCAATGAAGATTTCTGTTCTTGATGCCAATCAAAGAATTCCAAAGGATTTTTCAGAGATGACTAAGGATGAGATCATCTTGGCTATTATGGATAAAAGAGCCCAGAACATTATAGTAAGTGCCATTGATGATTCAACATTCCCGAATCTAATTCACTACAAAACCTCCAAGGAGATGTGGGACACATTGATTGTCTACATGGAGGGTTC
This sequence comes from Platanthera guangdongensis, assembly GCA_039583875.1. NCBI lineage: Eukaryota > Viridiplantae > Streptophyta > Magnoliopsida > Asparagales > Orchidaceae > Platanthera > Platanthera guangdongensis. The sequence goes on along the minus strand of CM077147.1, from coordinate 158,530,876 downwards.
TGAAGAGGTTAGGCAAGATAAAAAGTCTATGCTTAATCAAGAATATGAGAGTTTCAGACAAGCTAAGTCTGAAAGTATAACTGAATGTTATAAGAAGTTCTATAGGATTGTCAATGAACTAATGTCTTATGGAAGAATATTCAGTACTTATGAGCTGAATAACAAATTCCTTAGGTCTTTGACTAAGGATTGGGATACTAAGATCTGTGCCATAAGGGAAGTGGCCAGACTGGCTGAGATTTCTCCTCCAACACTGTTTGGCAAATTGATGTCTTATGAGATGCAGCTGTTAGCCAGAAAGGAGGAAGAGAAAAATACAAAGGGTGACTACAGAGAAAAGTCAGTGGCCTTCAAGGTATAAGCCACAAGGAAGAATAGGAGAATGTCTCCATCATCTCCTAAGAAAGATACAGAAGTGATTTCAGAAAATTCTGATAATCACAGTACAAATAGCAGTAATTCAGATGAAGACTTTGCAGCATTCACAAGGCAGTTCCAGAGATTCTTAAAGAAGAAGCAGTGGAAATCTAAGCCGTCTACATCTCATTCCAAGGATGACTATTATCAGAAGAGAAAATCATCCAGGAAGGACAGGAATGGGACAAAGCCTAGCAAGTCAACTACATCCAAGATTATATGCTATTGCTGCAACAAAGCAAGACATGTTGTGGCTAATTGTCCAGACAAGAGGAAGGAGTCTGCTAATAGAAAGAAGTCTCAGCACAAGAGCAAGAAGGAGAAATCGTTGGTTGCTGAGAAAGAGAAAAGTTTGACAGATCAATCAACTTCAGAATCTGAATCTGAGGCTGAGGCATATATTGGTTTGTTTGCAGAAGAAGAGGATGAGTTCATGCAATTACTGGACTCTATCTATGAGCAGGAAGACCATCATTTAAAGGACTGATGGCAGTGTTTGAAGAAGACCAGTGCCAAGATTAGCCTGGCCCCAGTAAGGTAAAAAGTTTATCTATAGATTCTGATTACTTCACTGGGTCAGAATCAGATGCATCTCCATTAAGAGATGAAGATGGGTCTGAATCTGAAGGAGATATTCATCAACTGATAGATGGATATGGGGATTTGTTGCAGGCACTCAAGAGAAGCAAAAACCTGGCCAAGAATCATGCTAAGGAAATTGCAGCTCTTAAGTTGGCTGCATCTGATTCAGAGAAGCTGCTGGATCAAAAGATGAATGAGATTGCCAAATTGAAGAACATAACTGTTATTCAAATGAGAACAATCACTTTCAAGAATGATCAGATTAAAAGTCTGGAAAACAGACTTCAGAAAGAGAAGGAGATTGTGGCTAGTTTCTCTAAGCCAAAGTCTATCCTACCCTTAATAGATGACTTTGTGTCACAAAAAGGTAAGGCAGGAATAGGCTTTAAGAGCACTGCATGGTCTGCACAGTCCAATAAGAAAGGCAAAGCCCCGGCACAAAACAAAAGACCTGCTGTAAACAATATAGCTAAGATTATACCTAAAAAGAGGTATAATAAGTTTGAGTGCTGGTGCTGTGGCAAGATAAGCCATTCTGCCTTAGACTGTTGACACAATACCAGTGTTAAGGAGAATAGCAGTCTGCTTGTTAGAAGAGCTGCAGGCAGATTTGTTAGGTTTCAGACTAACTTGAACCAAGGACCCAAAAGTTATTTGTGTTCTAAGATTAAGTAATCTTTATTGCAGGTGAGTCCAAGTTGCCATGCCCCTATATGGTACTTGGACAGTGGATATTCCAGGCACATGACTAGAAATAGGGGATTGCTAAAGGACTACTCACCAATGCTGAATGGGCCTAAAGTAATCTTTGGTGGTTCTGAAAAGGGAGTCATCAAAGGTTTTGGTAACATTTCTAACCACTCAATTACAATCACTCAAGTGGCCTATGTAAAGGGTTTGAAACATAACCTAATAAGCATAAGCCAGCTGAGTGATCTAGGATATGACATTTCATTTGTCAAGAATGAGTGTCATATCAAGAGGTCAAGTGATCAAAAAGTCATATTGACTGGATATAGAAAAAGAAATGTGTATTGCCTAGATTTTGTGTGTGAGAATAAGAATTCTCCTATCTGTCTTGTGGCTGATGAGAAAGTCTCTCATTGTGTCAAATGGTACAAGAGGCTAGCTCATCTTAACTACAAGACAATTGGCCAACTCTTTAGTAAAGAGTTAGTGAGGAATGGTCCTCAAGTTAAGTGTTATAAGGATGGGATATGCTCAACTTGTCAAAAAGGCAAGCAGACTAGATCCTCCTTTCATAGCCTTGAAACCAAGGATTCAGTGAGGTGCTTGTACCTCTTGCATATGGATTTATTTGGTCCTATGCCAGTTCAGAGCCTAGGTAGAAAAGTCTACACTTTTGTGGTTGTAGATGACTATTCTAGATTCTCATGGGTATTCTTTCTGAGACAGAAATCTGAAACCCCAAAGGTCTTCTACAATTTTGTCAAACAAATTCAGAATGAATTAGATAGTTCAATGGTCAAAATCAGAAGTGACCATGGAACTGAATTCCAATCTGAAAGTATGACAAGGCTGTGTGAAGAATTTGGGATTCTTCAGGAATTCTCCTCACCTAGAACACCTCAGCAAAATGGCATTGCTGAGAGAAAGAATAGGACATTGATTGAGGATGGAAGAACACTATTGAGTGATACTTCCCTCCCAGAGTATTTCTGGGCTGAGGCAGTAAACACTGCATGTCATGTGCTCAATAGGGCTTCCATCACCAAAAGCCACAAAAAGACACCCTATGAGGTTGTGAAAGGCAGAAAACCAAACTTATCCTATTTTAGGATCTTTGGTTGCAAGTGCTATGTACTTAACAATGGCAAATCTCACCTAACTAAGTTTGCTGCCAAATCCCAAGATGGGATATTTGTTTGGTACAACAACAATAATAAGGCTTATAGGGTCTACAATTTGGCTACTCAAGTTGTAGAAGAGTCAGTTCATGTCATCTTTGATGAAACTAGACTTATTAACAGTGAGTTTCCAAGTAGTTCTTGTAGCTCTCCAGGTATACAGCAGAAGATGGACCAGCTTACTATCAGAGAAGATTCAACTGCAAAGCAGGATGTGGAAAATGGTAGTTGCTGTCCAGGGGGAGTACAAGATACTCAAGATGCTGATGAAGACCATGAGGTGCAGCATAATGAAGAAAATGGAGAAGGTCAAACTGCTGATAGATTACCTCCAGCAGTTAGACAGTTGAAGGATCATCTTGCACACCAGATCATTGGTGATCCAAGTCAAGGAGTACAGACAAGGAGAAGGAACTTAAATACAGTTCTTTGCTCAAGCTTCTTATCTCAAGTGGAACCCAAGAGATTTGAAGAAGCTATTCTAGACCCTCACTGGATTGAAGCTATGCAGGAGGAGTTAAATCAATTCAGAAGATGCAAGGTCTGGGATTTGGTTCCAAAACCAAAGGGCCACAATGTCATTGGGACAAAGTGGATTTATAGAAACAAGCTTGATGAGAGTGGGTTCATAGTGAAGAACAATGCAAGACTAGTTGCCAAAGGATACAGACAGGAGGAGGGCATAGACTTTGATCAGACTTTTGCCCCAGTGGCAAGGCTGGAAGCTATCAAGCTATTTCTAGCCTATGCAGCATATCAAGGATTCAAAGTGTTCCAGATGGATGTTAAGTCTGCATTCTTAAATGGAGACTTAAAAGAGGAAGTCTATATAGAGCATCCCTCAGGTTTTGTTGATCCACTCAATTCTACTTATGTCTATAGACTTAGGAAAGCTTTGTATGGGTTGAAACAAGCCCCAAGGGCTTGGTATGAAACCCTGTCTACTTTCCTCATTAAGAACAAATTCTCAAGGGGGAAAATAGATAAGACTCTATTCCTTAGGGAATCTAAAGGAAAGATCATCCTAGTCCAAATATATGTTGATGACATAATATTTGGGTCTACTGAAAGTAACCTTTGTAGAAAGTTTGCAATACTTATGCAAGGGAGATTTGAAATGAGCAGTATGGGAGAACTTAAGTTCTTCTTGGGTCTCCAAGTAAGACAGACTGATGATGGCTTGTCCATATCGCAGTCTAAGTTCACCAGGAGTTAATTAAGAAGTATGGTATGGAGTCATCCACTACCATGAGAACTCCAATGGGGACAAGTGTATCTCTTAGCAAAGATGATGCAGGGAAACCTGTAGATGAAACTTTGTATAGAGGAATAGTTGGCTCCCTTCTATATCTGACTGCTAGTAGACCAGATATCATGTATGCTACATGTGTCTGTGCTAGGTACCAATCCTGCCCTAAAGAATCTCATCTTACTGCTGTCAAAAGGATTTTGAGATATCTTAAGGGCACCCCTAATCTAGGCCTTTGGTATCCTAGGAATTGAGATTTTCTACTAATGGGTTATTCAGATGCAGATTTTGCAGGTTGCAAAGTAGATAGGAAAAGCATAACAGGCACCTGTCAATTTCTAGGAGGAAGATTGGTGTCTTGGAGCTGTAAGAAGCAGACTAGTGTGGCAATTTCCACAGCTGAGTCTGAGTATGTTGCTGTAGGAAGTTGCTGTGCACAACTGTTGTGGATACAACATCAGTTAGAAGATTATGGTATTCAGGTAAGTAGAACTCCATTATTATGTGATTCTACTGGTGCTATTTTTATTGCTCATAATCCTATTTGTCATAGTAGAACAATGCATATAGAAATAAGATATCATTTTCTTAGAGATCATGTAGAGAAAGAAGATATCTCTTTAGAATTTGTTAGTACTGATTTACAACTAGCTGACATGTTTAGTAAGCTTTTAGATGAAACTAAATTCAACAATTTCAAAATTGAAATAGGTATGTTGAACATAAATTAGTTTAACAAATTTGGCTAAGTAAAATTATGTATCGATATCATAAGTTGTCTGTGTCGACACATAGTAGTTGGTGTCGACATTCCAGGAAAGTGGTGTCGACACATCTAGAAAATTGGTGTCGACATTCCAGGAAAATGGTGTCGACACATCTAGAGAATCGGTGTCGACACTTCAGAGAAGTGGTGTCGACACATCCAGAAGTGGTGTCGACACTTAGAGTAAACACGCAGATTTCGTCGAGCGCAGAATCGACACATATCGTCGAGCACAGATTCGTCGACCTCAGATCGTCGAACTCGACTAAGACAATTAGAATTGATGTCGAGACATTAGAAGTTTGTGTCAACACATTTCAACTGTGTCGACACATTAAGAGATTGTTGACGCGACTTTTGACCTTCATTCTTTAGAAGGGTATAAATAGGTCAATAGCAAACCCTGTCGACACATTCTCCATATTTTCGAGACCAAAACCCTGTGTCGACAACTTCTCTCTTCTCAATCCAAGCTTTCACTCAACCCCAATGGCGCCAAAGCTAGAAGATAATGTCAACGAAGGTTATGAGCTTGGTACGCAACACCTTTGATAATGCGAACCTGAAATTAAAGCAGTAGTAACCCTAATTGTTGAAAATGGGTTGGAATTTCTGGTATCTGAACCAACAAAGATATGGAAGAAAGAAATTCTGGAATTCTATGGCGCAGCTACTATAGATTCTACTGGACTTAAGATCAAGTCTACAGTTCAGGGAACTAAGGTTAACCTTACTTTGAAGAGCTTGAGGAAAACTCTTCAACTTCCAAGAACTCAAGAAGAAGTAGAAGTACCCTCATCAGAGACTAGGGAAGCACTTCAATGGTGTAGGATTGGATCCCACCTTGAAGATTGGATTAGCAATGGACAAAAAAGGGATGAATCTGCAAGGCAAATTCCTTTCAGAGGTGGTTGGAAAAGTGATTCTCTGCAAGCCAAGGGGCATGATAGGATTTCAGCCTATATGTTCAGCCTGATGACCAGGATTATCTACAGACTAAACACAGATTGGTCAGTAGTAATTTTTTAAAAGATTAAGGAAAGTATTAAGAAACCAAATCTGGGAAGAATTATGAGTCTGTACTTGGCTAGAACAATTCCTGAAGTAATGGAACAAAATGCTGGTTCAAAGATCAACCATATGAGGAGAATGGACATAAGGATTATCTCCAGATGGGATAGAGTCCTAACAAAGGACATGCCAGATGAAGAGAGGCTAGAGATTCCTGAAGAATCTCCTGCACAAGATATTGCAGTTGGTGCTCAGGTGCAGGGGGAGCCTCATCTTGAGGAAGAGCCAACCCACTTGGAAAGTGAAATGGCTACACAAACTATACTTGAGGTAATCCAAGAAATTAATCAATCAATTTTCATTAATAAGGATGAAACACTAACTGTGTCTTTGGATGATGCTGACCAGAACACACAACTAAACAGTCAAGCACAAGATGTTATCATGGAGGATACATCTACAGCTTCAGATGCTCCTGAGTTGGTGGTGCCTCAAGTCCCTACTCAACAAGAGTTCACCATTGAATAGTTGTTTCTAGATATAGTACAAGCAAGAACTGAGGGGGAGCAAACTGAATTTGAGAGGGCGAAAGCAGATTTTGAGGGGGAGCAAGTTAACATTGAGGAGGAGCAAGTAAGTACTATGGAGAAGGAGCAAGAGACTCAGGGGGAGCAACCTAGGACTGAACAAGAATTGCCTCCTAGTCCTAAGGAAAGAGTTGATATAGCCAATACCTCAGCTTCAGAAGAGGAAGCAGTAATTCAAGATAAGAAAAGAAAGCTAATGGTATTCAAAAGAAGAAGCCAGAGCTATAAGAGGGCATTACAAACTGCTCCACAACCTGCCCCAGTAACTGATTATAGTTCTTTGTTGATATCCTTGCAAGTAAAATTGGATGAACAAAGGATTGTCATGGAGAAATATATGGATGAAACTCACAAAGATCTACAATTCTCCTTGGCACAAGATATTAAATCTTATAAGATTTGAAGTAAATCAGAATAAGAAGGAAATGACTGATTGTTTCCACAAAGGTGGCAATACTGTGGTTTTCCTAGCAACACATCAAGAAAAAATCAAGACTCAAGTTGATGATATAGCTATTAAGCAAGGTTATGTCCTAGAGAATCAACTTAGAATGAATGATAATCTGACAGAATCACATAATGTGATTGTTACAGAAATAAAGAATATTGCTACTGCCCAGACTGAGGCAAGGGCTCAAACCAAGGCAGAGTTTGACAAGCAATTATAGGAAGGTCTAGCTGCTATACAAACAGCTATTGGGCAATCTCAAAAGATTATTTCTGCACAGCTACTGAAGTTAAAGTCATTCTATAAGGATGGTGTAAATTATCTAGATGAACAGGTAAGATTTCAAAAAGATGACCTCAGGGATCATATTGCAAGAGAAGTCATAAAGGGGGAGAGAGTGTTAGTCAAAGCTGGCTCAGATCATGCTAAATGGATTTCTAATAGCATCAGAGCCACACTTAGATATCCACCCCTCTGTGATGATGATAATGTAGCTGAGTCAGGTATACACCCTGCTTATTTTGGAGGTGACCAACCTGAAGTTGCTCAGGTCATTTACCCTCCAGCAGATTTTGAAATGATTCACCAAGAAGTACAGTCAATGTACAACCCTCCAGAGGGTAATAAAAATATTATCATTGAGAAACTTGACATGTTAGAGGCAGATATGAATAAGGAGCAAGAAGCTCAACTGTCAAAGAAGAGATTCAGAGAACAAGCTGAGTTAAAGCCTGATTTTGAGCAGTGGAGTCCAACTTCCAGGAATATCATATTGACTGCCTGGAAAGCTGTAAAAGACAAGTCCCATGACAGGGGCAAATGGTACACTGAGCAAGAATGACAAAAGTATGAAGCTAGAGAGGAAGCCTGTAACGTCCCCTTTGCCGTCCGTGGATCAACACCACTAGGCCTCCGGCAGACCGTTACCGGGCTGCAGCCCAAGCACCCCAACCCCTCTCCCTCCACAGGCGGGTTGTTGGTGGCCACAGCCTCCCTTTGATGAGGTAAACTCGATAGTCAAGCCCGCACAACAGAGGGTCTTTCCTGGGCTTTCCAGTACTTCCTGTGACTCTCTCCACAGGTGGACACCGCACAAACACAAATGTCAGGGGTCTTTCCTGGCTATCATGCCAGTACTTCCTGCTACTCGCTTTACAGGTGGACACCCTACGACATCAAGCATCACAAAAGGGCATTTCCTGGTGACACCAGTACTTCCTGTGCCTCATTCACAGGTTGGACCCAAAAACATCACATGGCTATTTTTTCCTGGGCTACCACCCTAGTACTTCCTGCTACTCCTCTTCGCAGGCATAACCCGTAGACTCCTTAACCTACACGTTATCACAGACAACGTCACGGCTCCGCTCTCGGCGACCCTACCGGGCTGCAGCCCAAGCACCCCAACCCCTCTCCATCCACAGGCGGGTTGTTGGTGGCCACAGCCTCCCTTTGATGAGGTAAACTAGATAGTCAAGCCCGCACTACGGGGACTTCCCAGGAGGTCACCCATCCCAGTACTACTCCAGCCCGAGCACGCTTAACTATGGAGTTCTTTCAACTCTCATCACCAGCTGATCTGCAGCTCAACTGGTGTTGAGAGTTGAAAGAACTCCATAGTTAAGCGTGCTCGGGCTGGAGTAGTACTGGGATGGGTGACCTCCTGGGAAGTCCCTGTAGTACGAGCTTGACTATCGAGTTTACCTTATCAAAGGGAGGCTGTGGCCACCAACAACCCGCCTGTGGATGGAGAGGGGTTGGGGTGCTTGGGCTGCAGCCCGGTAGGGTCGCCTAGGGCGGAGCCGTGACGTTGTCACGTTGGATCGGCTAGGGGCCTTACAATAAAAAGTGCACTTTTATTGTAACGTCCCCTTTGCCGTCCGTGGATCAACACCACTAGGCCTCCGGCAGACCGTTACCGGGATGCAGCCCAAGCACCCCAACCCCTCTCCCTCCACAGGCGGGTTGTTGGTGGCCACAGCCTCGCTTTGATGAGGTAAACTCGATAGTCAAGCCCGCACTACGGGGACTTCCCAGGAGGTCACCCATCCTAGTACTACTCCAGCCCGAGCACGCTTAACTATGGAGTTCTTTCACTTCTCATCACCAATTGAGCCCATCCGTTCATATGGTGTATTCTAGAAGGTCCGGCCGGGGCCCCACAATATATATCACAAAACAGGTGGTGAAGGTACATGATGATACTAGAGTAGCGCATCGCACCTATCACAAATCATTCTAGCGGAAGCCTAGACTACAACTGGAACTCCTCATGAATGTCCAAAACATAAAACTCCACATTTTATATCATATAGGAATGTCTTACAACAAGTACAAAGCGTTGGCCTTATGGCCTTACAGGGCTATCAAACAGTGGCCTAAACAAATTGGCACGCAGGCCGGCCACAATAAAAGAAAACGCACAACAACACAGATAGCCTTTGAGGGCTAGCAGAAGTAGCAGCAACAACAGCAGGAACATCAACCTCTATGCATCCCGCTCGGCTCGCCAGCACCTGTACAGGGACAATCCACCCAACGGTGGCAAACAAAAGCAACTAGGATGGGTGACCTCCTGGGAAGTCCCCGTACGGCCCAACTTAACTGTCGAGTTCGCTCATCAAAGGGAGGCTGTGACCACCAACAACCCGCCCGTGGAGGGAGAGGGGTTGGGGTGCTTGGGCTGCAGCCCGGTAGCGTCACCTAGAGCGGAGCCGTGACGTTGTCACGTTGGATCGGCTAGGGGCCTTACAAAGCCATTCTACAGTATAGAAGAAAGGCAAAAGCTGGGAAGCTATCTCCTAATGCTCAAGAGCCTAGCAAATATTTCCCTAAGCCTTTTCACTATTTTGAAATTCAAAGAATAAGAGCTGAAGAACAAAAGAAGAAGGATCTGAAGGTCAAGAAGCCAGCTAAAGATACTTATGCTCCAGTACAAGCCAAGATCCAATCAGGCAAAGGAATAGTCATCAAGAAAGCTGAGCAGCCTTAGATTAGATTCACTAGATTTTATAACATTGTAAACTTTAGTGTTAAAAATCTATGTAAACTATTATTAAAGAAACTTTTAAAAGTTGAAACAAAATAATGTTTAATGCTCATTGTGTTAGCATTATTATTCTGTGATGATATCTTATATATATTTTGTTTATAAGTTACCCTGTCATATAATATTTTTATACATCATAATATATGTTTGTTATGAATGGTGTATATCATTGACTAAGGGTTATGACTTCTCCAAATAGGGGGAGATTGTTGGGTACATTGGAAAATGTGTACCAGATTTGAATAAGCCTCACCTTACTTAATGATATGCATCAAGGTCTATTTGATGTTGTTTTGAGTTTATATGTGCAGGTTAAGAAAATGCAAGAATGCAGGAAAAAGTTTCTAAGTCCATGAGTCGACACCAGAAGAAGCTGTGTCGACACTTATGAAGGCTTGTGTCAACACTGGAGAAAAGCTGTGTCGACACTTGGAGTTAATTGTGTCGACACTTGGAATGGCTGTGTAGACACCTGAAGAAACTGTGTCAACATACAGAGGCAGTGTCAACACACAAAGAAGCATAGTCGACATTAACTGTGTCGACACACAGAGGCAGTGTCGACACACAGAGAAAGCTTAGTCAACATCAACTGTGTCGACACACAGAGGCAGTGTCGACACACAAAAGACTTTGTCAACATCAACTGTGTCGACACACAGGACTTGTGTCGACACATGTCAGAATTTCAACAAAATCAATTTGTGTGAAGAAAAGAAGTGACTGTGTCGACACCACAGAACTAGTGTCGACACAATCTATAGAAGTTGTGTCGAGAAGTAGTATCAACACCAAGGAAGCTGTGTTGACACCACCAAGGCTTGTGTCGACACTGAGTCTACTTGTGTCGACACATGATGAAGTTCAGTCTCGACACTTTATTGACAGAGACAGAGTTTCAAGAAGTGACTGGATGACTTGACAGCTACCATTACCAACCGGTCTACTGCAACTATCAGAGCTGTCAGAAGTTTGTTAGAAACCGGATCAGCCGGTTACCATGGAGAAAGTCTATATAAAGGCATTCTTCTTCAACAGATAAAAGATTGATGATAGAAGTAAAAAAACACAGGAAAGAATAAACATATACAGTTACAAAAATAGAAGTAGATTTTCTTTAGAAGATCTAAGAAGAAGTTGGAGAGAGAGAGCTCCATCTATTGAAGTGAAGAAAGGGACTTATATCAACAAGTTCCTCAAGTGCAGATTCTGAACCAGTCTGCCAAGAAGGATTCAGATTGAGATCTGAATTTCAAGAAAGAAGTTGATTGAAGATCAACTTCAAAGGAGATCAACCCTACTGAGTTCAGATTCAAGAAGCTTTGAAGAAAGCTAAGAGTGGTTGTTCTCTAACATCAGATTCTTCCAAGAACTGATCAAGAAGCCATCCATCCTTTCTCTCTATACCAGGGTGGTGGTAAAATACATTGTTAAATCTATTTTTTATAGGATCTTTTTAAGATCTGAGCTGTAAGCCTGATTTATAAAGGCTGAGTTGTAGGAGATTTATATCTATGAGTGGTAGGCCTTGTTGAAGGCTAAGGTAGGGCTGTGAGTTTGAGTTGTAGGAGATTGTTATCTCTGAGTTGTAGGCCTTGTTGAAGGTTGAGGTAGGGCAGATTGCCTGAGCTGTAGGAGTGTGGACTCACTCTGAGTTGTAGGAGCCTTGTTTGGGTTCTGAGCTGCTGTAAGATCTGAGGATCTGAGGTGAAGGAAAGAAGTTAGGCCGAATCTAGCATACTGCTAGATAGGCGAAGGAGGAAAGTGGATGTACCCAGACCTTGGGGAACCACTATAAAAACTGTGTGCAATTTGTGATTGTGTGATTCTGTGAATTATGTGCTATGTTAGCTGTAGAATTAGCTGTTTCTGATTAATTAACTGAATAGATATTCTGTCTTAGAAGAAAAAGGAATTACACCTATTCACCCCCCTCTAGGTGTTTAGGAACTAATTCTTTCAGGTTGTCACCTTAGCAGTATCCGTCCTAGAATAACACATAAAGAGGTGGTGGAAGACCCTTATGGGCTCCACTTTTGATGGACGAGTATATACTGAGATCAGTTGGAATGAGTTCTTTGATTCTTTCTTAGAGCAATTCTCTCCTCTACTACTCGAGACGAACTCGAAGAAAGGTTCCTGCAGCTGAAATAGGGATCTAAATCAGTTGTGGGTATCAACTAGAGTTTCAACACCTTGCTAGGTTTGCTTAATCCTATAATTTGGACGGTCGTGGGTATGCAAAGCAGTTTTACAAAGGTTTATGAGACCCCCTGAGGCAGGCTCCTTTGTTTATAGTTGACTCGAGCCTTGCTCAGATAATAGACATGGCGAAAAGATTGGAGGTGGACCATCTTGTGTCCATGCTAGTGGTTAAAGACTAGCGGAAAGAGTAATAAAGGCAAGGCCTAGTAGGAGGAGGGAGCTTGCTAGAAGCAGTGGTGGAAACCGAGAAGGAAACGATGGACGTTTCCATCTGAATTTTAGTATGGAGCGTCCGGCCCAATAGTTAGCACTACCACCATTCCAGTAAAGTATATCAACATCCTAGGGAGCACCTCAGGTTAGGTTGCTTCAATTATCACTAGCCGGGCAATATTTGGCATTTCTGCCCACAACTGATTCAGAGTGTTCCAAAACGTTTGATGTTTCCTCCAGCAGCTAAATGAGGATATGGATGTGGTCGAGGATGAGGAACACAAGGAAGGAACCTTGGACATGCTCGAGAGCAGTGTTTGCTTTGGATATGACACAAGCGAGGGACCCGCGGGATGTTATTGCATGTATCTTGTAGTCAAATTGGTATGTTTATAAGCATTTGTCCTTGGCTTTGCCTGAGATTGTGCTAAAAATCTAGCTTTGAAATTAGTATAACTTAACATTTAGGCATCATGACTGTTAGTGGGAGACCTGCCCACATTCTATTTGATACCAATGCCACCCATTTGTTCGTCTCATCAGACTTTATAAAGGATCTAAACAGTGTGCAATATTTCATAGGAGTCACTCAGAGAATACACCTCCCAAATGGCTCCAATATGACCTCGTCCGCCAAGTGCAACTTGGATGTATATATAGGAGGGAAGCATTTTGAGACCCCTGTAATAGTGTTGGGGATGCTAAAATTTGATCTTATTCTGGGTACAACATGGCTGGATTGGCATCGTGCCAGTATTAGCATCATGCTAGGATTGATTGTGGGGCAAAGTAGATCACCTTGAGACATGGAGATTCAAAGATAATTTTTCAAGGTATTAGATTCGCACCCCGAATAATGTTGTCTTCAATTCAGACCATTAAGGACTATAACCAAGGGGATGAGGTGTTCATGATATGTTTTGAGCTAAAAGAGATGGTGGATAACATGAAAGATGTACCAGTGGTGCGTGATTTTCCTGAGGTTTTTCCCAAAAAGCTACCTTGATTTCCCCTGCCTAGGGAAGTAGACTTCCAAAATAGGCTAGTGTTGGGTGACAAGCCCATCTCTCGAACCCCTTATAGGATGACCCTAAAGGAACTAGTAGAGTTTAGTCTTCAGTTATAAGAGTTAGTGGATTTTGGGTTTGTTCGTCCCAGTTCATCACCCTGGGGAGCCCTTATTTTGTTCATTACGAAGAAGGATGGATCACTATGGTTGTGCATAGACTACAGAGAGCTCAACCGACTAGTGGTGCGGAACACCTATCCTTTGACCCGGACCAACGAGTTATTCGATCAGCTAGTGAGATCACATTGGTTCTCCAAACTTGATTTGTGGTTGGGGTAATTTCAGTTAAGGATACATGAAGAAGATATCTAGAAGACTGCGTTTAGCTTCGGATGCGGCTTATACGAATTCACTGTAATGTCATTTGGGCTCACAAATGCCCCTTCTGCATTCATGAGTCTGATGAATACGGTGTTTGAGCCGTATTTGGACGCTTTTGTCATCATATTTATTGATGACATTTTGGTTTACTCAAGGACAGAGGAGGAGCATGCAAAGCACTTGGCCTTAGTTTTAAAGAAACTAAAGGAGCACTGTTTGTTTGCTAAGTTCAACAAGTATGAGTTTTGGCTCTGAGAAGTTGCTTTCTTGGGCCATATTATAGTGGTGCTGGATTAGCGGTAGATTCGGCCAAGGTGCGTGTCGTGAAGGAGTGGTCGCCTTTGATGACAACGACCGATATGCAAAGTTTTCTTGGACTTGCTAGGTACTATCGCAAGATTGCTGAAGGATTTTAGAAGTTCACACTTCCCCTCACTACTCTGACAAAGAAGGGTGTAACTTTTGTGTGGGCACCCAAATGTTAAGCTGCATTTCAAGAGTTGAAGGACTGTCTTTCCTTTGCACCAAACCTTGCCCTACCATCTGGGAAGGAAGGATTCCAAATATATACTGATGCATCCTATAAGGGCATGGGGGAGGCATTGATGCAACATGGGCATGTGATTGCATACGCTTCAAGACAACTTAAGAAGCATGAATGAATTACCAGTGCATGACTTAGAGCTAGGAGAAGTGGTCTTCACTTTGAAGATTTGGAGACACTATCTATATGGCGTCCACTGCAAGATCTTTTCAGATCATAAGAACTTGAAGTACATCCACACCCAGAGAGATCTGAACTTGAGGCAACAGAGGTGGCTAGAGTTCCTATGTGATTATGAGTATACATTGAACCACCATCCCGACAGGCGAACTTAGTGGTGGATGCTCTAATCAGGAAGGCCCCGATGCAAAGCCCGGAATCCTAATTAATGGTTATGAAGTTAGCTAGAGTACTTGAAGAGATGGATATTACGTTGGTGTCGAAGGCTTTTCCCGAGGCCTATATGGAGTATCTAGCCACCATGTGTATAGTTTGTGACATTTGAGATCGGATTCAGGCAGAGCAAAGTAAGGATGCTGCTTTCGCCCCTATGTTCTAAGAAATTGTGGTAGGATCAGTAGAAGGATATATGCTAAATGAAGACCTCATTCATTTCCACGGCAGACTTTACATTCCTGCAGGTGGTGTCATTCATGAAGACATCCTGAGAGAGGCCCATTGTACCAAGTATTTGTTGCATCCCGAAATTACCAAAATGTACACTGACTTGCGGAGGACCATGTTTTGGCCAGGAATGAAGAGAGATGTTATGTACTATATTACACACTATGAGGTTTATCAGAAGATAATGGTGGAGTGCATGAGCCCTGATGGATTGTTGCAGTCGTTGCCCATTCCAGAGTGAAAGTTTGAGGATATTTCCATAGACATTGTTCATGTTCTTACCCGATCTCTCTCAGCGAAAGATTCAGTTTGGGTAATTGTGGAGCGCTTGACTAAGGTTGTCAGGTTTATCCCGACAAAGAAGATGGCGCATGTTGATGTGTTGGTGCATCACTTTATGGAGCAGTTTGTTTGGTACCATGGGGTGCCCAAGACAATACTCTCGGACCGTGATGCTCGCTTCACCTCTAATGAATGGAAGGTAGTTCAGACATATTTGGGTTCTCGCCTTACCTTCAGCATGAATTTTCACCCCCGGACTGACGACCAGTCTGAGAGAACAATGAGCATAATGGAAGACTTGTTGATATTATGTGTTTTGGATAAGGGAGAGCCATGGGAGATACTTCTACCATTTGTAGAGTTTTCGTATTATAATAGCCACCAAGCAAGCATCAAAATGGCACCTTATGAAGCACTCTATGATAGGAGGTGTAGAACCCCTTTATCATAGGTCTATGATGAGGATCCTAATGTGTTGGGAGTATAGTACATCGATAACACTGATGCTATGATTAGGTTTATCCGAGATCGCATGCTAGAGTCTCAAAGCTGGCAGGCAAAGTACTATGATGCAAAACACAAGATGGTGGAATTCCAAGTGGGTGACAAGGTATATTTAAAGATTAGACTGATGCATGGGGTATCACGTATTCGTGGAAGGAAGAAGCTCAGCCCGCAATATATGGGGCCTTACACCGTCTTGGAAAAGATCGGTCCCTTGCTTATAGGCTGGAGCTACCACATGAATTGGAGAACATACATGATGTCTTTCATGTGTTTTCCCTTAAGAAAGCATTACTTCGTCCTGAGTAGTTTGTCACCGCTATATCTGGCCCCATGACATCTGATAGATCTGTCCAACTAGAGCCTGTGCGGATTGTAGATTCTGAAGTACAAAGGCTGGGGAGAAAAAGTGTTTCATTAGTGAAGGTCCTGTGGTCCAACCATTGAAAAGGGGGGGGGGGGGAGGGTACACTTGGGAGCTTATGGACCTTATGCGGCAACGCTAACTGGAGTTATTTCCCCAAGATAAATTTAAACACTTACCTTGTATACCTCGTACTTTGTTAATCGTAGGCAGCTTTGATTTCGGGGACGAAATCTTTTTGTTTGTTTATAGGATTTGTAACATCCCATTTCGAGCTAGACCCCTCGTATGTGTTACAGTGTCACTATGATAACTTGATATGGCAGTTAGAATGGGCCTGTAGTGAATTCGTCGAGAAGACTCGTGAAATCGTCGAGAAGACTTGTGAATTCATCGAATGAACTCGAGAAGACTCAACGAATTTATCGAGTGAACTCAAGTGGACTTGTGAAATTTGTCGAGATGTTCGTCGAAAGAAATCATGAATTCATCGAGTGAACATGAGTGGACTTGTGAAATTTGCCGAGAGATTTGTCAAATGGACTCGTGAACTCATCGAGATGACTCGTGTAACGGACTCAATGCACTTGACGATTCATCGAGTGATTTAGACAATTCATCGAGTATACACGACGAATGGACTTCGTGTTTTTGTGCGTGCTGTCTTGATTACTCACGGTCTGGGAGAATATTACGGGTTGAACCGATATTTCAGGACTTGTACTATTACGGTGAAATTAATCTCCTTATCTTGTAAAGTTGTAACACCCCAAAAATGAGAAAACAAAATTTTGGTGGTTGTCGCAGGGCGATAATGAGTATCACTGGCGATAACGATAGAACTCGGTGCTAGCGTTGAGTAGACTCGATGCTCTCAATGCTCTCGACGATGTGTTGAGTTATCTATTAGATTGGCGATAGTGGTATCGCTGGGCGATACTGCCATGTATGGTTGGACACGTGTCGGATCGCCGGAAGGCGACCGATGAGCGGTGGCTGATTGGGGTCAAAGCAGCTATAGATGATATCGCCCAGGCGATAGCGGATATCATAAGGCGATAACATTATTTTTGACTATTCAGTTGAAATCGTGACTTTTGCTTCCTTTCTACGAAATGATCATGTGGCTGGGATTAATCCCGATACCACTTAAGTAGAGGAGTGGGGAAAAGAGAAGTTATTTCTCTTCTTCTTCCTCTCTCTCCTCCTTTCATTATCATCTTGAGAGAAAAGAGCTAAGGAAGAAGGTTGAGGCTGAGGCTGAGCTTGGAAGCTTGGTGAAGGTGATCTAGTGGACGAAATCAAAATCTAAGGCTAAATCTACGAAGAGAAAAGAGAGGTTCTCCTTTCCAACTGGACAGAATGCTTCTCCATGGCTCCAAAACGGATTACGAGGGTAATGATTTTCTCTTTGGATAAGTGAAGTTCTCAATTTGCATACGTGCATGGAACCCCTCATCAGTTGAAGAAAGGGTGGTTTCCAGTGGGTCGATCGTTGTGATCCCCGATTAAAATTCTATATAGATTCAGAAATTTGCAGTATGGAATAGGCATGCTGTATGAAGCACATACAGACAGATTGGTCTGGATTGTGATATTTTATTTTGCATGCTGGAGAAGACTCAATGTATAAATGAGTAGTTTATAGGATCTGTGAGTTATGCCTGTGAAATGGGAGTAGCAGGAAGTACTGGAGATGCTCTCCAGAAAAATAACCAAGAAATTCCCCAGTTTGCAAAACTATTGGATATTGTCAGGTGACAGTGAGTATCGCCGACGATAGCTCCCATTGAGCTATGTTTGTGAGGCCTGTATCAGGGAGACCTGGGGCCATTGTATGCAAAGCTGTAAGCCTGTAGTGCAAAGCTATGGTGGCCATGAGTGCCAGCCTATTTTGGTGTGAAGCCTGTCTTGCAAAAATCGTGGGGCTAACACGTGAGTTGAGCCATGGAGGCCAACTATTATGGACGTGAGAGCCATAACGAAGCTGTCATCATGTAGTGCCCAGCTCTAAAGGCCATTGAGCCGAATGGGAAAGGGGAGGTCCACCCACGACTTGTCTATTATCCTTGATTGCTTCGGCTGTCGGAAGTGGTGTAACGTCCCGAATCGCTCTAAGCCCCTAGTGTGTGTTTTTGAGTCAGGAGGGTAGACTCGAGTCCTGGGACGTGCAGAGAATTGGACTGCACATGTGGAGGAGTAGAGAAATGAGATCTGTGAAGGGACATGGGTAGAGACACGGGCGTGTCCCTACCCGTGTGTGTGTGTGCGTCGAGCTGAACTCGACGAGGCATGTCGAGATCGACGAGCTGTGTCGACAACATGTGACACGGGTAGCGACACGGGCGTGTCCCTACCCGTGTGTGTCGAGTTACTCTCGACAGAACGTGGCGAGACTGGCAAGCTGTGTAGACACCATGCGACACAGGTAGCGACACGGGCGTGTCCCTACCCGTGTGTGTCGAGTTATTCTCGACAGGACGTGTCGAGACTGGCGAGCTGTATCGACACTATGTGACACGGGTAGTGACACGGGCGTGTCCCTACCTGTGTGTGTCGAGTTGGACTCGAAGAGGCGTGTCGAGATCGACGAACTCCATGTCGAGATCGACGAATTATATGACACGGGTAGAGATACAGACGTGTCTCTACCCGTGTGCCGTGTGTGTCGAGTTGAGTTTGTCGAGATGCAACCCGAGAAGGACACGGCCAATGACACGGCCAGGTACACGGCCGTGTCATGTGGACACGGGTCGGTACACGGGCGTGTCCCTGCCCGTGTCAACTATTGAACCGACATGGAAACTGTCGTTTCCGCTTCGCCCAGGCAGGACACGAGTAAGGACACAGCCGTGTCCCTACCCGTGTCACTTTTCATATATAAGGGTGAGAGAAAACTCAAGACGTTTTCATGCTCATTTCATTCCCTATTTTCTGTGAGAACTCCTGGTGAGAGAGGAAACTGCTGGAGCAAGTTCTACGGGAGAAAATCCGCCATCACCGTGAAAGAGAAGATGCCGCCGAGGAGAACTACGCGATCCATGGCCGGAAATGGTGGTACCGATGGAACCGATGTGAGTTTCCTACCCTCTCCCTTGGTGCTAGATCTATAGTTATTTTCCTAGGCGAGACATCGACTCAAGAGAGTCTTGATGGTGAGGAGGAGTTTTCTAGGAAAGGCCATGCTAGGACTTGTGTCTTAGGTTTTAGATCCCTTCAACCACGCCCTTCTTCAATGTGATGATAAGGGATGGTTTCGTGAAGGGTATTGGCCTCTTGAGGTTGAATAAGGGAGGAGGTTTTCTGGAATGATTTGGGAAGATCTCCTTGAGGAGGAAGATGAACCGATGTCGTTCATTCCGCCTTAAGATGCGTGAAGAATCTGTATTCTGCGCGCAGCCAAATTCGTGGCCATTTTTAAGCATGATATGTCCAGATCTGGGCTTTCGGCTAAACACGAAAGTTGAAGCCCTTAAAACTACCTTTCCAACGAATGGTTGCACGACTTCTGGCGAAGTATGTAGCCATGGGAAAGTATAAACGAATATGGTGCTCAATAAATTCTGCATGCAAAAACTGTGTTCTGTACGCAGCGGACTTCAAGTCCGATTTCAAATAGGATAATTTCAAATCTGGGTTGAAGTCTGAATACGAGGGTTGTAGACCACGAAAAGACCTTTCCATCATGGGGTTACACGTCTTCACCGAATTCCTGTAGCTTCAGGAATCTCCGGTCAAAGTTGCTGTCCAGATTCAACCTGCACCTAAATTCTGGGCTTTAATGGAAGATGGGTTTGGATTCGGTGGAATTAATATTGCAAGATACTTGGCTTGGATGAACCCTTATGATTAATCATTTGTTGCATGATTGATGTAGCTTATTAATCAGATTTCATATTATCAAATTGTGAAGCAATCTTATTTAAACGAATTGAATTGGTAAGAATTGAAAGATTGATAGTTGTGCACTTTATGTTTACATTATGACATTATTAAATGAAAAGTGTGTTAGATCTTTATATGCCCACTATGTTTATATTACATTGTCATCATTTGGAAAGTCATATAGATGAATAGATTATGGCCATGGGTATGATTGGTTAATGAAATGAGTCTAGTAGTCCAATACTTAGAGCGTTGTCTCCCTACGGGTAGTATTGTGAAGGGATGTAAGTGCGGTGTTGACCGTCACTTGTTTTGGTTGTGTTGAGATAAGGTATGGGTGGATGGTTGGGCTGTGTACTCGTGCTTACTTCTGAGGCCCCTTCCATATTATGTAGATGTGGTATTTGCATGTGATGTGAGTCGATACGCTGTGTCGTAATCCTGGGTTAAGGATAGTGTGGCAGGTCTACGGGCTCGCCAGTCATCACACCGACGGGAGTTGGCAGTTAGAATTGGTCGGTTTGGGCTGTGTCCTCGGTGTTCACGTCCCGAGGCCCCTCCGGCCATGTGAACGGTTGGGCTGTGTCCTCGTGCTTTCTTCTGAGGCCCCTTCCGGGTCACACAAGGCCAGTTTGGGCTGTGTTCTTGGTGCACATCTACCCAAGACCCCGCTGGGCCATAGTACGCATGGGCTCCGCTGTTATGTTCTTAGCGTTGAGACTTACGGAGGCCTAGGTGAAGTAGTGTGATACCCGCCTAGTAGTAGAAGTGCCCGTTCTACTGTCACCGCCTGGCCACGACAGCTGATGCCTGAGTGGTTAGCTACCTGCTCGAAAAGTGGGAACTATAGTCTGTGTCGACATAGCAATTGCATGGGTGTGCATGAGTGAGTCATTGCATAGCATTCATAACATTTCATAACATTGCACAACAAGATCCTCATCATATAAGTTTGTATGGGCACTCTTATACGATGAGTTACCTTTATGTAACCCGATCCTTAACTTATAAGTTTGTATGGGCATTCTTATAAGTTAAGTTACTTTCCTGCTGTTACTTATACTTGCTAGTATAGTGCAGCTCTTAAATAAATGCTGATTATGATACTGTTACTCTTACACTATTGTCACATGCTTGTACCTGTTATACTTTTATATATATTGTACTCTTGTTCCTTTTCTCCGCCCGGTACCAAGGAGTCGCCGGGGGAGCGGATGTGAAACCACTTAGTCATTTCGACTAACGGTTGCTACGTCTTCCTTTTTAGGAGGTCACGCCGCAGGTAGAGCAGCCGCAGACTATGCAGCAGGACAGCCAGGCCAGGACGACAGGGCCTGAAGTGACGGTGCCGTCGATACCGTCGGTTACTGATGTTAGTATTTTGATTACTCTGATGTAGCCCGTTTGGGCAATGATTAGCTGTACTCTGATATATTGTGGAAGCATGTTTAGCTTCTCTTTGTTGATGTTCTTGGATACTTTATACTTAGTGTGGATTTTGACTTCTCTTGCTTTTTATTTGGTTGGGTTGGCATGTTGAATTGATATGGTTGTAGCCGGCGGAATAGGCGTCTTGTAGTACAGGTTAGCACCGTGTTCTAATGCTACAGCAAGGCGGCTGTTCCGGGCATAAGACTCCCTGTTCGTGCCGTGTTTTGGGATCCGGAGGGGGGGGGGGGGGGGTCTTACAAGTGGCATGGCCATCTGAGCAACGAGAAGGGACTGAACTGTTCTTGCGTTATGTCTATCCTGATTAGATTGCCTAAAGTAGCTGGCTGTCATTGGTAGTATAATGAGAGTCTTAGGCCTAGGGACAAAAATGCTAAAATGCTAAAGAATGAACCATTAAGTCTTGGTCCTCTGAACGGAGGTGGGATCTGGGAAGTCCAGTATACCGAGAATGTTCCCTGAGTGCACGAGGAGTGTGGCCGTTGAGCCTATGTCTGTGGTGAATAGTGCTTGAATGCACAGTGTTGTTGCCACTATATATATTTTTGATGTTGTTGCAGGGAAATAGAATCGCCGCCCCATGTAAGGGGTGGGGTTGTTATAAGCGGGTCGACAATTGCTGACCGTTACCTTGTTTGCCACGTTTTGGTGGGTCGTGATTTGCAGGTCCTAGAGAGCCAAGTGGAAAATAGTGGGCTGAAGCCCTTGTGCTGCAATTTGCTGGCCCTTGAAGGCACTAAGGTGAACTTTTACTGTTTTCATGTGTGGCTAGCCTGTGTGCCGATGTTTGTAAACTACACTTGTGAAGTATAACTGTAAGGCCTTAAGGCCATAACATTGTTGTGTATTTTGAATGTACATTCCTGATGTAGATGTATAACTATTAGTTATATATAGTGGACATTCGTATGATATGAGTTCGGGCAACCTTAAAGCCTCCGCTAGAATGATCTGAGTTAGGATTCGTAACAGTATTTTTGATATTAACATGTAATACCACTACCTGTCTATGCAATATAGCATGGGCCCCTGGCCGGACCCTCTGTTATTTTTCATGTGATGGATGGAGGTGTTACAAAAGTCCTATTTTATATTTTAACCAAGTTAAGTCTAATAAAGGTGTGACACATGAAATGGAGACTTTTAACCCTAAATCAACCGGTCCTTCCTTTATAAAGGATCATCTGAAACCTAGCCGTAAAACATCATTCTTCTTCAGCCAAGCCGAACTTCTCCCCTGGAAGAATGAAGAACCGCAGTAAACACCGGTAGCCAAACACCATGCCACCATTGAGGAGAACACGATCCATGACCGGAAACCAGGTGAGCTTCCTACCCTCTCCCTTGGTGTTAGATCTTTAGATCTAAAGTGTAGGAGAGACATCGGGTCAAGAGAGCTTGATTTGGGAGTTTAATGGAGATTTCTTAGGAAGGGATCACACTAGAACATTAATTCTAGGGTGTCTATCATCGCGAGAATGTCTTCAATCATCTCCTCTCTTCATTACAAAGATGGAGGGCTTGATTTAGTGAAGAATAGTGGTCTAATGAGGGATAAAAGGAAGAGAGAAGTAGGACGTGCCTTGTGCGATGGATGGAGGAAGGAGACGAACCGAAATCATTCATCCGTCTTTAAGATGAGTGCAAAAAATGCTAAACAGAAATCTATTTTCAGAGCGCAGCAGACTAAGGCCGATTTTAGGTATGATCCGTCCTGATTCATGTCTAGAGCTTAAAATAAAAGTTGAAGTTGTTGGAAAGACATTTCCAACAATGGTTACACATTTTCTGAAGAATTCTGTAGCTCCCTAAAAGTGTGTCCGGAGTTGCTGTGTTGAAATGATATTGTACAAATTTTATAATTTGTAAAGTTCTCTCATAATAATATTGTCTGATGCTTATGAAATTTGGGTGACATATATTTGATGATATTTTGCTAAAACTCGTTGTGTTTCAAAAGATTTGGAGAAAAATTTGTGGAGATATCGCTAATCACTTCTTATAAATTATTGTGTCATGAATAAATATATTGGAACCTTATTGGGGCTAAAGGTTTGTGGTCATGATCGAGATGTTAGACCAGAGCTATGGCAGAATTATCAGTGGATCTGGTCCAAATATGTCTCATTTAATAGTTTCATGATTATTACTCTTAAGAGGATGGAATACACGATGATTGAGATTATGATTGTGGAAATAAATAATATTTTGGGATTTTAGTGATGATCAATGTTGTTTCGTTATGCTGAATCTAATGCTGATAATGACAGATATAAATGTTGGGGAATCCTATGTTAAGGTTAAAAGGGACTCGGGGTGGAGCTCTTGCGGGCTTAAGTGAACAGGGTAAGATGCAATATGAAGGGACTCGGTTGGAGCACTTGGATGTTTGGGAGCGTGGAAATGTGAGGTTTGTACGTGCGTATGTGTTTGGACACATGGTGTTTGACCTTGTGTTGTGAATTAATGTGGTAGGTCAACGGGCTTGCCAATCAACACACCGACAAAAGCCAGCAATTGAACCTAGGACAGCTGGGTTGGGTTCTTTAGTGCTTACTTCCTAAAGACTCCTTTCGTGCCTGTTGAGTCGGTTGGGCAGGGCTCTTTGGTGCTTGCTTCCCGAAGACCCCTTCCGTGTTGTTAGGCCAATTGGGTTGGGCTCTTGGTGCACATCTACCTAAGACCCCTTCTGTGACATGTACGTAGGAGCTCCATTGGTTAGAGGATGATAGTGTTGAGGTGTACGAAGTCCTAGGCCCAGTAGTGTGGATACCCGCTTAGTAGTAGTGATACCCACTCCACTATCCCCATTGGGCCATGACGGGTGATGTCCGAGAGGATCAATACCTCTCTAAAAGTGGGAACTAAGTTCTATGTTGACATAACAAATGTGTGTGTGTGTGTGTGTGTGTGTGTATGCATGGGTGAGTCATCATATTGCATTCATTTCATTTCATTGCATTGCACCGCATAAGATCCTCGTCATATAAATTTTTATGGACACTTTTATGTGGTGAGTTACTTTGATGTACCCAATCCTTAACTTATAAATTTGTATGAGCATTTTTATAAGTTCAATTAAATTTTGCACTTACGATTGATATGATGATAGAATAGATGTGCCTCTTCATATGTTGATATCTACCATTGCTACTTGCTTATTATGGATGTGTTGATATATACATGAACTGCTAGATTAGCAAAACTCTCTTATCACCTGCTTGGTATTTATATTAAAGTCATATTGTGCTCCTCTCTCTTTTCCTCCGCTCGGTGCCTAAGAGTCGCTGGGGTGAGCGAATGTGAGGCCACTTAGTATTTATGACTAACGGTTGGTACGTCTACCATTTTAGGAGGATACCCCACAGACCGAGCAGCAACAGCACCTTGTGCAGGAGGCCAGTCAGGCCAAGATGATAGGGCCTGATACGATAATACCCTCACTACCTTCTGTAACTGATGTGAGTTTTGAACATTATGATGTAGCCTTCGGGCAGTTTAGTGTACTATGATATTAAAGGAGCTGATGTAGCTTCTTTTATGATGTGCTGTTCGAGACATTTACCTTTTTGTGGATCATGACTTTTGTGTTCTTCTATTTGTTGTGTTGGATTTTGTGATATCAGAAATTAGCCGACGGAATAGGAATCTTGTGGTACAGATTAGCCTATGTGTTGATGCTACCACAAGGCGGCTATTCTGGACATAAAACTTCCCTCAGTCGTGTCTTGTGTTCCAGGAGAGGGTTTTACACCTAAAAGCTTCTGCAAAAATGTAACTCTAAGTTAAGATACGTGTATTGTTTTTGAATCAATGTGTAACTTTGTTGACTGTCCGTGGAATATGGCGTGAGACCCAGGCCTGACCTTCTATTATATTCTACATGACGGATGAGGGTGTTACACCTCCCTCCTTACTAAGCTACAGCCGGCGAGATCTCCTCCATCAAAGCTCTAGATCTACTCAAATTTATAGATTTGTGCATGCTCCTTCTACCATAAGTTTCAACCTCCACCTACATCCAGATCCAGACCGCCTCCGTCTTTCTCCAGTGATAGATCCAAGCTTTACTCGAGCTTCTCTTTGATCACCATGGACATCACACTCATAGAGGCAACATCCTCTTCAACGACTTTTGATGAGGTTTAGATCAGCGAGATCTGACCATAGCCGGGAACAATATACAAATGTCACAAATGTGACTATTGGGTAGCATGCATGGACACTCGGTGAGCTTCCTTCCCTCTCCCTTGGTGCTAGTTTCCTAGATCTGATTAGGAGAGAAATTGCGCTCAATTTAATTTTGATTTGAGAGAAAACCATGGAGGGATGGCTGAAATTTATGTTCTGATTATTTATTCTGGTCACTTCCAACCTCCGATTCGCCGCCCGTTGATGCACCTCATATAAGAGGAAGGGGTGGTGGTGTTGGTTGGTCGGACGTGGGAATAAGGTGGTTGATGTGAGAGTTTTATTAGGCTCCAAGTCGGGCAAATCATAGCCCCAGGCTAGAGAAAAAAGATGACCGGATGTTGTCCAATCATCTTTTAGAATCGTACAGATTATATTAAATATTGGTAGACAGAATCTGTCTAGTGTGCGTGGCTAACTTCGAGCCACGTTTTAGGTATGATGCACTTAGATCTAGACCTCAAACTCAACATTAAAGTTGTAATCCTTATGGATACCTTTCTAGATTGGGGTAGCACATTCTTTCAGTGGACTGTATCTTTCTTAATTCATGTTTTAATAAACAACGACGCACACATATATATTTTGATGTTTTATGAATTTCTCTAAATTTGTTTATCGGAAGATTTGGAAAATTAGTAGATAAATGCTTGATGACAATGTGGACACCCCTGTTAAGTTTCATAATTTTTGGATATATACTTGATGTGAATTTGTTAATATTATGTTATAAATTATTGTGTCATAAATAGTTATCATGATTATCTGAATAAGCTGAAATTTTGTGTAAATGCTCAAGATGCTTACCATGTATATGGTAGAAATTTCAGGGGATTTAGGTTTGATATAAACACTTAATCACTTGTTTGATGACGCTATAGGAAAATGAGTATGTGCATGATACTTTAGGAAAGTAGTGATTTGAATAGTGTTCTTATTTACATTGAATATAAAGGTTATTATTACGATTCTAATACCATATTGTAGGTGATTGATCTAAATATTAGGGTAAATCATATAATGAACCTAACCATGCTGATTGGAGTTCGTTTGTACATGTTCTCATGATGATAAGACACAACTTGACTGTATTCATAAAAATAGAATACTTAATCATCTACTTCATGGTTGATTCTTCAATGATATTGGACTTATAAAGATCATTGTTCATGATCAGCTTTTTTATACACTCATACTAGTCAACTAATGTTGACTTATAAGACAAATGAGTTGTCACTCATGTAGAGGATTATATTCAAATAATGTCATGGTATGTACCATGAGGATTATATTGTTCATGATGTGTTGTTCGGTGAATAGCTACATTAGTAACACCACTCTTTTTACCCAAGCGTTCGGATGTGATGAGTGATTAATGGCTTAGTATGGATAATACACACACACACACACACATATATATATATATCACACACACATATATATATATATATATATATATATATATATATATATATATATATATATATATATATATATATATATATATATATATATATATATATATACACGAGTGCCCGACACGGGGCTTGCCCCTATGGCCAAGCGCGGCAGTACCCGGTCCGCGACGACAGACTTTGCTCGCCCCCAGTGCCTCGCGCAACAGTACCGCCTGTAGGCGGGCTTCGCCCACCCCTCATGCCCCACGCGATAGTACTCGGGCTCTGTCCCACACCGGCGGGCTCCTCCCCACCCCCGGCATTTCTTATAAATATAATTTTAAAAATAAAAGTATTATTTCAATAGTTTTTAATCAATTGTTTTTTATTATTTCCGCATGCTTTTAATTTTAACATTTTCATTAATGTTAAGTGGCCCCTTTAATAATTAAATTCATTATTTCCGCCTAATTCAACCGCCCCTAACTAATTAGTAATTAATTAATCAGTAATTCAGCCGCCTGCATCCGCTCCGCCTGATTCACGCGCCCCTTTAATCCCACATTGTAGGTTGAAGTGAATTATTTGGGTTTAAAAGGCATTTGCAGGATGCTTATTTGAATTCCTTTTTATCGGGCGGGCCCAGTGCTACCATTGCTAGACCGGGCAGGTCTTATACGGAGTTGTGCCTGACCGGGCCATTTATTGAGGCTCTACTTATGAGTGAATCATTGGCTCGAATTTTTACAAAATATGAAAAGAAAAATAATAATTTCCTATTGAATGTATGTTTAGGACACTATATCAACCTAGGTTTAGGAGACCTAGGAAAAAGTGGAGAGAGAGTGTGCAGTTTGATTAAATGGCTGATGAAAAATCATGTCAGATCTGATGGCTGAAAGCACTCCAATGAGTTTAAAATTCAAGTATTTTATATTTTCTTCATAGTAGTAAAGATATATATATATATATATATATATATATATATATATATATATATATATATATATATATATATATATATATATATATATATATATATAATCATGGTAAACCCATGGTGGGGAGTTATGAAATTTGTGATGAAACTTACCAAGTGACCCTATTACATTACTAGACACGCAAATAGTCCTATAGGATCTCGATGAGCTTTCCTCATAACTTATACGTACCGTTGCACTAGAGTTACAATGACTCAGTATAGGTAGTAGTGATGGCTTGATGTAGACTATAGGATATACTTTTATCTTAGGACTTGAGGGTAAGGACTCGCTCCTTGGGTCCTGATTAAGATCGATCACACTTATAAATAATGTACTATATTAAGGACTGGGTTGGAGTCCTTGGGTACTTATTAGGACGGACTGATCATGGGAATTTGCTTGGGTGTGTATGATTAATACACGGCTGCATTATGATCCTAGTGAGAGGAATACCTGTGGCGTGTCTATGGGCTTGCCGGTCATCACACCGATAGAAGTTAGTAGATAGGCTTAGGTTGGTCGGGCTAGGCGCTTTGGTGCATACTTCGCAAAGACCCCTTCTGTACCTTTTTGGGACAGATGGGCTGGGATCTTGGTGTTTACTTCCCAAGACCCCTTCTATGTCGTAGTATGCAGGAGCTCCATTGTTTGGTTTTGTTTTCGTTGAGGTGTACGAAGGACTAGGTCAGGTAGTGTGCATACCCACCTAATAGTGGAGGAGCCTGTTCCACTGCCACCTTATGAGCATGATGGGTGGTGCCTGAGTGGTTAAGTACCCTCAAAAATTTGGAGATAAAGTCTATGTCGACATAGCAAATATGTGTGTGTATAAACATGGGTGAGTAATCATACATTCATTGTATTGCATTACACCGCATAAGATACTCATCATATAAATTAGTATGAGCTCTTTAATATGATGAGTTACTATTTATTACACTAGACCCTTAACTTATAAGATTGTTTGAGCATCCTTATAAGTTAAGTTCAATTCAGTTCTTCATATATTCTGCTCTTTGTTACACTACTAGTATATATGTGCTCTTATGCACATGTATATGTCATATGTTATTACCGACTTACTTATTGAACTGTTGATATATTAATTGCTAGATTAATAATACCATCTTGTCCCTTGCTTGTTATATTACTGATATATTGCAGCTTTCTCTTTCTTTTCTTCCGCCTGGTGCCTAAGAGTCGCTGGTGTCACAACCCGCACTTTCTAAGTATTAGATTATATATTAGAGTGACATAAAATACACGTCGTTATGCCACGCCGCACAGGGGACAACTGTGGACAATCAGACAAGAACCTACTCCTATTACTTTTCATGAAATTCATAAATTTTTATGATGAAAATATAGTTCGAGTTTAAGTTTTCATGGTTGTGTCCCTCAGCTCAGTGGATCAACTAGTTCACGGGTAAAAATATACATATACGCAGTGGAAAATACTTTATTTAGTTCATTTATTATTCTATATGAGCATGAAAATCCATTAGAACAATTCATGATATGCACACCTCTAGATTTAATATAAGTACTAAAAGAGCTTTTACGTTCATTAAAATAGAGTGATATTTGATTTAAAAGGATGTCATGTGTATGAGATAAGAATATTAATCATTTTATATTTTGAAAATAACTAACGTGCAACCTAGCATAAATCCTTCCCAAAGAACAAGTTGGTAAAACAAACCAGCAAGGAAATAGCATAGCAACTAGCAAATAGTCTAACATTTACAATAATTCACTGTGAGTGTCAACAACCTGACACGAACCCACAGAACAATATGTATGTCTGAACCAAAGTAAGAACAACAAAAATACCTCACGAATGTGAGGGAAGAACCACTGCTACTACTGCAGAACGCCTGAGGTCACTAACTCTAGCTACTCAAACCGCTACTGCTCTGATCCTGAGGCATTCAAAAAAAAAAGAACGTCTCAGCAAGAATGTACAAGTGGCGGTAAAGATCAAAATCAAATAGTCAGGCAAGCTAAGAGGGTTACCAACCTGATTCAGACTAACTGAAAGAAAACATTAGTATCCAAGGTCAAATAAACAGTAAGTGTAAGAGAAACCACAAGGGGTTAGATATAACTAAAACTCACACTAAGTGTGAGTGATTTCAGACTTCACTAATCATATATGAGTATAGATATACATGTTTATTTATATGTAAAAGAGACTGATCAGCTCAACCACGTGAATCATTACCACCAGTAAAACGGTACTGAGGCAGCGACCACATTGTCCAACCCAAACCATCAGACCAAACATCTCAACAAGGCACTGCGGTGGCGGTCATATTGTCCAACATAACCCAACAGTCCACAAAAGAGAAAAGAAAATCCATCAGGTGTAATAATTCACAAACTGACACTGAGGTGGTGGTCTTTTATCCATTGCCAACCAAAGAACAAAATAAAAATAATAACAATAATATAGAGATAACCCGAAATACCCAAGAATTAGCAAGGGAAGAATAATCTAGAAATTTCTAAGTGTAAACACCCTTACTCGACGAATTTGGAGTAAGTACTCGACAGAAAAATCCTAGCCACAGAAATTCGTCGAAAGCACTCAACGAATTCACTGTTCACTCGACAAATAAACTAAACGTCACGAGATCACTCGACGAAATAGACTTGGATTCACAAATTTACCTGGTCTCGACAAATTTTGAAAAGACTCGACGAAATCAGGGTTGTCTCGATGATAGGGTATCAACGGATTTATCTCTACGAATTTGTCTCGACAGAATTTTCTTGGTTTCACAAAGTGACTTGACGAATATACTTAGGTAGATTTTCTTCACTACCCTAATTCAATTGAAACAATAAATCACAAGATCGTACAATATTTCTTAGTCCAATGAAGAGAAAAAGAAGAGGTAAACATGAACAATAGTAGCAAAGTAAGAGGGTAAACAAAAGGGGTAAGAGAGCAAACCACCACTTGCCTCAAATCTTCCGAAAACTGGCCTCTCAAGCGCTCCGCTTCGAGAATCGGCTGCAAGAACTCCTCATTTACGATCTCAGAAACTTTTAGGGA
Organism: Platanthera guangdongensis; assembly: GCA_039583875.1. Classification (NCBI taxonomy): domain Eukaryota; kingdom Viridiplantae; phylum Streptophyta; class Magnoliopsida; order Asparagales; family Orchidaceae; genus Platanthera; species Platanthera guangdongensis. The sequence continues at coordinate 158,499,807 of CM077147.1, read as the reverse complement.
CAAAACAAGGGTTAAGGTTAAATACCCTAATGCCCAAAACCCAAACCCTAATTCCCGGATCTATGCTCCGTCGAAGGTTTCGTGTACTGGAGCTCCGATGGTGGCGGCCGGAAGGTTTCTGAAAAAGAACGAGACCTGCCTGGTTCGGCGATCCGTCGAATGGAGGGGGCAGGGGCAGAACCACTCAGATTCACACCCGGGCACGTGCCTGGGTGTGAAAATGGCGTAAAAGGTATAGGCGTAACCGCGTAAATTCTCCTCCTCGCTTCAGAGCTTGCCTATTAGCATTTTCTCCTCCTTGATCAGCCAGAGGATACTTTCTTCTTCATGTTAGAGAGTCATAGGTTGCTTTATTTTTTGAGCTACTTTCTTCGCGACAAAGGACTTAGCAGCTTAGGTATCTATCTCCTAACTCCAGTTTTTAGTATTACCAGAGGATTATCCTTCTTTTCTTGACGGAAGAACATGAGATTTTTGTAATATAATAATAATAATTATTATTATTATTATTATGAGAGGGTTCGGTTGGTTCGTCGGGTATAGGCGGACGATTTCAACGAGTCATTTTGCAAAACCTTTTTTATAATGTTAACATTCATAATATTAATAATAATAATAATAATAATAATAATAGTTTAATTAGGGCATTGTTAACCGCAGACCAAATATGGCTATTCGCAGACCAAAAAACGCTCTTTTAAAATCCGTTAAATATTCCCCTTCGTTTCTGAAAGCCTTTAATCACAAACCAAACCTAATTCCTTTTCATCGATCTCACAACCCCCGATCTTTCCCCCGCAGCTTCCCCTTTCGCATCTTACCAGCCACCAACCCTAAATCCTCTCCTCGTGCATCTTCCCAGCCACCAGCCCGATGTAGCCCGCGTGATCGCCGAAGTCTCTTGCCTGCTTGCCGACGTCGCCCGCTCGCTCGCCTACGAAGACCGCCTGCTCGCCGACGTCTCCCGACAACAAAGGTTTGTGCCCTCTCGGTGACCATTCGATGCCGCGATTTGAGTTTGATTTTACTTTTTTATGCGATGCCCCATGAAGCGCCGGAGCTGGTAGTGGTGGGTTTATGCCCCATGAACCTGTTCTATCCCGTGAAGCTCGGATTACCTTCCTCCAGAATACATCCTGTAGAGCTCCTCTGCTGAAGCTACTTATGTTCCTAGTCAGTGATGCTTGGTGTGGAATGTTATTTGTGATCTGTTGAGTCCCGATGAAGCTCAAAAGCTTGCTTTTCTCTATCAAAGTCACTTTTTTGTTGAAAATTTGTTATCTGCTTTTTGGATGCATATCTTGGAGAGCGATTTGTTAGTTCTCACCCCCGTGTTATTCTCATTGATGAAAAATGGCAGCAGCTTTGGTATTGACTTACTTTCATTGATGAATAGAATCACATTACATAATTGAAAAACTAAAAAACCTAAGCTCAGGAATTGTATATCCCCCAACAATGGTGTGCAAAACAAGTTATTGTTCATGTCCTTTTATAGAGTTTAGGGGAAGATTCTAATTATTGCTATTAATGATAATTACAGCTTCTTCGCTTTATTGCAGGTGTAATGTTGGCATAGTTCTTGAAGATCAATGGATAATGTCCCAACTACAGAGACCAATGAAGAAAATGTGCCCGCGTATGGTAATGTTCTAAATGTTTTCTCCACATTTTTATATGCGTTAGGAGCAAATATTTATACTCTGTTTTGCATAGATATGACTACGCACTTTCAGTCTAATGATGTATTTGGGTCAAGAGATGAGTTAATTGCGTGGGTACGAAACGTTGGCAGAACACTGAGTTTTTTTGTCACCATACAGAGTTCTGATAAATTGGATGGTAGACCACGCCCCCGTGTTATTCTGGGCTGTGATAGAGCGGGATATGTTCGTGAAAATCAAAATAAAAAGGGATGGGTTAAGAAAAATTTGAGAAAAACCACCACTAAGAAGTGTGGGTGTCCCTTCTCTATTAAAGGGCAAAAGGAGATTAATGTTGATGAATGGAGAGTAGAAGTTCTAAACGGTACTCATAAATATAGAGTCGTTCATTTGGAGGCGCATCCGTATGCAGGGAGGTTGGGTGAAAATGAGGAGAAATTGGTTGAAGTTATGTACTCAGCAGGGGTTAAACCGAGAAAAATATTAGCTGCACTTAAAAAAAGAAGTACGGAAAATACTTCCACAATGAGAACAATTTATAATCAAAGAGTAGCACTTCAGAAAAAAGATTTGGGTGGCCTAAGTCAGATTCAATTTCTATATAAGTGTATTACAGATGCGAGATATGTTAGTTTCAACATGGTTAAGGAGAATACTAAGCAGTTGGAAAGATTGTTCTTTGCACATCCCACAGCTATCAAATTAAGTTCTATGTTCTCTTATGTTTTTCAGCTTGATTGTACGCACAAAACTAATCGGTATCGTATGCCGCTACTTTCAATTGTGGGCATGACCTCAACAAATCAATCTTTTTTCTCGGCATTTACATTTATGTCAAATGAGAAGGAAACTAGCTATATTTGGGCTCTTGAATGTTTTAAATCAATATTGGATCCAAGTGCTATGCCCATTGTTTTTATTACAGACAGAGAGTTAGCCCTTATGAATGTTTTGAAGGTTGTTTTTCCACATTCAAAGAATATTTTATGTCAAGTTCATGTGCATAGAAATATTTTGGGGCACTACAAAAAGTATTTTACAACAGACAAAGAGTGTGAAACTTTTTTGAGTGTATGGCAAAGATTAGTAAACTCAAATACGGAAAATGAGTTTAACATTCAGTTTAATGCAATGCTAACCACATATGGTGAAAAATATCCTAAAGTCTTCACATATGTTCTCACCACATGGATTGATCCATTCAAGGATAGTTTTGTATGTGCATGGGTGGATAGATTTCTACATTTGGGAAACTCATCTACGAATCGGGTAGAGAGTGGACATAGCCAGTTAAAAAATTTCTCGAAGTTTCTATTGGCAAATTGACTACTGTTTGCCGGACTTTTGACCAAATGATATATTTGCAACACACAGATATAAAAAGATCTTTTGGGCAAAGCACTATCCAGATCAGCACTTTATATACAGGATCATTGTACACAGATCTAGTAGGACACATTTCTTTGGCTGCACTTGGGTTCATTAAAGCATAAGAAGACTGTGTACAGTCGGGTAACTATGCAAAAGTTAGTGATTGCACACATAAGACAAGATATTCTATGGGCTTGTCATACGCTCATGAATTGGAACCATATATTACTCTGTCCTTAGCTTTTCCATTATGCATGGTTCACATACATTGGAGGATCTTGTCATTAGATGAGAACATTAATATAGATCAACCGGATGACATATCTGCTGAGTTTGAAGGGATAAGACGGAGATTCTATGCTGCAAGTTCTAAACAAAGGGAAGAAATAAAAAGGAAACTTCGTGAAATTATGGATCCAACCTCCTCTCAAACAGTTGAGCCTAAAGTACTTTTAAAGTTAAAGGGTCGACCGAAGGGAGCCTACAAAAAACTAAGTGAGGAACCTAGGTCTACTAAAAGAAATCCATCACACTTTGAGCACGTGTTAATGAATGAGGAAGAGAAGAGAAAACAACAACACAAAGCAAAAATGACGGCTAGAAAAAAAACATGTTACTCATTTCGGAAGCCTACGCTTACTACTACCCAACAATTTTTTGTTGATGTATGTAGGCAAATGCCGGTATATATAGCAGATCATATTACAGAAGTGATTAATGTTCTTGGTGACGGACATTGTGGCTATCGAGTGATTAGCCGAGCTATGGATATGGGAGAGAACTGGGCTCAAGTGAGGTTGGACCTCACTAGGGAACTACAGATTAAGGAGAATATGTACAAAAATATTTATGGTGTATCGAGATTCGAGTGTTTATTATCATACCTTGATTGTGCTCAAATACCAGCACCACAAGAGAAATGGATGTCAATGCCAGATATGGGCCTTGTGGTGTCATCTTGCTACAATATTGCATTAATCCAGCTTTCAACATTTCAAAGTCTAACATTTCTTCCCCTAAATTCCGGCCCACCGGGTACACCAAGACTAGTATGTATGGGCTTTATAGATGATAATCATTTTGTACACTTGATGTTGCGCGACGGGTGTCCATTGCCACGTCTTGTCTCGTCATGGAGAAGGTTTCGATATCCTATTGCTGAGTCATGGGAATATATATTTATTTCAAGATTGGAGACCACTCAAATGCAAGAGAATACATAAGAGGAGATAGTCAATTTGGATGGTTAGTACTTCTGAGGTATGTTAGTGCTCATTATAATATTCATTTTAGTTTCTTAATGCAATTATTGATTAGTACCAACATGAGTGTTAATAATTTGAAGATATTTCTTTTACAGGTCAGTGGCAAGGTGTTGGTGTTATTGAACACTTGTGATTTAGAGCTACTTATATAATAGTTTGATGTAGACTTGATATTTTTTGAGCACTTGTGGTGTTGATGTTTCATATCTTTTGATCCAACTTATGTATATTTTGATGTATTTGATATTTTTTGAGCACATGTGGTGCCGGTGCTTCTGATTTTTTGATGCAGGTTATATTTTGATGTAGACTTCCATATGAGGGGTAATGAACTATGCCCTTGTTGGTGGGCTCCTTGATATTTTTTTTACTTTTAATGTTGGTCTGCGAATAACAATAGTTTCTGTGAATAACAAATCTGAGTATCTTTGGATCTGCGAATAGTAATAATCTGCGAATAGCCATATTTGGTCTGCGGTTAACAATCCCCAGACCAAATATGACATTGTTAACCGCATACCAAATATGTCTATTCGCAGACCAAAAAACGCTCTTTTAAAATCCGTTAAATATTCCCCTTCGTTTCTGAAAGCCTTTATTCACAAACCAAACCTAATTCCTTTTCATCGATCTCACAACCCCCGATCTTTCCACCGCAGCTTCCCCTTTCGCATCTTCCCAGCCACCAACCCTAAATCCTCTCCTCGCGCATCTTCCCAGCCACCAGCCCGACGTAGCCCGCGTGATCGCCGAAGTCGCTTGCCTGCTTGCCGACGTCGCCCGCTCGCTCGCCTACGAAGACCGCCTGCTCGCCGACGTCGCCCGACAACAAAGGTTTGTGCCCACTCTGTGACCGTTCGATGCCGCGATTTGAGTTTGATTTTACTTTTTTATGCGATGCCCCATGAAGCGCCGGAGCTGGTAGTGGTGGGTTTATGCCCCATGAACCTGTTCTATCCCGTGAAGCTCAGATTACCTTCCTCAGAATGCATCCTGTAGAGCTCCTCTGCTGAAGCTACTTATGTTCCTAGTTAGTGATGCTTGGTGTGGAATGTTATTTGTGATCTGTTGAGTCCTGATGAAGCTCAAAAGCTTGCTTTTCTCTATCAAAGTCACTTTTTTGTTGAAAATTTGTTATCTGCTTTTTGGATGCATATCTTGGAGAGGGATTTGTTAGTTCTCACCCCCGTGTTATTCTCATTGATGAAAAATGGCAGCAGCTTTGGTATTGACTTACTTTCATTGATGAATAGAATCACATTACATAATTGAAAAACCAAAAAACCTAAGCTTAGGAATTGTATATCCCCCAACAATGGTGTGCAAAACAAGTTATTGTTCATGTCCTTTTATAGAGTTTAGGGGAAGATTCTAATTATTGCTATTAATGATAATTACAGCTTCTTCGCTTTATTGCAGGTGTAATGTTGGCATAGTTCTTGAAGATCAATGGATAATGTCCCAACTACAGAGACCAATGAAGAAAATGTGTCAGCGTATGGTAATGTTCTAAATGTTTTCTCCACATTTTTATATCCGTTAGGAGCAAATATTTATACTCTGTTTTGCATAGATATGACTATGCACTTTCAGTCTAATGCTGTATTTGGGTCAAGAGATGAGTTAATTGCGTGGGTACGAAACGTTGGCAGAACACTGAGTTTTGTTGTCACCATACAGAGTTCTGATAAATTGGATGGTAGACCACACCCCCGTGTTATTCTGGGCTGTGATAGAGCGGGATATGTTCGTGAAAATCAAAATAAAAAGGGATGGGTTAAGAAAAATTTGAGAAAAACCACCACTAAGAAGTGTGGGTGTCCCTTCTCTATTAAAGGGCAAAAGGAGATTAATGTTGATGAATGGAGAGTAGAAGTTCTAAACGGTACTCATAACCATAGAGTCGTTCATTTGGAGGCGCATCCGTATGTAGGGAGGTTGGGTGAAAATGAGGAGAAATTGGTTGAAGTTATGTACTCAGCAGGGGTTAAACCGAGAAAAATATTAGCTGCACTTAAAAAAAGAAGTACGAAAAAATACTTCCACAATGAGAACAATTTATAATCAAAGAGTAGCACTTCAGAAAAAAGATTTGGGTGGCCTAAGTCAGATTCAATTTCTATATAAGTGTATTACAGATGCGGGATATGTTAGTTTCAACATGGTCAAGGAGAATACTAAGCAGTTGGAAAGATTGTTCTTTGCACATCCCACGGCTATCAAATTAAGTTCTATGTTCTCTTATGTTTTTCAGCTTGATTGTACGTACAAAACTAATCGGTATCGTATGCCGCTACTTTCAATTGTGGGCATGACCTCTACAAATCAATCTTTTTTCTCGGCATTTACATTTATGTCAAATGAGATGGAAACTAGCTATATTTGGGCTCTTGAATGTTTTAAATCAATATTGGATCCAAGTGCTATGCCCATTGTTTTTATTACAGACAGAGAGTTAGCCCTTATGAATGCTTTGAAGGTTGTTTTTCCACATTCAAAGAATATTTTATGTCAAGTTCATGTGCATAGAAATATTTTGGGGCACTGCAAAAAGTATTTTACAACAGGCAAAGAGTGTGAAACGTTTTTGAGTGTATGACAAAGATTAGTAAACTCAAATACGGAAAATGAGTTTAACATTCAGTTTAATGCAATGCTAACCACATATGGTGAAAAATATCCTAAAGTCTTCACATATGTTCTCACCACATGGATTGATCCATTCAAGGATAGTTTTGTATGTGCATGGGTGGATAGATTTCTACATTTGGGAAACTCATCTACGAATCGGGTAGAGAGTGGACATAGCCAGTTGAAAAAATTTCTCGAAGTTTCTATTAGCAACTTGACTACTGTTTGGCGGACTTTTGACTAAATGATATATTTGCAACACACAGATATAAAAAGATCTTTTGGGCAAAGCACTATCCAGATCAGCACTTTATATACAGGATCATTGTACACAGATCTAGTAGGACACATTTCTTTGGCTGCACTTGGGTTCATTAAAGCAGAAGAAGACCGTGTACAGTCGGGTAACTATGCAAAAGCTAGTGATTGCACACATAAGATAAGATATTCAATGGGCTTGCCATGCGCTCATGAATTGGAACCATATATTACTCAGTCCTTAGCTTTTCCATTATGCATGGTTCACATACATTGGAGGCTCTTGTCATTAGATGAGAACATTAATATAGATCAACCGGATGACATATCTGCTGAGTTTGAAGGGATAAGCCGGAGATTCTATGCTGCAAGTTCTAAACAAAGGGAAGAAATAAAAAGGAAACTTCGTGAAATTATGGATCCAACCTCCTCTCAAACAGTTGAGCCTAAAGTACCTTTAAAGTTAAAGGGTCGAGCGAAGGGAGCCTACAAAAAACTAAGTGAGGACCCTAGGTCTACTAAAAGAAATCCCTCACACTTTGAGCACGTGTTAATGAATGAGGAAGAGAAGAGAAAACAACAACACAAAGCAAAAATGACGGCTAGAAAAAAAACATGTTACTCATTTCGGAAGCCTACGCTTACTACTACCCAACAATTTTTTGTTGATGTATGTAGGCAAATGCCGGTATATATAGCAGATCATATTACAGAAGTGATTAATGTTCTTGGTGACGGACATTGTGGCTATCGAGTGATTAGCCGAGCTATGGATATGGGAGAGAACTGGGCTCAAGTGAGGTTGGACCTCACTAGGGAACTACAGATTAAGGAGAATATGTACAAAAATATTTATGGTGTATCGAGATTCGAGTGTTTATTATCATCCCTTGATTGTGCTCAAATACCAGCACCACAAGAGAAATGGATGTTAATGCCAGATATGGGCCTTGTGGTGTCATCTTGCTACAATATTGCATTAATCCAGCTTTCAACATTTCAAAGTCTAACATTTCTTCCCCTAAATTCCTCCCCACCGGGTACACCAAGACTAGTATGTATGGGCTTTATAGATGATAATCATTTTGTACACTTGATGTTGCGCGACGGGTGTCCATTGCCACGTCTTGTCTCGCCATGGAGAAGGTTTCGATATCCTATTGCTGAGTCATGGGAAGATATATTTATTTCAAGATTGGAGACCACTCAAATGCAAGAGAATACACAAGAGGAGATAGTCAATTTGGATGGTTAGTACTTCTGAGGTATGTTAGTGCTCATTATAATATTCATTTTAGTTTCTTAATGCAATTATTGATTAGTACCAACATGAGTGTTAATAATTTGAAGATATTTCTTTTACAGGTCAGTGGCAAGGTGTTGGTGTTATTGAACACTTGTGATTTTGAGCTACTTATATAATATTTTGATGTAAACTTGATATTTTTTGAGCACTTGTGGTGTTGATGTTTCATATCTTTTGATCCAGCTTATGTATGTTTTGATGTATTTGATATTTTTTGAGCACATGTGGTGCCGGTGCTTCTGATTTTTTGATGCAGGTTATATTTTGATGTAGACTTCAATATGAGGGGTAATGAACTATGCCCTTGTTGGTGGGCTCCTTGATATTTTTTTCTTTTAATGTTGGTCTGCGAATAACAATAGTTTCTGTGAATAACAAATCTGAGTATCTTTGGATCTGCGAATAGTAATAATCTGCGAATAGCCATATTTGGTCTGCGGTTAACAATCCCCTTTTAATTAAGGGGGAGGGCTTTGGTTGAATATCGCTGAAAGGGGAGAGTGATTCCAACCAATTTATTTGTTATAAATTTATTATTAATAATAGTATTGATAATATTTCGACATTATATTACTATTATAATTTAATTAATTAACTGATATGGAACTTTGCAAGAGAGAGATAAGGTTGTTCTTAAAGCGCCGCATTATTCACACCCTTACTCAACCTCAGCTATTTTAATAATTAATTCAGTGGAATATCTTAAAGTAAAACATTTAATAAAACAAAAGCGAGCCAATAAAAACTTATATTAGTTGTAGCACTAGCATTTTTAGTACTAACACACAGAATTGAAGACCAACTGTTTAATTATCTCATTTATAAAATCAAATATTATTATCCACCAATTGAAGCACACCGCCAAATTATATAATTATGATTATCCAACAAATTCTATATTTTAATTGCATAAGAACTATCATATTAATTTACATTTTGGGATAGCATAAACTAAGCTAAATTGTTTTAAAAAACAATATATTTTAGCCATTATAACTTCTTCATATGTTGGAAAATAGTAATTATTTTTTTATCATGAAAATTATTATCATGTGTTTCATGTCAATTTTTAGAAGCGAACAGCAGTAGCTACTTTATGCCGCATACCATAACTATCTCCAAATGTTTGGCTTATAAATAGTCACGCTGAAAGATGACGAGGTGTGTCGAGATCGACGAACTCCGTGTCGAGATCGACGAATTATATGACACGGGTAGAGACACGGACGTGTCTCTACCCGTGTGCCGTGTGTGTCGAGTTGAGTTCGTCGAGATGCAACCCGAGAAGGACACGGCCAATGATACGGCCAGGCACACGACCGTGTCATGTGGACACGGGTCGGTATACGGGCGTGTCCCTGCCCGTGTCAACTATTGAACCGACATGGAAACTGTCGTTGCCGCTTCGCCCAGGCAGGACACGGGTAAGGACACGGCCGTGTCCATACCCGTGTCACTTTTCATATATAAGGGTGAGAGAAAACCCGAGACGTTTTCATGCTCATTTCATTCCCTATTTTCTGTGAGAACTCCTGGTGAGAGAGGAAACTGCTGGAGCAAGTTCTACGGGAGAAAATCCGCAATCACCGTGAAAGAGAAGATGCCGCCGAGGAGAACTACGCGATCCATGACCGGAAATGGTGGTACCGCTGGAACCGATGTGAGTTTCCTACCCTCTCTCTTGGTGCTAGATCTATAGTTATTTTCCTAGGCGAGACATCGACTCAAGAGAGTCTTGATGGTGAGGAGGAGTTTTCTAGGAAAGGCCATGTTAAGACTTGTGTCTTAGGTTTTAGATCCCTTCAACCACGCCCTTCTTCAATGTGATGATAAGGGATGGTTTCGTGAAGGGTATTGGCCTCTTGAGGTTGAATAAGGGAGGAGGTTTTCTGGAATGATTTGGGAAGATCGCCTTGAGGAGGAAGATGAAACGATGCCGTTCATTCTGCCTTAAGATGCGTGAAGAATCTGTATTCTGCTCGCAGCGAACTTCGTGGCCATTTTTAAGCATGATATGGCCAGATCTGGGCTTTCAGCTAAACACGAAAGTTGAAGCCCTTAAAAATACCTTTCCCACGAATGGTTGCACGACTTCTGGCGAAGTATGTAGCCATGGGAAAGTCTAAACGAAAATGGTGCTCAATAAATTCTGCATGCAGAAACTGTGTTCTGTACGCAGCGGACTTCAAGTCCGATTTCAAATAGGATAATATCAAATATGGGTTGAAGTCTGAATACGAGGGTTGTAGACCACGGAAAGAACTTTCCATCGTGAGGTTACACGTCTTCACCGGATTCCTGTAGCTTCGGGAATCTCCGGTCGAAGTTGCTGTCCAGATTCAACCTGCACCTAAATTCTGGGCTTTAATGGAAGATGAGTTTGGATTTGGTGGAATTAATATTGCAAGATACTTGCCTTGGTTTAACCCTTATGATTAATGATTTGTTGCATGATTGATGTAGCTTATTAATCAGATTTCATATTATCAAATTGTGAAGCAATCTTATTTAAACGAATTGAATTGGTAAGAATTGAAAGATTGATAGTTGTGCACTTTATGTTTACATTATGACATTATTAAATGAAAAGTGTGTTAGATCTTTATATGCCCACCATGTTTATATTACATTGTCATCATTTGGAAAGTCATATAGATGAATAGATTATGGCCATGGGTATGATTGGTTAATGAAATGAGTCTAGTAGTTCAATACTTTGAGCGTCGTCTCCCTACGGGTAGTATTGTGAAGGGATGTAAGTGCGGTGTTGACCGTCACTTGTTTTGGTTGTGTTGAGATAAGGTATGGGTGAGGGTTGGGCTTTGTCCTCGTGCTTACTTCCGAGGCCCCTTCCATGTTATGTAGATGTGGTATTTGCATGTGGTGTGAGTCGACACGCTGTGTCGTAATCCTGGGTTAAGGATAGTGTGGCAGGTCTACGGGCTCGCCAGTCGTCATACAGACGGGAGTTGGTAGTTAGACTTGGTCGGTTTGGGCTGTGTCCTCGGTGCTCACGTCCCGAGGCCCCTCCGGCCATTTGAACGGTTGGGTTGTGTCCTCGTGCTTTCTTCCGAGGCCCCTTCCGGGTCACACAAGGCCAGTTCGGGCTGTGTTATTGGTGCACATCTACCCAAGACCCCGCTGGGCCATAGTACGCATGGGCTCCGCTATTGTGTTCTTAGCGTTGAGACGTACGGGGGCCTAGGTGAAGTAGTGTGATACCCGCCTAGTAGTAGAAGTGCCCGTTCTACTGTCACCGCCTGGCCACGACGGCTGATGCCTGAGAGGTTAGCTACCTGCTCGAAAAGTGGGAACTATAGTCTGTGTCGACATAGCAATTGCATGGGTGTGCATGGGTGAGTCATTGCATAGCATTCATAGCATTTCATAACATTGCACAACAAGATCCTCATCGTATAAGTTTGTATGGGCACTCTTATACGATGAGTTACCTTTATGTAACCCGATCCTTAACTTATAAGTTTGTATGGACATTCTTATAAGTTAAGTTACTTTCCTGCTGTTACTTATACTTGCTAGTATAGTGTAGCTCTTAAATAAATGCTGATTATGATACTGTTTCTCTTACACCTTTGTCACATGCTTGTACCTGTTATACTTTTATATATATTGTACTCTTGTTCCTTTTCTCCGCCCGGTACCAAGGAGTCGCCGGGGGAGCGGATGTGAAACCACTTAGTCATTTCGACTAACGGTTGCTACGTCTTCCTTTTTAGGAGGTCACGCCGCAGGTAGAGTAGCCGCAGACTATGCAGCAGGACAGCCAGGCCAGGACGACAGGGCCTGAAGTGACGGTGCCGTCGATACCGTCGGTTACTGATGTTAGTATTTTGATTACTCTGATGTAGCCCGTTTGGGCAATGATTAGCTGTACTCTGATATATTGTGGAAGCATGTTTAGCTTCTCTTTGTTGATGTTCTTGGACACTTTATACTTAGTGTGGATTTTGACTTCTCTTGCTTTTTATTTGGTTGGGTTGGCATGTTGAATTGATATGGTTATAGCAGGCGGAATAGGCGTCTTGTGGTACAGGTTAGCCCGTGTGCTAATGCTACCGTAGTTCCGGGCATAAGACTCCCCCTTCGTGCCGTGTTTTGTGATCCGGGAGGGGGGGGGGGGGTCTTACAAATGGTATCAATTTGCCACGATCCTCAACTAAAGAAGTCATTCAACAATGGTGCCACCCCCGTTTGATTAATTAGTCAGTTTGGGGACAAACTGACTTAACGGAAGCAGTGGTGTGCCCATATGTAATTCACATTAAGTTTGTCCAACTTTGACCTTAAGTTTAGCCAACCTGACCACAAATTTGTCGTGTACGTGTAGGTTCCACTGCATGTTGAGCCGATGGGGGGTACTCCTACCCCTCCTATACCCACTCAGTTCCAACAGTCTGAGTTGGGGCAGACGCTCACCGCCATTCTTGATTCTTTTAGGGCGCAACAGCCCCCGGTGCAACAATAGGACCCGAGCTCCAACTGGCTGAGCACCTTCTGGGCTCTCTCCCCGCCCGTCTACCTTGCGATGGAGTCAGCCGTACGTACATAGGAATGGCTATACACGGTACAGGATTTGTTGGTTGGTATCCGTTGCCCGGCCAACGTGGCAGTGATATTGGCAGTGTCCGTCTTGGACTTACATGCTAAGAGGTGGTGGAAGTCCCTCATGGGCTCTACCTTCCAAGGCCGGATCTACACAGTGTTAAGTTGGAGTGAATTCTCGGGTGTTTTCTTGGAGCACTTTATCCTTACATCGGCCCGAGATGAGCTTGAGCAGAGGTTCCTTCTACTAAAGCAGGGATCAAAGTCGGTTATGAAATACCAGCGGGAATTCCAGCATCTCGCAAGGTTTGCGGATTCTTACGAGTTGGATGATAGAGGTTATGCCAAGCGCTTCTACAAAGGGCTGCGAGATCCCCTAAGGCAGTCCCTTTTGTTTATAGCGGATGGTAGCTTGGCGGAGATCATTGATATGGCAAAAAGATTGGAGGCGGACCATCTGGGATGTAGTAAGAGGCCTGCGGAGGACGTGATGGAAGCCTACCCAAGCAATAGAAGGAGGCGGGACTTCAGAGGAGGAAGAGGTTATCAAAGAGGTGGAGGGCATGTCCACCGAAACTATAGGGTGGAGCATCCGGTTCCCCAGCCGCCTGCGTTGCCTCTGTAAGACCCCCCCCTTACCAAGGAGGGCTACCGGGTCTTATGCCCAGAACCGCCGTCTTACGGTGGCACTAACGCACGAGTTAGTCGACACCGCAACACGCCGATCCTGCCGGCTAATACGATCATTTAGCCTGTAGGCCATTATGAGAAGGAGAAGTAAAGTAGTATATAAATCCACAAATCCACAAGTCACACAGTACAAATCATATGTATGAAATGAAAGGTACATCAACATAGTCCACAAAAAGAGTACAAAAAGAAAAAGTAATAAGGGCTTATGCCCAGTACATCAAATCCACTCTCTCTCTCTCAAAATAAAAGCGGAAGCTACACTAGTACATCAGAACTCGTCCCACCTGAGGACGCACAGTAGTGGTAGTAGCCTGCTGAAGCGGTATCTGCTCCTCAAGTCCTGCCTCCTCGACGTGCTGGTGCTCCATCTCCATGGGCTCCTAAAAATAGTATGGTCACCGACCATTAGTCAAAAAGACTAAGTCGTTTCCTCCGCACCTCGCCCCGCAACTACTAGGCACCGAGCGGGAGGACGAAGCGGAGGACAACAAGGGGTAGTAAAGGTGGAAGCAGGTGACAGAAACTAACTAGCAGTTGTAAAAAGTTTTATTATTCTATTCTAGCAGTTCTATATATGGTACAAGAAGGTAAAGAGTAGTACAGTAAAGGAAGTAAAGAACAGCAGTAAGAGCAAGTAAATAAATTATTCTACCACTATACTACCATCACAAAAGTACCCTAACTTATATAAATGCCCATACAAATATATAAGTTAGGATTTCTAGGAAATTTAACTTATCATATAAAAGAGCCCATACTAATTTATATGATAAGGATCTATGAAGCGTATGACCTAATATGAATGAATGTTATGATGCAATTTTATGCACAGGCAAGTGCAACTCACGCACAACGACTCTGTGATCAAAGACCTTTAGTTCCCACTTTTTGAGAGCTAGCATCACTCTCGGGTACCACCGCTGTGGCTACGGCAGCAGCGGAGCGGGCGTCTCCGCTTCTAGGCCGGTATGCACACTACCAAACCTTAGACCCCTCTTATACGCCTCTATACACGTCCAAGGTGCATTCTAGAGTCTCGCGTACGTACTTTGCTGACAACCCATCAGTCTTGTTGGGTCGGCTGTACGTTATCGGGGGTCGTCCTCCAGACCGCAGTGTAAAACAACCCACTGGCCCCTCTAACCCTCACAACCACCTGGTGCACCGTACTGCCATCGGTGTGACGAACGGCCAGTACCGCATGCCCCGCCACTAAATTTATGCACATGCAAGTATTTTATTCCGAGCCTTCCGCTCGCATGACCAAACCCGTCCTGTAAACCCTCAAACCCAACCCGGGTGAGAACGCACATTAGTGCCTTTATACCAATTCCCTCAAACCCTACACGGGAGAGCATATATCATGAATCTCTCCAACACTACACGGGTGAGAAGGTACAACAAATGTCTTAACCTATTAGACTACTCTTGTCTACGGGTTATTATACTTAGTGATTTAAGGTTAATCCCAGGACTGCCCCCAGTATTCCCTGTGAAGGGCTCTCAAGGGGCACTAGGAACTGTGTTGGGATTACGCCCAGCGTTCCCTTTCGCAAGGATATTTACTTTAGTTGATGGCTACCCATGTTTCACCCCAGCTCTCATTGTTGCTCTGGAACAATCCTAGTGACTTAAGATATTACCGGGAAACCGACGGTCTTCCGTCGACCTCCACTCCGGTTGCTACCTAAAGATTTGCACTTTTAAACCCGTCATTAAGACAATACTACCCACCAGGGATTATTCATATTGCACTCCCTTATTTCTTCCGATAATCAATCCCCTGGTAATCCCCTAAAGTATGCCCTATTTATGCTATATGCAGACCATGTCCTATTATTAACCCAAAAATGGAATCTTCCAATCCTTAGGGCGTCTTGCCCCTAACTATTTATCCTAGGGTGGTATGGGCTAAGGCAACTATCCTATGGATTCTCATAATTTTCCTTGGCCAAATAATCCCTTAATTAAATCTTTTAAATTAATTACTAGGTCACTTTACACATGAACTAGTATGATTTAAAATCCACTGACCTAGGTAATTTTTCCTGAGTTGTATCTTGATAAAATATTTCTGTCTACAGGGTTTCATAATTTTCCTTTGATTATTTATACCAATTCATTACTTAATATCAAATCTTCATAACTTCCATTTTCCAAATGAAGTACAAGGAATATGTAATACAAAATTCCAGGAAAATTACAGAACATATAAAACATTAATTTATGACTATTGGAAGAGTTTCATAAACGTTTATAGTGTAATGGCCTAACAATTCCCATTCTTACATATTTACCAAAATGCCATTATATTAATTTAAAACTTATCAGTACACCCATAAATTCTGAAATAATTATGCAAGACTAATAATACAATTATACAATATTAGAAATATTTCCAAATGTTTCTGAGGTGTATATCCATCAATTCAAGAATAAATAAAATAAGGGTAATATGGGCATTTCAAGGTATTTTGCTCAAGAAGTTCTTAAAACAGAAAGATAAAATTTTCATAAGTCACATATAACCTTCATTTCAACTTGGCAAAGTTTGAGAGTTTTTACTTGAGGAAAACCTATTTTTCAAATTTATTTTCAAAAGGAGCTATATTTTTAAAAATTCCAATTAATGGGATTTTTGATTGCAAAAATCCCATAATTAATCTGAGGGGTGAACTTTACCCTAATAAACCACTGGAATCAAATCCATGATTTTTGAATGCCTCCATTAGGCTGAATGCACAATATTTAAATTATTGCTATTGGCACACCAAGGCAATATATACACCAACACATGCAAGTGGATTTTCCAACATGCAGTGATCCAAATGTGCTGAAATTTTTATCATGCACCAATGATGTCCCCAAGGACCTACCACCAAAAGTTGGGGCCATGAGGGGTCATATAACTCCAAATATTTCATTTATTTAGATTTTGATATTATGACAGAAACTATAGAAAACGTTGTTTCAAAAATTCCCCATTTTTGTCAGGGGCTAGGTATGACCTAATCATGCATGTACCCAAAACGTGGGGCCATGGTGATTGCTGGTTTGACTTGGGCATCCAAATGAATTTCTGCCCTTGTCTAGGACCAGTCATAGGAGAAATGCCCTACAGGACTGTACGCTACACCAAATCACAACTTTAAGGCGACAAAATAAAGGTAAGAAAGTCAGCTACATTTTTCATTTAGGGACCAGTTTCTGGAAATGCATCTAAGAGGCCTAAACAAGACATGCAACATGACTGTATTTTTGTGACAGAAATTATACTATTCATCACATTTAAAATTAAATCATATTAATATCTGCACGAATCCTAAAGCGTAAACGGACGGGATCCGGTTATCTACTACCTCCAGCCAATGGCTGAGATCAAGCCGACCTGGAGCATGTTTGCTGGCGGTTTCCGGCAAGCTGAGGCGGCGCCACCCCCGGCCAACGGTGCCATCACCTTCACGGTGGTGGTGGCTATCGTTTCCCGGTGATGGGGCGGCGGGAGACGGCGGCGACGGCGATCCCGAGCGGTTTCTAAAGCTTGGAAAAATCTCACTTTCCTCGCATGGCATCGGGCTCAGTTGAGCCCGATATCTCACCTAATCGATCTAGGATCCTATTACGGGTAGAGGTGAGGTGAAACGAACCTGGATTGGGGCTTGGCTGCGGGTCAGGCGAAGGTTTTCCATGGTGGTGGTGCGCCGATGAGCTCCTCCCCGATTCCTTGATTCTCCATCGTTTTCCATGTTCCAGCACTCGAATTCCACACCTTTCCACCTCCTGAAGCTAATGGTGAAGTCTGTTTGGGCTGAGTATGGCTGTATATGGAGATACTACCTATGTGAGCTCGGTTTCAGCTTTGGTTGCTCCGCCCATGCATGCCAGGTGGCTCTCAGCCCCTAATTTCTTCTGGAATAATGAGAGGAGGTCGACCAGCAGGTATTGGGCAGAGAATTGCAGCTGAAGGGGTGACCATGGGGCCACCTTTCCCCTTCATCCCCATTTCTCTTTCCTCTTTCTCTTAAAATCTCATTTCTACCCCTTTGCATGCATTCTCTCTCCTGATTTAGAGGGGTAGGACTGGTCTTGTTCACTTGGGCTGGCCATGGGCCAAATTTGGTGGGCTTGGTCCAAGGGAGGGTGGCTTGGTCTTCATTTCCCTCTTTTAGGTCAAATAGTTGACTATGTTGACTTTGAGTTGACTTGGTCAACCATGGTGGGTGGGCTGACCCCATTTGATGGTCATGAGCTTAGTGGCACTACCCAACTTGGGTTGGGTCAAGGGGGTGCCCTACTTAGGCTAATTTGGGCTTATGAGTGTGGGTTTGACCAAATTAGGCCCAAGGTTGACTTTGGTCAATTGGGGTCAAAGTGTTGACCTAGTTACATGCCCTAGGGTCCACTTAAATTGTTTTTAGGGTTAGGGCAATGTGGTGGGGTCATGGTGTGACTAGGGTCCTTATTTAGGCTAGTTTGACCTAGTTTGACTTGGTCCTATAGTGGGCCCCACATGGCTACAACCCACTACCTAGGGTCAGACCTAGCTAATTTCCCTAAAACCCACCCCATGCCTAACCCGATCTAAGTTGAGGGGTCCAAAAGTAACATGGGATGTTACAAATTCCAATAAAAAAGAAAATAATTTCGTCCCCAAAATTTAAGTTCGGGTCTACGGGGTTCTACTTGCAAGAATTTTTTTTAAGAGACTTAAAAACATAAATTGAAAGTACCTGATGCAAATAGCTCCGGGTGTTGCTCCAGCATCAGATCCCTCGGCTCCCAAGTGTGCTCCTCCCGTCCATGGTTGGACCACAGCACCTTCACAAGAGGGACCTTCTTCTTCCGCAACACTCGGATGGTTGTATCGTCAATCCGGATCGACTCCAATCTAACTGATCTGTCAGGCTCTACCGGTCCGGCTGTAGTAGTAATGTGCTGCTCCGGCCGAAGGAGAGCTCTTCGCAAGGAAGAGACATGAAAGACGTCATGTAATGCACCCAACTCCGGTGGCAGCTGCAGTCGGTAAGCTAAGGGGCCGATCCGCTCCAGGATCAGGTATGGCCCCATGTATCGTGGACTGAGCTTCTTGTGCCTCCACACCCGAGAGACACCGTGTACTGGACGTATCTTCAAGAAAACTCTGTCTCCAACCTGTAACTCCACCTTCCGGTGCCGAGCATCATAATACTTTGCCTGCCTGCTCTGGGCCTCTAATAGTCGATCCCTGATCAAACGAATCTGAACCTCAGTATCCTCTATATAATCAGATCCAAGAGCCCTGGTATCCACATCCTGAACCCATGATAGTGGTGTCCTGCATCTCCTCCCATAAAGTGCCTCATATGGAGCCATCCTGATGCTAGCCTAGTGGCTGTTATTGTACGAGAACTCAATCAGTGGCAGCAGCCTCTCCCAAGGCTTCACTGTATCAAATATGCATAGTCTGAGTAGGTCCTCCATGGTCCGGATGGTCCGCTCGGTCTGTCCGTCGGTCTGCGGATGGAAGGCGGTACTAAAAGTAAGCCGAGATCCCAAGTAAGCATGCACGACCCTCCACTCGCTCGAAGTGAACCGACCATCACGGTCCGAAACAATCGTCCTGGGAATGCCATGATATCTGACGAACTGCTCCACAAATAATCTCACCAGAACTGCAACTGGGGCATCCTTCCGAACTGGGATAAAGCACGCTACCTTGGTCAGTCTATCCACTATGACCCATATAGAATCATGCCCAGAGTGGGAGCGAGGCAATCCGTATACAAAGTCCATAGCAATGTCCTCGAACTTCCATTCTGGAACTGACAGTGGTTGTAGTAAACCTCCCGGGCTCTTGCATTCTGCTTTCACGCACTGGTAGGTCTCGCAATGGGTCACAAAATCTGTGATCTCCCTCTTCATCCCAGGCCAATACATAAACCTCCGCAAATCTGCCCACATCTTAGTGATGCCGGGGTGCACTGAATATCTGGAGCAATGAGCCTCTCTGAGTATGTCATCCCGGATACTGCCCCCTGCTGGTATGTAAATGCGCCCACGGAATCGAAGAAGATCATCCTGTAGCGTGTAGTCCTCAACCTTGCCCCTCTCCAGGGCACTAAAAATCGGCTGTAATGCAGCATCCAGCCTCTGATGTGTTCGGATGCGCTCCCATATATCATCACCACTGATCACAGAGCTCAAATACTCTCGATACACCACTGGTTCGGTATCAGATACCATGGTAATGTGCATGTCTTCCATCATCCGTAACAGCTCTATAGACATCAACTGAGGCTCCGGTCCAGAAGTTCCAGCCCTCCTGCTCAAGGCATCTGCTACCGTGTTCGCTTTTCCCGGATGGTAGTGGATCTTATAATCATAGTCGCAGAGGAATTCCAGCCATCTCCTCTGTCGCAGGTTTAAGTCCTTCTGTGTATCGATATATTTAAGATTCTTGTGATCTGAAAAGATATCACAATGAATCCCGTATAAGTAATGCCTCCATATCTTTAGGGCGAATACCACAGCCCCGAGCTCTAAGTCATGTACCGGATAGTTATGCTCATGCTTCTTCAACTGTCTTGAAGCATAAGCAATAACATGTCCATGCTGCATCAGGACATCACCAATCCCCTGGTAAGAGGCGTCTGTGTAGATCTGGAATCCTTCACTCCCGGATGGAAGCGCAAGAATGGGGGATGAGATGAGTCGATCCTTCAGCTCCTGAAAAGCTGTCTCACACTGCTCTGACCAAACAAAATCTGCATCCTTCTTCGTTAAGGACGTGAGGGGGAGTGCTATCCTCGAGAACCCCTCCACGAACTTGCGATAATACCCTGCTAGTCCCAAGAAACTGCGAATGTCAGATGCGGTCTTCGGCCGTGGCCAATCCCTCACTGTCTCTATCTTGGCTGGGTCCACTGCTAATCCAGCCCCACTGATCGTGTGTCCCAGGAAGGCGACCTCCTGCAGCCAGAACTGGCACTTTGAAAACTTTGCGTACATCTGGGACTCCCTCAGCCTCTACAAGACCTGTGTCAGATGCTCTGTATGCTCCTCCTGAGTCCGGGAATATATCAGAATGTCGTCGATGAATACAATCACGAAGCGGTCTAAAAAGGGCTCGAATACACGGTTCATTAGACTCATGAATGCGGCAGGGGAATTCGTGAGCCCAAAAGGCATCACCGTGAACTCGTATAATCCATAGCGTGAACTAAATACCGTTTTCGGTAGGTCCTCTTCCCTGATGCGGAGCTGGTAGTAACCAAATCGCAAATCTAGCTTGGAGAACCAGAAGGCTCCCTGCAGCTGGTCAAATAGCTCATCTATCCGAGGCAGAGGATAGGTATTGCGGACCGTTAACCGGTTCAGCTCCCGGTAATCTATGCATAGTCGCAATGACCCGTCCTTCTTCTTTACAAAGAGAACTGGCGCTCCCCACGACGATGAACTGGGCCGCACAAATCCTGACTCGACTAGCTCCTGAAGTTGAGTACTGAACTCCGCTAACTCCCTGGGAGCCATCCTATAGGGTGCCCGGGACACCGGCCTCGCTCCCGGTATTAGCTGAATCCTGAAATCCAAGTCTCTGGCAGGTGGTAGCCCGGGAAATTTCTCCGGGAATACGTCGGAGAAATCCCGGACCACCGGAATATCTGAAATAGTCATCTCTTCTCCCACCATCTCAAAACAGATAAGATAAACTTCTTCTCCCTGCTTGTGGGCCTTCACAGCCTGTACAAAAGATAACAATAGGTAGCAGATAGGCTGAATACCTTCGATGATAACATGAGAGTCGCCATGCCTTAGCGTGATCCTCCTGGACGGACAATCTATCTGAGCATGGTTCTGATGTAACCATGCCATGCCCAAAATCAAGTCGAAGTCCTGCAGCTTCAGAATAGTTGCTGGCGCCTCAAATGCCTTGCCGCCAATCTCGGCCTCCATATCACAATGTGCAGTGGTCCGCAGCTCTGACCCATCGGGTAGACGCACCCTCATCTCTAGTCCAGGAAATCTCTCCACGCCTTCAAGTCCGTCTATGAAGGCCTCGAATACGAACGAGTGTGAAGCACCCGTGTCGAAGAGAGTATGAGCGGGCTTGCCGCTGATCATAACTATGCCTGAGGTTTGTTTACGTTAAAATTAATTGCTACCCTACAGTTGTAGGTACTATATAATTGAAAACTCAAGAAATTTAATAATTAACCTTAGGTACCTGTGATAACCTCCTCGGGGTTCCTCTGCTCTGTGAGGTCCAAGGCGTATATCTGCTCCTGCTCGCGTCTCCTGCCGTGATATCCCCGGCCTCGGCCTCGTCCTCGGCCTCGGCCTCGGCCCTGCTGTACTAGGGCCACTGGAGGTGGAGGAGGAGGAGGAGGATGGAATCGATGCGGGCACTCCGACCTAATGTGCCCGGGCTGGAGGTATCCGTAACAAACTACCTGCCGGTGGCCACGGTCATCCTGTCTCCTCAGATCATACATCTGTAGAGGTGGGGGAGCCAATGCTGGAGGAGGCCCCTGCTCCTGCCTGAAGTTGGGATGACGTCGTCCCCCACCCTTCTTGTATCCGATTGTCCTGCCTCTCTGAGAGCCCCTGCTGCTCTCTCCTGATGTCGACCCATCAAACGGTCTCTTCCCTCTGACTTGCACCATCAGCTGGTCAGCCTCCAGCTTCTTTGCCATCTCGATGATCTGCCTAGATGTGCCATGAGAAATGAACAGCAAGGCCTGCCTCAAATCGTCCCTGAGGCCCCGGTAGAACCTCTTGGCATACCTCCTATCATCGGTATCCTGAATCCCTGTGAACCTGGCCAAATGAGAGAACTCTCTCTGATACTCGATCACCGATCTAGTCCCCTGCCTGAGGTTCAAAAACCTCTCCTCCAAGGCATCTCTATCCGTAGCAGAGACGAAATGATCCAGAAATACATCGCCAAACTCCTCCCATGATATCTCTGACAGATCCCAGTCCGCATATGTAGACTCCCGCACTGATTTCCACCATCTCTTCGCATGAGCCTCTAGTGCAGAGGTGGCTAAAGGTACTGCCTAGCCGACCGGGCAGCTGATGCCTGCTAAAATCTCGTGTATGGCCTCCAGCCATTCCTCCGTCTTTACTGCATCCTCTGTCCCACGGTACGTCGGTGGGGACAGACTCTTGAATGCACTCAGCCAGCTCGACCCCGGATTTGGCTGTGGAGCCGGGACTTGCTGGGATCTGAAGGCATCCAGAATCGCCGTCAAAGTATGCCCCATCTCCGTATGTAGGAATGGAGTGGCAGCTGGAGGGGGAGGAGCCACATTTTGCGGCACGGCGACCTGTGGAGGTTGCATAAAAGTAAGGTTAAAACAGAACTGGCCTAACTCATTGTACTTTGTGGACCATTTTATGTGACTTTTGCACATGGGCACACCACTGCTTCTGCTGCATAGTTTGTCCGCAAACTAATGCTCGGGCGGGGGTGGTCCCATGTTGTGGACTTCTTTCTCATATAATCGTTGTTCAAGTGATACCAGTTTTGTAAGACCCCCCCTTACCAAGGAGGGCTACCGTGTCTTATGCCCAGAACCGCCGTCTTACGGTGGCACTAACGCACGGGTTAGTCGACACCGCAACACGCCGATCCTGCCGGCTAATACGATCATTTAACCTGTAGGCCATTATGAGAAGGAGAGGTAAAGTAGTATATAAATCCACAAATCCACAAGTCACACAGTACAAATCATATGTATGAAATGAAAGGTACATCAACATAGTCCACAAAAAGAGTACAAAAAGAAAAAGTAATAAGGGCTTATGCCCAGTACATCAAATCCACTCTCTCTCTCAAAATAAAAGCGGAAGCTACACTAGTACATCAGAACTCGTCCCACCTGAGGACGCACAGTAGTGGTAGTAGCCTGCTGAAGCGGTATCTGCTCCTCAAGTCCTGCCTCCTCGACGTGCTGGTGCTCCATCTCCACGGGCTCCTAAAAATAGTATGGTCACCAACCATTAGTCAAAAAAACTAAGTCGTTTCCTCCGCACCTCACCCCGCAACTCCTAGGCACCGAGCGGGAGGACGAAGCGGAGGACAACAAGGGGTAGCAAAGGTGGAAGCAGGTGACAGAAACTAACTAGCAGTTGTAATAAGTTTTATTATTCTATTCTAGCAGTTCTATATATGGTACAAGAAGGTAAAGAGTAGTACAGTAAAGGAAGTAAAGAACAGCAGTAAGAGCAAGTAAATAAATTATTCTACCACTATACTAGCATCACAAAAGTACCCTAACTTATATAAATGCCCATACAAATATAAAAGTTAGGATTTTCAGGAAATTTAACTTATCATATAAAAGAGCCCATACTAATTTATATGATAAGGATCTATGAAGCGTATGACCTAATATGAATGAATGTTATGATGAAATTTTATGCACAGGCAAGTGCAACTCACGCACAACGACTCTGTGATCACAGACCTTTAGTTCCCACTTTTTGAGAGCTAGCATCTCTCTCGGGTACCACCGCTGTGGCTACGGTAGCAGCGGAGTGGGCGTCTCCGCTTCTAGGCCGGTATGCACACTACCAAGCCTTAGACCCCTCTCATACGCCTCTGTACACGTCCAAGGTGCACTCTAGAGTCTCGCGTACGTACTTTGCTGACAACCCGTCAGTCTTGTTGGGTCGGCTGTGCGTTATCGGGGGTCGTCCTCCAGACCGCAGTGTAAAATAACCCACTGGCCCCTCTAACCCTCACAACCGCCTGGTGCACCGTACTGCCATCGGTGTGACGAACGGCCAGTACCGCATGCCCCGCCACTAAATTTATGCACATGTAAGTATTTTATTCCGAGCCTTCCGCTCGCAGGACCAAACCCGTCCTGTAAACCCTCAAACCCAACCCGGGTGAGAACGCACATTAGTGCCTTTATACCAATTCCCTCAAACCCTACACGGGTGAGCATATATCATGAATCTCTCCAACCCTACACGGGTGAGACGGTACAACAAATGTCTTAACCTATTAGACTACTCTTGTCTACGGGTTATTATACTTAGTGATTTAAGGTTAATCCCAGGACTGCCCCCGGTATTCCCTGTGAAGGGCTCTCAAGGGGCACTAGGAACTATGTTGGGATTACGCCCAGCGTTCCATTTCGCAAGGATATTTACTTTAGTTGATGGCTACCCATGTTTCACCCCAGCTCTCATTGTTGCTCTGGAACAATCCTAGTGACTTAAGATATTACCGGGAAACCGACAGTCTTCCGTCGACCTCCACTCCGGTTGCTACCTAAAGATTTACACTTTTAAGCCCGTCACTAAGACAATACTACCCACCAGGGATTATTCATATTGCACTCCTTTATTTCTTCCGATAATCAATCCCTGGTAATCCCCTAAAGTATGCCCTATTTATGCTATATGCAGACCATGTCCTATTATTAACCCAAAAATGGAATCTTCCAATCCTTAGGGCCTCTTATGCCTAACTATTTATCCTAGGGTGGTATGGGCTAAGGGAACTATCCTATGGATTCTCATAATTTTCCTTGGCCAAATAATCTCTTAATTAAGGCTCCGTTTGGGGGGACTTATTTTCACCGGTCAAGCGGTCACGACCGCATGAACCAGGACTTAATTAAGATCTGATTCATGCGGTCATGACCGCTTGACCGGTGAAAATAAGTCCCCCCAAACAAAGCCTAAATCTTTTAAATTAATTAATAGGTCACTTTACACATGAAGTAGTATGATTTAAAATCCACTGACCTAGGTAATTTTTCCTGAGTTGTATCTTGATAAACGATTTCTGTTTACAGGGTTTCATAATTTTCCTTTGAATATTTATACCAATTCATTATTTAATACCAAATCTACATAACTTCCATTTTCCAAATGAAGTACAAGGAATATGTAATCCAAAATTCCAGGAAAATTACAGAACATATAAAACATTAATTTATGACTATTGGCAGAGTTTCATCAACTTTTATAGTGTAATGGCCTAACAATTCCCATTCTTACATATTTACCAAAATGCCATTATATTAATTTAAAACTTATCAGTACACCCATAAATTCTGAAATAATTATGCAAGACTAATAATACAATTATACAACACTAGAAATATTTCCAAATTTTCTGAGGTGTATATCCATCAATTCAAGAAAAATGAAATAAGGGTAAAATGGGCATTTCAAGGTATTTTGCTCAAGAAGTTCTTAAAACAGAAAGAGCAAATTTTCCTAAGTCGCATATAACCTTCATTTCAACTTGGCAAAGTTTGAGAATTTTTACTTGAGCAAAACCTATTTTTCAAATTTATTTTCAAAAGGAGCTATATTTTTAAAAATTCCAATTAATGGGATTTTTGATTCCAAAAATCCCATAATTAATCTGAGGGGCGAAATTTACCCTAATGAACCATTGGAATCAAATCCATGATTTTTGAATGCCTCCATTAGGCTGAATGCACAATATTTAAATTATTGCTATTGGCACACCAAGGTAATATACACACCAACACATGCAAGTGGATTTTCCAACATGCAGTGATCCAAATGTGCTGAAATTTTTATCATGCACCAATGATGTCCCCAAGGACCTACCACCAAAATTTGGGGCCATGAGGGGTCATATAACTCCAAATATTTCATTTATTTAGATTTTGATATTATGACAGAAACTATAGAAAAAGTTATTTCAAAAATTCCCCATTTTTGTCAGGGGTTAGGTATGACCTATCATGCATGTACCCAAAACGTGGGGCCATGGTGATTGCTGGTTTGACTTGGGCATCCAAATGAATTTCTGCCCTTGTCTAGGACCAGTCCTAGGAGAAATGCCCTACAGGACTGTACACTACACCAAATCACAACTTTAAGGTGGCAAAATAAAGTTAAGACAGTCAGCTACAGTTTTCATTTAGGGACCAGTTTCTGGAAATGCCTCTAAGAGGCCTAAACAAGACATGCAATATGACTGTAGTTTTGTGATAGAAATTATACTATTCATCACATTTAAAATTAAATCATATTAATATCTGCACGAATCCTAAAGCGTAAACGGACGGGATCCGGTTATCTCCTACCTCCAGCCAACGGCTGAGATCGAGCCGAACTGGAGCATGTTTGCTGGTGGTTTCCGACCAGCTGAGGCGGCGCCACCCCCGGCCAACGGTCCCATCACCTTCACGGTGGTGGTGGCTATCGTTTCCCGGTGATAGGGCGGCGGGAGACGGCGGCGACGACGATCCCGAGCGGTTTCTAAAGCTTGGAAAAATCTCACTTTCCTCCCATGGCATCGGGCTCAGTTGAGCCCGATATCTCACCTAATCGATCTAGGATCCTAGTACGGGTAGAGGTGAGGTGAAATGAACCTGGATTGGGGCTTGCCTGCGGGTCAGGCGGCGGTTTGCCATGGTGGTGGTGCGCCGGCGAGCTCCTCCCCGATTCCTTGATTCTCCATCGTTTTCCATGTTCCAGCACTCGAATTCCACTCCTTTCCACCTCCTCAAGCTAATGGTGAAGTCTGTTTGGGCTGAGTATGGCTGTATATGGAGATACTACCTATGTGAGCTCGGTTTGAGCTTTGGTTGCTCCGCCCATGCATGCCAGGTGGCTCTCAGCCCCTAATTTC
This sequence comes from Platanthera guangdongensis, assembly GCA_039583875.1. Taxonomy (NCBI): domain Eukaryota; kingdom Viridiplantae; phylum Streptophyta; class Magnoliopsida; order Asparagales; family Orchidaceae; genus Platanthera; species Platanthera guangdongensis. The sequence goes on along the minus strand of CM077147.1, from coordinate 158,472,441 downwards.
TTCTGGAATGATGAGAGGAGGTCGGCCAGCAGGTATTGGGCAGAGAATTGCAGCTGAAGGGGTGGCCATGTGGCCACCTTTCCCCTTCATCCCCATTTCTCTCTCCTCTTTCTCTTAAAATCCCATTTCTACCCCTTTGCATGCATTCTCTCTCCTGATTTAGAGGGGTAGGACTGGTCTTGTTCACTTGGGCTGGCCATGAGCCAAATTTGGTGGGCTTGGTCCAAGGGAGGGTAGCTTGGTCTTCATTTCCCTCTTTTAGGTCAAATAGTTGACTATGTTGACTTTGAGTTGACTTGGTCAACCATGGTGGGTGGGCTGACCCCATTTGATGGTCATGAGCTTAGTGGCACTACCCAACTTGGGTTGGGTCAAGGGGGTGCCCTACTTAGGCTAATTTGGGCATATGAGTGTGGGTTTGACTAAATTAGGCCCAAGGTTGACTTTGGTCAATTGGGGTCAAAGTGTTGACCTAGTGACATGCCCTAGGGTCCACTTAGATTATTTTTAGGGTTAGGGCAATGTGGTGGGGTCATGGTGTGACTAGGGTCCTTTTTTAGGCTAGTTTGACCTAGTTTGACTTGGTCCTATAGTGGGCCCCACATGGCTACAACCCACTACCTAGGGTCAGACCTAGCTAATTTCCCTAAAACCCACCCCATGCCTAACCCAATCTAAGTTGAGGGGTCCAAAAGTAACATGGGATGTTACAGCCTCCACCACCACAACCTCAGCAATTTCAACAACTTGAAGGGCGTCGTGGTCTGGTGTGCTTCGAATGCAACCAGCCGGGACACATCCGGCGTTTCTGCCCGCAGCTATATGGGAATGCCCCTCCTGCTCTCCCTCCTGCTCTCCCTCCAGCAGCTCCACGAGGACGGGGATATATGCGTGGTCGAGGACGAGGACCGCGAGGAGGTAACCCCGGCCCTGCTAGGGATCAGGTGTACGCGCTCGACATGGCGCAGGAACGGAACCCACAAGATGTGATTGCATGTATGATTTAATTAATTAACATATTTTCATAGTCTAAAGTGAATTGATTAAGACTTACTAGACACCTAGCAATAAGTTTTGGTTGTTGGTACTTAGGCACCGTGATTATTGGCGGGAAGACGACCTATGCGCTGTTCGATACCGGTGCCTCACACTCCTTTGTGTCCGAGGATTTCATAAAAGACGTGGAGGGGGTACAGTACTTCACTGGCATAGCCCGACGTGTACGCCTTCCGGATGGCTCGGAGATGATCGCAACCGCCAAGTGCGAGTTGGAGTTATTTATTGATGGGAATGCCTTTGATACGCCGACCACGGTTTTGAGGATGCCGAAGTTTGACATCATTTTGGGCATAGCATGGCTGGACTGGCACTTCATGAGGATCGACTGCGCGGAGAAGCGGATCTATTTGAGACATGGAGACTCTGACGTCATCTTCCAAGGTATTGGCTTCGCGCCTCGCATGATGTTATCTTCCGTCCAGGTTGTAAAAGCTCATATGAAGGGGGACGAGGTCTTCATGTTCTGGTTCGAGTTGAAGGAAGAAGCATTAGAATTAAAGGATGTATGGGTTTTGCGGGATTTTCCCGAGGTATTTCTTGAGAAGCTAGCAGGATTGCCCCCGCATAGAGAGGTTGACTTCCAGATCAATCTAGTACCAGGTGCCAAGCCTGTATCCAAGGCTCCGTACAGAATGGCCCCGAAAGAACTCGCGGAGTTTAGAGTTCAATTGCAAGAACTGGTGGAGTCAGGGTTCGTTCGCCCCAGTTCGTCACCCTGGGGAGCCCCTGTGCTGTTCGTGAAGAAGAAGGATGGAACCCTGCGATTGTGCATAGATTATTTGGAACTCAATCGGTTGACGGTGTGGAACACTTATCCGCTACCTCGGATCGACGAGTTGTTCGATCAGCTAGTGGGAGCACATTGGTTCTATAAACTGGATTTGCGCTCTGGATACTATCAGTTGAGGATACAAGAAGGGGACATTCAGAAAACAGCCTTCAGTTCAAGATATGGTTTGTATGAGTTCACGCTAATGCCGTTTGGGCTCACAAATGCCCCTTCGGCTTTCATGAGCCTGATGAATAAGGTGTTTGAACCATATTTGGACATCTTCGTCATTGTTTTCATCGACGACATCTTGGTCAACGCAAAAACAGAGGAGGAGCATGTCGAGCACCTGACCTTGGTTTTGAAGAAATTGAAGGAGCACGCCTTGTATGCCAAGTTTAGCAAGTGTGAATTCTGGCTTAAGGAGGTTGCCTTCTTGGGGCATGTGATCAGTGGAGCAGGATTAGCAGTGGATCCAGCAAAGGTGCGAGCCGTGAAGGAGTGGTCGCCTTTGAAGTCGGCGGCCGATGTACGAAGCTTTCTTGGACTTGCTGGGTACTACCACAAGTTCGTGAAAGGATTTTCCAAGATTGCCCTTCCTCTTACCTCCTTGACGAAGAAGGGTGTGCCATTTGAGTGGACACCACAATGTGAAGCGGCATTCCATGAGCTGAAGGATAGGCTTACCTCCGCCCCCATCCTTGCACTTCCTTCTGGGAAGGAAGGATTTCAGGTTTACACCGATGCATCGTATCAAGGGATGGGAGCGGTATTGATGCAGCACGGGCATGTGATCGCTTATGCTTCAAGGCAGTTAAAGAAACATGAAATTAATTACCCGGTCCATGATTTGGAGTTGGGAGCAGTGGTGTTCGCTTTGAAGGTCTGGAGGCATTATTTATATGGCGTCCACTGCGAGATTTTTTCCGATCACAAAAACTTGAAGTATGTCCACACTCAGAAGGAGTTGAACCTGAGACAATGGCAGTGGTTGGAATTTCTATGCGACTATGAGTTCACCATGAACTACCACCCCGGGAAAGCGAACTCGGTAGCCGATGCCTTGAGTAGAAAAGTGCCAGGCTCTAGCCCAGAGTCACGGTTGATGAGTATGGAGTTGGCTCGGATGATTGAGGAGATGGATATTACTCTAGTATTCAAGGCTCCTTCGGCAGAGTATACAGAGTATTTGGCCAACATGAGCATAGTTTGTGATATCCGGGACCGGATTCGGGTGGAGCAAGGAATGGATGCGGCCTTGGCCCCGGCAATCAAGGCAATTGAAGATGGGACCACCGATGAGTACACACTAAAAGACGGCCTCGTTTATTTTCGTGGCCGACTCTATATTCCCAAGGGCGGCAAAATACGGGAGGATATCTTGAGAGAGGCACATTGCTCTTAATATTCTGTACACCCGGGTATTGCTAAAATGTACGCCGGATTGCGGAAGACCATGTGTTGGCCGGGAATGAAGAAGGATTTTCGGTATTATGTTACTCATTGTGAAGCATGTCAAAGAGTGAAGGCTGAAAGCAGGAGTCCCGGTGGTTTGTTGTAGTCGTTGCCCATCCCCGAATGGAAGTTCGAGGATATCTCCATGGACTTTGTTCATGGGTTACCTCGTTCCCGCTCCGGGAATGATTCAGTGTGGGTTATTGTTGATCGACTGACAAAGGTGGCCCGGTTCATTCCAATGAAGAAGGAAGCGCACGTGGATGTTTTGGTGTGATTATTTGTGGAGCAGTTCATACGGTATCATGGCGTGCCCAAGACAATTGTTTCGGATCGGGATGGTCGGTTTACTTCCAAGGAGTGGAAGGCGGTACAGGCATATTTGGGCTCACGCCTTACCTTCAGCACCGCATTCCATCCTCAAACGGACGGGCAGTCCGAAAGGACCATTAGGACATTGGAGGATCTGCTGAGATTATGTGTGTTGGACAGAGGAGAGCCGTGGGAAAGGCTCTTGCCCCTGGTGGAATTTTCCTACAATAATAGCCATCATACGAGCATCGGTATGGCGCCCCATGAAGCCCTGTACGGAAGACGGTGCAGGACCCCCTTATCTTGGGTGCAGGATGAAGATCCGAAGGCATTGGGAAATGAATATATAGATGATACCGACGCGGCAGTCAGATTGATACGGGGTCGCATGTTGGAGGCTCAAAGTCGACAGACAAAATATTACAATAAAAAGCACCGGATGGTGGAGTTCCAAGTGGGCGAAAAAGTGTTCCTCAAGATTCGACCGATGCATGGAGTGTCGCGGGTGCGTGGAGTGAAAAAGCTCAGCCCAAGGTATGTTGGGCCGTATACTATATTGGAAAGGATTGACCCGTTGGCCTATCGGTTGGAGTTACCACCAGAACTAGAGAATCTCCACGATGTGTTCCATGTGTCGTCGCTTCGAAAAGCACTGTTGCGGCCCGACCAATATATTCCCACTACTGATGGTGCAGTGGCGTCAGATAGGTCTGTGCGACTAGAGCCGGTGCGGATTGTTGACAGCGAGACAAGAACTTTGCGCTGTAAAAGTGTACCCTTGGTGAAGGTGCTATGGTCGAATCATGGGAAAGAGGAGTACACATGGGAGGCAATGGATTTGATGCAGCAACGCTACCCGGAGTTGTTTGTTCAAGGTAATTTTATTTAAAAGCATATGATAAATTGTCTGTTATGCTTTTCTTCCCACAGCCTAAGCCTGATTTCGGGGACGAAATCTTTTATTTTGTTTATAGGATTTGTAACGTCCCGAATCGCTCTAGGCCCCTAGTGTGTGTTTTTGAGTCAGGAGGGTAGACTCGAGTCCTGGGACGTGCAGATAATTGGACTGCACTTGTGGAGGAGTAGAGAAATGAGATCTGTTAAGGGACACGGGTAGAGACACGGGCGTGTCCCTACCCGTGTGCGTGTGTGCGTCGAGCTGAACTCGACGAGGCATGTCGAGATCGGCGAGCTGTGTCGACACCATGTGACACGGGTAGTGACACAGGCGTGTCCCTACCCGTGTGTGTCGAGTTACTCTCGACAGAACGTGTCGAGATTGGCGAGCTGTGTCGACACCATGCGACACGGGTAGCGACACGGGCGTGTCCCTACCCGTGTGTGTCGAGTTATTCTCGACAGGACGTGTCGATACTGGCGAGCTGTGTCGACACCATGTGACACGGGTAGTGACACGGGCGTGTACCTACCCGTGTGTGTCGAGTTGGACTCGACGAGGCGTGTCGAGATCTACGAACTCCGTGTCGAGATCGACGAATTATATGACACGGGTAGAGACACGGGCGTGTCTCTACCCGTGTGCCGTGTGTGTCGAGTTGAGTTCGTCGAGATACAACCTGAGAAGGACACGACCAATGACACGGCCAGGCACACGGCTGTGTCATGCGGACACGGGTCGGTACACGGGCGTGTCCCTACCCGTGTCAACTATTGAACCGACATGGAAACTGTCGTTGCCGCTTCGCCCAGGCAGGACACGGGTAAGGACACGGCCGTGTCCATACCCGTGTCACTTTTCATATATAAGGGTGAGAGAAAACCCTAGCCGTTTTCATGCTCATTTCATTCCCTATTTTCTGTGAGAACTCCTGGTGAGAGAGGAAACTGCTGGAGCAAGTTCTATGGGAGAAAATCTGCCATCACCGTGAAAGAGAAGATGCCGCCGAGGAGAACTACGCGATCTATGGCCGAAAATGGTGGTACAGCTGGAACCGATGTGAGTTTCCTACCCTCTCCCTTGGTGCTAGATCTATAGTTATTTTCCTAGGCGAGACATCGACTCAAGAGATTCTTGATGGTGAGGAGGAGTTTTCTAGGAAAGGCCATGGTAGGACTTGTGTCTTAGGTTTTAGATTCCTTCAACCACGCCCTTCTTCAATGTGATGATAAGGGATGGTTTCGTGAAGGGTATTGGCCTCTTGAGGTTGAATAAGGGTGGAGGTTTTCTGGAATGATTTGGGAAGATCGCCTTGAGGAGGAAGATGAACCGATGCCGTTCATTCCGCCTTAAGATGCGTGAAGAATCTGTATTCTGCGCGCAGCAAACTTCGTGGCCATCCTAAGCATGATATGGCCAGATCTGGGATTTCGGCTAAACACGAAAGTTGAAGCCCTTTAAAATACCTTTCCAACGAATAGTTGCACGAATTCTGGTGAAGTCTGTAGCCACAGGAAAGTCTAAACGAAAATGGTGCTCAATAAATTCTGCATGCAGAAACTGTGTTCTATACGCAGCAGACTTCAAGTCCGATTTAAAATAGGATAATATCAAATCCAGGTTGAAGTCTGAATATAAGGGTTGTAGACCACGGAAAGACCTTTCCATCGTGGGGTTACACGTCTTAACCGGATTCCTGTAGCTTTAAGAATCTCCGGTCGAAGTTGCTGTTCAGATTCAACCTGCACCTAAATTCTGGGCTTTAATGGAAGATGGGTTTGGATTCGGTGGAATTAATATTGCAAGACACTTGGCTTGGATGAACCCTTATGATTAATCATTTGTTGCATGATTGATGTAGCTTATTAATCAGATTTCATATTATCAAATTGTAAAGCAATCTTATTTAAACGAATTGAATTGGTAAGAATTGAAAGATTGATAGTTGTGCACTTTATGTTTACATTATGACATTATTAAATGAAAAGTGTGTTAGATCTTTATATGCCCACCATATTTATATTACATTATCATCATTTAGAAAGTCATATAGATGAATTGATTATGGCCATGGGTATGATTGGTTAATGAAATGAGTCTAGTAGTCCAATACTTAGAGCGTCGTCTCCCTACGGGTAGTATTGTGAAGGGATGTAAGTGCGGTGTTGACCATCACTTGTTTTGGTTGTGTTGAGATAAGGTATGAGTGGATGGTTGGGTTGTGTCCTCGTGCTTACTTCCGAGGCCCCTTCCATGTTATGTTGATGTGGTATTTGCATGTGGTGTGAGTCGACACGCGGTGTCGTAATCCTGGGTTAAGGATAGTGTGACAGGTCTACGGGCTCGCCAGTCGTCACACCGACGGGAGTTGGCAGTTAGACTTGGTCGGTTTGGGCTGTGTCCTCGGTGTTCACATCCCGAGGCCCCTCCGGCCATGTGAACGGTTGGGCTGTGTCCTCGTGCTTTCTTCCGAGGCCCCTTCCGGGTCACACAAGGACAGTTCGGGCTGTGTTCTTGGTGCACATCTACCCAAGACCCCGCTGGGCCATAGTACGCATGGGCTCCGCTGTTGTGTTCTTAGTGTTGAGGCGTACGGAGGCCTAGGTGAAGTAGTGTGATACCCGCCTAGTAGTAGATATGCCCGTTCTACTGTCACCGCCTGGCCACGGCGGCTGATGCCTGAGAGGTTAGCTACCTGCTCGAAAAGTGGGAACTATAGTCTGTGTAGACATAGCAATTGCATGGGTGTGCATGGGTGAGTTATTGCATAACATTCATAACATTTCATAACATTGCACAATAAGATCCTCATCGTATAAGTTTGTATGGGCACTCTTATACGATGAGTTACCTTTATGTAACCCGATCCTTAACTTATAAGTTTGTATGGACATTCTTATAAGTTAAGTTACTTTCCTGCTGTTACTTATACTTGATAGTATAGTGTATCTCTTAAATAAATGCTGATTATGATAATGTTACTCTTACACTATTGTCACCTGCTTGTACATGTTATACTTTTATATATATTGTACTCTTGTTCCTTTTCTCCGCCCGGTACCATGGAGTCGCCGGGGGAGCGGATGTGAAACCACTTAGTCGTTTCGACTAACAGTTGCTACGTCTTCCTTTTTAGGAGGTCATGCCGCAAGTAGAGCAGCCGCAGACTATGCAGCAGGACAACCAGGCCAGGACGACAGGGCCTGAAGTGAAGGTGTCGTCAATACCGTCGGTTACTGATGTTAGTATTTTGATTACTCTGATGTAGCCCGTTTGGGCAATGATTAGCTGTACTCTGATATATTGTGGAAGCATGTTTAGCTTCTCTTTGTTGATGTTCTTGGACACTTTATACTTAGTGTGGATTTTGACTTCTCTTGCTTTTTATTTGGTTGGGTTGGCATGTTGAATTGATATGGTTGTAGCCGGCGGAATAGGCGTCTTGTGGTACAGGTTAGCCCGTGTGCTAATGCTACCGCAAGGCAGCTGTTCCGGGCATAAGAATCCCCCTTCGTGCCGTGTTTTGGGATCCGGGAAGGGGGGGGGTCTTACAAGTGGCATGGCAATCTGAGCAACGAGAAGGGACTGAAATGTTCCTGCGTTATGTCTATCCTGATTAGATTTCCTAAAGTAGTTGGCTGTCATTGGTAGTATAATGAGAGTCTTAGGCCTAGGGACAAAAATGCTAAAATGCTAAAGAATGAACCATTAAGTCTTGGACCTCTGAACGGGAGGTGGGATCTGGGAAGTCCAGTATACCGAGAATGTTCCCTGAGTGCACGGGGAGTGTGGCCGTTGAGCCTATGTCTGTGGTGAATAGTGCTTGAATGCACAGTGTTGTTGGGCTAGAACAACACTGTGCATTTATCGCGAGAATGTCTTCAATCATCTCCTCTCTTCATTACAAAGATGGAGGGCTTGATTTAGTGAAGAATAGTGGTCTAATGAGGGATAAAAGGAAGAGAGAAGTAGGACGTGCCTTGTGCGATGGATGGAGGAAGGAGACGAACCGAAATCATTCATCCGTCTTTAAGATGAGTGCAAAAAATGCTAAACAGAAATCTATTTTCAGAGCGCAGCAGACTAAGGCCGATTTTAGGTATGATCCGTCCTGATTCATGTCTAGAGCTTAAAATAAAAGTTGAAGTTGTTGGAAAGACATTTCCAACAATGGTTACACATTTTCTGAAGAATTATGTAGCTCCCTAAAAGTGTGTCCGGAGTTGCTGTGTTGAAATGATATTGTATAAATTTTATAATTTGTAAAGTTCTCTCATAATAATATTATCTGATGCTTATGAAATTTGGGTGACATATATTTGATGATATTTTGCTAAAACTCGTTGTGTTTCAAAAGATTTGGAGAAAATTTATGGAGATATCGCTAATCACTTCTTATAAATTATTGTGTCATGAATAAATATATTGGAACCTTATTGGGGCTAAAGGTTTGTGGTCATGATCGAGATGTTAGACCAGAGCTATGGCAAAATTATCAGTGGATCTGGTCCAAATATGTCTCATTTAATAGTTTCATGATTATTACTCTTATGAGGATGGAATACACGATGATTGAGATTATGATTGTGGAAATAAATAATATTTTGGGATTTTAGTGATGATCAATGTTGTTTCGTTATGCTGAATCTAATGCTGATAATGACAGATATAAATGTTGGGGCATCCTATGTTAAGGTTAAAAGGGACTCGGGGTGGAGCTCTTGCGGGCTTAAGGGAACGGGTAAGTTGTAATATGAAGGGACTCGGTTGGAGCACTTGGATGTTTGGGAGCGTGGAAATGTGAGGTTTGTACGTGCGTATGTGTTTGGCCACACGGTGTTTGACCTTGTGTTGTGAATTAATGTGGTAGGTCAACGGGCTTGCCAATCAACACACCGACAAAAGCCAGCAATTGAACCTAGGACAGCTGGGTTGGGTTCTTTAGTGCTTACTTCCCAAAGACTGCTTTCGTTCCTGTTGAGTCGGTTGGGCAGGGCTCTTTGGTGCTTGCTTCCCGAAGACCCCTTTCGTGTTGTTAGGCCAATTGGGTTGGGCTCTTGGTGCACATCTACCTAAGACCCCTTCTGTGACATGTACGTAGGAGCTCCATTGGTTGGAGGATGATAGTGTTGAGGTGTACGAAGTCCTAGGCCCAGTAGTGTGGATACCCGCTTAGTAGTAGTGATACCCACTCCACTATCCCCATTGGGCCATGACGGGTGATGTCGGAGAGGATCAATACCTCTCTAAAAGTGGGAACTAAGTTCTATGTTGACATAACAAATGTGTGTGTGTGTGTGTGTGTGTGTGTGTGTGTGTATGCATGGGTGAGTCATCATATTGCATTCATTTCATTTCATTGCATTGCACCGCATAAGATCTTCGTCATATAAATTTTATGGACACTTTTATATGGTGAGTTACTTTGATGTACCCAATCCTTAACTTATAAATTTGTATAAGCATTTTTATAAGTTCAATTAAATTTTGCACTTATGATTGATATGCTGATAGAATAGATGTGCCTCTTCATATGTTGATATCTACCATTGCTACTTGCTTATTATGGATGTGCTGATATATACATGAACTGCTAGATTAGCAAAACTCTCCTATCACCTACTTGGTATTTATATTAAAGTCATATTGTGCTCCTCTCTCTTTTCCTCCGCTCGGTGCCTAAGAGTCGCTGGGGTGAGCGAATGTGAGGCCACTTAGTATTTATGACTAACGGTTGGTACGTCTACCATTTTAGGAGGATACCCCGCAGACCGAGAAGCAACAACACCTTGTGCAGGAGGCCAGTCAGGCCAAGGTGATAGGGCCTGATACGATAATACCCTCACTAGCTTCTGCAACTGATGTGTGTTTTGAACATTATGATGTAGCCTTCGAGCAGTTTAGTGTACTATGATATTAAAGGAGCTGATGTAGCTTCTTTTATGATGTGCTGTTCGGGACATTTACCTTTTTGTGGATCATGACTTTTGTGTTCTTCTATTTGTTGTGTTGGATTTTGTGATATCAGAAATTAGCCGACGGAATAGGAATCTTGTGGTACAGATTAGCCTATGTGTTGATGCTACCACAAGGCGGCTATTCTGGAGATAAAACTTCCCTCAGTCGTGTCTTGTGTTCCAGGAGGGGGTTTTACACCTAAAAGCTTCTGCAAAAATGTAACTCTAAGTTAAGACACGTGTATTGTTTTTGAATCAATGTGTAACTTTGTTGACTGTCCGTGGAATATGGCGTGGGACCCAGGCCTGACCTTCTATTATATTCTACATGATGGATGGGGGTGTTACACCTCCCTCCTTACTAAGCTACAGCTGGCGAGATCTCCTCCATCAAAGCTCTAGATCTACTCAAATTTGTAGATTTGTGCATGCTCCTTCTACCATAAGTTTCAACCTCCACCTACATCCAGATCCCGACCGCCTCCGTCTTTCTCCAGTGATAGATCCAAGCTTTACTCGAGCTTCTCTTTGATCACCATGGACAACACACTCATAGAGGCAACATCCTCTTCAGCGACTTTTGACGAGGTTTAGATCAGCGAGATCTGACCATAGCCGGGAACAATGGACAAATGTCACAAACATGACTATTGGGTAGCATGCATGGACACTCAGTGAGTTTCCTTCCCTCTCCCTTGGTGCTAGTTTCCTAGATCTGATTAGGAGAGACTTTGCGCTCAATTTAATTTTGATTTGAGAGAAAACCATGGAGGGATGGCTGAAATTTATGTTCTGATTATTTATTCTGGTCACTTCCAACCTCCGATTCGCCGCCCGTTGATGCACCTCATATAAGAGGAAGGGGTGGTGGTGTTGGTTGGTCGAACGTGGGAATAAGGTGGTTGATGTGAGAGTTTTATTAGGCTCCAAGTCGGGCAAATCATAGCCCCAGGCTAGAGAAAGAAGATGACCGGATGTTGTCCAATCATCTTTTAGAACCGTACAGATTATATTAAATATTGGTAGACAGAATCTGTCTAGTGTGCGTGGCTAACTTCGAGCCACGTTTTAGGTATGATGCACTTAGATCTAGACCTCAAACTCAACATTAAAGTTGTAATCCTTATGGATACCTTTCTAGATTGGGGTGGCACATTCTTTCAGTGGACTGTATCTTTCTTAATTCATGTTTTAATAAACAACGACGCACACATACATATTTTGATGTTTTATGAATTTCTCTAAATTTGTTTATCGGAAGATTTGGAAAATTAGTAGATAAATGCTTGATGACAATGTGGACACCCCTGTTAAGTTTCATAATTTTTGGATATATACTTGATGTGAATTTGTTAATATTATGTTATAAATTATTGTGTCATAAATAGTTATCATGATTATCTGAATAAGCTGAAATTTTGTGTAAATGCTCAAGATGCTTACCATGTATATGGTAGAAATTTCAGGGGATTTAGGTTTGATATAAACACTTAATCACTTGTTTGATGACGCTCTAGGAAAATGAGTATGTGCATGATACTTTAGGCAAGTAGTGATTTGAATAGTGTTCTTATTTACATTGAATATAAAGGTTATTATTACGATTCTAATACCATATTGTAGGTGATTGATCTAAATATTAGGGTAAATCATGTAATGAACCTAAACATGCTGATTGGAGTTCGTTTGTACATGTTCTCATGATGATAAGACACGACTTGACTGTATTCATAAAAATAGAATACTTAATCATCTACTTCATGGTTGATTCTTCAATGATATTGGACTTATAAAGATCATTGTTCATGATCAGCTTTTTATACACTCATACTAGTCAACTAATGTTGACTTATAAGACATATGAGTTGTCACTCATGTAGAGGATTATATTCAAATAATGTCATGGTATGTACCACGAGGATTATATTGTTCATGATGTGTTGTTTGGTGAATAACTACATTAGTAACACCACTCTTTTTACCCAAGCGTTCGGATGTGATGAGTGATTAATGGCTTAGTATGGATAATACACACACACACAGATATATATATATATATATATATATATATATATATATATATATATATATATATATATATATATATATATATATATATATATACACGAGTGCCCGACACGGGGCTCCGCCCCTATGGCCAAGCGCGGCAGTACCCGGCCCGCGACGGCGGGCTTCGCCCTCCCCCAGTGCCTCGCGCAACAGTACCGCCTGTAGGCGGGCTTCGCCCACCCCTCATGCCCCACGCGATAGTACTCGGGCTCTGTCCCACACCGGCGGGCTCCTCCCCGCCCCCGGCGTTTCTTATAAATATAATTTTAAAAATAAAAGTATTATTTCAATAGTTTTTAATCAATTGTTTTTTATTATTTCCGCATGCTTTTAATTTTAACATTTTCATTAATGTTAAGTGGCCCCTTTAATAAATAAATTCATTATTTCTGCCTAATTCAACCGCCCCTAACTAATTAGTAATTAATTAATCAGTAATTCAGCCGCCTGCATCCGCTCCGCCTGATTCATGCGCCCTTTTAATCCCACATTGTAGGTTGAAGTGAATTATTTGGGTTTAAAAGGCATTTGCAGGATGCTTATTTGAATTCCTTTTTATCGGGCGGGCCCAATGCTACCATTGCTAGACCGGGCATGTCTTATATGGAGTTGTGCCTGACCGGGGCATTTATTGAGGCTCTACTTATGAGTGGATCATTGGCTCGAATTTTTACAAAATCTGAAAAGAAAAATAATAATTTCCTATTGAATGTATGTTTAGGACACTATATCAACCTAGGTTTAGGAGACCTAGGAAAAAGTGGAGAGAGAGTGTGTAGTTTGATTAAATGGCTGATGAAAAATCATGTCAGATCTGATGGCTGAAAGCACTCCAAGGAGTTTAAAATTCAAGTATTTTATATTTTCTTCATATTAGTAAAGATATATATATATATATATATATATATATATATATATATATATATATATATATATATATATATATATATATATATATATATATATATTAATCATGGTAAACCCCATGGTGGGGAGTTATGAAATTTGTGATGAAACTTACCAAGTGACCCAATTACATTACTAGACACGCAAGTAGTCCTATAGGATCTCGATGAGCTTTCCTCATAACTTATACGTACCGTTGCACTAGAGTTACAATGACTCAGTATAGGTAGTAGTGATGGCTTGATGTAGACTATAAGATATACTTTTATCTTAGGACTTGAGGGAAAGGACTCGCTCCTTGGGTCCTGATTAAGATCGACCACACTTATAAATAATGTACTATATTAAGGACTGGGTTGGAGTCCTTGGGTACTTATTAGCACGGACTGATCATGGGAATTTGCTTGGGTGTGTATGATTAATACACGGTTGCATGATGATCCTAGTGAGAGGAATACCTGTGGCGTGTCTATGGGCTTGCCGGTCGTCACACCGATAGAAGCTAGCAGATAGGCTTAGGCTGGTCGGGCTAGGCGCTTTGGTGCATACTTCGCAAAGACCCCTTCTATACCTTTTTGGGACAGATGGGCTGGGATCTTGGTGTTTACTTCCGAAGACCCCTTCTATGTCGTAGTATGCAGGAGCTCCATTATTTGGTTTTGTTTTCGTTGAGGTGTACGAAGGACTAGGTCAGGTAGTGTGCATACCCACCTAATAGTGGAGGAGCCTATTCCACTGCCACCTTATGAGCATGACGGGTGGTGCCTGAGTGGTTAGCTACCCTCAAAAATTTGGAGATAAAGTCTATGTCGACATAGCAAATATGTGTGTGTGTGTATAAACATGGGTGAGTAATCATACATTCATTGTATTGCATTACACCGCATAAGATACTCATCATATAAATTAGTATGAGCTCTTTAATATGATGAGTTACTATTTATTACACTAGACCCTTAACTTATAAGATTGTTTGGGCATCCTTATAAGTTCAGTTCAATTCAGTTCTTCATATATTCTGCTCTTTGTTACACTACTAGTATATATGTGCTCTTATGCACATGTATATGTCATATGTTATTACCGGCTTACTTATTGAACTGTTGATATATTAATTGCTAGATTAATAATACCATCTTGTCCCTTGCTTGTTATATTAAAGATATATTGCAGCTTTCTCTTTCTTTTCTTCCGCCTGGTGCCTAAGAGTCGCTGGTGTCACAACCCGCACTTTCTAAGTATTAGATTATATATTAGAGTGACATAAAATACACGTCGTTATGCCACGCCGTGCATGGGACAACTGTGGACGATCAGACAAGAACCTACTCCTATTACTTTTCATGAAATTCATAAATTTTTATGATGAAAATATAGTTCGAGTTTAAGTTTTAATGGTTGTGTCCCTCAGCTCAGTGGATCAACTAGTTCACGGGTAAAAATATACATATACGCAGTGGAAAATATTTTATTTAGTTCATTTATTATTCTATATGAGCATGAAAATCCATTAGAATAATTCATGATATGCACACCTCTAGATTTAATATAAGTACTAAAGGAGCTTTTACGTTCATTAAAATAGAGTGATATTTGATTTAAAAGGATGTCATGAGTATGAGATAAGAATATTAATCATTTTATATTTTGAAAATAACTAATGTGCAACCTAGCATAAATCCTTCCCAAAGAACAAGTTGGTAAAACAAACCAGCAAGGAAATAGCATAGCAACTAGCAAATAGTCTAACATTTACAATAATTCACTGTGAGTGTCAACAACCTGACACGAACCCACAGAACAATATGTATGTCTGAACCAAAGTAAGAACAACAAAAATACCTCACGAATGTGAGGGAAGAACCACTGTTACTACTGCAGAATGCCTGAGGTCACCAACTCTAGCAACTCAAACCGCTACTGCTCTGATCCTGAGGCATTCAAAAAAAAAAGAACGTCTCAGCAAGAATGTACAAGTGGAGGTAAAGATCAAAATCAAATAGTCAGGCAAGCTAAGAGGGTTACCAACCTGATTCAGACTAACTGAAAGAAAACCTTAGTATCCAAGGTCAAATAAACAGCAAGTGTAAGAGAAACCACAAGGGGTTAGATATAACTAAGACTCACACTAAGTGTGAGTGATTTCAGACTTCACTAATCATATATGAGTATAGATATACATGTTTATTTATATGTAAAAGAGACTGATCAGCTCAACCACGTGAATCATTACCACCAGTAAAACGGTACTGAGGCAGCGACCATATTGTCCAACCCAAACCATCAGACCAAACATCTCAACAAGGCACTGCGGTGGCGGTCATATTATCCAACATAACCCAACAGTCCACAAAAGAGAAAAGAAAATCCACCAGGTGTAATGATTCACAAACTGACACTGAGGTGGTGGTCTTTTATCCATTGCCAACCAAAGAACCAAATAAAAATAATAACAATAATATAGAGATAACCCGAAATACCCAAGAATTAGCAAGGGAAGAATAATCCAGAAATTTCTAAGTGTAAACACCCTTACTCGACGAATTTGGAGTAAGTACCCGACAGAAAAATCCTAGCCACAGAAATTCGTCGAAAGCACTCAACGAATTCACTGTTCACTCGACAAATAAACTAAACGTCACGAGATCACTCGACGAAATAGACTTGGCTTCACAAATTTACCTGGTCTCGACAAATTTGGAAAAGACTCGACGAAATCAGGGTTGTCTCGATGATATGGTATCAACGGATTTGTCTCTACGAATTTGTCTCGACAGAATTTTCTTGGTTTCACAAAGTGACTCGACGAATATACTTAGGTAGATTTTCTTCACTACCCTAATTCAATTGAAACAATAAATCACAAGATCGTACAATATTTCTTAGTCTCATGAAGAGAAAAAGAAGAGGTAAACATGAACAATAGTAGCAAAGTAAGAGGGTAAACAAAAGGGGTAAGAGAACAAACCACCACTTGCTTCAAATCTTCCGAAAACTGGCCTCTCAAGCGCTCCGCTTCGAGAATCGGCTGCAAGAACTCCTCATTTACGATCTCAGAAACTTTTCGGGACAAAACAAGGGTTATGGTTAAATACCCTAATGCCCAAAACCCACAAAATAGAAAAATATTACCGTGCACGCGTAGATCTCGATGAGAGCTTCCCGGATCTATGCTCCGTCGAAGGTTTCGTGTACTGGAGCTCCGATGGTGGCGGCCGGAAGGTTTCCGAAAAAGAACAAGACCTGCCTGGTTTGGCGATCCGTCGAATGGAGGGGGCAGGGGCGGACCCACTCAGAGACACACCCGGGCACGTGCCCGGGTGTGAAAATGGCGTAAAAGGTATAGGCGTAACCGCGTAAATTCTCCTCCTCGCTTCAGAGCTTGCCTATTAGCATTTTCTCCTCCTTGATCAGCCAGAGGATACTTTCTGCTTCATGTTAGAGAGTCATAGGTTGCTTTATTTTTTGAGCTACTTTCTTCGCGACAAAGGACTTAGCAGCTTAGGTATCTATCTCCTAACTCCAGTTTTTAGTATTACCAGAGGATTATCCTTCTTTTCTTGACGGAAGAAGATGAGATTTTTGTAATATAACAATAATAATAATAATAATAATAATAATAATAATAATAATAATAATAATGATAATTATTATGAGAGGGTTCGGTTGGTTCGTCGGGTATAGGCGGACGATTTCAACGAGTCATTTTGCAAAACCTTTTTTATAATGTTAACATTCATAATATTAATATTAATATTAATAATGATAATAATAATAATAGTTTAATTAAGGGGGAGGGCTTTGGTTGAATATCGCTGAAAGGGGAGAGTGATTCCAACCAATTTATTTGTTATAAATTTATTATTAATAATATTAATAATAGTATCGATAATATTTCGACATTATATTACTACGAATGGCTAAACGCACACCGATTCAAACGAAGTTCACCCACTAGGTAAATGCTGGTGCTACGAATTCAACGGTGAAGTCAAAATCGAAATCTGACTAACCCGTTCTCGAGGTATAATTTTCCAAAGTTTTCCAACGGATGAAAATTCAATGAATCTTTGAAAATTCACCGATGCTTTAATATTGCTCGGATCGCAACAAAATTTGATGGACATTTTTAAAATTGAATAGCTTAATTTTCTAACATAAAATTTTCCAATTCCGGTAAGATTCAAAAATTTTGGTCGACTTGACCAAACGGAAGTGAAACACACTAATGGCGGCGCGCCGTTAACTCCGCGTTAACGTAACGCCCTTACGTCATTATGACGTCACCGAGAGGATTAAAATAATTTCCGAAAAAATCAGGGGCGTTACAGTCAACTCTCTAAAAAAGAAGATTCGTCCTGAAACTTGATACACAAATCGAATCCGAAACAGAAAAGAAGTAACCAAAGGTTAATGGACGAAAATACTTACCAATGGAAACTATGAGAAAAGGTGAGGATGAGATTCTCTCATAGCCGATTCCAAT
This sequence comes from Platanthera guangdongensis, assembly GCA_039583875.1. Classification (NCBI taxonomy): domain Eukaryota; kingdom Viridiplantae; phylum Streptophyta; class Magnoliopsida; order Asparagales; family Orchidaceae; genus Platanthera; species Platanthera guangdongensis. Next base: position 158,454,529 of record CM077147.1, on the reverse strand, counting down.
TCTCAAGTCACGCTCTCGACGTCTTGGTTTCGCCAAAAAACCTTGACCATGAGAATCGTCGTCCTCCGCAACAGCCGATATTGAGTATCCAGAATACGTACATGTTCTTCGACATAGAAAATATTACGCTGCAACTGGGGCACCAAGTCAAGGACGAGACGATAATTAAGAACACAGTTTCGCAACTACCTTACATGGAATACATCGCGAACACTGGGGAAAGTAGCAGGCAAATCCAGCCTATAAGCTGACACTCAGATGAGCTCAACAATCTGGAATGTTCTCACATACCTGGGATCAAACTTGTGGTTCCTTCCAAACCTCGTTACACCTGGCATTGGAGAAACCTTTAGAAAAACCGTGTCCCCAACTGCGAACTCCAGATCCACCCTTCATCGATTTACATACTCCACATAATGCTCCTGAGCCACACGAAGCTTTTGATAATATGCATTATAGATATACTCATTTTTTCCAAGGCTTCTGCTTGCCATCAGGCCTTCTATGATCTTCCTTAACCCTCTTGCCGATAAAGCACTCAGACATGAACTTAGCTATATCGTTCTTCATTCCATACCACCAAACGATCTGCTTCAGATCTCTATACATCTTTGTAGAACCAGGGTGATAGGAAACACTAGAACCATGCGCTTCACTGTAAATCTTTGCCCTAATATCACCAACAACAGGAATATAGAACATACCCCAGTACTTTAGGGTACCGACCTCATCTATGGAGAAATCTAGCAATTCTCCCTTCTCTGTCCTACCTCGAGTATACTGCGGATATGGATCAGCCTTCTGATGCAATCTTGTACAGGTAATCCAAGAAGGCTCTTCAGCTTCTAAGCTAATGTAACACCCCAAATCCCAAATTTGGGTTCAGGTTGGGTGACATGGCCTGAGACACGGGCGTGTCCCAGGTTGTGTCCTGCTCGGGTTGAGCAACTTGTCGAGTGCTCGACGAAATGCGCTCGACGAAGTTTTCGGGAGGGAACACGCCCTGCAACACGGGCGTGTCAGGGGGCGTGTCCTCCTCTGGTCGACGAACTTCACCCGAGTAGATGCGCTCGACGAATGCTCAAGAAAGAAAGAACATGGCCTGTGATACGGGCGTGTCACATGCCCGTGTCCAACTTCTACTCGAGTGGGTCTAGAGAGGGTATCTCGAGTAGGTCGAAATTGTCTCGAATACGGGTGTGACACGGGCATGTCAGCCATGTGACATGGGCATGTCTTAACCAACTACTCGAGTAGTTGTATCGAGTAGGTTTCAAATGTCTCGAGTAAGGCGCTCGAGAGCTGGACACGGGCGTGTCAGCCATGTGACATGGGCGTGCCCCGTCCAATTACTCGAGTGGTTCTCTCGAGTAGGTCTCGAGTGGGTCTCGAGAGCTAGACACGGGCGTGCCTGAGGGTACACGGTCTGTGACACGAGCGTGTCACATGGCCGTGTCCCGTTCTGGATAAGTCGTCGTGTGCCGCTTAAGGTACATGCTCTATGAAACGGGCATGTCACAGGGCGTGTCAGACCCGAAATAGTTGTTTTCTTAGAAATTTGTAGCTGTTCATTTTATTCCTCTGGGATCTGATGACCCAGGTCTCTCCTTGCTGCTTTAAGGCCGAGAGTGAGAAGAAAAGTCTCACTTTTCTTTTGGCCATTCTCTTTCTAAAAGAGTTAGAGAGAAGGGAGAGAAAGGAGGAGGAGGAGGAGGAGGAGAAGAGATCCGTCTATCAGTGGAGCTTTCGAGTTCTGAGCTAAGGTCCGAGACCAGATTTGTGGAGGCAAAGCTGCTGCAGTGCTTTCCAACTGGCTAGAATTCCATGGCTCCAAAGAGGTCGTCAAGTGTAACGATCTTCCTTCTTGGACATGTTTAGTCCTTCTTTTTGGCATGTGCATGGATTTCCCCCACCATAGGGTGGATTGCAGAGGGATTTCCTTGGGTTGATTCTTGGAATCCCCAATAGTTTTGCATATAGATCCAGAAATGGGGTACATAATATGCATACTGTGTGAAGCCTGTCTAGACAGTTTGGTCTGGATTGGTGATGTTGTATTTGCACACTAGAGAAGACTCCGCGGTTAAACGTGTAGTTTGTGGGGTCGATGGGTTGGACCTGTGAAGGGTAGTAATAGGAAGTACTGGAGTGGTAGTCCAGGAAAATACCCTTATGATGCTTGTGTTGCTTGGTGGGTTATGCCTATGAAGGGTAGTAGCAGGAAGTATTGGTGTGGAAGCCCAGGAAAATACCCGGAAGTGTGTGTGCGGTATGCTTTGAAAGACCAGTATTTATAGCACTGTAGGAAGCTGCAGGGTTTGGGTGGAGTTGGGCGTAGAAAGTGAGTTCTGCGGAACCCGCTAAGCGATCGTGAGGGATGCTAGCATGAACTCCCCTTGTTGCTTGTGAAGCCAGTCCTTGGTGGACAGTATGGCTATTATGAGCTTGATGAGCTCTTGAAAGGTCTCGTGCCGAACAGGAAAGGTGAAACCGACCCGCGCCTTATATTTTATTTAGCCTCGAGTACGTTGGTATTCAGTGATGGCAAGGCGACTTGAGCAACGGGGGGTAGCTGATCCGTACCTGCGTTATGTCCGTCCGACTTGAAGACCTGAAAGTGCGGTCAGCTGGAGCGCATAATGAGAGTCTTATGCATGCGCGCCGGAAAGACTAAATGCTCAATTTTACCGTCGGGCGTTGGACCTGGAACGGTGGTGGGAGCTTGGTTCCCTGGTACACCAAGAATGCGCCCTGAGTGCACGAATCATCGGGCCGTATGGCTGATGATTGTGATGAAATGTTTGTGCGTGAGAGCACAATACGATATATATATCTGCTAATGTATTGCTATGCCAGCAGGGAAGGAATACCACTGCCCTGAGAAAGGGGTAGGGTCGTTATAAATTGGTCAACTGAATGCTGACCGTTGCCCTGTTTGCCACCGTTTGGTGGGCTGTCCTTATACAGGTGCTGGAGAGCTAAGTGGGACACAAAAGGGCTGAAGTCCCTGCTGCTGCTGCTGTTGTTGTTGTTATTGCTGCTGCTAGCTCGTGAAGGCTAAGCAAAGAATATTGTGTATTGTTCATGTGTGGCCGGCCTGCGCACCGATGTTTGAAATCCACACTTTTGTAAGAGGAACTGTAAGGCCATAAGGTCGAATGTGTTGTATTTGCGGTACATTACTAATTGAGTTGATATATAAACTGTGGCTGTTTATATATAGTGGACATTCATGGTGGGGTTCAAAGTTATTGTTAAAATCTTCCGCTAGCATGCTCTGTGTTAGGATGCGATTTTGTTTTGGTATTAACCAGTAACTTCCCCGCCTGTTTTGTGGCATATGATGTGGGGCCCCGGACGGACCTTCTATTATGTGCTATATGAACGGATGGAGACGTTACATTTTGGTATCAGCTTGTGTCGGTCCTTCCCTTTAGAATTCGTGGTCGAATTCTTTTGTGGGGTGGCGAGCACATGTATGTGCGGACCGCGTTAACACTAATGAACTCTTGAATGCCCACTTAAGAATGCAAATACACTTGTTTGAGGAAACTGCGCGTTCCTAAATTATTGTTATTGTTTGCACGAGATCGCTAATGTGTGTCTTGTTCACCTTTTGGTGACGCGCAGTGGTGCTGGGCAGTCGGAACCCCAGCGCTGTAATGAGAGTACGACACCAGCTGAGGTGCCTACACCTCCCCCTGCGGAAACTGTCTGCTTAGTTACTGAAGCGCTATTTGTGATGTTTCAAGCACAGCCTGGAAGGCAAGTGCAGCCGGCAGTGGTGTTAGAACAGGTTGCAGCGAGGCCAGAACCTGTTGCGGCTGTTGATGCACGAGTAGCGGAACAACAGTTGAAGCAGTTCATGAGCTTTAATCCCCCTACGTTTATGGGTGCGGGATCCCCTATGCAGGGGGAGGATTGGTTGTTGCGCATCAAGCGTATATTGACGGCGATCACGACGGAGGAAGATCAGAAGGTCACCTTGGCCACTTTCTTGTTGGAAGGCGAGGCCCGGCTCTAGTGGGACGAGATCGAGTTACACCACTTTCCGGGCATGCAGTTAACACAAGTTTCGATTGAGGAGTTCTCGCGACTCTTCCTTGCAAAGCATCTTCCAGCCGCACAACACATTGCCATGGAAAATGAGTTCCAACGGCTAACGCAAGCAGAAGGTAGTGTTGAGAGGTACCTGTATGAGTTCACACGGTTGGGACATTATGCAGGCTCCATCTTCGCCGACGAGCAGCAAAAAACCAATAGGTTCTATGAAGGATTGCGGGATGAGTTGCGATTCCTGCTTTCGAGTTCAGTGAACCAAGGGTTCCAGGCGTTGGTTGATACTGCATGCGCGCTGGAGAAGGATATGAAGAGGGTGCAAGGAAAAAGTGCCTTGGCTATGACAAAGCCGGAGTTCAAAGCGCCCCGACCTGGGAAATCATACAAGAAATGGGGCAAGAGATCCAAGCCTTCTGGGCAAGCTCCTTCAACGGTTTTGTCGGGGCCACTTCGAGGCCAGAGACTCGTACTTGCTTTACTTGTGGAAGAGTGGGGCATATAGCCCGTGATTGTCGGGTTGGTCCGCCAAAGGGTGAAAAGAAGTCGAGAGCGTCTTATGCTAAGAAGGGAAAGGCAGTGGTGGAGTCCTCTGCATCCCAGTCGCAGCCCTGGGTTTATATTCTTGGCCAGCAGGAGGCTATAAAGCAATGTGATGTTGTCATAGGTACGAGTTAGATTATTGATTGCCTTTCTTATTACATGTTTTATGTGTGACTTGTGTATGATGTGATTGTCACAGGTTTTGTTATGATACAAAATACGCTGGTGAGAGCACTGTTTGATACGGGTGCTTCACATTCATTTCTGTCTAAGGACTTTGTAGCTCGAATTGGAATACATAGTCATGTGAAGACAGATAGCGTAAAGGTATTATTACCAAATTGATGTTTGATGCTTGCCGATAGGGCTTGCGATGTGGAAGTGCAAATAGGAAGTCGGGATTTCTATTTGAACGCATCCGTGCTGCCGATATCGGAGTTTGATGTGATCTTTAGTATGGAATGGCTCGCGGAGCAGCATGCCCTTATTGATTGTAATGCAAAAGAGATCACACTGGGCCAGAGTACCGAGCTTGAGACTAAGTTCGTTGGTATGCGAGGAGTGAGCGGGACCCTGATGTCTGCACTCCAAGTCGTCAATGCTGTTCGGACGGGCGCGGAGTTATTCTTCACGCTGATTCAGACTGTTGAGCCTAAGGCCAATGTGAGTGATGTTCCGATTGTGTCGGAGTTTGCGGATGTGTTTCCTAAGGATCTTCCTGGGCTACCACCCCAGTGGGAGATCGACTTCACGATTGAGTTGGTGCCAGGTGCGAAACCTGTGGCCCGCTCGCCATATCGTGTTGCGCCAAAGGAAATGGCTGAGTTGAAAGTCCAATTGCAAGAGTTGCTGGAGCAGGGATATATACGCCCAAGTGTGTCACCTTGGAGCGCACCTATTCTGTTTGTGAAAAATAAAGACGGTGGTTTGCGGTTATGTATTGACTACCGTGAATTGAATAAGCTGACAGAGAAGAACAAGTATCCGATTCCATAGATAGATGAATTGTTTGATCATCTAGTGGGATCAACCATCTATTCCAAATTGGATTTGAAATTTGGATATTACCAGTTGAGGATTAGGGAAGGTGATATTCCCAAGACTGCGTTTGGAACACGCTATGGTCATTATGAGTTCACAGTAATGCCGTTTGGGCTATGTAATGTTTCATCAGTATTCATGGATCTAATGCACCAAACGTTCCGAGAGTACTTGGACCTATTTGTGATTGTATTCATTGATGATATTTTGTTGTACTCTCAATCAGAAGCTGATCATGCCAACCACTTGCAGATGGTGTTGCATACCTTGCGAAGGAATAAGCTCTATGCCAAGTTCTCAAAGTGCGCGTTTTGGCTATCGTCAGTGGCTTTTCTTGGCCATGTGATAAGTGGAGATAGCATAGCAGTGGATCCGTCAAATATAAGAGCCATACAGGAGTGGCCGGTGTTGTTGTTAGTGGCCGAAGTCAGGAGCTCCTTGGACTGGCAGGCTACTACAAACGCTTTGTTGAAAACTTCTCACGGATCGCTTTGCCTCTAACCACCCTGACGCAGAACGATCAGAAGTTTGTTTGGGCGCCGGAGTGCACGCGAGCTTTTGAAGAGCTAAAGAATCGTTTGAACATGGCGCCTGTGTTGAGATCGCCATGTGGTACAGACGGCTATGAAATTTATAGTGATGCTTCTAGGAGCGGCTTAGGCTGCGTGTAACGTCCCTAGACGATCCAATGTGACAGCGTCACGGTTCCGCTCTAGGCGACGCTACCGGGCTGCAGCCCAAGCACCCCAACCCCTCTCCCTTCACAGGCGGGTTGTTGGTGGCCACAACCTCCCTTTGATGAGTGAAATTCTCCCATTAAGCGGACATCACGGGGACTTCCCAGGAGGTCACCCATCTCAGTACTACTCCAGCCCGAGCACGCTTAACTATAAAAATCGGGTTGTTACATAACGTTCTTCTATAATTTGGAAAAGTGATTGCTTATGGCTCACACTAGTTGAAAGGGCATGAGCGAAATTATCTCGTCCACGACTTGGAGTTTGCAGTGGTGATCTTTGTACTTAAGTTATGGCAGCATTATCTTTATGGAGTAAAGGTGGATATCTTTACGGACCATAAGAGTCTAAAGTACTTGTTGGATCAGAAGGATCTGAATATGCGACAACAAAGGTGGATGGAGTTCCTTGGGGACTACACCTTTGACATTCATTATACTCTCGGAAAGGGAAATGTGGTCGCTGATGCCTTGAGTCAGAGGGCACCGTCACGGGCAAATTGGTTGCAGATGCATGATGAGCGTCTGATCCAGGAGTTGGAAGCGTTAGAGATTTCTTGTGTTGAAAAGAATGCCACAACCGATGCATGTTTGAACTGGATGGAGGTGCAATATGACCTTGCTGACAGGATTCTATGAGCAACAGAGCTGGATGAAAGTCTCCAACGCTATGAAAAGGATGGGTGAGATGACCAATTCTCCTAGGATGATGGCCTTTTGTGGAAAGAGGGTCATTTGTGCGTCCCGAGTACGGGTAAGTTGAGAGAAGAATTGATGTATGAAGCGCACTTTACAAAATACTAAATTCACCCTAGGAGCACAAAGATGTTCAGGGACATGAAAAAGTTGTTCTGCTAGCCAGGACTAAAGAAAGATATAGCTTATTGTGTGGCCAAATGCCAAACTTGTGTTTTGGTGAAAGCGAAATGCCAGATGCCTGGCGGTTTTTGAAGTCGTTACCGATCCTGGAATGGAAGTTCAATGATATTTCAATGGATTTCTTGCACGTGTTGCCGGGATCTCAACGCGGAAAAGATTCAATCTGGGTGATTGTAGACCGGTTGACAAAAGTGGCTCACTTCCTTCCGAACAAGCGGGACGATTCAGTTTAAAGTTTGGCAAAGCTCTATTTGGAGCAGGTCGTACGACTGCACGATGTTCCTCAGAGCATCGTGAGTGACCGTGATGGGCGATTCACATCGAACGACTGGAGTCTAATCAATCAATCGTTGGGAACGAAGTTGGCGTTCAGTATGGCCTTTCATCACCAAACGGATGGCCAGACTGAAAGGATCAACAGGACAATGGAGGATATGATCCGAATGTGCGCCCTAGATTTTTGGAAGATATGGGAAGATAATCTCTATATGGTGGAGTTTACCTACAACAATAACTACCAAGTGAGCATCGGTATGACACCGTTTGAAGCTCTTGTATGGTCGGAAGTACCGTACACCGTTAGCTTGGGCAGAAGCAGGCGAATCCAAACTCTATAGGCATAAAGAGATCGATGAAGTTAACTTGATGATACACGCTATTCGGGAGAGGCTACTGATAGCATAGGATCGTCAAACAAAGTACTACAACGCCAAGCACCGGAACGTGGAGTTCGCAGTGGGCGATTGGGTATATTTGAAGATTAAACCCTTTAAAGGCGTGTCCAGGATTCAGCGTCTGAAAAAGCTAAGTCCGAGATATCTTGGTCCGTTTGAAGTGGTCGAGCGAGTTGGGGAAGTTGCATATCAGCTAGCTCTTTCGGCAGAATTGGGTGGATTACATGATGTGTTTCACATATCTGTGCTTTGGAAAGCCATCAAATATCCAGCTCAAGTGATCGAGAATGATCATGTGCCGGTGGAGTATGGGTTAATGACGAAGTTTAGGCCCATTCGGATCGAGGATTGAGCCGATAAACAGTTGCGGAACAAGACAATCGGGATGGTCAAGGTCCGATGGGACAAGTGTGGCCGTGAAGAGCTAACATGGGAGCGAGAGCAGACCATGCGAGCAGAGTTTCCCGAGCTATTTGTGTAAACTGTTATATAGTGCCCCCTTGTTGTAATATATATTTTGGAGTTATTCCATATTGTTTTTGTTTCCTTTTGTGTGCAAATTTCGGAACGAAATTTCTTGTAAGGTTGGGAGGGTTGTAACACCCCAAATCCCAAATTTGGGTTCAGGTTGGGTGACACGGCCTGGGACATGGGCGTGTCCTTCTTGGGTTGAGCAGCTTGTCGAGTGCTCGACGAAATGCGCTCGACGAAGTTTTCGGGAGGGAACACGCCCTGCGACACGGGCGTGTCAGGGGCGTGTCCTCCTCTGGTCACGAACTTCACTCGAGTAGATACGCTCAACGAATGCTCGAGAAAGAGAGAACACGGCCTGTGACACAGGCGTGTCACATGGCCGTGTCCAACTTCTACTCGAGTGGGTCTCGAGAGGGTGTCTCGAGTAGGTTGAAATTATCTTGAGTACGGGTGTGACACGGACATGTCAGCCATGTGACACAGGCGTGTCTTGACCAACTACTCGAGTAGTTGTCTCGAGTAGGTTTCAAATGTCTCGAGTAAAGCGCTCGAGAGCTGGACATGGGCGTGTCAGCCATGTGACACGGGCGTGTCCCGTCCAATTACTCGAGTGGTTCTCTCGAGTAGGTCTCGAGTGGGTCTCGAGAGCTAGACATGGGCGTGTCTGAGGGTACACGGCCTGTGACATGAGTGTGTCACATGGCCGTGTCCCGTTCTGGATAAGTCGGTTGTGTGCCGCTTAAGGTACACGCCCTGTGACACGGGAGTGTCACAGGGCGTGTCAGACCCGAAATAGCTATTTTCAGAGAAATTTGTAGTCGTTCGTTTTCTTCCTCTGGGATCTGATGGCTCAGGTCTCTCCTTGCTTCTTTAAGGCCGAGAGTGAGAAGAAAAGTCTCACTTTTCTTTTGGCCATTCTCTTTCTAAAAGAGTTAGAGAGAAGGGAGAGCAAGGAGGAGGAGGAGGAGGAGGAGATTCGGCTACCGGTGGAGATTTCGAGTTCTGAGCTAAGGTCCGAGACCAGATTTGTGGAGGCAAAGCTGCTACGGTGCTTTCCAACCGGCTAGAATTCCATGGCTCCAAAGAGGTCGTCAAGGGTAACGATCTTCCTTCCTAGACATGTGAAGTCCTTCTTTTTGGCATGTGCATGGATTTCCCCCACCAGAGGGTGGATTGCAGAGGGATTTCCTTGGGTTGATTCTTGGAATCCCCATTAGTTTTGCATATAGATCCAGAAATGGGGTAAGGAATAAGAATGCTGTGTGAAGCCCATCTGGACAGGTTGGTCTGGATTGGTGATGTTGCATTTGCACATCCGGAGAAGACTCCGCGGTTAAACGTGTAGTTTGTGGGGTCTATAGGTTGGACCTGTGAAGGGCAGTAACTGGAAGTACTGGAGTGGTAGTCCAGGAAAATACCCTTATGATGCTTGTGTTGCTTGGTGGGTTGTGCCTGTAAAGGGTAGTAGCAGGAAGTACTGGTGTGGAATCCTAGGAAAATACCCGCAAGTGTGTGTGTGGTATGCTTTGAAAGACCAGTGTTTCTGGCACTGCAGGAAGCTGCAGGGTTTGGGCGGAGTTGGGCGCAGAAAGTGAGTTCTGCGGAACCCGCTAAGCGATTGTGAGGGACGCTAACATGAACTCCCCTTGTTGCTTGTGAAGCCAGTCCTTGGTGGACATTATGGCTATTTAGCCTCGAGTACGTTGGTATTCGGTGATGGCAAGGCGACTTGAGCAACGGGGGGGGGGGGGGGGGGGTGGCCGATCCGTACCTGCGTTATGTCCGTCTGACTTGAAGACCTAAAAGTGCGGTCAGTTGGAGCGCATAATGAGAGTCTTAGGCCTGCGCGCCGGAAAAACTAAATGCTCAATTTTACTGTCGGGCGTTGGACCTGGAACGGTGGTGGGACCCTGGTTCACCGGTACACCAAGAATGTGCCATGAGTGCACGGATCGTCGGGCCGCGTGGCTGACGATTGTGATGAAATGTTTATGCATGAGAGCATAATACGATATATATATCTGCCTATGTATTGATATGTCAGCAGGGAAGGAATACCACTGTCCCGGGAAAGGGGTAGAGTCGTTATAAATTGGTCAGCTGAATGCTGACCGTTGCCCTGTTTGCCACCGTTTGGTGGGCTGTCCTTGTACAGGTGCTGGAGAGCCAAGTGGGACACATAAGGGATGAAGTCCCTATTGCTACTGCTGCTATTACCGCTGCTGCTAGTCCGTGAAGGCTAAGCAAAGAATATTGTGTATTGTTCATGTGTGGCCGTCCTGCGCGCCGATGTTTGAAATCCACACTTTTGTAAGAGGAACTGTATGACCATAAGGCCAAACGTGTTGTATTTGCGGCACATTCCTACTTGAGTTGATATATAAACTGTGGCTGTTTATAAATAGTGGACATTCATGGTGGGGTTCAAATTTATTGTTAAAATCTTCCGCCAGCATGCTCTGTGTTAGGATGCGATTGTGTTTTGATATTAACCTGAAACTTCCCCGCCTGTTTTGTGGCACATGATGTAGGGCCCCCACCGGACCTTCTATTATATGTTATATGAATGGATGGAGACGTTATAGCTAGAAGGCACGACACTACTGCCAACTGATATATCCATCAATAGAAACTCCTGTACCAAGGACTGCACGGAAAGGTTGAAGATTTGTGCGGTCTTTCTACTCAAGGCATCAGCTACCACGTTAGTTTTGCCCAGATAGGAAAGGATATCAGTCTCATAATCCGCGACGTACTCTAACCATCTGCGCTGGCGCAAATTCAACTCCTTCTGAGTGAAGACGTACTTCAGACTCGTATGATCCGTATAAATCTTGCACAATACGCCATATAACAAATGTCTCCAAAGCTTCAGGGCATAAATCATTGCCTCAAACTCCAAATCCTTAATAGGGTAATTCTTTTAATGAGTCTTCAATTGCCTCGACCCATACGCAATCATTCTTCCCTCTTACATCAAAACACATCCAAGCCCGACGTGTGATGCATCCACAAAAATAGTATACTCCACTCTTTCGGTAGGTAAGGTCAACACTGGAGCAGTGCACAATCTCTTTTTCAATTTTTGAAAGGTTCCTTCGCACTCATCGCTGTACACAAACACCGCGTTCTTCTGCGTAAGCTTAGTCAGAGGTGCAAACAATATGGAGAATCCTTCCTCAAACCTTCTATAATAGCTTGTCGTAAGGACTGAAATATAATTAAAACACAGTTTGTTACTAATATCTATATTTAGTAACGAATTTTTTTTGTTGTTATCTAAAAGTACTTTTTTATAATAAATATTTTATATTTTGTTATAATAATAATTAATTTGTTACTATAAATATAAGTATTTGTAACAACATTAATATTGCGTTACAAATAGTAAATTTTCCTTACAATATGTATCAATTGTAACCACATCATGAAAGTTTTTTTGTGACAAAGATATTTTCCTTACAATTAGTAATATTTTATTGTTAAAGTTTTATTACAATAAATATATCATATTTTATTATCAAATTTTGTACTATTTTATTATCAAAATTTTCAATTAATGTTTTTAGAAATAAAAAAAATTGCACACTTGCAACAGTAGTACCCCGCCTTGATAGTGCTTTAACGTGATGACACTCATACAACTCGCAAACATCCGTACATGATTGTCGCAGATATGTGGTACTATTGCGACATGTGTATTTTTGCGCGTGCGGGAGGTGGTTTACGAGCTGCGCAATGTTATCACGCTGGGACACTATCGAGGCGAGGGTAATTAATGTCGCTCGGGGAATGAGCGGTTCTATGTTTTGTTAGTATAACGAGTGTTCGATAGCTAACATGTTTGGCCCGTGAGAGCATTTTTATCCCGAGCACGTGCTTTTCACTCGGACACATGTTTTTTGCTTAGTCGCATATTGCACTAGTTTTTTTTGCTCGGAAGAATACAGAATTTTGCAATTGCACGTTTTTTGCTCGGGAGAAGCTAGCGTTTTGTATATATTTTAGTTTAATTTCTAAATAAATTTTGTAATATTTCATGTAAATTATTGTCTAAATAGTTTTTTTAAAATAAAATTATTTAGAAATTAAACTATGATAGCTACTCTAATTTACCATTATGAATTGTTCCAAGGTTCAAGGTGGTTCAACCAGTTTGACAGGTCTGACCGGGGTTGAATCGTCTTGCTGTAATAAAAATATATGTATATATTTATGCATAAATAATAACAATAATAATAATAGTATTAATAAATAAAAATAATAACAATAATAATAATGATAAAATAAATAAATAATAGTAATAAATCTAATATTAGAAGTAAATTAAAATATATTGTTTTAATAAATAAATACATATAGATATAGTATATATATAATATAGTTCTAAAATTTGTAGATAAGATCACTTGGCCTAGTGGAGTGTTGTCTTGGTTTGCCTTTTAATGGGGGTGGGATCGAAACTCAGCGCTATCTACAACCTGCTATCCGCCAGCTCCCTGCTGCTCGATATTTGCACTCGTTAGGTGCCCTGTTCAACCCGTCAGCTTGCTTTTTTTTGAAGAATATTTTACAATTAATTTATTTGCAACGACACGCATACATTCGTTACAAGAAGTTTTAGCATCAAACTTTAGAGGACGACCGTTAAATAATTTTTGTTGTTGTTGCCAAAGAGTTTTTGTAACGATTTTTGTCACTTATTGTAACGATTTGGGTCCTTACTATAAGTGCAATTTATTATACTATTAGGTGTGGTAGGTATTTTCCAATCCATCACAGTAACTATCTTTTCTGGGTCAACAGAAATTCCATCTTTATTCACAACATAACCCAAAAAGGACTCTTGAGGAAGCCAAAACTCAAACTTACTCAACTTCGCATACAACTTAAGCTCTCTTAGAGTAGACAGAACTAGGCGCAAATGCTGAGCATGATCCTCAGCACTCCGGGAATACACAAGAACATCGTCAATGAAAACGACTAGGAAAAGATCTAAGAAATCTTTGAACACTCAGTTCATCATATCCATGAAAGTAGAGGGTGCATTTGTCAGTCCAAAGGACATCACCAAGAACTTAAAATGTGCATGTCGAGAACAAAAAGTGATCTGCGGAACATCTGAATCACAGATCCTCAACTGATGGTAGCCTGAACAAAGATCAATCTTCAAAAATAATGAACTATCACGTAACAGATCCAACAAATCATCTATCCGCGACATCGATATCTATTTTTGATGGTTACCTTATTCAACTCTCTGTAATCAATGCACAAACTCATGGAAGCATCATACTTTTTCATAAACAAGACTGGAGCACCCCAAGGCGAATAAGTTAGCCTAATAAAACGACACTGTAGTAATTCATCTAGCTAGGTACACAACTCATCCTACTCATGCAGGGCCATACAGTATGGTTGTAAGACCCCCCCATTTGTTTTGCTACGCTACAGGGTCTTACGCCCAGAACCACCATTTGCAGTGACACCGACACTCGGGAGGGTCACCACTACAAAATGTCGATCCTGCTGGCAATAAATATCATCAAGAAGTAGAAGTAAAAATAAGAGAAGACGATTAAGTCGAGTCCATAAATCACATATAATATATTAAATAGAAATCACAGCAAGTCCACATGATAAATATAAGTGCTAAAGCAGATCAGTAAGTAGGAATATAAATGGTCTTATTCCTGGTACAACAAATCTTCACTACAACCCTCTCGTAGAAGCTAAGTAAGGCTAACACTCACAGAGCCAGAGACTGGTGCTCCTGTACTAGACTAGCCTACCTCCATGTGCACCTTGCTCCGCTAGTACTGCATCTCCTGTTGCTGCTCCCTGTCTCCCATCCGGAGTCCCTGAAATGATTAGTCCACCGATCGTTAGTCAAAAGACTAAGCCTAATTTCCCCCACCCCTCCTTAGTGGCTCCTAGGCACCGTACGAGAGGAATGATAGAAAAGCTATGATGGTGGAGAGCAGGAACAAGACAGATGATGATGGAGCTATCTAGCAGGTATATTGTAACATTTATAGTGCTATACAAGAAAATGCAAGCTAGAAATTATATAGTAAAGAAATAGTAATGAAATCAAGTAAAGTAGATCAGTAAGTACATGTAAAGTAAATTAAGGAATAAGTAACCTTAACTTAAATGAATGTCCATACAAACTTATAAGTGAAGAGGTCTTTTGCAAGGCTCCCATCGTATAAGCTATCTCATACTAGTTTATACGATTGTGTGTCAGGTTTAATGTAAGTATGAGTGTTGTTATATGTTATGCCATGATGTTGAGATTATATTAGCCAGCATGACACGTGTGTGTGGGACCGCATGTTTGGGCTTTCCCCATCGCGTTCCAGGTCTGGGTGTTGACCCCGGTGAGCCCCCTTGTGTGGCGGAATATCCCCGCGGTCATGTGGTTGGGGTTAATCCCACACCGCATGCAGACTTCTCCCCTTTGTGTTCATGTACCCTGCCACCCTTCATCTCAACACCGGGTTTTGAGATGATCTAATGGGTTGGCGGGTTCTAACTTGGTATCAAAGCGAGGTTGTCATGCTGCGGGGGTGTGTTGAGATTATATTAGCCAGCATGATACGTGTGTGTGGGACCGCATGTTTGGGCTTTCCCCATCGCGTTCCAGGTCTGGGTGTTGACCCCGGTGGGCCCCCTTGTGTGGCGGAATATCCCCGCGGTCATGTGGTTGGGGTTAATCCCACACCGCCTGCAGACTTCTCCCCTTTGTGTTCATGTACCCTGCCACCCTTCATCTCAACACCTGGGTTTTGAGATGATCTAATGGGTTGGCGGGTTCTAACTCATGACTCATGCAAGTGCAACAAACACACATACGACTCTAGGCACACAAACCTTTAGTTTTCCCATTTTGGAAGCTAGCTTCACTCCTAGGAGCCTCTGTAGTGTCCAACGAAGATAGTGGGTCAGGACACCCCACTCCTAGGCGGGTATTCATACTACCAGGCCTAGCCCTTACATACGCCTCAAAAAGACACACTAGAGTCACCACGTACTATGCTGACCCACCCCTAGACTTTTCCTTAGCTAAGTGTAAACCACACCCACCGGGTCATCGTATCGACTTCGGTGTGAACGACCGTCAAATACCGAAGACCAACCATTATATGCACACGTATCCATGAATTCCCAAGCCAACGGCTCCCAGGACTAACCTGTCGGTTACAACTACATTCCGAGCCTTCAGCTCGCCGGGCTAACCTGCCCATTTCCACAACCACCGAGCCTACCGCTCGGATAACCTAATCAAGCTAATCTCCCAAGTCACCGAGGTGAGTGAAAGTGAGGTCCTAGTATATCTAATTTCTCTGAACATTTTATTCTCACGGTTTAAGGTTAACCTCGGACTGCCCAGGGCATTCCCTGTGAAGTGCTCTCGAGGGCACTAGGAATACAATGGGCTGAAGCCCAAAGCTCCCTTTCACAAGGTACTTATTATTATTGGTGAGTACCCATGTTCAAACCCTCTTAGCATTACACTTGAACTAAGCCTAAGTGTATTTAGACATCTTCTAGGGAAAGACGATCTATTGTCGATCCCGAGCACAACTCTGTCCTTGCACAACCGGGCTCACACAACCTACCTTCTTTTGGTGACCCTATACCTTCCAACCAGACTAGGTACAACAACTATCTCTCCCTCCGCAAACAAAGGCCTACATGTTGCCTTATTTCTACAATTTTATTGTGTGTAGACCTAACGGGCTACAAGATGTGCATGAAAGGTGATACTCCAAAATATCATCCAAATGGCCTCATATTATTTTTGTGGTCTATCAAGATACTTTATGAATAAATCCAGAAGATAACATTTTTCCTAATTTATTTGACATTTATTATATTTTCTGCAAAATAAAGCCAATAATATTTTTGAACACCAAGTGCAACTTTCTGACAAGATATGGTCCCAAAAAATTATGACAAGTGTATATAATCAAAATAACAGGAAATACTAAAATTCATACTTTTCCAGAAAGTTTTTACCCCTAAACAAATTATTGAATAAACAATTACAATATTAGGATATTTAGGGGAAAAATAAAATTATTCATCCAAAAATTATAGGAAAATTATCAAATGAGAAACAAAAACATGAGAGACTATTGACTAAGGAGTATAATTTTTCCAAGCTTATTTGGTCACATAATTAAATCATTTAAACATAATCATTAATTGGCACCTTGTGAAGTAACCACTATGAACATTTTTCCAAAAATTTTATAAAAATTCACATATCTTAAGGATGTCCTATAAAGTCCTCTGATCAAGTTTTATAAGATTTTAGTTAATGGATAACTCAAAATAAATTCTTAAATACATAGGACAACTAGAAAGGTTGTGAATGAAGTACCATAAATTCTGATCTAAAATTCTCACTAAAATTCCCAAAGCTTCATAACAACAATATAAGACCACTACCTAAATTTCAAGATTATTCAATGTAATATGACTATGTAATAAAATCATGATAAAGAGTGCATTATTTAGTCCTAGGTTATTTCAAGGGGGATGAAGCTCCTAAAAGTCCTAACAACTCTTCCTAGGGTTAATGATCACCTTAGACACACTATTACCAATTTGCAAGGTATTCCAAGGGCATATGGTCTTATATCCTTCAATGGGCTCAAAACCCCATCCCAAGGGTTTATAGTAGGGTCTTAAGGTATCTCCACCCCAAACCACCTTAAATCCCTAGAGGGGGTGATTTAGATGACCTTGAGGCTTTGTCCAAGGTCCCATCCATTTTGGGTGAGAATTGGCCCCTCCATGACCCAAGCACACTTTTGCCCTAAATTCCCTTTAAGGGTCCAAAATTAGGTCACACCAATACCTACACAAATCATCCCCAAATGGGCTAAATTTTATACCAGAGTCATATCATGACTCTATTGGACAACCACCAAAATTATGGATGTTTTTAAGGTCTTTAGACCCCTTAATTAAATCTTACAAGATTTATTAAATTTTACAAAACTATAGCAAAGTATTTACAAAAATCCCATTTTTGCATATGTAAGAGAAATAGATAAGAGTGACCCCCTGAACAAATTTTAAGTCATTTAGATGGTTGAATTGATGGGGGCACTCAATTTAATCTCCAACTTACCCTAGGTGTAGATTGCACCACGTTGAGTGCAGTGGTCAAATTATTAACCCAAATGGGTTGAAATCAATTTTAAAATAAACTAGACTTCAAGGGCTAAAACTTTAATGTTAACCAGTTTTCTAGAAGGTGGCCCTAAGTATTTTAAATATTTAATTTAATCCACTGCATAAACTGTGATATATAATAGAACTAAAATAAATTTAATATATAATCTCAGCACGATTCCTAGAGCACCAATGGACGACATCTGGTCGTCTTCTTCATGGAGCCAACAATCATGATTGGCCGGACCTGGGCGGTGTTTGACTGTGATTTCCCGGCCACCCGAGCCTCTTCCCGGGCGGCCACCGCCACCACCACCTTCGTTGAGGTGGTGGCTGGCGATTCGCAGTGGTTGGCCAGCCGGAGGTGGCCGGAATAGTGAGTTGTGGTTGGAATTTAAAGCTTGAAAACCAACCTTTGGCTTAGCTGATTTGGGGTCAATTGATCCCAAACCTTGCGGCCAATGGATAGAGATCTGTCCACTGAGAAAGGAGAGGCGGATAGGATCTTTTGGGAGGGCTGGAGTCAGGCTGATCGCCGTGTCGCCATTAACGGTAGTGGCACCGCTCGGTGTTCTACAACAACACTACCAATGGGCTCGAATGCTTCTGAAAAAAGGTGGAAATGGCTGCTGGGAGTCTAGGGAAGCTTTTAAAATGCTCAGTTGGGGGGAGAGGAAGGGTCTAGGCTTCAATGCCATTATTGGCAATGAAGGAGATTTTCGGCCAACCTGAAATTCACTGAATGCAGCCACCTAGGGGGCCGACCATGGGTGTTAAACTCCTCTGAATGGGCTAGGGAGAATGAATCAAGCCTTTGGAATCAATTGGAGAGGCCCTTGGCCTCCCTTGGCCATGAATGGCCTTCTCTCTATCTCTTTCTCTCTCCTATATTTAGGGGAAAATTGCATTCTCTCTCCTAGTCACTATTTTCAGGATTTTAATGGCAATTTAGGTAAATTCCTGCCTCCTAAAGCTAATGGATAAATCTAATTGGGTTTAGCCCAAGTGGATTGGGCTAGGTTAGGCTAACTTGAACTAGTTTGACCTAAACCTAGATTGAGTTGACTTTGGTCAAATTGACCTTTTAAGTTGACCCCATTAGGTTCTTTGTGACTCATTGGCCACCCTTAAGGCCTAGGAAGGGTTGGATATGGTTGGTTGGGTGCCTTGGAGGCCACTTGATCGTTAGTTAAGGCACTTTGACCATTTTGGAGCTAGAGTTGACTTTGGTCAACTTGACCTCTTTAGTTGACCCCAATGGGTCCTAAGTGACCCTATGGACCTCTTAAAGGGTTATGAGTGTTGTGGTGAGGTATTGGGGTCAAGTTGAAGCCCTGAGGTCAAATCTTAGAGGTGCTTAAAAGAATGAGCTATTTGTAGACCAAGGTGATCTCACCTTCATTATCAGGTTCACTTGGTCTTCTTGGGCATCATAGGGTTTTATCATGACCTAGTCATGACAAAAGCACTCTTAGGGGTCTAGTAGTTTTAGGGATATTACAATGGTGCCTTAACAATAGGGCGAGTACCTGGCTCAAGATCAATGACAAATTCCACATCTCTCATAGGTGGAAGACCGGGAAGAATAACTGGGAAAACATCGAGAAACTCTCGCACCACAAAAATACTAATTCCAAAATAGAAATCAGGTAAGAAAAACAACCAGAATCTAAGAGTTTCAGAGCACATACTGCATAAATAATCGGGGAATCCTGACACGAAAATCCATATACACTCATGGGGTGGCCGTTGTCCATCTTGAAGTCCAAATGTTTTACCTTGCATTGGATAGCATCATCATATCTGGATAAAAAGTCCATGCCCAAAATCAGGTCCAAGTCCTCCAGGTCTAGAACCTTCAGATCGACAAAAGCTAGGAAGTCACCTAAAAGGATAGGACAATTAAAGATACCCTAGTCCAACTCCACTGATTCACTAGAGGGAAACTTAACATGAAATGGATCACCAACTTGATCGAGAGTTAGACAATGAAGTTCTATGAAAGTCCTAACCACAAACGAGTGGGTATCACCAGGATCAAAAAGAATGCGAGCCCAACGGTTCTTTACCTTAAAATCCCATATAAATTCATATACGTAACTAGATGAACCAACATTGAAACTATAACTGAAGGCTAAGAACTAGTTTAGAATCTAGCATGAGATCACTTGGGTGGAAGTCTACGCTTCTTCCATGGTCACCACATTCAACTTGCCCCTCCCTTTTCTAGATATTGCGGCGGAGGCAAAGCTTGAAGTGGAACTGGCTGCAATAGGGGCTGAGATTGCGGGTACCTAGACTTAAAATGCCCTCTCTGCCCACACTTGAAGCAAACCTTATCCTTTGTCCAACAATGGGCAATATCATGCCCCTTCTGCTTACACGAAGCATAGACCAAGTCTCCTTTTGGTGTGCTCCGAATTGCAAGCACTTGCTGCTGCTTCTGAGCTCCCAACCTCTTGAAACATTTCTCGAAAGGGTGGCCTGGCCGGCCACAGAAACTACACGCTTCATTGCTTCCTTTCTTCGAGGCAGGGCTAGTGCCCGAGAGGTTCCACTATCATCCGACTTTCTCTTAACCTTCCTTGTCTGCAACCCGTGATTCTTTGCATTGTCAATAGCCTCGACTTTCAGAGCAGCTTCTACTACTTTAGCATAAGTCTCTGATCTGTATGCACTAGCCAACTGCTGGATGTCGCTACGAAGTCCTCCCTAAAACTGCTTCACTCTACCTACCTCAGAGGCTACTAAGTCTGGAGAGAGCCTGCTCAACTTACCGAATTCTATCTCATACTCACTAACCGTGAGCTGTCTCTATTTCAGGTGTAGAGAATATTCATCAGACGGTCTTGCACAACCGATGGTAGGAATTTCTTGAGCAACATCTCCTTGAAATATTCCCACAAACATCCACCCATGAGGATCTCTTTCTCTTGGATCCACCAGCTCTTAGAAAGGCCCTTTAGGTAGTAAGCGGCGACCATTACCTTCTGGTCCAGGGAAATCCCCGAACAAAAAAAAACACTTCGATGGCAATGACCCAATCATCCAAGGCTATGAAATCGGCTCTCCCAGCGTAGGTAGGATGTACTGACCACTAGAAGTGCAAAATGAAATTGGCAGCATAACTGGAGGCACCAAAGGAGTAGGAGGAACAGGTACAGTCTGACCCACTGCAGGATCATGTACCACAGGCTGCTGCCCTGAGATGGTAGTAAACAATGCCTGAATTTGCGATTGTATTGCAACCATCTACCTTGATAGAGCCTCATTGCTCTGTCGCGGCCATTCAATCACGACCTCATAATATGCTTAGGTGGAATTCCTAATAATACAAACGAACAACTCATGAAAACCTAGCTTAAAACAAAAACTACTCAACTTAGTGCAGACCAAAAATATATAGATACTTTGTCTTGCTGCTAGCCTGCTCTTGGATTTTCATAAGTGATGTTATGCTTTAACTTAGGATGATACACCATGAAAGTAAGGGTTAGATCTGAAATACTCTAGAGGGGGCGTGAATAGAGTATTTAGGGTTTATAAAATTTTTGCTAATTTATTCAATCTATTACTAGCACTGCAGCAATTAAATTAAAAACACAAACAAAGCAACCTAGCTAGCACAATACAACAAGAACAAAAGAAAAAGAGCAACCCAGATAATACAAGAATTTTATAGTGGTTCCCCTAAACTTGGGTACATCCACTCTTCTACCACCTTGGTAGGAATCCACTCAGGTTTTTGATTAGGTGACTGCCACCAATGAGCTTTTGATCAGGTGCTCAAAAACCAATCCTCAAGTCTTTTGGTTAGGTGACTTGCAACCAAGAATAACATTTTTAAGGGAGTTAAGAACCCTTTATACAGTGGGGGATGAGAGAGTGATTTTGTCTTCTCTTTCTCAGATACAACTAAGAAGACTCTAGTGGAAAAATGATGTTAGAAAAGGCTCCCCCTGAGATATAGAATGGTTCAGGAAGTTGAAGCCTTGCTGTAGCGTGATAGGTCTTTAAACTTTTGCTTTGACCAGAAGAACTCCAGGAACTTCTTGACAGATTGAATGTTTGTTGTCCTTTGAAGAATCCTGAATGAAGACAGAAGAAGACACTTGATTTGAATGATTGTTCTTCTTCTTCTTCTTCAGCCTGATGTTCTTTCTCTGGTCTTGAGCTTGTTTCTGTGTATCACTGTGTTCTGTCTTCACTGTAAGTATCTTTCTCTCTTATTTCTCAGTATGCTATCGAGAGAGATGAAGAGAATCCCTTTTTATATTTTCCATATAATTTTCCTTTGAAATTTGAATTCCTTTCTTCATTTAATGCTGACGGCCTGTAGAATATTTTCATTGATTGATTTCCCCAACTGTCCTATTGAAAAACGACAAGTAATAATCCCGATGAAGACCGTAATCAATGCTTGCTTCTAACGGTAATATTCAGAGAATATTTATGCAATGATTACTCAGGAATTATTGCAATAGAAACGAGATCGAGGGAGGGAAATTTCTAAGTCTGGAACTATACAGAATTCGTTGAACAGAGAACAGAATTCGTCGAGATGGGTCCAGAGTTTGTCGAGCTGAGAATCTAAGTTCGTCGACCAGATAATAGTTATTCGCCGAGCTGAGATCCAAGATTGTCGACCTGAGGACAAAACTGCTTTCTCTGGAACCTTTGCCAACTCTGTGTATCAAGTTCGTCGAGCTGAGAATATAACTTCGTCGACTGAATAACATAATTTCATGTTTCTTGGACTTAAGAATGTTGAAATAACATGTACAGAAATTATCGACCTCAGAAATGGGTTTGTCGACCTGCGAACTAAGTTCGTCGAGCTGAGAAATTCTAACTGTTACTTGATAATTCTTGTCAAGACTGTGGTCTAAGTTTGTCGAGCTGAGAAGGTGAGTTCGTCGACTGGAGTGTGATCTTGAACTTAGAATACTTAGATGTTTTCTGGAACAATATGTTGAAGTAGAATACTCAGAGATCGTCGACCTGAGAACTAAGTTCGTCGACCTGAGAACTAAGTTCATCGATCTGAGAACTAAGTTCATCGACTGGAGTTAAGTGAAGAATTCTGGACTTGCAATGTTGAAGTATACTCTGGAAATCGTGGACCTGAGATTCAAGTTCGCCGAGCTCAGCTCAGAGAATTGTCTCTGATTTCATCGAGCTGAGCACGACTTTCGTCGACCTGAGTTCGACGAACGTCGAACTTATTTTCTGAGTTTGAAATTTCTCTAAGTCTTGAGTCTTCTGCAGTCTGTTTATGGCTGGTCCATATAGTGTTGACTCTAAGGACATGGCCTAGACTCTAGGACACATACATGACCCCGGCTATACATGTTGGGTCAAACATCCTAATTTAGTGAACCTAGCCCAAATCTAACTAGGGATCCAACAATCTCCCCCTATTTGGTAAGGTCACTAATTACAGACTCACATTAACAAAGCAATAAAACATATATCTAGCATGAAAAATTTAAATGTGCAGTAGATATATATATATACAATAAGCTTTGTATTAAGAAATATAAATAAGTAGTTTAAAGTAACTCAGAAAGACTAAAGACAGTTCAAAGTTTTATTTCTTCTTCTTCTTCTCCTTGTGCTTATCCTCTTTGGCTTTGTCTCTAGACTATGTAAATATAATTTCCCTATTAGGATCTGCAGCTTGAGCCTTGGTCATTGTCATGTCAGCAACCCCAATGATATTAAGAGATGTAGCCCTGTGCACTACTTGTACAACCCCGTATCCGGCCGAGTGGGATCCTCCCCAGGTATCGGGCTCGGGGCATGCTCTGAGCGATGAGTGCTCGTGCATGCATGCAGAGATTTTATGTGTGAAAGTTTTTTATGAATATTTTGATTAATATTATAATATATTAACATTATATCACATTAATCAATATATATATATTATATGCCTACAGTCGGATACAGAACAAAAAAAGAAAAAAGTGAAAGGGGGAGGGAGTGTCTCGGGTACAGCAGGGACATGAGGAGAAGAAATAAAAAAAAGAAAGAGCAGGGGGGGGGGGGCTCGGAGATAAGGAGAAGAGAAAGGGGGAGGGGATAAGGCAAGCATGGAGAGATCGGATTTCAGGAGGAGAAAAAAATGCAAGGCAGAGCTAGCTCTTCTCTCCTGATTTCCTCTGCGTTGACTGATAAGCAGGAGGGATCGGGACTACTCTCCCGCCGCCACCTGGAGCTGGGCTGGCCGAGCTTAGCTCCTTCCCCCATTGCCGCCGCCTAGGGCAAAGCAGCCCGAGCCTTGCTTTCTCCTTCCCCGCCGCCACCTGGAGCAGGGTTGGCCGAGCTTAGCTCCTTTCCCCCGTCGCCGCAGCCTAGGGCAAAGCAGCCCGAGCCTTGCTTTCTCCTTCCCCACTGCCGCCTGAAGCAGGGCTGGCCGAGCTTAGCTCCTTTCCCCCATCACCACCGCCTAGGGAAAAGCAGCCCGAGCCTTGCTTCCTCCTTCCCATCGCCGCTTGGAGCTAGGCCGGTCGAGATCAGCTTCCCCGACGCCGCCTGAAGTCGTGGATATCAGGATCAACTTCCTTGGTGCTACTTGGAGCACGATCGGCCATGTACGAGAAATCACCTGGAGCCTTCAACCCTCTAGTGGAGGTTGGACCCGCGCATGGACAGTCGTTACGGATGCTAGACGTCGAGCCCCAGGCATGACACGCGGTTGCGGCTTCGTCAAGATATGCGTCAAGGGTAACGAAGTTTCTTCTTGGGTAGGTGAAGCAATCAATTTTCATATTTGCAAGGAAGCTCTTCTCTACCGACGGGTGGGGGGAAGGGTGCTCTCCGACGGGTTGATGTGTACATCCCCGCAATTAATTGCATTTAGTATCCGGAAGCGTGAGTACAGATTTAGGCATGCTGTGTGAAGCCCATCCGGACGTGTGAGCCGGATTGGTGATGTTCTGGAGTTCCTAGGGAAAACTCTGTGGAAGTTGTTTATTATTTGCTCTTAGGAGATATGAATCACCGCCCCAAGGCAGAGGTGAAATCGATGTTTATTTTGCCACCATTTGACGGGACGTTGGCGTACAGGTGTTGTAGTACCAAGCGGGGAATAGCGGGCTTAAGCCCAAATTTGTGCCGACCCTCAAAGGCCTATTTTGTTTATGTTGCCGGCCTGCGTGCCGAAGTATGGAATTTATATTCCTGTAATTTAAATATCTGCGATGCTCTGTGTATGTGATCTATTTCTTCTGCTTTAGGCGAGTGGTGTACTCGTGAACCACTCGTCTTGTAGGGGCCCGAGGTAAAGTTACCGGGAAGCCCTTGAGGGCCTGCTCATAGCCTTTCAGGACAGCAGAGTTATGTTGTTTGCGGCCAAATTGGAGCTGCGTATAGTAGAACTGTTCGACGAGATTACGCTATTGGTAGGGCGGATGAGGAACATTTTACGTAGACCCGAGGAGGCACCTCTAGTCAGGAGAGAGTTAATCTTTAGATTCTCCTTAGAGGTTCCGGTCGGCTAAGAGAGCCCTCCGAAGGTGCCTTAGCTCAACCTTTGGCTTGGGAGGGGAAGAGTTTGCTAGTCTTCCGGGTATGCGGCTGGACCTCCACGCTGAGACCTTGGGTCTATCCCTTGCGTTCCTAGTCTTGTGCCTAGATCGTTCGCTTGAGGGTAGTAGGTGCGCGGTCACCCCTTCCCCAAGGGTGAACTCCACAAGAGACCGAGATTTCGGTTTCAACATTTTGGTACGGTGAGCGAGGAGAGTGCTGTTCGGCCCCGGGTAGACCCGCTGCCTGGCTCCTACTAGCTGGCAGGTCCATAGGCTCGCCTGGGGGGTAAGGGACCCCGAGTGCTGCTCGGCCCCGGGTAGACTCGCTGTTATGCTCTCATTAGCTGGCAGGGCTTTAGGCACACCTGGGGGGAAAGGATTGGTTCTTGGAGAATTTGCAGGACCCCGAGTGATGCTCGGCCCCGCGTAGACCTGCTGCCTGGCTCCTACTAGCTGGCAGGTGCGTATGCTCGCTTGGGGGGTAAGGGACCCTGAGTGCTGCTCGGCCCCGGGTAAACTAACTATCAGGCTCTCATTAGCTAGCAGGGCTGTAGGCACACCTGGGGGGTAAGGGAGAGAGTTTGGAGTTTGGAGAGAGTTTGGATACTTTGGAGGACCCCGAATGCTGCTCGGCCCCTGGTAGACTCGCTGCCTGGCTCCTACTAGCTGGCAGGTCCGTAGGCTCTCCTGGGGGGTAAGGGACGCCGAGTGCTGCTCAGCCCTGGTAGACTCGCTGTCAGGCTCTTATTAGCTGGCAGGGATGTAGGCACACCTTGGGGGAAAGGATTGATTCTTGAAGATTTTTGCAGGACCCAGAGTGATGCTCGGCCCCGGGTAGACCCGCTGCATGGCTCCTACTAGCTATCAGGTCTGTAGGCTCTCCTGGGGTGTAAGGGACCCCGAGTGCTGCTCGGCCCCGGGCAGACTCGCTGTCAGGTTCTCATTAGCTGGCAGTGATGTAGGCATACCTGGGGGGAAAGGATTGGTTCTTGGAGATTTTTGAGGAATCCGAGTGATGCTCGGCCCCGGGTTGACCCGCTGCCTGGATCCTACTAGCTGGCAGGTACGTAGGCTCTCCTGGGGGGTAAGGGACCCCGAGTGCTGCTCGGCCCCGAGTAGACTCGCTGTTAGGCTCTCATTAGCTGGCAGGGCTGTAGGCACACCTGGGGGGAAAGGATTGGTTCTTGAAGATTTTTGCAGGACCCCGAGTGCTGCTCGGCCCCAGGTAGACTCGCTACCTGGCTCCTATTAGCTGGTAGGTCCGTAGGCTCGCTTGGGGGGTAAGGGACCCCGAGTGCTGCTCGACCCCGGGTTGACTCGTTGTCAGGCTCTCACTAGCTGGCAGGGCTGTAGGCACACCTGGGGGGAAAGGATTAGCTCTGCGTGTACAAGAGGATACAAAATATATGTCTTTGTTGTTTCACAATATCGTGAGAAATTGTATACTGATTGTAAAAAATAGTATAAGTGCAATTTAATAGCTGGGAGAATTACAGGTATTGAGTGGTTCAAAAAGATCAAAAGGGGCATGGAGAGATTGGTGATTCAAGTGAAATTTTCAGTTTCTCTCAAAAATGTTTTGGGTCGGCTCCCACTCGCCAGATACTTGGGGTTGGACATTTCTTTCTGAGCTTGTGCCAACCTCGAAAAGAGCGGGGATTGTGTACAACCCCGTATCTGGTCGAGTTGGATCCGCCCCAGGTATCGGGCTCGGGGCATGCTCTGAGCGATGAGTGCTCGTGCATGCGTGCAGAGATTTTTTGTGTGAAAGTTTTTTATGAATACAGTCAGATACAGAACGAAAAAAGAAAAAAGAGAAAGGGGGAGGGGGTGTCTCGGGTACAGCGGGGACATGAGGAGAAGAAAGAAAAAAGAGAAAGAGCAGGGGGGGGGGGGGCTCAGGGATAAGGAGAAGAGAAAGGGGGAGGGGATAAGGCAAGCATGGAGAGATCGGGTTTCAGGAGGAGACAAAAATGCAAGGCATAGCTAGCTCTTGTCTCCCGATTTCCTCTGCGCCAACCGACAAGCAGGAGGGACCGGGACTTCTCTCCCGCCGCCGCCTGGAGCAGGGCTGGCTGAGCTTATCTCCTTCCCCCGTCGCCGCCGCCTAGGGCAAAGCAGCCCAAGCATTGCTTTCTCCTTCCCCGCCGCCGCCTGGAGCAGGGCTGACCGAGCTTAACTCCTTTCCCCCGTCTCCGCAACCTAGGGTAAAGAAGCCCGAGCCTTTCTTTCTCCTTCCCCGCCGCCGCCTGGAGCAGGGCTGGTCGAGCTTAGCTCCTTTCCCCCGTCGCCGCCACCTAGGGCAAAGCAGCCCGAGCCTTGCTTCCTCCTTCCCCGTTCCTGCTTGGAGCTAGGCTGGTAGAGATCGGCTTCCCCGATGCCGCCTGAAGTCGTGTAGATCAAGATCGACTTCCTCGGTGCTACTTGTAGCACGATCAGCCATGTAAGATAAATCACCTGGAGCCTTCAACCCACTAGTGGAGGTCAGACCCGTGCATGGACAGTCATTACGGCTGCTAGACGTGGAGCCCCAGGCATGACATGCGGTTGCGGCTTCGTCAAGATACGCGTCAAGGGTAACGAAGTTTCTTCTTGGGCAGGTGAAGCCCTCAATTTTCATATTTGCAAGGAAGCTCCTCTCCACCGACGGGTGGGGGGAAGGGTGCTCTCTGACGGGTCGATGTGTACATCCCCGCAATTAATTGCATTTAGTATCCGAAAGCGTGAGTACGGATTTAGGCATGGTGTGCGAAGCCCATTCGGACATGTGAGCCAGATTGGTGATGTTCTGGAGTTCCCAGGGAAAACTCTGTGGAAGTTGTTTATTATTTTCTCTTAGGAGATAAGAATCACCGCCCTGAGGCAGAGGTGGAACTGATGTTTATTTTGCCACCGTTTGGCGGGACGTTAGTGTACAGGTGTTGCAGTACCAAGCAGGGAATAGCGGGCTTAAGCCCAAATTTGTGCCGGCCCTCGAAGGACTATTTTGTTTATGTTGCCGGCCTGCGTGCCGAAGTATGGAATTTATATTCCTGTAATTTAAATATCTGTGATTCTCTGTGCATGTGATCTATCTCTTCCGATTTAGGTGAGTGGTGTACTCGTGAACCACTCGCCATGTGGGGGCCCCGAGGTAAAGTTACCGGGAAGCCCTTGAGGGCCTGCTCATAGCCTTTCAGGACAGCATAGTTACGTTGTTTGCGGCCCAATTGAAGCTGCGTATTGTAGAACTGTTCGGCGAGATTACGTCATTGGTAGGGCGGATGAGGAATATTTTACATAGACCCGAGGAGGCACCTCTAGTCAGGAGAGAGTTAATCTTGAGATTCTCCTTAGAGGTTCCGGTCGGCCAAGAGAGCCCTCCGAAGGTTCCTTAGCTCAGCCTTTGGCTTGGGAGGGGAAGAGTTTGCTAGTCTTCCGGGTATGCGGCGTGACCTCCACGCTGAGACCTTGGGTCTGTCCCTTGTGTTCCTAGTCTTGTGCCTAAATCATTCGCTTGAGGGTAGTAGGTGCGCGGTCACCCCTTCCCCAAGGGTGAACTCCACAAGAGATCGAGATTTCGGTTTCAACAATTTGGTGTGGTGAGCGTGGAGAGTACTGCTCGGCCCCGGGTAGACCCGCTGCCTGGCTCCTACTAGCTGGCAGGTCCGTAGGCTCGCTTGGGGGTTAAGGGACCCCGAGTGATGCTCGACCCTAGGTTGACTTGCTGTCAAGCTCTCATTAGCTTGCAGGACTGTAGGCACACCTGGGGGTAAAGGATTGGTTCTTGGAGATTTTTGCAGGACCCCGAGTGATGCTCGGCCCTGGGTAGACCTGCTGCCTGGCTCCTACTAGCTGGCAGGTCCGTAGGCTCGTCTGGGGGTAAGGGACCCCGAGTGCTGCTCGGCCCCGGGTAGACTCGCTGTCAGGCTCTCATTAGCTGGCAGGGCTGTAGGCACACCTGAGGGGTAAGGGAGAGAGTTTGGAGTTTGGAGAGAGATTGGATACTTTGGAGGACCCCAAGTGCTGCTCGGCCCCGAGTAAACTCGCTGCCTGGCTCCTACTAGATGGCAGGTCTCTAGGCTCGCCTAGGGGGTAAGGGACCCCGAGTGCTGCTCGGCCCCGGGTAGACTCGCTGTCAAGCTCTCATTAGCTGGCAGGGCTGTAGGCACACCTAGGGGGAAAGGATTGGTTCTTGGAGATTTTTGCAGGACCCCGAGTGATGCTCGCCCCCGGGTAGATCCGCTGCTTGGCTCCTACTAGCTGGCAGGTCCGTAGGCTCGCATGGGGGGTAAGGGACCCTGAGTGCTACTCGGCCCCGGGTAGACTCGCCGTTAGGCTCTCATTAGCTGGCAGGGCTGTAGGAACACATGGGGGGAAAGGATTGGTTCTTGGAAATTTTTGCAGGACCCCGAGTGATGCTCGGCCCATTGTAGACATGCTTCCTGGCTCCTACTAGTTGGCAGGTCCGTAGGCTCGCCTGGGGGGTAAGGGACCCCGAGTTCTGCTCGGCCCCGGGTAGACTCGCTGTCAGGCTCTCATTAGCTGGCAGGGCTGTAGGCACACCTGGGGGGAAATGATTGGTTCTTGGAGAGTTTTGCAGGACCCCGAGTGCTGCTCGGCCCCGGGTAGACTCGCTGCTTGACTCCTACTAGCTGGCAGGTCCGTAGGCTCGCTTAGGGGGTAAGGGACCCCGAGTGCTGCTCGGCACCATGTAGACTCACTGTCAGGCTCTCACTAGCTAGCAGGGCTGTAGGCACACCTGGGGGAAAGGATTAGCTCCGCATCTACAAGAGGATACAAAATATATGGCTTTGTTGTTTCACAATATCATGAGAAATTGTATACTGATTGTATGAAATAGTATAAGGGCAATTGAATAACAGGGAGCATTACATGTATCGAGTGGTTCAAAAAGATCAAAAGGAGCATGGAGAGATTAGTGATTCAAGTGCAATATTCAGTTTCTCTCAAATTGTTTTTGGGTCGGCTCCCACTCGCTAGATACTTGGGGTTGGACATTTCTTTCCAAGCTTGTGCCAACCTCGAAAAGATCGGGGATTGTGTACAACCCCGTATCCGGCCGAGTGGGATCCTCCCCAGGTATTGGGCTCGGGGCGTGCTCTGAGCGATGAGTGCTCGTGCATGCGTGCGGAGATTTTATGTGTGAAAGTTTTTTATGAATATTTGGATTAATATTATAATATATTAACATTATATCATATTAATCAATATATATATATATTATATATATGCATGCAGTCGGATATAGAATGAAAAAAGTAAAAAGAGAAACGGGGAGGGGGTGTCTCGGGTACAGCGGGGACATGAGAAGAAATAAAAAAAGAAAGAGCAGGGGGGGAGGGGCTCGGGGATAAGGAGAAGAGAAAGGGGGAGGGGATAAGGCAAGCATGGAGAGATTGGGTTTCAGGAGGAGAAAAAAATGCAAGGCACAACTAGCTCTTCTCTCCCGATTTCCTCTGCGCTGAACCACAAGCAGGAGGGATCAGGACTTCTCTCCCGCCGCCGCCTGGAGCAGGGCTGGCCGAGCTTAGCTCCTTCCCCCGTCGCCGTCACCTCGGGCAAAGTAGCCCGAGCCTTGCTTTCTCCTTCCCCGCCGCCGCCTGGAGCAGGGCTGGCCAAGCTTAGCTCCTTTCCCCCGTTGCCGCCGCCTAGGGCAAAGCAGCCCGAGCCTTGCTTTATCCTTCCCCGCCGCCGCCTGGAGCAGGGCTGTCCGAGCTTAGCTCCATTCCCACGTCGCCGCTGCCTAGGGCAAAGCAGCCCGAGCCTTGCTTCCTCCTTCCCCGTCACCGCTTGGAGCTAGGCCGGTCGAGATCGGCTTCCCCGACGCCGCCTGAAGTCGTGGAGATCAGGATCAACTTCCTCGGTGCTACTTGGAGCATGATCGGCCATGTAAGAGAAATCACCTGGAGCCTTCAACCCTCTAGTGGAGGCCGAACCCGTGCGTGGACAGTCGTTACGGCTGCTAGACGTCGAGCCCTAGGCATGACATGCGGTTGCGGCTTCGTCAAGTTACGCATCAAGGGTAACGAAGTTTCTTCTTGGGCAGGTGAAGCCCTCAATTTTCATATTTGCAAGGAAGATCCTCTCCACCGACAGGTGGGGGGAAGGGTGCTCTCCGACGGGTCGATGTGTACATCCCCGTAATTAATTGCATTTAGTATCCGGAAGCGTGAGTATGGATTTAGGCATGCTGTGTGAAGCCCATCCAGACGTGTGAGCCGGATTGGCGATGTTCTGGACTTCCCGGTGAAAACTCTGTGGAAGTTGTTTATTATTTGCTCTTAGGAGATAAGAATCACCGCCTCGATGCAGAGGTGGAACCGATGTTTATTTTGCCACCGTTATGCAGGACGTTGGCGTACAGGTGTTGCAGTACCAAGCGGGGAATAGCGGAATTAAGCCCAAATTTATGCCGGCCCTCGAAGGCCTATTTTGTTTATGTTGCTGGCTTGCGTGCCGAAGTATGGAATTTATATTCTCGTAATTTAAATATCTGTGATGCTCTGTGTATGTGATCTATCTCTTCCGCTTTTGGCGAGTGGTGTACTCGTGAACCACTCGCCCTGTGGGGGCCTCGAGGTAAAGTTACCCGAAAGCCCTTGAGGGTCTACTCATAGCCTTTCAAGACAGCAGAGTTACGTTGTTTGCGGCCCAATTGGAGCTGCGTATAGTAGAACTGTTCGGCGAGATTACGACATTGGTAGGGCAGATGAGGAACATTTTACATAGACCCGAGGAGGCACCTCTAGTCAGGAGAGAGTTAATCTTGAGATTCTCCTTAGAGGTTCCGGTCGGCCAAGAGAGCCCTCCGAAGGTGCCTTAGATCAGCGTTTGGCTTGGGAGGGGAAGAGTTTGCTAGTCTTCCGGGTATGCGGCGGGACCTCCACGCTGAGACCTTGGGTCTGTCCCTTGTGTTCCTAGTCTTGTGCCTAGATCGTTCGCTTGAGGGTAGTAGGTGCACCGTCCCCCCTTCCCCAAGGTCGAACCCCACAAGAGACCGAGATTTCGGTTTCAACACTACTGCTTCTGGATGTAGTTTCATATAATCATTAACATTAAAAAACTTGTTAGCCTTAGCAAACCTGTTCAGTTCTTCCTTTCTGTACTTGGACATTGTAGAGTATTGAGATGGATCCTTTCCTTCAGCTCTTGCTTTGTTGATCATGGATAGGCCAACCAATTCCTGGAATCTGGCCATCCTAGCAGTTGTAGCTGACTCTGTATCTTCAAATGGTACAGGTGGGGAAGCAGGTCTTTTAGGAATTTCAGCCTTTTGATGTTCATGGAAATGTTGATGTTGTTGTTGTTGATGCTGCTGCTGCTGTTGTTGTTGGTGATGCTTGCCAGATGAATACTGTCTTTACTGGCTGCTTCTAGAAGATGAGGATCTACCTTAATGTATCTGATAGGTCTGAAACTGGGTAGTCCTTGGAGTTGAAGAACTAGAAGCACTAACAATAGGTGGTGGAGGAAGAGGAGAATCCTTTCTGTATCTTTGAGGATGTGGGGAATACCTCCTGCTTTTCTTTATTTCTTTCTGTTCATTCTTAGACAGCCATATGCATGATGGCACGCCCTTGTAGGGTGTGATCTTCTGAAGTATATAGTAAGGAGTATCATTTGTAGGATTGGGTTTTGGGGCAGGAGGTGGAGGAGCTTTCCTCTTCTTGGAAACTTTCTTTTTCTTGGGCTCATCATCTGAGTCCTCCTCCTCCTCCTCATCATCATCAGTAGAATCCTGAGGATTATCATACATTACATTTATTTCTTTCAGGGCTTCAACAGATATCAGAGGTTTCTCAGCCTGGGAGGGAGCTGGAGGAGGAGCTGGAGAACTGTAGACTTCAGTGCTTTCAATAACTGACTTATTGTCCTCTTCTTTATCTGGCATGATCAGTGCATCAAGATCAGGTAGTGGTGAATCATCCATAACAAAAACAGGGGCAAGTGGAGATGAGACAATGAGTGAAACAGCTCTGGGAGGAGATGAAATGGCTGGAATCTCTAATACAACAAGAGTGGCCTTTAGTTGCTTGGAAACTTTGGGGCTTATGGGTAAGGTATATGGGATTATAGCCATGGACGGCTTAGTACTGTATTCTGGAAGAAAGTTCAAATGAACTATATCAAAAGTTCTCAATAAATTTAACAAATCTACTATGGGATTTATAATAAAATCACCAGCATGTATTATTTCCTCTGTTGCTGTATCATCCACAGTATCTATTTCCATATCTGTTTCAATAAAATTAATGAAATCAATTAAATCTTTATCAACATTTGTTGCTGCTTCTGCTTCTTTTGTTTCTACTGCTTCTTCTGTTTCTACTGCATATGCTATTACTGCTGTTGGTGCTATTGCTGTTGCTGCTGCTGCTTCTTCTTCATGGAGTATCCCCCACTGCCTGGTTTCAGTGCACACTAGAGCCAGGCCCCTAACTGAAGAGGAAGAAGGAGAGAGAGAAGATATTTGTGCAGCTAGGGAGGTGAGGGAAGTAGCAAGAGGTGAAATGGCCTCTACTATAATGGTTTTAAGAAGGGGAGTGAGAAGTGCAAGGAGTTGTGGTATGATGGAGGGATCCAAGAGTGGAGCTGCAGAGGGTGGTGTAGAAGGTGTAGCAGTGGAGACAGAGGTAGGAATGGAGGAGGATGGTGGAGGTGGAGGTGGAGGTGATGCATCTTGCATTAGTTCATCCTGAGGAGTAGAGGTATTGAGAGGGGGGGGGGGGAGTGAAGGCAGATTGAAGAATGAGATGTTGTCCAGATGGGGGGTAAAGGAGATGAAGGTGTTAAGGAAATGGGTATACCATGGGGAGATTGAGGTGGGGTTGGTTGTGGTGATTGAGAAGGGGAGGATTGTTGAGATTCCTGATGGGGGGAAGAGGGGATGTTAGTGATATCTATTTGTGGAGAAGTTGTAGGAGATAGAGCTGCAGTAGGAATATAAACTTGTTATTGTGGTTGTTGAAGAGAAGAAATGGTGTTCAAGGAGGGAAGTTGATGTGCCATCTGAGGATGAGGTTGGATGGCTGGAGGTGATGGAGGTTGAGGACGGATCTCTTCAGTAGGGTGGGAAGTGGCTGGAGCAGCACTAGTACTCTCAGAAGCCCTGGTGGAGGAGGAAAAATCCTTGGAGGGATTGGTGATGGTCCTCTCCCACCTGCCAAAGAGGGCACAGGTGAGCCTCTTATATGCATTGATGAATATGGTCTGGGAGACCAGGGATTCAACAGCCTTTTCCTTTAGGAAGATCCCTAAGATCCTTCCAAAACAGACCTCTTTCTTTGTATTCTTTTTCTTAATCAGATCAAACATGATCTAAGCCCAGTTGACCTTTTTCTTGTTAACCATAACACACATAACCAGAAATTGGTGCTTGGTTATGTAGTCATGTACAGTGTGCTTGCCCAGCAACACTTTCCCTACAATGTCTGCTAGAAATTTGAACTCAGCAGACAAGTGTTTCTTCAGCAACTTATTTGGGGCTTCTCCAGAATAACCCATCATGCCCAGCATTACATCAAATTCCTCAGTATCAATTTCCAACTCTTCTTCACCATTACTTAATCCAAAAATTTCTGTTAGGACGACGGGAGTAAGAGAAATGGCATTACCCGATACTGTCCCTGCCAGAGTGTTCTCATCTGTGGTGGAGGAAGTATATACCCACTCCCTGATTTCACCACTGGAGAGTTTGATCTTGGTTGACATCAGAGTCTTTAACTGCTGTTCTTCAAGCGGTTGCAGGATTTCTAGGAAGATTGGGTCTGAATGCTGGAATGAATCAAAATCGACATCAAAGCCGATGTCGAATTTCATTCCCGCAAGATTTTCTGTTGGAATCGCCATTAGAGCACCTGCAAGAGAAAAACGACAATCAAGTGCAAAGGAACTGAAAGCGCGGGATGGAGGTCGAAGAAAACCTAGTTATAAGGTTTTCCAGAATATGAATCGACAAACTCCATTCCACGAAAAATAAAATAATTCTTCGATCTGAGGTCGACGAAATAATTTGGAGGTAAACAATTCATCGAGCTCAGTCTGAAGATTTGAAGACATTTCATCGAGCTCCGTTCAACAAAAGTTTTCTGAAGCAAATTCGTCGATCTCCGTTCGACGAAAATAACTTCACTCACAGAGAGTTCGTCGATCTTCATTCGATGAATATCTCAAGAACTTTCCCCAGTGAAAGATATCGTACCTAATCAGCTAGAGGGGGGGGGGTGAATAGGTGACTTAAATCTTTTTAACTTTTTAGGCAGAATTCAGATTATATTACAGATTTATAACTAATTCTTCACAGCAATCAATCAGTAATCACAGAATCAAACATACACATAGTGAACACACAGATTTATAGTGGTTCCCCAAGATTTGGGTACATCCACTTTCCCCCTTCACCTATCTAGTAGTGTACTAGATTTGGACAAACTCCTCCACTATCTCAGATCCTCAGATCTTACACTCAGAACCCCAAAATAGGTTCCTACAGCTCAGGCCCAAGGCCGTACAACTCAGTCTTCTTTAAAGACCTACACTCAGCCACAAGGCCTACACTCAGCCACAAGTCCTACACTTAGCCACAACAGGCCTACACTCAGAGAAACAGATCTCCTACACTCAGGCACACAGGCCCTACCACTCAACCTTTATAATTACATGCTTACAACTCAGATCCCTAAGGATCCTACAAGAAATTTAAAATACAAAGTGTATATACCTACAACTCTGAATAGAGAGATGAGTTGATAGGTTCTTGATGAGTTCTTGAATGAACTCTGCTGAGAACAGTCTCACTTGGCTTTCTTCAAAGCTTCTTGAATGTAGAACACAATAAGATTGATTCTCTGCAGCTGATCTTCAATCACTGCAACTTAAGATTCAGAACTAGGTCTGAACCCTTCTTCACAGCCTGGTTCTAACAGCTGTCTTCTTGGAAGGAGCTCTCTCTCTCTCCAACTTCTTAGATCTTCACTTGATTCTTCAATGAATAGCTAGATCTTGTGTGAATCACTTTGATGTGTTGATCATCATCTTTCTATTGATAGTATAAGCCTATTTATAGGCCTTCTTCATGGTGACCGGCTGATCTAGTTTCTAACGACTTTCTGACATCTCTGACAGGTGCAGTAGACCGACTGGAATGGCAGCTGTCATGTCATCCAGTCACTTCTTGAAATATTTGTAACTGTCTGAAAGTGTCGAGACAGTCTGTCTTTAAGTGTCGACACTTATAAACCAAGTGTCGACACAAGTAGACTAAGTGTCGACACTTGCCTTCAAGGTGTCGACACAACTCCTTGTGTTGTAGAATTTGCTTCTCGACACAGTTTCTTCATCATGTGTCGACACTGATATTCTGTGTCGACACAACTTCTTGTTCTTCAGCACTTAGTTGAATTCTTGTAAGTGTCGACACAACTCCTTTGTGTCGACACATCTTCATGTGTTGAACTTGTTCAGTGTCGACACATCTTCTTGGTGTCGACACATGCCTTCTGTGTTGATACTTGCTGAGTGTCGACACAGCTCCTTGTGTCGACACATTCTTCTTTTGTTGAGGCTTTGACTGAGTGTCGACACATCTTCATTTGTGTCGACACTTGGACTTAGAATTTTTGTTGAACTTTGCTGAGTGTCGACACAGCATCCTAGTGTCGACACTTTCTTCATGTGTTGAGTCTTCTGCTGTGTTTCGACACATTCTTCATTGTGTCGACACTTTCTTCATGAGCTGAGTCTTCTGCAGTGTGTCGACACATTGTTCATTATGTCGACACTTATACTTAGACTCTGCTGACTTTTGCTGAGTGTCGACACAGCCTCCAAGTGTCGACACTTTCTGATGTAGACACAGTTCCTCTGGGTGTCGACACTGCTTCTAAGTATCGACACTGCTTCACTGGACTTTTCTTCATTGAGTATCGACACAGCTCCTTCATGTGTCGACACTTTCTGTCTGGTGTCGACTCTGCATCCCTGGTGTCGACACAATTACTCCAAGTGTCGACACTGCTTGCCTGGGTGTCGTCACAAGTCTTCTTAAGTGTCGACACTTTGCTCGTGGGTGTCGACACATGGACTTAGAAACTTTTCATCTTTCCCTGCAAATACTTAACCTGCACAAGGCAACTCAAAATACATCAAATACATTTTGATGTATATCATTGAGTAGGGTGAGGCTTCTTCAAATCAGGTACATTTAAACCAATGTACCCAACAATCTCCCCCTATTTGGAGAAGTCATAACCCTTAGTCAATGATATACACCATACATAACAAAATTAAAGTATGATGAAAAACAGGATTATGCAATTAGGGAAAACATAAACATGTATCAAACAAAACTTGTATACATAGATATCATCTCAGAACAATTATGAAATAGATTAATAACACATCACATTGTTCTAACAACTATGTCATATTCATTATACAAAAGTTTACAGAATGTTTTAATACAAGTGATTACATAGTAAACTTAAGATAATGCTATTCTATTTTTGCTCAGCCTCCTTGATCACTATGCCCTTCACAGGCTGTATCTTTGCTTGCACAGGGGCTTCAGCCTCTTTAGTATCAGCAGGCTTCTTCCCTTTCAAATCCCTCTTATTTAGCTCTTCAGCTTTAATCTTCTGCCTCTCAAAGTAATGATAAGGCTTGGGAAAGTACTTGCTAGGCTCCTGGGCAGTAGGAGGTAGCTTTCCCATCTTTGCCTTTCTTCTATATTGCACTATGGCTTCTTGCCTGTTTTCATGCTTTATCCATTCTAGTTCAGAATACCACTTGTTTCTGTCTTGAATATTATCTTTGGCAGCCTT
The DNA here is from genome assembly GCA_039583875.1 of Platanthera guangdongensis. Classification (NCBI taxonomy): domain Eukaryota; kingdom Viridiplantae; phylum Streptophyta; class Magnoliopsida; order Asparagales; family Orchidaceae; genus Platanthera; species Platanthera guangdongensis. The sequence goes on along the minus strand of CM077147.1, from coordinate 158,416,581 downwards.
CCAAGCAGTCAAAATAATATTTCTTGAAGTGGGGATCCACTACTCAAAATCAGGCCTTTGTTCAGCTTGCTCTCTGAACCTCTTCTTAGACAATCTGGCTTCTTGTTCTTTCAGTATAGCTTCCTGTATAGCCTTAGATACTGGCTGAACCACCTTTTCTATGATGACATTTTGCTGTCCCTCAGGTGGGCTATACATTGACTGTATATCAGCTTGTACCATATCAAAGTCTGGTGGAGGATAGATCACCTAAGCTACTTCAGCTTGCTCACCTCCAAGATAGGCAGGATTAATCCCAGACTCAGCAACATTATCATCATCACATAAAGGAGGATAACCAAGAGTGGCTCTGATGGAATTGGAAATCTATTTTGCATGATTAGAGCCTGCTTTGACTAACACCCTCTCCCCCTTTATGACTTCTCTTTCAATATGATCTCTTAAATCATCTTTCTGAAATCTGATTTGGGCATTTAGATAATTGACTCAATCCTTGTAGAAAGGTTTTAACCTTTGGAGTTTTTCAGTGAGGAGCTTCTGGGAATCTTGAATTGCAGAAGTTACAGCAGTTAGACTTTCTTGCAATTCTTTGTCAAACTCCTCTTTGGCAGTGGTCAGGGCTGCATTCTGTGCAGTGGCTATATTCTTAAGTTCAGTGACAATTGCATTGTGGGAAGCTGTCAAGTTATCATTCATACTGATTTGATTCTCCAGTACATAGCCTTGCTTTACTTCAAGTTCATCCACTTGAGCTTTTATCTTCTCCTGATGTGTTGCTAGATAGACTACTGCATTCCCTCCCTTGTGGAAGCAGTCAGTCATCTCCTTCTTATTTAAATTCATCTCAAATCTAATAGACTTAATGTCCTGGGCTAGATCAAATTGTAAAGACTTATGCCCCTCATCCATATATGTTTCTATGGATTTCCTGTGCTCATCAAGCTTTATTTGCATAGCAACCATCGGAGAACTGTAATCAACAGATGGTGCTGGCTGTGATATAGGCTGTGGTGCAATGGTTTGCAGAGCTTTCTTATAATTTTGGCTTCTCCTCTTAAAGACTTGAAACTTTCTCTTTTTAGCTCTGACAGCCTCCTCATCTTCAGATGCTGATGTGCTTGCTATTTCTACCCTCTCCCTAGGTAGCTCCTCAACATCCATTGGCTTTTCAGGCTCTTTCCTTGCAGGTTCTTCAACAATGACTACTTGCTCCCCCTCAACATGAGCATTCTCCCCCTCAGCAGCAGCACTTTCCTTCTCAAAGTCTGTTTGGTCCAGATTAAGGAAGAGATCCTCCATTGTAAACTCTTGTTGAGGTTGTGATGGAGAATCCCTTGTCTCATCAATAACTTGATCAGATACAACTTGAGCTGCAACAGATGTGTCCTCCATGACAACATCTGGGGGTTGACTATCAATCTGAGGTTGCTGATTAACATTATTTAATGAATCAAACAAAACATTATCCTCTATAGGGAAAACTAAGTTATTGATTTCAATGAGTACCTCAAGAATGATTTGAGTGGCTTGTTCACTTTCTAGTGGAGTTGGCTCTTCCACTACTAGAGGCTCCCCCTAGATAGAATCCTGGTGAAGAGGGCTAGCCTGTGGTAGCTCCCCCTGCCTCTCAGCATCATCTTGTCTTGCTGGAGATTGTCCAGCATTTCCTTCTGCTTCCTCATCAGGAGTGAACACTACTTGTTCTTCTGAACTGCTGGACGATTCTTGAGCCACTGGGGCTGTCTTCTTCTTCTTCTTTAGTGGGGTTTCCTTCTCAGGTGTTGGCATCTCCTTAGACAAGACCCTATCCCATCTTGAGAAGATTCCATGTCCATCTTCCTCATGTGATTGATCTTTGATCCTGCAGCTTGGCTCATTACTTCTGGTATACTACCAGCCAAGTAAAGACTCAGTATCCTACCCAAATTGGGTTTCTTTAGGCTCTCCTTTATCTTCTCAAATACTACTACAGAACAATCAGTTTGCAGTGTGAAGATAATCCTTGTCATGAGACTGAACATATAGGCTGATACCCTGTCATGCCCTCCAGGCTTACTCAAGATCACCTTTCCAACAATTTCTGAGAGGAATTTTCCTTTGCTGTTCATCCCCTTCCTATTGAACAGTGATCCAATTTTCATATTGGAATCCAGACCACACCAAGTTAATGCTTCCCTAGTTTTAGAAGCAGAAACATTCTCTTCTTCCCTAGTCCTTGGTAACTGAAGTATCTTTCTCAGATTTTTAGGTGAGATCTTCACCTTTTATCCATGAACCCTTGACTTTATCTTGAGTCCAGAGTTGTCTAGGGTTGCTCCATTCAGAAATTCCAATACTTCTTTCTTCCATATTTTGGTTGGCTCTGAAACAAGAAAATCTAACGCTGAGTCTGCAACTAGGGTTACCACATCCTTGATCTCCGATTCTGCGTCATCAAACGCATGCCGCACCAGTTCATAGCCTTCGTTCACGTTCTCTTCGAGCTTGGGCGCCATTAGGGTTTGAAGAATTTGAATTGAGAGAAGAGAGGTGTCGACACACAAGTTTGGTCTCGAAACTTTAGTGAGCGTGTCGACAGACAATGGCGAAATCCTATTTATACCTTTCTAGGATTGAAGATGAAAGGGCACGTCAACAAACTTAAATTGTGTCGACACTGTTGAAAAGTGTCGACACAAACTTATAATGTCTCGACACCTAAGTGTCGACACAAGTTTAGTCAACAGAATATATGTGTCGACAATTGTTTATGTGTCGACACCGCTTAGCTCGACACTTAGTCGAGATATTACTTCCCTAATTCTGAGTAAAGCCTAAGTGTCGACACCACCTTGGATGTGTCGACACCTACTTATCATGTGTCGACACTAATTTTCTGACGTGTCGACACCAACTTCCTAGATGTGTCGACACCTTTTCGCTGAAGTGTCGACACCACTTCTCTGTCTCGACACAGACAACTCTGTGTGTCGACACTATTTTACTTAGCCATTTCTATAAACTTATTCTAAGTTTATCATACCTAGTTCAATTTTAAACCTATTGAACTTTGTTTCTTTTAAGGGCTTAGTATACATATCAGCTAGTTGATTATCTGTTTTTACATATTCCAGTAAAATATCTTCCTTTTCTACATGTTCCCTTAAAAAATGATATTTTATTTCAATATGTTTAGTTCTACTATGGGAAACAGGATTGTTTGCAATTGATATAACACTAGTAGAATCACAAAAGAGTGGTGTTCTACTTACTTGAATACCATAATCCTCAAGCTGATGTTGTATCCATAGAAGTTGAGCACAACAACTTCCTGCAGCCACATACTCTGATTCTGCTGTGGAGATAGCCACACTTGTTTGCTTCTTGCTACTCCATGAGATCAGTCTTCCTCCTAGGAATTGACAGGTACCAGTTGTACTTTTCCTATCTTCTTTGCAGCCTGCAAAATCTGCATCTGAATAACCTGTCAGTTCAAAGTCTCCATTCCTAGGGTACCAAAGGCCTAGATAAGGAGTGCCCTTTAGATATCTCAGTATCCTTTTGACTGCTGTCAAATGAGACTCTTTAGGGCAAGCTTGGTACCTAGTACAGACACATGTAGCATACATGATATCTGGTCTACATGCAGTCAAATAGAGTAGGGAGCCAACTATCCCTCTATACAAAGTCTCATCTACAGGTTTCCCTGCATCATCTTTGCTAAGAGACATACTTGACCCCATAGGAGTCTTCATGGTACTGGATGAATCCATACCATACTTCCTTATCAGTTCTAGGGTGAACTTAGACTGGCATATGGATAAACCATTCTCAGTCTGTCTAACTTGGAGACCCAAGAAGAACTTAAGTTCCCCCATACTGCTCATCTCAAATTGTCCTTGCATTAGTTTTGCAAACTTTTTGCAAAGACTACTTTCAGTAGACCCAAATATTATGTCATCTACATATATTTGGACTAGTATTATCTTGCCTCTAGATTCCCTAAGGAATAGAGTCTTGTCTATTTTCTCCCTTGTGAATTTATTCTCAATGAGGAAACTAGACAGGATTTCATACCAAGCCCTAGGGTCTTTCTTTAACCCATACAAAGCCTTCCTAAGTCTATAGACATAATTAGGTTGAGTTGAATCAACAAAACCTGATGGCTGTTCCACATAGACCTCTTCCTTTAGATTACCATTCAGAAAGGCTGACTTAACATCCATTTGGTAAACTTTAAATCCTTGATAGGTTGCATAGGCCAGGAACATCCTTATGGCTTCCAGTCTGGCTATTGGAGCAAAGGTTTGATCAAAGTCAATACCTTCTTACTGCCTATATCCTTTAGCAACCAATCTTGCTTTGTTCTTGATAATTACTCCATGTTCATCCATTTTGTTCCTAAAGATCCACTTGGTTCCAATTATGTTGTGGTCTTTTGGTTTAAGAACAAGCTCCCAGACTTTGCATCTCTTGAACTGATTCAGCTCTTCTTGCATTGCCTCAATCCAATGAGGGTCTAGGATGGCTTCTTCAAACTTCTTTGGCTCTACTTGGGATAGAAAACTGGAGTAGAGTACTGCACTCAGATTTCTGCTCCTTGTTTGTACCCCTTGTCTTATATCACCAATGATTTGATTTACTGGATGATCTCTTAGATGCCTATTAGTTGGAGGCATCCTGACTTCAGGTTGAACTCCTTCAGCTACTACATCTTGCTGCACTCCTTGGTCTTCTTCTGCAACAGGTGCATGTAGTACTCCCCCTGGACAACAACCACTATCTTCTACTTGTTGTCTTGCAGTAGATCGTTCTTCTATAGTGAGCTTGTCCATCTTCTCAGTTACACCTGTGGAGCTGCAAATACTACTAGACAACTCATTGTTAATAAGTCTAGTTTCATCAAATACTACATGAACTGACTCCTCTACAACTTGTGTAGTCAAGTTGTAGACCCTATAAGCCTTACTATTGTTGCTGTACCCAACAAAGATCCCCTCTTGGGACTTGGCAGCAAACTTAGTCAAGTAAGACTTTCCATTGTTAAGTATAAAGCACTTACAACAAAAGATCATGAAATAGGATAAGTTTGGTTTTCTGCCTTTCACAATCTCATAGGGGGTCTTGTTGTGGCTTTTAGTAATGGTAGCCCTATTAATTACATGATATGCAGTATTAACTGCCTCAGCCCAGAAATATTCTGGGAGAGATGTATCACTTAATAGGGTCCTACCAGCCTCAATCAAGGTTCTATTTTTCCTCTCAGCAATGCCATTTTGCTGAGGTATTCTTGGTGAAGAAAACTCCTGAAATATCCCAAATTCTTCACATAGTTTTGCCATACTATCAGACTAAAATTCAGTACCATGGTCACTTCTTATCTTGACCACTGTACTGTCTAGTTCATTCTGAATTTGTTTGACAAAGCTATAGAAGATACTAGGTGTTTCAGATTTCTGTCTAAGGAAGAACACCTAGGAAAACCTTGAGTAGTCATCTACAACCACAAAGGTATAGACCTTCCTACCTAGGCTGTGAACTGGCATAGGACCAAAGAGATCCATATACAAGAGGTATAAACACCTCACAGCATCTTGGTTTTCAATGCTATTAAAGGTGGATCTAGTCTGCTTGCCCTTTTGACAAGCTGAGCATATTCCATCTTTAATACACTTAACTTGAGGACCATTCCTCACTAACTCTTTGCTATAGAGTTGGCCAATTGTCTTGTAGTTAAGATGGGCTAGCGTCTTGTGCCATTTGACACAATGAGAGACTTTCTCATCAGCTATGAAAGAGCAGCTAGATCTGATATACTCTAGAGGGGGGGGGGTGAATAGAGTATATCGTGCTTTTAAAACTTTTTACAACAACTGTTGTAATAAGAGTGAGCAGGGAAGCAGCAAATAAAACTAATCACAGCACTAGGTAAAACAAAAGCTAAGCACAGAAAAATCAAGGCCAAAAACAAAAATGAAAACAAGCAAAACCAGAAGACACAAGGAAATATAGTGGTTCCCCAAACTTGGGTACATCCACTCTTCTACCACCCTAGGTAGGAATCCACTGCAGGATGAGTTGATCAGGTGTCCTGGGCACCAATGAGCTTTTGATAAGGTGCTCAAAAACCAAAGCAGATTTTTTGATCAGGTGTCTTGCCACCAATGAGCTTTTGACAAGGTGCTCAAAAACCAAGCTCAAACTTTTGAAGGGAGTTTGAGAAATCCTTTACAGAGTGGAGGTGAGAGAATGATGGAAGTCTTCTCTTTCTCAAACAACTGAGAAGACTATGTGGATTGTTGATGTCAAAGCTCCCCCTGAATCCTTGAGATCTTCAGGAAGAAAAGCTTTGCTGAGGGTGATAGGCCTTCAAAGATTGAACTCCAACAATAGATGATTTCAGCAATAGCTGAAATGTTGAATGTCTGGAGTCTGGAAATATGTTGGCCTTGAACACTTTGAAGACTAAGGAGATCTAAAGATTTGAGAAGGCTTGATCTCCTTCGATGTGTGTTCTTCAGAATTCTTTTGTGACAGAAGATTTTTGAATGCTTCTCTGTAATCTGTATCCTCTCTCTGTATTGTGTGTGTTCTGTATTGAGATATTCAACAACCCTGTGTTTTATTCTCTGGTATCGAATGTAATAACATTCTCTGTCAAGTATAGCCGTTGGCCTGCATTAATTGCATCCTTAATTGCATAATCTCTTCTGGAGGAAAGTCCACAGATACATTCCTTGAAAAATACCTTGAAACTTGGTCCAGAATTGAATGATAACGGCTAGGAAATCTCTGAATTAATTGCAGAATAACTCCTAACTGATTTGAATTTGAATTAAGAAATATCCTGGAAGTTGTCTGAAATCGTCGAACTGAGCTCTGCTATCGTCGAGCTGAGCTCAGCGATCTGGAAACACACAGCAGCCAAATATCGTCGATCTGAGCTCAAAGATCATCGAACTGAGCTCAGAGATAAAGTTCCAAAGTAGAGTCAAAATCGTCGACCTGAGCTCACCGATCGTCGAATGGAGTTCGACGATATTATGAAGTTGAGCTCGGCGATCATCGAATGGAGTTAGACGATCTGTCGAAGTTGAGCTAGACGATTGTCGATCGGAGTTCGACGAATCGTCGTGCTGAGTTCGTCGATCAGACTTAGTCTCCAGACAGAAAATCTTGGTCTTCAGGGCAGCTTCCAAACCTAGACTTCTAACCCTTAGACTAAATTCTAATTGACCTATTAAGCTATACAGGAGGTCAAGCAAAGGTTCCTAGAGACATAATGATCCTGACCCAAATTAGTAATAGGGTGTTCCAACAATCTCCCCCTATTTGGGTTAGGATTACTATTTACAGACTTTGGAAAAACTTAAATAACAACATACAATCAGTAAAACATAAAAACAACAGCTAGACATTGCAGAATCATCACAGAGATATATATATGGCATCCAGATAATCAGAAGTTCCAGAAATTGTCACCTTACAATATCATTTCTTCTCTTTGCCCTTAACCATTTTAATTTCTCGGTTAGGATTTAGGGCTTCCTTCTTAGATCTGATGTCATCTGCTGCACCTAAGGATGTCTGCTGTTTAAGCCTGGGAACCACTGCTTCAGGGTGTAATTCCATGTATCTGTCAGCATCAAAGAATTTACTTGAACCATATCTCTCTAGTTCTTTTTGTCTCTGTTCAGACATTGTAGAAATGTTAGAAGAATCTAATCCTTGTTCTCTGGCCTTTTTAATTCGGTCCAGTGCAGCTAATTCCTTTAACCTTGCAGTCCAAGCAGCTGGATTATTTTCAGGGTCCTCATAAGGTATAGGTGGCTCATACCTGTTGGAGGGGTTGTCTTGAGAGGGCCTGGCAGACACAGTTTCTTTTAGCTTGTAAGGGAAGGAGCCAGATGTTGTATCAGTTGAAGTTTGTCTTTCCCTGGAATATGGGTGCTGCCTGGAGTAGCCTTTAGAATAGACTTGAATATCTCTCTGATTACCTCTATATCCTCCTCTCCTAGAATGTGAACCCCTGGATTGGCTTTCCCTGTGGTAAGATCTGGCATGAGGTTGATAGGGAGCCTGACTTCTGACTGGGGGTTGACTTGCAGAGCTTCCACCTGCACCTGCATCAGGAGGAGGTGGTGGAGGAGGATGAGTGTGCTGGAATTGGGATGAACCCTTCTCATATTTTCTCTTTTTCTTCATTGCTTTTAGCTGGTTCTTGGAATACTGCATCCAGTATTCAGTGATTAGGCAATCATGTAGAATGTAGTAAGGGATATCATTGTTATCTTTAGCTTTAGCAGGAGGTACCCTCTTCATAGCCTTGCTCCTTGCCTTCCTTTTCCTGGCAATGGTAGCAGAAGAATCATCAGAGTCTGTTTTAAATTCATCAGATTCAGAACTCTGGTCCTCATAGAGAGCATCTATTTTCTTCATTAAATCTTTCTTAAGCTGAACAGAGGCAGATGAGGCAGAAGTTGAAACAGTAGTAGTAGCAGCAGGTGTTGAGATGGTAACAGTAGAGACAGCAGTAGATGGAGAAGGTGAAGCAGAAACAGCAACAACAGCAGTAGACTCTGGACAGGTGACAACACCAGCAATTGTCTCACTAACATCAGTAGAAACTTTACTGACAACAGCAAAAACTTCACTAACAGCAATAGAGGCAGAAGGAAAAACATCAAGGACTGCAGAAGGCTCAAATTCAGTGGCCTCTAACATCAGAATGTCCTTGGAAGATGGTTCATCAGAAACAGTAGGAACTTCAACAGCAGCAGCAGTAATTACTGAATTTACAAAGGAAGTGAGGATGCTAGGGTCACAGCAAGAAAAAGGCACAAGTGCCTTGGATAAGTCTTCTGGAGGCTGGACAGCATGGACCTCTGGCAGACAGCTGAAGAAGGCAGAATCAAAGGCTGATAGTAAAGACCTGAGGTCTATTGCAAGAACTGCAGTTGAACTCTGACTTTCTGGAGGCACAGCAACAGGAGGAGCAGCAGAAGAAGCAGAACTGACAACAACAACAGACAGAGAGCTTGCAGAAACAGCAGCAGCAGCAGCAGCATGAAAAGTCTCTTCATATGGCATCTCCCCGTGCCTAGATGCAGACAGGTCTGGATCAAGGCACACTGCTGTAGGTGCTGCCTGAGGGAAGAGGGAAGAGAGCCTGGCAGAAAGGGCTGCCACTGACAGGTGTAGAGGAGACAAGGAGGTCTCCAACAGTAGAGAGAGCCTGGGGGCAAGCAGCTCATACAGCCTGTCAGCAAGGGCTGAGAGGTCTACTTGCTCAAGAGCTGGAGCAGAGGTAGAAGGTATGGAAGCAGCTGAAGGTTCTGGAAGTGGAGAGCTGGAGAATGGTGGAAGGGATGGCTGAGGTGTTGGTAGGGTGGATATGGAGGAGAGGGGAAGGGATATGGATGGGGTGAAAGTTGGTTGATCAATGATGTGGTGTAGGAGGTCTTGAAATGAAGTGGAGGAGGAGGGTAGCTCAGGAGGAGATGATGGGGAATCATCCATAAAGGAATCATCCAGTAGGGTGAAGGATGTAATGGAGGGTGAGGAGGTGACATCAGGTGGAGGGTAGGAGAACAGTGGGTGGAATTGTTCTGCTGGTGTAGAAAGAACAGGGACTGGAGATGGTGTGGATGTTGGAGATGGGCTGGAGATGGTGATGGTGGATGGTGCTGGAATGGTGGATGGTGGGGGAAGGGATGGAATTGGAGAAGGAGGAGAGGCAGCAACAGTAGCCAGGTCATCTGCAGGGGCAGAGACCTGTGGAGGAGTGACTCTTTGAGTCCTTGTGCCTGAAGGAGCACTGGAGGAGGGCCTGCTAGGCTTGCTGATTTGCCTGTCCCACTTGCCAAAGAGGGCACAGGACAATCTCTTGGAGGTATTGATATGAACTCTAGAGGAGACCAGCAAGGTAGGACACTTGTGCTGCAGAAATACTCCAATAATCCTTCCAAAATTAACAAAACGTTTGTTTATTTTCTTTTTGATGAGGTCAAAGAAAACCTCTCCCCAGTTCAGATTTTTCTTATCCCCAAGAGCTCCCATGAGACAGAGCTGATGTCTGGATATTGTATCATGGGCTGAGTGCTTTGCCAGTAACACTTTCCCCACCACATCTGCCATGAACCTGTATTCAACAGACAGGTTCCTTTTGAAGAGCTTGCTAGGGTTTCCCTCTGGATGACCCATCCTGGCAAGCAGTTCAGAATACTCCTCTCCAGATAGCTCAACAGAATCTTCTCCATTTCTCAATTCAAAAACTTCTGAGAGAATGGTTGGGGTCAAGGGTACCTGATTTCCAGCAATAGACCCAACTATTGTAGAGTTATCTTGATTATGGGCAGTATAAACCCACTCCTTGATCTCGTCTGAAGCCAGCTTGATCCTGGTGGTCATTATAACAGTCAGATTCTGATCCTTGAACAGACCCAGTATATCTTGAAAAATCTGATCAGTCGTGCTGAAGGATTCTATATCAATGTCAAAACCGGCATCAAACTTCATTGCAACAAGAACAGCAACTGACACAGCCATTATACCTGCAAAAACTCAACAAACAAAACGACCAAGAGTAGAACTGTTTGGAGGGAAAGAAGATTCTTGCAGAGAAATCGAAAGCGCAAAAGAGAACGACGGCGAAAAAAGAGTTTTATATTAGGGTTCGACGCAGAAATGGAAAGATCGTTGAACTCAGTTCGACGATCGAGGCTTCTAAAGGAATCTGAAAAGACGTCAACATCGTCGATCTCCGTTCGACGATCGTTCAGAGAACAAAATCGTCGGGCGCCGTTCGACGATCGTTGACCGGAAGAGATAGTTCACACTATCTGAGAGGCGCTGAACTCAGTTCGACGATTTTTGGAAATCGTCGATCTCCGTTCGACGATCTTAGGGCAAATCGTCGAGCGCAGTTCAGAGATCAGAAAAATTCTAGACACTAAGAAAAATCAGAATGTTTGCCTAGCATTGGTCAACTTTTAAGCTTTCAAAATCTTGGATATTATTTAAGGCTTCCTCCATCTAACATTCCTAACTGATTTAGGAAGAAGGTGTGTTTCTTTTCATCCAAGGGCTTGGTGAAAATATCTCCCCTTTGTAAATCAGTTGGGATATATTGTAATTCAATTTTATTCTTTTCAACATTATCCCTTAAGAAATGATGCCTAATCTCTATGTGTTTTGTCCTACTATGGAGGACTGGATTTTGAGCTATGGAAATAGCACTAGTATTGTCACAAAAGATTTTAGACTTCTCTAAGTTGTAGCCATAGTCTAGGAGTTGGTTTTGGATCCACAAGATTTGTGAGCAACAACTGCCTGCAGGCATATATTCAGCTTCTGCAGTTGAAGTTGACACAGATGTTTGTTTCTTACAAAACCAAGAGACAAGTCTGTCACCAAGGAACTGACAAGTTCCACTGGTGCTTTTCCTGTCAATTCTGCATCCAGCATAATCAGCATCAGAGAATCCAGTTAACTCAAATGCTGAATCTTTTGGATACCAGAGACCTAGATTTGGACAACTTTTAACATACCTGAGAATCCTCTTTACTAAAGTTAGGTGTGACTCTCTAGGGCTTACTTGGAACCTAGCACATATACATGTAGCAAACATTATATCTGGTCTACTAGCTGTAAGATACAGTAAAGAGCCAATCATTGCTCTATATGTTGTCTGATCAACAGGTTTCCCATGTTCATCAGCATCCAATACAGCATTAGGAGGCATGGGTGTTTTCATACAAGATGCCTCAGACATACCAAATTTCTTAACCAATTCATTTGCATACTTAGTTTGAGAAATGAAGATGCCTTCAGCATGTTGCTTGACATGCAATCCCAGGAAGAAGGATAGCTCACCCATGCTACTCATCTCAAATTTAGAATGCATTAGGTTGGAAAACCTTCTGCACAATTTGGAGTCAGTAGAACCAAAAATAATATCATCTACATAAATTTGTACTAGTAGGGTATGGGACGTATGGGTTCTAATGAAAAGAGTTTGGTCTACTCAAAACCATTTTCCAAGAGAAAGCATGCTAGGGTCTCATATCATGCTCTGGGAGCTTGCTTGAGACCATATAATGCTTTGTTCAGTTTAAAAACATGATCAGGATAAGTTGGAGAGATAAAACTGGAGGTTGTCTAACATAAACTTCCTCTTTGATGTCTCCATTCAAGAAAGCACTTTTGACATCCATCTGATATACTTTGAAGCCTTTGTGAGCTGCATAAGCTAGAAAAATTCTGATGGCTTCTAATCTTGCAACAGGTGCAAAAGTCTGGTCGTAGTCGATTCCTTCTTCTTGAGAGTATCCCTGAGCAACTAGCCTTGCCTTGTTCCTTATAATTACTCCTTGATCATCCAGTTTGTTTCTGAATACCCATTTTGTTCCAACAATTGAGTGATCATTAGGCTTTGGCACTAGTTCCCATACTTTGTTCCTCTCAAATTGATGCAACTCCTCTTGCATTGCAATGATCCAGTGTGGATCTTGCACTGCATCTTGAATGGACTGAGGTTCAATTTGAGATAGGAAGCAGGTGTGCAACAGGTTTTGGTTGACCTGATTTCTGGTTTGCACACCAGCTGAGATTTCTCCAATTATTTGGGAAATTGGATGGTCTCTTGATGTTACTAAATCAACAGGGGGTGTTGATTGTTCACCAACCTGTGTTGTTGTTTCCTCTTGTGGTACAACAACTGGCTCTTCAAGTTGTGCTTCAATGTGTTGAGCATTTTCTTCATCTTCACTGCTTTCATCCCTTTGAGTGACCTGTAACTTGTTCAAGTCTTCAACTAGAGAATGTTCCTGCAAAGGTTCTATGGTAGAAGAATTCTTCTCCTTGAAAGACATGTTAGTTTCATCAAATGAAATGTGAACAGATTCCTCAATTTTCAAAGATGATTTATTATAGACCCTATAGGCCTTGCTGATCATGGAGTATCCCAGAAACACTCCTTCATCAGCTTTGGCTTAAAATTTTGCTAAATATCTCTTGTCATTATTGTGAATGTAGCAAATACAACCAAAAACTCTAAAATAGTCAACTTTAGGTATCTTCCCTTTGAGTAATTCATAGGGAGTCTTTCCCTTTAGTTTATGTATCAGACTTCTGTTCAACACATAGTTGGAGGTGTTCACTGCCTCTGCCCAGAAGGATAGAGGTAGATGAGCATCTGACAACAATGTAGTGGCAGATTCAATAAGGGTTCTATTTTTCCTTTCAGCTACCCCATTTTGTTGAGGAGTTCTAGGAGCTGAGAAAGTATGTCTGATCCCTTCACTCTGACAGAACTCTTGCATAAGAAGAGAATCAAACTCTGTCCCATGATCACTTCTGATCAGGGCAATGTGAGTATTGAACTCAATCTGTATACATTTGAGAAACTCTGTCAGACACTTAAAGTTATCAGACTTCTTCCTGAGAAAGAACACCCAAGTGAATCTAGAGAAGTCATCTACAACTACTAAAGTGTAGGATTTCCCTCCTAGGCTTTGTACTGTGATGGGTCCAAAAAGATCCATGTGTAACAGATACAATATCCTAGGTGAATCACTCTTATTAAGTGATTTAAAGCTGTTTTTAGTTTGCTTGCCTAATTGACAAGCCCTGCAGAGTCCTTCCTTCTTGTAGGGTCCAGAAGGTAGACCTCTAAAAAGGTTGTCTTTGGATAGCCTAGCAATAGTTCTAAGGTTTAGGTGTCCTAATCTCTTATGCCATAAAATATTGGGTCTACAGACAGAATTGAACAAGCAATTGTCTACATCAGTTGAAAGAAAATCTACTAGGTAGATGTTACCTTTCCTTTTACCTGTCAACACAGTTGTGTTGTCCTCTGACTTGATTTTGCATAAGGCTTTGCTGAAGGTCACCTGGTAGCCTTCATCACACAGCTGACTGATGCTAATTAGGTTGTGCTTCAGTCCTTCCACATAAGCTACCTTCTTGAAAGTTACTGAACCAATCTGGACTGCACCATATCCTTTAGTCTGTCCAAAGTTTGAATCACCAAAGATAACTTTGGGTCCAAGCTTGGCTCTGAAGGATGTGAGGTTGTCCTTGTTCCCTGTCATGTGCTTAGAGCACCCACTATCCAAGTACCATTGCTGGTTAGATGCTGGATAGGTCTTCACCTGCACATGAGACAATTCATTTGATTTTGACCCAGTTTACCTTGGGCCTAGGTTGATAACCTTTAAATTCTGAAATGAAAGACATCCCAGGTTGACTCTTATATCCTTCAGGATGATATCTCCTTGGAGGTATAATCCATTCAGTATAAGGGTTAAAGATTTGGGATGTAGGACCCTTAGGATTCAATTTTGATTTGCCTTTGAAAAGTTTTCCAGAGCTCTGACCTCTGTTCGACGATCTGTGAGCTGCTTTCGACGATCTTGGGTCAGATCGTCGAGCTCCGTTCGACGGTCGACTATAACTGAGGTCAGGTATTTGAGATCGTCGACCTGCGTTCGACGATGTTGCTTGAGATCGTCGATCTGCGTTCGACGATTTTGCCTGAGATCGTCGAGCTGCGTTCGGCGATCGTCGATCTTCATTCGGCGATCGTCGATCTCTGTTCGACGATTTCTGCTGGGACTAAGTTTTCTGAGGCAGATCAGAATTTTTCCTAGCAACCTCTACAACTCCCTTTCCTTTGTCAGAAATGAATTTGATTGGAGTTGTTAGGACTATAGGTTGGCTAGATGAAGCACCCAAGCCCAGTGTACTGTTGAATCTGGAGTTCACTGTGCTTGTGATGTCCATCAGCTTGATGCTTCTCCCATTGAGGGATTCTTCAAGCTTCTTGGCCTCAGAGAGCTCACTTTTCAATGAAGCTATCTGTTCCCTACAACACTCCAACTCCTGAGAGAGTTTGAGGTTTTCTGACTTTAGAGTATTGTGTTCAGATAATTGATTTCTGAGAGAGATAATCTCTTTCTCAGACTTTAGCAGGTCTAAACACAGTGCTTTAAATTCAGATTTAAAATCTTTTGAACTAAAATCAAAAGAACCAATTACCTGATCTTCTTCAGGTTGAGTCTCTGAGTCTGACTCTGACTCTTCTTCCTCTGAATTGTGCTGAGAGGCATTGATTGCCATCATGCAGAACTCCTTTTCTTCTGCATCATCCTCATCATCACTGGAGCTGGATGAGACTTCTGACTCTTCTTCAGTCTCACTCCAGGATTCAGCAACAAACCCTTTTCTTGTATGCTTGTTTTTGCTTGAAGAAGGTTTGCCATTGCCATTCCTTTTGGAGTCTTTCTCCTTTCTTCTTTCTTTTCTGTCCCTTCTGTCCTTGTTCTTGTTCTCTGGACAGTCAGGAACTATGTGCCCTAGTTTCCTGCAACCAAAGCAAATAATGTCTTTATTATTACGAATGGACTTGTCATACCTTGGCTTATCCTGCTCCTTGTATGATCTTATTCTGAAGTCCTTTCTGGCCATTTTGTAGAATCTTTTGGCCAGCAAGCTGAGTAGTTCATCATTGCCTGTGGCTTTGTCTTCAGGCAGATCCTCAGTTGCCTTGAAGGCTATGGTCTTCTCTTTTCTTGTGGCTGGTGAGGCAGCCTTCTGTTCTTCCTCTCTATTTTTGATGAGTAGCTCATAAGATTTGAGCTTACCCAATAGAGCTTCAGTGGTGATCTCATTTAGACTTCTGACATCCTTAATTGGCCAGATTCTTGAATCCCAAGTGCTAGGGAAGCACATTAGGATCTTGTCATTAAGTTCAGTTAGAGAGATCTCTTTGTCTAATGTCCTGAGTTCACTGACAATTAGACTTAGTCTGTTGTACATATCTCCTACTGACTCAGTTTCTCCCTTTTTGAAATTCTCGTATTGAGAGATGAGATGGGATCTTCTATCCTTACTCTCATCAGCAGAGCCTGAGACTATTTCTAAGAGTTTGTTCCAAATTTCTTTTGCTGAGTTACATTCATCTACCTTTTGAAATATGTCATCTGACATTGTCTGGGCTAGGATATTCATAGCCTTAGCATCAGCTACCTTCCATCTCTTGATGTCAGCATCTGTTCCTGATGGAGGTGGAACAACATTTGTACTGGAATTCTCTGGGGGTCTTGGACATACTGTCAAAACAGAATTAAAAATATCTTCGTCAATAGAATTCATGTAAAGTCTAATCCTTGCATTCCAAAGTGCAAACTTGGATAGATTGCACACTGGAGGTCTGGTGCTAGCATAATTTTGTTTTGGGCCATGATTTGAGAAAACAAAATCTAATAATAAAATACTAAAGAAAAGCAGATCTAGCTTGGGATCTTTGGGTTCAGGTGTTAGCCTGTACAACCAATCAGGTATGGTATGTTTAACCAACCTGGAAGATGTGGTATTTTTAACCAACCTCCCTCTGATACCAATTGAAAGAGCAGTTAGATCTGATATACTCTAGAGGGGGGTGAATAGAGTATATCGTGCTTTTAAAACTTTTTACAACAACTATTGTAATAAGAGTGAGCAGGGAAGCAACAAATAAAACTAATCACAGCACTAGGTAAAACAAAAGCTAAGCACAAAAAAATCAAGGCCAAAAACAAAAATGAAAACAAGCAAAACCAGAAGACACAAGGAAATATAGTGGTTCCCCAAACTTGGGTACATCCACTCTTCTACCACCCTAGGTAGGAATCCACTGCAGGATGAGTTGATCAGGTGTCCTGGGCACCAATGAGCTTTTGATAAGGTGCTCAAAAACCAAAGCAGATTTTTTGATCAGGTGTCTTGCCACCAATGAGCTTTTGACAAGGTGCTCAAAACCAAGCTCAAACTTTTGAAGGGAGTTTGAGAAACCCTTTACAGAGTGGGGGTGAGAGAATGATGGAAGTCTTCTCTTTCTCAAACAACTGAGAAGACTATGTGGATTGTTGATGTCAAAGCTCCCCCTGAATCCTTGAGATCTTCAGGAAGAAAAGCTTTGCTGAGGGTGATAGGCCTTCAAAGATTGAACTCCAGCAATAGATGATTTCAGCAATAGCTGAAATGTTGAATGTCTGGAGTCTGGAAATATGTTGGCCTTGAACACTTTGAAGACTAAGGAGATCTAAAGATTTGAGAAGGCTTGATCTCCTTGGATGTGTGTTCTTCAGAATTCTTTTGTGACAGAAGATTTTTGAATGCTTCTCTATAATCTGTATCCTCTCTCTGTATTGTGTGTGTTCTGTATTGAGATATTCAATAACCCTGTGTTTTATTCTCTGGTATCGAATGGAATAACATTCTCTGTCAAGTATAGCCGTTGGCCTGCATTAATTGCATCCTTAATTGCATAATCTCTTCTGGAGGAAAGTCTACAGATACATTTCTTGAAAAATCCCTTGAAACTTGGTCCAGAATTGAATGATAACGGCTAGGAAATCTCTGAATTAATTGCAGAATAACTCCTAACTGATTTGAATTTGAATTAAGAAATATCCTGGAAGTTGTCTGAAATCGTCGAACTGAGCTCTGCTATCGTCGAGCTGAGCTCAGCAATCTGGAAACACACAGCAGCCAAATATCGTCGATCTGAGCTCAAAGATCGTCGAACTGAGCTCAGAGATAAAGTTCCAAAGCAAAGTCAAAATCGTCGACCTGAGCTCACCGATCGTCGAATGGAGTTCGACGATATTATGAAGTTGAGCTCAGCGATCGTCGAATGGAGTTCGACGATCTGTCGAAGTTGAGCTAGACGATCGTCGATCGGAGTTCGACGAATCGTCGTGCTGAGTTCGTCGATCAGACTTAGTCTCCAGACAGAAAATCTTGGTCTTCAGGGCAGCTTCCAAACCTAGACTTCTAACCCTTAGACTCAATTCTAATTGACCTATTAAGCTATACAGGAGGTCAAGCAAAGGTTCCTAGAGACATAGTGATCCTGACCCAAATTAGTAATAGGGTGTTCCTACAAGCTACAAGACACACTAGAGAACCATTATTTTCACACATAATGTCAATGCAATAGACATTTCTTTTTCTATAACCAGTCAAAATGATCTCTTGATCATTTGATCTCCTGATATGACAACCATATTTGACAAATGAGATGTCATATCCTAAATCACTCAATTGACTTATACTAATAAGGTTATGTTTCAAACCTTTAACATAAGTCACTTGAGTAATAGTTATATGGGTGCTAGAAATGTTACCAAAACCCTTGATAATTCCTTTTTCAGAACCACCAAAGGTGACTTTAGGACCATCCTTGATAGGTGTGTAGTCCTTTAACAATCCCCTAGTTCCAGTCATGTGCCTGGAACATCCACTGTCCAAGTACCATATTGGGGCATGGCCACTTGGACTTACCTGCAAAACAGATTAGTTGACCTTAGAACCCAAAGAATTCTTGGGTCCTTGGTGCTGGTTAGTTTGCCTCTTAACAAAGCTACCTGCAGGTCTTCCAACAGGCAGTTTGCTACTCAACTTGGCATTTGTATTATGCCAACAGTCTATGGCAAAGTGGCCTACTTTGCCACAGCACCAGCACTCAAACCTATTGTACCTTTGCTTAGGTATATCCCTAGCTGTTTTATCTACAGCTGGCTTGTTGAGAGCTGGGGCTTTGCCCTTAGACTTGGACTTGACAGTCCTAGCAGGGTTAGTAAACCCCAATCAAGTTTTACCCTTGTGAGGTATAAACTCATCAATCAAAGGTAGAACAGACTTAGGTTTAGAAAACCTTGCAACAATGTCTCTCTCCTTCTGAAGACTAATCTCCAGACTTCTGATTTGATCATTCTTAAATGTTATAGTCCCCATTTGAATCACAGTTATGTGCTTCAGTCTGGCTATTTCATTTAGTTTTGGATCAATCATCTTCTCAAAATCAGTTGCAGCAACTTTGAGACTAGCAATTTCCTTTGCCTGACTCTTGGCTAGGGACTTGCTCTTCTTAAAAGCTTGCAACAGAACTCTATATTCATCAATCAATTGATGAATATCCCCTTCTGATTCAGATCCACTGGCATCATTTGATGCTGATGTAACTGAATCAGAACTAGCACTAGAAATTGAACTTAAAGAACAATTTTGTACCTTACTAGGTCCTGGCTGCTCCTGGATTTTGTCACCTTCTGTTAAGGCCATCAGTCCTTTGCACTGGATGTCCTCTTGCTCATATATAGAGTTCATTATCTGGATGAACTCTTCTTCCTCTTCTTCAGCAAATAGTCATATGTATGCTTCAGCTTCTGACTCAGTTTCTGAAGAAGACATGTCTGACAAGCCTTTGTCCTTCTTGGCAACAAAAGACCTTTTCTTCTTTCCCTTGAATTGAGTCTTTTTCTTATCATTAGACTCTTTCCTTTTCTCAGGACAGTAAGCAATAACATGTCCTTGTCTGTTACAACAATAGCAAACAATTTTTGATAAAGTTGCTTTGCTTGACTTGGTCTTTTTCCTGTCTTTCTTTGATGACTTCTTGTTCTTATAATAGTCATCTTTTCCCTGTGAAGTGGATGGCTTTGACCTCCACTGTTTCTTCTTTAGAAACTTCTGAAAGTGTCTTGTGAATGCTGCAAAATCCTCATCACTTTCACTGCTTTCAGACTTTCTGCTTTCTGAATCATTTGACTTAGTCTCAGCCACTTTTGGAAGTGGAGATGGTGACTTACTTCTGTATTTTCTGGTGGCTTCTGTCTTGAATGCCACTGTCCTTTCCTTATTCTCAATTCTAGTAGTTTTCTCTTCTTCTTTCCTTACCATCAACTGCATCTTATAGGATAGCAGTTTTCCAAACAGTGTTGGAGGAGGGATATCTGCTAACTTTGCCATTTCCCTTATGACACAGATCTTGGTGTCCCAGTCCTTTGTTAGGCACCTCAAGAACTTATCATTTAGCTCATAATTACTGAATTCTCTTCCATAGGACATTAGCTCATTGACAATCCTATAGAACTTCTTATAGCATTCCGTTATGCTATCAGACCTACCTTGCCTGAAACTTTCATATTCCTGTTTTAACAATGACTTTTTTGTCCTGTCTCACTTCTTCTGAACCCTCCATGTACACTATAAGAGTATCCCACATCTCCTTAGATGTCTTACAGTGTATCAAGTTCTGAAAGGTAGCATAATCTATGGCACTCACAATGATATTCTGAGCTCTCTTGTCCATTGTGGCTAGAATTATCTCATCTTTTGTCATTTTAGAGAAGTCCTTAGGTGTTCTCTGATTTGCATCCAGGACTGAAACCTTCATAGACACATATGACCCTTCTTTAACTGTGATGTAAATTCTAGGGTCTGAGGCTTCCATAAACAGTCTCACCCTTTCTTTCCAGATGCCAAAAATTTCTTTCTACAAATGGGTAACTTCATGGATCCAAGTTCCATATGATTCTCTGTTGAACCCATGTTTCTTGATTTTCTTGATTCTGCACTTTACTTATAATGAATCTGCCAACAGGATCTACTCAGACAGTTAAGTCCTTTTTGAGTAACCTCCCTCTGATACCACTTGAAAGATATTGTACCTAATCACCTAGAGGGGGGGGGGGGGTGAATAGGTGACTTAAATCTTTTTAACTTTTTAGGCAGAATTCAGATTATATTACAGAGTTATAACTAATTCTTCACAGCAATCAATCAGTAATCACAGAATCAAACATGCACACAGTGAACACACAGATTTATAGTGGTTCCCCAAGGTTTGGGTACATCCACTTTCCCCCTTCGCCTATCTAGTAGTGTACTAGATTTGGCCAAACTCCTCCACTATCTCAGATCCTCATATCTTACACTCAGAACCCCAAAACAGGTTCCTACAGCTCAGGCCCAAGGCCCTACAACTCAGTCTTCTTCAAAGACCTACACTCAGCCACAAGGCCTACACTCAGCCACAAGGCCTACACTCAGCCACAACAGGCCTACAATCAGAGAAACAGATCTCCTACACTCAGGCACACATGCCCTACCACTCAGCCTTTATAATTACAGGCTTACAACTCAGATCCCTAAGGATCCTACAAGAAATTTAAAATACAAAGTGTATATACCTACAACTCTGAATAGAGAGATGAGTTGATAGGTTCTTGATGAGTTCTTGAATGAACTCTGCTGAGAACAATCTCACTTGGCTTTCTTCAAAGCTTCTTGAATGTAGAACACAATAGGATTGATTCTCTGCAGCTGCTCTTCAATCACTGCAACTTAAGATTCAGAACTAGGTCTGAACCCTTCTTCACAGCCTAGTTCCAACGGCTATGTTCTTGGAAGGAGCTCTCTCTCTCCAACTACTTAGATCTTTACTTGAAATGATTATTCAATGAATTGCTAGATCTTCTTCTATTTTTCAATCTCTTGATTATTTTTTTTTTGTTGACAGCATAAGCCTTTATATAGGCCTTCTTCATGGAGACCGGCTGATCCGGTTCCTAACAGCTTTCTGACATCTCTGACAGTTGCAGTAGACCGGCTAGAATGGCAGCTGTCATGTCATCCAGTCACTTCTTGAAATATTTGTAACTGTCTGAAAGTGTCGAGACAGTCTGTCTTTAAGTGTCGACACTTATAGACCAAGTGTCGACACAAGTAAACTAAGTTTCGACACTTGCCTTCAAGGTGTCGACACAACTCCTTATGTTGTAGAATTTGCTTCTCGACACAGTTTCTTCATCATGTGTCGACACTGATATTCTGTGTCGACACAACTTCTTGTTCTTCAGCACTTAGTTGAATTCTTGTAAGTGTCGACACAACTCCTTTGTGTCGACACATCTTCATGTGTTGAACTTGTTCAGTGTCGACACATCTTCTTGGTGTCGACACATGCCTTCTGTGTTGATACTTGCTGAGTGTCGACACAGCTCCTTGTGTCAACACATTCTTCTTTTATTGAGACTTTGACTGAGTGTCGACACATCTTCATTTGTGTCGACACTTGGACTTAGAATTTTTGTTGAACTTTGCTGAGTGTCGACACAGCATCCTAGTGTCGACACTTTCTTCATGTGTTGAGTCTTCTGCTGTGTGTCGACACATTCTTCATTGTGTCGACACTTTCTTCATGAGCTGAGTCTTCTGCTGTGTGTTGACACATTGTTCATTATGTCGACACTTATACTTAGACTCTGCTGACTTTTGCTGATTGTCGCCACAGCCTCCAAGTGTCGACACTTTCTGATGTAGACACAGTTCCTCTGGGTGCCGACACTGCTTCTAAGTGTCGACACTGCTTCACTGGACTTTTCTTCATTGAGTGTCGACACAGCTCCTTCATGTGTCGACACTTTCTGTCTGGTGTCGAGTCTGCATCCCTGGTGTCGACACAATTACTCCAAGTGTCGACACTGCTTGCCTGGGTGTCGACACAAGTCTTCTTAAGTGTCGACACTTTGCTCCTGGGTGTCGACACATGGACTTAGAAACTTTTCATCTTTCCCTGCAAATACTTAACCTGCACAAGGCAACTCAAAATACATCAAATACATTTTGATGTATATCATTGAGTAGGGTGAGGCTTCTTCAAATCAGGTACATTTAAACCAATGTACCCAACACCCAGTTCGTCGAGCTCCGTTCGACGAACTTTGGCAAATTCATCGAGTGCAGACAGAAATTAAACTAAGGCTTCTCCATTGATCATTCCAAGCTGATTTATAAAGAACAAGTGATTTCTTTCATCCAAGGGTTTTGTGAAAATATCAGCTCTTTGTAAATCATTGTAGATATAGACAAGTTTAATTTTGTTTTTGTCTACACACTCTCTAATGAAATGATGCCTAATGTCTATATGCTTAGTCCTACTGTGATGGACTGGATTCTGTGCTATGGATATAGCACTTGTGTTATCACATAGTAGAGTTGAATTATTTAAGTTGAAACCATAGTCCAAGAGTTGATTCTGAATCCATAACATCTGTGAATAGCAACTGCCAGCTGTAATGTATTTTGCTTCAGCAGTTGATGTGGACACAAATAATTTTTTCTTACAGAACCAAGACACTAGTCTCATACCAAGGAACTGGCAAGTTCCTGAGGTACTTTTCCTATCTACCCTGCATCCAGCAAAGTCAGCATCTGAATATCCAACTAAATCAAATTCTGACTCAGTAGGATACCAAAGGCCTAGACTAGGACAACTCTTTATATATCTTAAAATTCTTTTTAGAAAAATTAGGTGAGATTCTTTAGGGTTCACTTGGAACCTAGCACAAAGGCTTGTGGCAAACATGATATCAGGTCTGCTAGCTGTAAGATATAATAGGGACCCAACAATGCCTCTATATAACTTCTGGTCAACAGGTTTCTCATGTGGATCAGAATCTATTACAGCATTAGTAGCCATAGGTGTTTTCTTTGCTGAGGCATCAGCCATCCCAAACTTCTTAATAAGCTCTTTAGCATACTTAGCCTGGGAGATGAAGATGCCATCAGGTAGCTGCTTCACTTGGAGACCAAGGAATTAGGAGAGCTCACCCATGCTACTTATCTCAAACTTAGAATGCATGAGGTTAGAAAACCTCTTGCATAGTTTAGAATCAGTAGACCCAAATATGATGTCATCCACATAAATTTGTACTAACAAGATTTTATCCTTATGGTGCCTAGTGAATAATATTTTATCTACTATGCCTCTAGTGAATTCATGCTCTATCAGAAAGCTAGCTAAGGTCTCATACCGAGCTCTTGGAGCTTGCTTTAGACCATAAAGGGCTTTATGCAATCTGAATACATAAGAAGGATGGGTTGGAGAGACAAAACCTGGAAGTTGTTCAACATAAACCTCTTCTTTTAGTACTCCATTCAGGAAAGCACTCTTTACATCCATCTGATATACCTTGAACTTCTTGTAGGCAACATAGCCAAGAAAGATTCTGATTGCCTCTAACCTTGCAACTGGTGAAAGGTTTGATCATAGTATATGCCTTCTTCTTGCCTATATCCTTGAGCAACAAGCCTAGCCTTGTTCCTCACAATTGCACCTAGGGCATCTAGTTTGTTTTTATATACCCATTTGGTTCCAATGACTGGTAGTCTTTGGGTCTTGGAACCAAATCCCAAACTCTACATCTCTCAAACTGGTTGAGTTCCTCTTGCATTGCAATGATCCAGTGGGGATCTTACTCAGCATCTGTTATGGATTGAGGTTCAACTTGAGAGAGAAAATAGGCATGCATCACATCTTGTTTGAGTTGATGCCTTGTCTGTACACTTACTGTTATGTCTCCAATCACTTGGGATCTACGGTGATCCCTTAGTGTGACAAGATTAGTGGGTGGAGTTGGTTCAACAACAATATTTGGATTTAATTCCTCTTGTGGAATTATGTTTGCTGTTGAATGAGGTTCAACTTCTTCCAAAGATTCTTCTTCACTGCCTTCATCAACTTGTGGAGAAGGATGTGTTGGAGCCTCTTGGGTGAGGTTTAGTCCATCCAATTTCTCACACAAGTGAGGTACCTGGAAAGGATTACTGGTAGAAATCTCTTTCTCCTTATAAGACATGTTAGTTTCATCAAAGGTAACATGAATAAATTCTTTAATTTTCAAAGTGGATTTGTTAAATACCCTATAAGCTTTGCTTACTTGGGAATATGCTAGAAAAATTCCCTCTTCAGCCTTAGCTTCAAACTTTCTAATGTATTTCTTGTTATTATTATGTATATAACATACACATCCAAACACTTTAAAATAGGTGATTTTAGGTTTCTTCCCTTTAAGTAATTCATAGGGAGTCCTATTCTTAAGTTTATGTATCAAACTTCTGTTCAGTACATAATTTGCTGTGCTTACAGCCGCTCAAAAGGATAGTGACATATAAGCATCTGCAAGTAATGTGCCTGCAGCCTCAATCATGGTTCTATTCTTCCTTTCAGCTACCCTATTTTGTTGGGGAGTTCTAGGAGCTGAGAAGCAGTGCCTGATACCTTCCTTCTCACAGAACTCATGCATAAGAAGAGACTCAAACTCTGTACCATGATCACTTCTGATCAATGCAACATGAGTAGAGTACTCAATCTGTATGGTCCTGAGAAAATATGTAAGAACTTTAAAGGTATCTGACTTAGATCTCAGAAAGAACACCCAAGTGAATCTTGAGAAGTCATCTACAATGACTAGAGTGTAGGATTTCCCTCCTAGGCTTTGTACAACAATGGGTCCAAAGAGATCCATGTGTAGCAAGTACAAGATCCTAGGTGAATCACTTTTATTAATTGATTTAAAACTAGATTTAGTTTGCTTGTCTAGTTTACAAGCCATGCAAAGGCCTTCCTTCTTGTAGGGACTAGAAGGTAAACCTCTCACAAGGTTGTCTTTAGATAGCCTAGCAATGTTTTTCATATTTACATGTCCTAGCCTTTTATGCCATAATTCATTTGGATTGCAAACTTTATTAAGCAAAACAATATCTGAATTGCCAGAATGAAAATCAACTAAATAAATGTTTCCTTGTCTATTTCCAATTAAAACATTTTGTTTTTCTTTGTTAGAAATAATACAAATTTTTGAATTGAAATGTACCTGATAACCTTCATCACATAATTGGCTTATTGAGATGAGGTTATGCTTGAGTCCTTTTACATAAGTCACCTTCTTGAATGTGACTGCTCCAATCCTTACTTCTCCACAGCCTTCAGACTGGCCACACTTTGAGTCACCAAAGATAACCTTTGGTCCCACCTTGGACTTATAATTGTGTAAGTTGTCCTTGCTGCCAGTCATGTACTTGGAACAACCACTGTCCAGTACCATGTTTGATTAATCACTGGACAACCCTTTTCCTACAATTAAAATAGTTAGTTGTTCTTGACCCAGGTTACCTTGGGTCCTTTATATTGTTGATTGGAAAAGCTTGAAATCACAGAATACTCAGGTTGTGATTTATATCCTAATGGATGATATCTTCTAGGAGGTATTATCCAATCTGCAAGTGGGTTAAATGGTTTCTTAGTTTGATTGGAGTTGGTGTTATAATTATAATTTTTCTTAAGTCTGTCTGGGTTCGACGAATTGTTGTGAGTTCGTCGACCAAAGTTCGACGAAATGGGATGAGATCGTCGATCTCTGCTCAGAGAATGAACATAGTCATTTTCTGTGCCCCAAGTTCGTCGATCTCAGCTCGACGAACCATACACAGTTCGTCGATCGCAGTAAGACGAATGATTATTATATAAATTTGCGTTCATCATTCGTTGACTTGAGTTCGACGAACTAGCCATATTTCGTCGATCTGAGTTTGACGAAATCTTCTGAACTTTGTTTTTACTTGTCTTCTGGTTTCTGTTATTTTGACCTTTTAAGTTGGGCATTTCTTCTATGGTTTGTTTAATGGTTGTTATTTCTTTGCCCTTAGCAGAAAAAAATTTTATGGGGGTTGTTAAAATGTTTTTATTGAGAATGGGGGGTAAACTTGATGAAGCACCCAAGCCCAGCTTGCCATTTAGTCTGGCATTAACTGTGCTTGTGATGTCCATCGGCTTAAGGCTTCTCCCATTGAGAGATTCCTCAAGTTGTTTGGCCTCACATAACTCAGTTTTTAATAGAATAATTTTTTCATTAGCTAGTGTAAGTTCATCTTTTAGCTTGGTGTTTTCAGATTTCACCATCTCTTGACTAGCTAGTTTTTCCCTAAGTACTTTGATTTCTTTTTCAGAATTTATTAAATCAATGCACATGGTTTTAAATTCAATTTTAAAAGTATCAGAACTATAATCAAAAGAGGATAATACCTGATCAGCTTCTAATTCAAAAGCTCCTTCACTATCAGAATCTTCTTCATCTGAATGACTCATGGAGGCATCAATGGCCATGAGGCATACTTCTTTGGCCCTTGCCTCTTCTTCTTCTTCACTAGAGCTGGAGGATCTGGATTCATCCTCAGTTTCACTCCAGGATTCAGCTATAAAGCCTTTCTCCTTCTTCTTGTATTTGCTGGAAGAAGGCTTGCTGCTTTGCTGTCTTCTAGAATCCTTCTCTCTTCTCTTTTCCTTCTTTTGATTTTCTGGACACTCTGAGATGAAGTGTCTAGGTTTTCTGCAGCCAAAGCAAACCACTTCTTTAATGGGTGTTTTGTCATACCTTGGCTTGTCATCCAGCCTGGATGACTTTCTTCTGAAATCCTTCCTTGCCATTTTATAGAATCTCTTGGCAAAGAGACTCATCAGCTCTTCATTCATAGTTGAGGCTTCTGTTTCTTCAACAGCTTTAAAAGCTATGTTGTGCTCCTTACTTGCTGGTGGAGGTGTTCTCTGCTCAGCTGCTTTCTGAATTTGATTAGCTGCTCATAAGACTTGAGCTTTCCTAAAAGAGATTCTGTGGAAATCTCATTTAGGCTCCTGGCCTCCTTGATTGGCCAGATCCTTGAATCCCATGAGCTTGGGAAGCACATAAGGATTTTGTCATTCACCTCAGTGAGGGTGATGTCCTTGTCCAATGTCTTTAGTTCATTGATGATTGAGCTCAGTCTATTGTACATATCTGCAACTGATTCTGCATCCTCCTTCTTGAAGTTCTCATATTGTGATATGAGGTTGGATCTCCTGTCTTTTCTTTCATCAGCAGATCCAGCCACCATTTGATTTAGAGAATCCTAGATGGCCTTGGCTGATGTGCATTCAGCCACTTTCTGGAATATGTCATCTGACATTGTTTGGGCCAGAATATTCATGGATTTAGCATCAACAACTTTAGCTTTCTTCTGGGCATCAGTCCACTCAGGTGGTGGAACTGCATTTGTGCTGGATGTTGCTGTAGAGGTAGATGGTTGAGGAGGACCTATCATAATGGAATTGTAGATATCCTCATCAATAGAGTTCATATATAACTTAATTCTTGCCTTATTTAGATTGCATACTGGAGGTCTGGTGCTTGCATAATATTTGTTCTGTTCCATGCTGTGAATATATATCTAATAGAAATCAAAGTCAGATCTAACACAAGATCTTTTGGTTTAAGGGGTTAGCTTGTACAATCAAAGGAAACTTGCTCTGATACCAATTGAAAGTAAGGGTTAGATCTGAAATACTCTAGAGGGGGGGGGGGGTGAATAGATTATTTAGGGTTTATAAAATTTTTGCTAATTTATTCAATATATTACTAGTACTGCAGCAATTAAAATAAAAACACAAACAAAGAAACATAGCTAGCACAACCACAGCAAGAATAAAAGAAAAAGAGCAACCCAGACAACACAAGAATTTTATAGTGGTTCCCCTAAACTTGGGTACATCCACTCTTCTACCACCCTGATAGGAATCCACTCAGGTTTTTGATTAGGTGACTGCCACCAATGAGCTTTTGATCAGGTGCTTAAAAACCAATCCTCAAGTCTTTTGGTTAGGTGACTTACAACCAGGAATAACTTTTGAAGGGAGTTAAGAACCTTTTATATAGTGGGGGATGAGAGAGTGATTTTTTCTTCTCTTTCTCAGATACAACTGAGAAGACTCTAGTGGAAAAATGATGTTAGCAAAGGCTCCCCCTGAGATATAGAATGGTTCAGGAAGTTGAAGCTTTGCTGTAGGGTGATAGGTCTTCAAACTTTTGCTTTGACCAGAAGAACTGCAAGAACTTCTTGACAGATTGAATGTTTGTTGTCCTTTGAAGAATCCTGAATGAAGACAAAAGAAAACTCTTGATTTGTATGATTGTTGTTCTTCTTCTTCTTCAGCCTGATGTTCTTTCTCTGGTCTGGAGCTTGTTTCTGTGTATCACTGTGTTCTGTCTTCTCTGTAAGTATCTTTCTCTCTTATTTCTCAGTATGCTATCGAGAGAGATGAAGAAAATCCCTTTTTATATTTTCCATATAATTTTCCTTTGAAATTTGAATTCCTTTCTTCATATAATGTTGACGGCCTGGAGAATATTTGCATTGATTGATTTCCCCAACTGTCTCAAGGAAAAACGACAAGCAATAATCCTGATGAAGACCGTAATCAATGCTTGCTTCTAACAGTAATATTCAGAGAATATTTATGCATTGATTACTCAAGACCTATTGCAATAGAAAAGAGACAGAGTGAGGGAAATTTCTAAGTCTTGAACTATACAGAATTCGTTGAACAGAGAACAGAACTCGTCGAGCTGGGTCCAGAGTTCGTCGAGCTGAGAATCTAAGTTCGCCGACCAGATAATAGTTGTTCGTCGAGCTGAGATCCAAGATCGTCGACCTGAGGACAGAACTGCTTTCTCTGGAACCTTTGCCAACTCTGTGTATCAAGTTCATCTAGCTGAGAATATAACTTCGTCGACTGAATAACAGAATTCCATGTTTTTTGGACTTAAGAATGTTAAAGTAACGTGTCCAGAAATCGTCGACCTCAGAAATGGGTTCGTCGACCTAAGAACTAAGTTCATCGAGCTAAGAACTTCTAACTGTTACTTAATAATTCTTGCCAAGAATGTGGTCTAAGTTCGTCGAGCTGAGAAGGTGAGTTCGTCGACTGGAGTTTGATCTTGAACTTAGAATACTTAGATGTTTTCTGGAACAACATGTTGAAGTAGAATACTCAGAGATCGTCGACCTGAGAACTAAGTTCTTCGACCTGAGAACTAAGTTCGTCGACTGCAGTTAAGTGAAGAATTCTGGACTTGCAATGTTGAAGTATACTCTGGAAATCGTTGACCTGAGATTCAAGTTCGTCGAGCTCAACTCAGAGAATTGTCTCTGATTTCGTCGAGCTGAGCACAACTTTCGTCGACCTGAGTTCGACAGACGTTAAACTCATTTTCTGAGTTTGAAATTTCTCTAAGACTTGAGTCTTCTGCATTCTGCTGATGGCTGGTCCATATAGTGTTGACTCTAAGGACATGGCCTAGACTCTAGGACACATACATGACCCTGGCTATACATGTTGGGTCAAACATCCTAATTTAGTGAACCTAGCCCAAATCCAACTAGGGATCCAACATACCATCATCCTACTGACTCTTGTGCATATAATATGAATGCATGAATTCTTATTCCTTTTTTTAAAAACCATGTGTGTACGTGTGTCATCATGCAGATCTTAACTTGGCATGTATGTTCTGGTATGTTATGTTATGCATGCAATGCTATGCATTATACTAAATGCCTTAATGCATGTTATGATCGGCTTACACATGAAATATTATGCATCCCATACTACATAATATCACATGTAACGAATAATAAAATCTAATGGGTCTCCATGTGATGATTGGTATGCATCTCATATTACAAAACAGTCACATGTTGCTTCCTATGAGGATCCATATACAAACACATATTATGAACTCATACTACATAATATATCCCGTATGCTTCTTGTCATTCTTATGAGTGTAGTGTTCATGCTTCAACCAAGATGTACTGATGCCACATTATAGTGTGTATGTAATGAAACAAGGCTACTAAAACTTTACCAGAGATAACAATTCGACCAACTTGTCAAACAAACCTCCCTCTGATACCAACTGTAACAATCCTCATTTTCTCAATATTAGATTATATATCAGAGTGAGAGAAAATATGTGTCATGATGACACACCATATAGGGGACAACTATAGACGCTCAGGCAAGAACCTACTCTTATTACTTTTCATGAAATTCATAAATTTTTATGATGAAAATATAGTTTGAGTTTAAATTTTGATGGTCGTGTCCCTCGGCTTAGTGGATCAACTAGTTCATGGGTAAAAATATACATATATGCAGTAGAATATACTTATTTAGTTCATTTATTATCTTATATCAGCATGAAAATCCATTAGAACAATTCATGATATGCACACCTCTAGATTTAATATAAGTACTAAAAGAGCTTTTACGTTCGTTAAAATAGAGTAACGTTTGATTTAAAAGGATGTCATGAGTACCAGATAAGAATATTTATCTTTTTATACTTTGAAAATAACTAACATTCAACCGAGCATTAATCCTTCCCATAGAGTAAGTTGGTAAAACAAACCAACAAGAAAATAGCATAGCAGCTAACAAATAGTCTAACATCTACAATAATTCACTGTGGGAGTCAACAACCTGACACAAACCCACAGAGTAATTTGTATGTCTGAACCAAAGTAAGAACAACAAAACTACCTCACGAATGTGAGGGAATAACCACAACTACTACTGTAGAATGCTTGAGGACACCAACTCTAGCTACTCAAACCGCTACCACTCCTATCCTAAGGCATTCAAAAGAAAAGAACTCCTCAGCATGAATGTACAAGTGCATAAAAGATCAAAATCAAATAATCAGACAAGATAAGAAGGTTACCAACTCGATTCAGACTAACTGAAAGAAAACCTTAGTATCCAAGGTCAAATAAATAGTAAGTGTGAGAGAAACCACACGGGGTTAGATATAACTAAAACTCACACCAAGTGCGAGTGATTTCACACTTCACTAATCATATATGAGTATAGATATACATGTTTATTTACATGTAAAAGAGACTGATCAGCTCAACCACGTGAATCATTACAACTGGTAAAATAGTACTAAAGCGGTGGCCACATTGTCCAACCCAAACCATCAGACCAAACATCTCAACAAGGCACTGCGGTGGCAGCCACATTATACAACACAACCCAACAACCCACAAAAGAGAAAAGATAACCCATCAGGTGCAATAATTCACAAACCGGAATGGAGGTGGTGGTCCTTTGTCCACTGCTAACCAAAGATCAAAATAAAAATAATAACAATAATATAGAGATAACCCAAAAGTACCCAAGAATTAGCAAGGGAAATATTATCCAGGAATTTCTAAGTGTAAACACCCTTACCCGACGAATTCGGCGTAAGTACCCGATGAAAAATCTTAAGTCCAAATAAATTTGTCGAAAGCACTCGACGTTCACTCGACAAATATACTCAATGTCACAAGATCACAGGATGAAATAGACTTTGCTTCACAAATTTACCTGGTCACAATGAATTTGGAAAAGGCTCGACAAAATCAGTTTTGTCTCGATGAAAGGGTATCAACGGATTTGTCTCTGCGAATTTGTCTCGACGAATTGTCTTGACGGAAGTTTCTTGGTTTCACAAATTGACTCGACGAATATACCTAGACGAATTTTCTACACAACCCTAATTCAATTGAAACAATAAATCACAAGATCCTACAACATTTCCAAGTCCCATGAAAAGAAAAAGAAGAGGTAAACATGAACAATAGTAGCAAAGCTGTTGGGTTTTTGGAGATGACACAACACTTGTGCACGCAGCGAAAATAAGAATAAGAAAAACCCAAACGAGTTCGGATCTGACAATATTCATGAATCAAGAAGTAAAGCATGCTGTAATGAAATTACCTTTGAGGGATTGAGTCTGAACTCAACCTAGATGCTCCAGAAGAATCGGGCCAGCCACTCAGCGGCTAGAGTCTTGAGCGCAGAAGGTATATCCGCACCTCTACAGGAAATCCACACGATCGGGAGAACCCGTGGCAACTTGCCGCACAACACTAGGTCTAGAGAGGACATTCAGCGTCTCCACAGACTTCTAGGTTTATTAAAGGAGAGGCGGCGACGACACCCGCCAGGATCAGGATCGGCGACGGCGACGGGATTGGCGGAACGCTTTTGTCTGGATTTTAGGGTCTTCGCCTTTCACATAGTGACGACTCGTGTGCTTAGACAGAGAGAAAAACCTGAACAAAAAACCCTAAACTATCCTATTTATACCCAAGGAATAATTAGAATAGACTCCATCGGTATAAGCAAACCCAAGGCTTAGATTCCAGAATTTCAGCAAGTCAACATTTGGCTCAGCACGGGCGTTGAGTGAACACAACACACTCAATGCCAAAGGCCAGATGCGTTGAGTGAACTCAATGCGGTCAATGCTTCTGTGTCATGGCATTAAGTGATCTCAACGCTGTCAACACCTTCTGCACCAAAGGCCGGATCCGACGTTCGACGAATCTGCGCCAAAGGCCAGATTCGTCGGGCAGCGTTTGACGAATCTGCGCCAAGGCCAGATTCGTCGACCAGCGTACGACAGATCTGCGCCAAAGGCCAGATTCGTCGAACGACGTTCGACGACTGTGCCATGGAATATATTAAGCCTTTTTTCTATTCTTTCAACTCATCACATGAGCTATACTATACAAATCCAATCTCCCAATTTCACCACAATTTTATGTGCGACCTTGATAGGATCATACTGAGTTGGCAGTGAGGCTACATGCTTGATAATTTCCAAATCACTATGGTTGCACCAACAAAAGCAAGAGGGTAAACAAAAGGGGAACTAGATCAAACCACCAATTGCCACAAATCTTCCAAAAATAGGCCTCTCAAGAGCTCCGCTTTGAGAATCGGCCGCAACAACAACTCGTTTACGATTTCTAAAACTTTTCGGTGCAAAAAAGGGTTAAGGTTAAATACCCTAACGCCAAAAACCCACGAAACAGAAAAATCTTACCGTGCACGTGTAGATCTCGATGAGAGCTTCCCGGATCTATGCTCCGTCGAAGGTTTTGTGCGCCGGAGCTCCGATGGCGGCGGCCGGAAGGTTTTCGAAAAAGAACGAGACCTGTCTGGTTCGGCGATCCATCGAATTTAGGGGGGGGGGCACCGGGTTCTACTCTAGTATGAGGGGGAAAAAGGGGGGAGGAGGAGGGAAGAGAAAGAAAAAGGGGGGGGGGGGAGAAAAGGGAGAGAGGTAGAAAGAGAGGAGGGAAATGAAGAAAAGGGGCGGGGCTTGGTTTGTATTAAATGATAAAGTTTCCATGCACTGGCCATATAGACTTTTTAGAAGTAATTACAATTTTTTCCATTGCTTTATTTGGAATCAAATGATTAATTAAACATGTTATTTTGGAACTGCATATAAATTAAACCTGGTATTTTGGAATCAAATGATGAATTGATTATAAGTTGTGCAAGGAGGATGGTGAGCGGCGATGGTGTTGTCGTTTACTAGGCACGGGCTCCCCCTTGCTAGACTGCTAGTGATTGAAATGTAAATTTGAGTTTTCTAAGAGCAAGCTCTTTATTTATTTATTTTTCCAATCTCTTTTGGTTTTGATTGTATTCTTCTATAATTGTAGTGAATTTATGACTGCAAATTGATAATTTAAACCAAAATACAAATCTTTTATTTTGATTGTATTTACCGTTTGCAGGTGGTATCTTCTTTGAAATTTTAGAAACATGGAGGATCAAGAAGTCACAACCAGAATGCTCACATATCTTTAGAGAATGGAATATCTCTTTATGTGCTTTCTAAAGAGTTGACAAATGTTTCTCTGAGTCGCTTGGTAGAATGATAGCCGAAAAGTTTGGGTACCCAACGATTATGGAGGTCTACAAGGATTGGAAAGGTTGTAAAATTTTCAATTTATATACCTCTCTACTATGGCTGCAGAGTGGTTTTGATGCCAAGTTTTCTATTTTTATTCATTTCTAAACAGGCATTTCCATTTTAGTCATCATGTGCAGTAAATTTTATTCCAAGCATGATAAGAAAGATAAACCTGATAAAGCTGCATGTCACACAATTCACATAATGAAATAAATTTCTTTATTTTATACATTTGATTTTGAATTGTTTCTTCATAAGTTATTTCATATAATAAACACAAATTTCTTTCAACATCAACAACAATCATCAATCACTAAACAACACATACAGACACTCTCATTTATGGGGTAGCAAAGAAAACACAAAAATAACCCCTAACTCTCGGCTTCATGGAAGAACGTCCATTGTAGAAGCTTGGGCTGGTGCTGAAACCCGATGGGGAGCGGGGTCGAGGCAGCGTAACTTGACCAGGAAGATGCGCGATGTTGCGCGACGTGCAGAGTGATGGGATCATGGGCCAAAATCATGCTAGGTTAGAGTTTACCATAATCTGAGAAGGAGAAAGATAGTCGTGCTACTCGGGATCGATCGTGGAGGGAGGAGATGAAGCCACGGATGGCTTGGATGCAACCAAAAGCTTGGATCTACGAGCATGCAAGTCCAACAACCTACTCTGCTCTTTGAAACAAATATGAAACATCTGCAAGCAAACATATCCACGATCTAAATTTCTGAGAACAAGGTCTTTCTGATATCCTTAACTCCCTAGGCACAAGCGAACATCTGCAAGGGGATCTGTAATCACAAACTTTTCTAACTCATCTGCAGAAGGATGACATTGTAACTGATATTTGACCTTTATAAATAAATAATCAAACATGTGAACAATGTTCAATAGGTAAAATTGGTAGATTGGCATTTCCAAAGGCAAAGCTTGGGGAGCAAAAAATCCTCTTGAATTGATTTATGTTGTGCTTTGCATTAACTAATTCTATCTCTGGTAACAAGTATTCCTAGGTGTGTTGTTGTGCAAAGCCGGCTCAAGCTCACCATGAGAAATGGGACCAAGTTCAATGGACTCGACTAGGCTAGTTCCCTTGTTAGCTAGATCTTCTAAAAATGGCGTAAAAGCACTTTAAAAATATTATAAAAAAACAGGCCAGAACACATCCAAAAGGGCTGAATATGAATACATGCTCAGCTTTTCTAAAACATGTTTAGCATCTGCAATGAACAAAATGAGCCCAATGTAAGGATTGAAAAAAGGGAAAATACATACTAAAACACATTCATAAGGGTCAAATAGTAACTACGTAGATCCCCGATATCATCTCCAGTATATCAGGATCAATCCCCGAGATCAACATGGATTTTCATGTACGCAAGTCAGAAAATCAAAGAAAAGAGATACATATGGAGTTGTGAAATTAAAATTGAAGGTTCATTTTCATTGCAGCTTCAAATTCAATTCTGAAGCTTTAACTCAATTCAAATGACCCTTAAACCTTTGTTGCAAGCTACAAATCAGATCACAAATGCTTCCACAAAACTTAAAAGTTCTCATTAATACACATCACAACACTAGAGTTCTCATACAAGAGACTATAATATCCTTTGAAAATTCCCATTACAATGGTGCAACATTGAAAGAATTTGTTTCAAGATGTCCTAAACACCTAGAAGGGGGGGGGGTGAATAGGTTCAATTATTTTTCTTAAGGCAGATAATCTTTTTATTGTTAGATCACAGATTATTTAGCACAGCACAATTCACAACACAAAATAAACAACACAGCAACACAGACGACACACCGTTTTATAGTGGTTCCCCAAGTGATGGGTACATCCACTTTCCCCATTCGCCTATCTAGCAGTGTACTAGATTCGGCCTAACTTCCTTCTTCCTTCTCAGATCCGCAGATCTTACAACTCAGAACCTTGAAAGGTCCCTACAGCTCAGACTTCAGCAAGTAATATAACTCAGATCCTCCCAGAGAATCCTACCTCAGAGTGAGTGCACACTCCTATAGCTCAGGCAATTAAGCCCTACCTCAGCCTATTCCTAGGCCTACAACTCAGAGAACTTAATCTCCTACCTCAGGCACTCAGCC
The DNA here is from genome assembly GCA_039583875.1 of Platanthera guangdongensis. Taxonomy (NCBI): domain Eukaryota; kingdom Viridiplantae; phylum Streptophyta; class Magnoliopsida; order Asparagales; family Orchidaceae; genus Platanthera; species Platanthera guangdongensis. The sequence continues at coordinate 158,380,248 of CM077147.1, read as the reverse complement.
CTACCTCAGCCTTTATAAATTTTGGGTTACAATTCAGAGGAATAATCCTCCTACACTCAGATCTATAAAAGATCCTACAAAAATTGAAAATAAAGAGAATAATTCCTTTACCTAGATAGAGAGAGAAAGGGTGAAGGCTTCTTGATCAGTTCTTGAAAGATCTGACCACTCTAGAATCAACCTGTCTTAGCTTCTTCAAAGTTTCTTGAATCTGAACAAAGTAAGGTTGATCTTCTTGAAGTTGGAGATGATCCTCAATCCAGCTTCTTCTAAATCAGATGTGGTTCTGATTTCTTCTTGTAGATTGTTCAGGATCTGCCCTCTCTGGATGAAGATTTCTCTTCTTGTTGTTGGCGTTTTCTCTCCTTGGATTCTTCCAACACTAGACTTCTTCTATCTGATGAGAGAACAAATCTTTATATAGGCTTCATCCGAGGTTACCGGCTGATCCGGTTCATAATGACCTTCTGACAGCTTTGACAGAAACAACAGCTGTGTTGATCATGATAGCTATCAAGTCTCCAGTCATTATATCTGATACTTCAATGAACTTCATCTCAGCAGCAAAGTGTCGAGACAATACTGCAAATGTGTCGACATAAATAGTTCATGTGTCGACACAATCCATGGTGATGTCGACACAGCTTGCATATTGTCGACACAGCATTTCTCTATCCTCTTGACATAGCTTCTACAGAATGTGTCGACACAAGTCCTGTGTGTCGACACAATCACTTCTTGTATTGACATAGTTGACTTCAACAAAAATTCTGGTGTGTATCGACACAAGTCCTTTGTGTCGACACAGTTGTTGTTGACTGAGCTTTCTGTGTGTCGACACAAGTCCTATGTGTCGACAAAAACTGGCTCCTGATGTTGACACGGTCTTTGTCGACAAAATCTCTGTGTGTCGACACAAGTTCTGTGTGTCGACACAAGCTGGCTCCTGGTGTCGACTGTAACACCCCCTATCTGTCGCATAGCATATAGCAGTAGGTCCGGCCGGGGCCCGACGCCATATACCACAGACAGACCGGGTGGTTACTCAATGGAAACCATCCAACTAATAAAAATGTCCTACACAGAGCATTCCAGCGGAAGCAATTAAAATTGTTGCATTAATAAAGAACCCAACACTAGCATGAATGTCCACTACAAAGCCAATAGGAATGAAGTACAAATACAGAAGTACTGGCCTTATGGCCTTACAATTGTTTTTCTCAAATTACATGTTTTGCAAACCACATCACGCAGGCCGGTCATACATGAATAAAACAGGTAAACACTCCAATTAGGCCTTCGAGGGCCGGCTCAGCAATTTGGGCTTTGGCCCGCTATTTACCGCTCGGCTCCGCAGCACCTGCAAGCAATAACCTACCGCACGGTGGCAAACAAAACAACGGTCAGCTATACTGACCAAATTATAACGATCCCGCCCCCGAACTCAGGGCAGCGATGCTCCTTCCCTGCACTTTATTAGCATAACCAAGCAGAAATGTAACAACACTACATCACAGGCGCAGGCATGCACGACCACACGCCCCGTGCTCTCAGGGCACATTCTCGGTGATTACGGTCAAAGTTCGCCGACTAACCACCGCCACCAGGACGACAATATCTCGTGAGCATCTAGTCTTTCTGGCCACTGCCTAAGACCCTCCATCTATGCCAACGGAGAGTACCACGTACCTTAGGTCTCTCTAACCAAATGACTTAGATCGGGTACGGTTCCACCTGACCCATTGCTCACACCGCAACGCCAATTAAGTCGTCTGCGCGGGTCAAGCTTCCCCGAGTCCCGTATCTCCCATACATAACACATAACCCAGTTTTGTTCAGGTTGGCTCCCAGGCCACCATGTTTGCAGAACGGCGCATCTGCCCAGTTTTCTGGGTGTACCTTGGAGTTAATCCCCAAGGCTCCCTATTGCAATCTACCACGTAGAAAACCCGAAAACAAACATTCGCACGGAGTCTTCTCCGGCCATTTATGTAATGCAACATCACCGATCCAGACCAACTTGTCGGGTAGGCTTCACACATCATGCCTATATCCATTCTCGATTACAGACTCTACATGTACACAACGGGGACTATTCATGTCTACCCGAAGGAATGCCTCAAACTCACCGCACACTCGCGAGAGCGGGCTTCCCTATGCAAAAGAAGTAGAGCTTCACATGATCAAGTAGAGAATCATTACCCTAGCGTTCTTCCTTGGCGCCATGGAAAAGTATGCGGATGAAAAGCACCGCCCTCTCCTTGCCTCCGTAGATCCGAAGTCGGTTCGCGATATGGAGCTCCGAAGCTCCACCGGCGACCGAATCTAGACTTCTTCTTCCTCGTTGCTCTCCCCTCTCTCTAGAACTTAGACAGAGAACCAGCGAAAAGAAGATGAGGGTTTTGAAATCCTACACTTGGGTATATCCCAATAGGAATAACCTCCAGCCATCTGATCCCAAAATAAAGAAATGTATGGCTACGATCCGGGTCTGACATGGAAAAACTGGGCCGAACACCGCACGGTTCACAAACCGGAGCAGGACACGCCCGCGACAAACTCAAACTGTGTCGGGACATTTAGTCGAGACCTTGCTAAGGCCGCTGTGTCGACACACTGTGTCGACATTCTGTGTCGACACAACACACCCTATGTCGACACCCTGTGCCGACACAGCGGGCCCTGTGCCGACACAGCGGGCCCTGTGCCGACACAGCGGGCCCTGTGCCGACACAGCGGGCCCTGTGCCGACACAGCGGGCCCTGTGCCGACACAGCGGGCCCTGTGCCGACACAGCGGGCCCTGTGCCGACACAGCGGGCCCTGTGCCGACACAGCGGGCCCTGTGCCGACACAGCGGGCCCTGTGCCGACACAGCGGGCCCTGTGCCGACACAGCGGGCCCTGTGCCGACACAGCCGGCCCTGTGCCGACACAGCCGGCCCTGTGCCGACACAGCCGGCCCTGTGCCGACACATCCGGCCCTGTGCCGACACAGCCGACTATGTTGAACACGCCACAACTCGCCAAGGACACGGCCTATGACACGCCCGTGTCCTAGGCCGTGTGACCCCTGCCAAATTCCAAACTTGGCTCAAAACGCCTCCCGTCGCTCTTTTGAGTTTTGGGGCGTTACAACTCTCCCCCTCTCAAAAGAATTTCGTCCACGAAATTACATAAATGAAAGATAAGCATAAAACTAAAACGGTACCTGAGCAAAACAACTCCGGGTACTCCTCAAGCATAGTCTGCTCTCGCTCCCAAGATAGCTCCTCCCGACCGCAATTGTCCCAACGGACCTTGACCATCCTGATCTCTTTATTGCGTAGCCGCTTGACTTCCGAGTCCTCAATACGTACGGGATTGACCTTCGTCGTCAACCCACTAACGACCGGCACTTGATCAACCGCGATCACTTGGGTAGGCTCTTGCACCACCTTCCGTAGCACCGATATATGGAATACATCATGTAGACCACTAAGCTCCACTGACAGCTTCAACCGGTACGCTGCTTCACCAATCCTCTCCAGAACCTCAAACGGTCCAAGGTACCTCGGGCTTAGCTTCTTCAAGCGTCGCACCCGCGAGACACCCTTGAATGGCTTGATCTTCAAGTACACCCAATCGCCAACAGCGAACTCCACGTTCATGTGCTTGGCATTATAGTACTTAGCCTGGCGGTCCTGAGCGATTAGCAACCTATCCCGAATGGTTCTCACCAAAGAAGTAGCATCCTCCACCTCTAGTCACTTATACAACATTGACTCGCCCGTTTCCAACCAATACAATGGTGTGTGACATCTTCTACCATAAAGGGCCTCGAAGGGCGCCATTTGTATGCTTGCCTGGTAGCTATTGTTGTACACGAACACCACCAAGTATAGGTGGTCTTCCCATTGCCTTCAAAAGTCCAGGACACACATGCGAAGCATGTCTTCCATTGTCCTATTGACCCTCTCGGTCTGACCATCCATCTGTGGATGAAAGGCTGTGCTAAAACTCAGCTTTGTTCCCAACATCTACTGCACCAGCCTCCAATCATTGGACGTGAACCGCCCATCTCGATCACTCACGATGCTGCGGGGCACACCATGAAGCCGCACAAAATTATCCACATACAGCTTTGCCAATTTCTCAACTGGATCATCCTTCCTATGCGGAATGAAATGCGACACCTTCGCTAGACGTTCTACGACCACCCAAATGACGTCGTTCCCCTTTTGCGACCTTGGCAGCCGTGCACAAAGTCCATAGTAATGTCGTCGAACTTCCACTCCAGAATAGGCAAGGATTTCAAGAGATCTCCCGGCTTTTGGCATTCTGCCTTCACCAAGGCGCAAGTTTGACACTTCGCCACGTAGAGCGCCACATCATTTTTCAGTCCTGGCCACCAGAACAATTTCTTAACATCGCGGTACATCTTCGTGCTCCCCGGGTGAATTGAGTACTTGGTATGATGCGCCTCGTACAATAATTCCACCTGCAAATTGCCCATGTTTGGGACGCACAGACGACCGTCTTTCCAAAGTAATCCGTCCTCCACAACGAATTGAGAATTTGACCCATCTAGAGCCTCTATCATGAGTTGCTTCATGTGGACATCAATATCCAAAGCCTGCCGAATCCGATCAGCCAGGTCATATTGGACTTCAGTCAAATTCAATAGTGCTTCAGTACTTGATTGCTTGTCTACGCAAGAGATCTCCAACGCCTCTAACTCCCGAACCAAACGCTCGTCATGGAGCGACAACCAATTGGCTTGAGCTGGCGCCCGGTGACTCAACGCGTCCGTAACCCATTGCCTTTACCAGACACGTAGTGGATCTTGAATGTATAATCCCCCAGGAACTCCATCCACCTACGCTGCCGCATGTTCAGATCTTTCTGATCCAGCAAATATTTCAGGCTCTTGTGATCGGTGTAGATATCAATCTTCACACCATACAAATAATGTCTCCATAGCTTCAAGGCAAAAATCACGGCCGCTAACTCCAAGTCGTGGACCGGATAATTCCTCTCATGCACTTTCAGCTGTCTCGATCCATATGCTATAACGCTTCCATGCAGTAATAGCACACAACCCAAACCACTTCCCGAAGCATCGCTATAAATCTCAAAACCTTCGGTCCCACACGGCAAACTAAGAACTGGCGCCGTGGTCAATCGACACTTAAAATCCTCAAAAGCTCGCGCGCACTCCGGCGTCCAAAAGAACTTCTGCTCTTTCCTCGTCAAAGTAGTGAGAGGTAACGCTATCCACGAGAAGTTCTCCATGGAGCGCCTATAATAGCTGGCAAGCCCCAGAAAGCTCCGGACTTCCGCTACCGTAGAAAGCTCAGGCCACTCTCGTATCGCAACAATCTTCACCGTATCCACTGCAATACCCTCTCCACTCACTATATGACCGAGGAATGCCACTGAGGATAACCAAAACTCGCATTTCGAGAACTTGGCGTACAATTGATTCCTCCTTAACGTCTCCAAAACCAAATGAAGATGCCTAAAGTGATCTTCCTCACTCTGCGAGTACACCAAAATATCGTCGATGAAAACGATCACAAAATGGTCCAAGTACTCCCTGAAGGTCCTGTTCATCAAATCCATGAACACCGACGGCGCATTCGTCAGCCCAAACGGCATGACCGTAAACTCGTAATGCCCGTATCTCATACTGAACGCTGTCTTAGGGATATCACTCTCCCTTATTCTCAACTAATAGTAGCCAGACTTAAGATCCAACTTAGAGTACACCGTCGACCCGACCAACTGATCAAAAAGATCATCGATCCTTGGGATTGGGTACTTGTTCTTTTCTGTTAGCTTGTTTAACTCCCGATAATCAATACAAAGTCTCAAGCTCCCGTCCTTTTTTCTTTACAAAGAGGACCGGTGCGCTCCAAGGCGACGAACTTGGACGCACAAACCCTTGCTCCAACAACTCTTGAAGTTGCAACTTCAGCTCCGCCATTTCCTTAGGCGTTAGCCGATACGGAGATCGTGACACAGGCTTTGCACCTGACACTAGCTCAATAGTGAAATCTATCTCCCGTTGAGGCGGGGCTCCAGGAAGATCGGCGGGGAACACATCAGGGTACTCAGCTACCACTGAAATACTATCCAAAGTAGGCTTCGACTTTGCAACCTCCACTAGTGTAAAGAACAGCTCTGCACCAACACGAACAGCCTTCACCACCTGAAGAGCAGACATCAACGTCTTGCTCGACCCTTTTAAGCCCGTAAAAGTCATCTCATTACTTGCTCCCAACTTGACTTCCTTGCGACCGCAATCAATATAGGCTTACTGCTCTGAGAGCCAGTCCATGCCAAATATAACGTCAAACTCCACCAGCGGTAGTAACGATGCTTGCAGATCGAACTCTTGATTCCCAATGCGAATCTTAACACCACAGATTTTATCCGCGCGCATCGAACACCCATTCGGTAACAACGCATCCAACCTGCCCTTCACCCTTGAAGAAGGTACTCCGATGCGCGATATGAATCCTTCGGACAAGAAGGAGTGTGAAGCTCTCGTATCAAAGAGTGTTCTCCCCAGAAACTCACAAATCAAAACAAATCCTAAACAAGCAGTAGTAAGGTAACATACGCATAACAAGTATTTAAAGAAATTTAACTTGCTACAAATTAAACCGTACCTGTCACCACATCCGCTTGTTTTATAGCCTCCTGTTGGCTAAGATTATAAACCCTTGGTTGAACCGGAGCATAATGGGACGCGGTTGACTCCACCGCCTTGACCTTCTCTTCATAATTTGCTCCCGGCTTCCTTTCGGACTTGGGATGTCCGCTCCAGCAATCACGGGAAAATTGCCCCGGCTTCACACAAGTAAAACATGCACTCGGGGTCCGACCCGTAGTCACCCTAGAATCACCAGAAGAAGGAGATGGACTCGAAGTCCTAGCCTTCTTAAAGAACTTACGGTACCCAGACTTTGAGTTAGCCGGCACCTTGAACTCAGACTTCTTATCACCCAAGCTTTTCTTCGCTTGAACATTCTTCATGTCCTTCTCCAAAGACCGAGATGTGTTGACCAGGGTCAAGAAACCCTGCGTCATCGGCCCGGAGAGTAGTAGCCTCAAGTCATCTCTTAGACCTTCGTAGAAACGGTTGGTCTTACGCTCCTCATCCGCGATGGTGGACCTAGCGTACCGAGCCAAACGAGTAAACTCGTGGAGATACTCATCCACGCTACTTTCTCCTTGTACCAACCTCTGGAACTCATTCTCCAAAGCTATCCTCTGAGTCAAAGGGAGGTACCTAGCCAAGAACAATCTCGAGAACTCCTCCATCGAGACGTCTGTAAGTTGCCTTCCTCTCAATAGATGCAACTCCAAACCCTCCCACAACAGCCTAACGTCTCCATCCAACAGGAACGTAGCTATAGTGGTCATCTGCCACTCCTCCGTCTCCGTCGCTGTCAAGACTCTCTTCACACATGAGAGCCAGTCTTCAACTTGAGATGGGGTTCCCAACCCCGAGAATGCCGGAGGATTAAAGCTCATGACATGTTTGAGCTGTTTCTCGGTTGCCCTCCTCGGCACCAACGGTTCCACTACTACCTGCTCCACTCTTCTCGGCTCAACATCTACAAGAGGTACCTACTCCATTGCAGGAGCGGGCTGCTGCATTTGCCTTGCAGGCTGCGCATTGATCATGGCAAACACTGCTTCGGCCACCAATCGTATGGTATCAGCCGATGGAGGTGTTGCAGGAGCATCATTTGGTGCACTACTAGCCTCAGAAACTCGGCGTTCTGACGGCCCAGCACTGTTTCTGGTCACCTATAGTTGTACAAAACACTGTTAAGCGACCATACAAAATTGCAAAAAGTAATTATAGGAACACGCAGGTTCCTCAAACATGTGTATTTTCATTCTTAAGTGGACATTCATGGATTATTTTGCTGTTATAACGATGACGCACACACAGGTGCTCACCACCCCTTAAAAAGAATTCGTCAACGAATTCATTTTAAGCCCGACCAAAACCAGTAGTCTGATACTAAATTGTAACACCCCCTATCCGTCGCATAGCATATATCAGTAGGTCCGGCCGGGGCCCGACGCCATATACCACAGACAGACCGGGTGGTTACTCAATGGTAAGCATCCAACTAATAAAAATGTCCTACACAGAGCATTCTAGCAGAAACAATTAAAATTGTTGCATTAATAAAGAACCCAACACTAGCATGAATGTCCACTACAAAGCTAATAGGAATGAAGTACAAATACACAAGTACTGGCCTTATGGCCTTACAATTATTTTTCTCAAATTACATGTTTTCCAAACCACGGCACGCAGGCCGGTCATACATGAATAAAATAGGTAAACACTCCAATTAGGCCTTCGTGGGTCGGCTCAGCAATTTGGGCTTTGGCCCGCTATTTACCGCTCGGTTTCGCAGCACCTACAATCAACGATCCACCGCACGGTGGCAAACAAAAGCAACGGTCTGCTATGCTGACCAAATTATAACGATCCCGCCCCCAAACTCAGGGCGACGATGCTCCTTCCCTGCACTTTATTAGCATAACCAAGCAAAAATGTAACAACACTACATCACAGGAGCAGGCACGCACGGCCACACGCCCCGTGCTCTCAGGGCACATTCTCGGTGATCACGGTCAAAGTTCACCGACTAACCACCGCCACCAGGACGACAATATCTCGTGAGCATCTGGCCTTTCTGGCCACTGCCTAAGACCCTCCATCTATGCCAATGGCGAGTACCACGTACCTTAGGTCTCTCTAACCGAACGACATAGATCGGGTACGGTTCCACCTGACCCATTGCTCACACCGTAACGTAATTAAATCGTCTGCGCGGGTCAAGCTTCCCCGAGTCCCGTATCTCCCATACATATCACATAACCCAGTTATGTTCAGGTTGGATCCCAGGCTGTTGGAACACCCTATTACTGATTTGGGCAAGGATCACTATGTCTTTTAGGAAATCTGTTTTGACCTCCTTATATAGATCTAAAGGTCAATTAGAATTGAGTCTAAGGGTTAGTATTTATGTTTGAAAGCTGCCCTCAAGACCCCCAAGACCAGATATTTCAGTTCTGGAGACTAAGTCATTTCGTCGAGCTCAGGACAACGAATTGTCGAACTCCATTCGACGATCGCTGAGCTCACTTCGACGAATAGTCGAACTCCATTCGACGATCTCTGAGCTCAACTTCAACGAGTCGTCGAACTCCATTCGATGATCTTCGAGCTCAGATCGACGCTCTTGCCTCCAGTTTGTTTCTCTATCTCTGAGCTCAGTTCGACGATAGTTGAGATCAGATCGACGATCTCTGTTTCAGTCTAAGTCCAGTCTCTGAGCTCAGTTCAACGAAAGTAGAGCTCAGGTCGACGTTTTTCTGGAGAGATCGACGTTTTTCAAGATTCAAATTCAGACAGTTATGGAATTATTCTCAGCATTTATTTCAAGGATCTTGTAGCCGTTTCAATTAATCTGGAGCAAGTTTCAAGGGATTTTCAAAGGAATGTTTTATTGGACTTTCCTCCAGAAGACAATGCAGTTAAGGAAGTCATTTATGACAGGCTAACGGCTATATTGGACAGAGAATCATTCTATCCAGATCTAAGGAATAAAAGAGATATTCATATTCTGCTGGAATAGAAGAACAACATCATCAATAAGTGAACAACAACAAGAAAAATACTTGCAGATATTCACAGTCTTAGAACTCTTACAAGAACACACATCAAAAAGGGGGATCATTATACTGAAATTTTCAGATCCCTCTTGATTCCAGTGTTCAAAGGCCATCATCATTCAAGACTCCAGACACCACACATTTCAGCTGTTGCTGAAATCATCTTTTGTTGGAGATCAAATCTTCTGAAGACCTATCACCCTACTGCAAAGCTTCACTTCCTGAACAACTATAAATCTCAGGGGGAGCTTTGACAATATCCACTATCTTCTCTCTGATTGTTGACAGAGAAGATCATCTCATCTCTCTCTCTCTCTATGCTATAAAGGGTTTTTCAAACTCCCTTCAAAAGTTTGTGTTGGTTTCTGAGACCTTGTCAAAACTCAGTGGTGGCAAGACACCTGATCAAAAAATCTGGTTTGGTTTTTGAGCATCTTCTCAAAAGCTCATTGGTGCCCAGGACACCTGATCAACTCATCTTGCAGTGGATTCCTACCTAGGGTGGTAGAAGAGTGGATGTACCCAGATTGATTGGGGAACCACTATAGCTCCTTGTGTCTTCTGGTTGCTTACCTTTTTTTGTTTTCTGGTTGGGTTTGTGATTGCTTTTTGTTTAGATAGTTGGTGTAGTTCATTTGCTTCCCTGTTCACTTAGGAATACAACAAGAGTTGTAAAAAGTTTTTAGCAAGCACCATACTCTATTCACCCATCCTCTAGAGTATATCAGATCTAACTTGCACTTTTAATTGGTATCAAAGCGAGGTTGGTTAAAAATACCACATCTTCCAGGGTTCGTTAAAAATACCACACCTTAGTGGTTGCACAGGCTAACACCTGAACCCAAAGATCCCTCTAGTTAGATCTGCTTGTTTTAAGTTTGTTATTAGAATTATTCCTTCACAGAACATGGCCCAAAACAAAGATTATGCTAGCACTAGACCTCCAGTGTGCAATCTATCTAAGTTTGCACTTTGGAAGGCAAGTATTAGACTGTACATGAACTCTATTAATGAAGACATTTTCAATTCTGTTTTGACAGTGTGTCCAAGACCTCCAGAGAATACAAGTACAAGTGCTGTTCCACCTCCTTCAGGAACAGATACATAAATAAAGAAATGGAAATTGGCTGATGCAAAAGCTATGAACATTCTAGCCCAGACTATGTCTGATGAGATATTCCAAAATGTAGATGAATGCAACTCATCAAAGGACATCTGGGACAAGCTATCTAAGATAGTCTCAGAATCTGCTGATGAGAGAAAAGATAGAAGATCTCATCTCATAACCCAGTATGAGAATTTCAAGAAAGGAGAAGCTGAGTCAGTAGCAGACATGTATAATAGACTCAGTCTCATAGTCAATGAGCTGAAAACATTGGACAAGGAGATCTCATTGACTGAGCTCAATGATAAATCCTAATGTGCTTCCCAAGCACTTGGGACTCAAGGATCTGGCCAATCAAGGATGCCAGAAGCCTAAATGAGATCACAACTGAAGCTCTCTTGGACAAGCTCAAGTCTTATGAGCTGCTCATCAAGAATAGAGAAGAAGAGCAGAAGGCTGCTTCACCAGCAGTTAGAAAAGAGAAGTCAATAGCCTTCAAAGCCATTGAAGATCATCTTGAAGACAAAGTCACAGGCAATGAAGAGCTGCTAAGCCTACTGGCCAAAAGATTTTACAAAATGGCCAGGAAGGATTTCAGGAAAAGATCATACAGAGAGCATGACAAGCCAAGGTATGACAAATCAAATAACAAAGAGTTTATTTGTTTTGGATGTAGGAAACCAGGCCACATTGTGCCTGATTGTCCAGAAAATAAAAACAAGGACAAAAAGGACAGGAAAGAAAGGAGAAAAGAAAAGGACTTCAAGAAGAGCAATAATGGCAAACCCTCCTCCAGCAAGAACAAACATACAAGGAAGGGATTTGTTGCTGAAACTTGGAGTGAGACAGAAGAAGAATCAGAAGCTTCATCCAGCTCTAGTGATGATGAAGATGATGCTGATGAAAATGAATTCTGCATGATGGCTATCAATGTCTCACAACAAAGTTCTGATGCAGAAGAGTCAGAGTCAGAATCAGAGACTCAATATGAAGAGGACCAGGTAATAAGTTCTTTTGATTTTAATTCTGATGACTTCAAGTGTGAGTTTAAAGCACTATGTTTAGATTTATTAAAATCTGAGAAGGAAATCATTTCTCTCAGAAATCAGTTATCTGAATACAGTACTTTAAAATCAGATAACCTCAAACTCTCTGAAGAGTTGGAGTACTGTAGGGAGCAGATAGTCTCACTGAAGAGTGAACTATCAAAGGCCAAGCAGTTTGAAGAATCCCTTAATGGGAGAAGTATCAAACTAATGGACATCACAAGCACAGTGAACTCAAGATTCAATAGTACACTGGGCTTGGGTGCTTCATCCAGCCAACCCATAGTATTAACAACCCCAATCAAATTTATCTCTGATAAAGATAAGGGAGTTGTAGAGGTAGCTAGGAAGAATTCTGACTTACCCAAGAAAACAAGAGTTCAACAGAAATCGTCGAACGGAGCTAGCCGATCGTCGAATGCAGATCAACGATCTCAGGCTAAATCGTCGAACGCAGGTCGACGATCTCTAAACCCAGAACTCTGCCACAGTTGATCTTCGAACAGAGCTCGACGATCTGACCCAAGATCGTCGAACTCAGCTCAGCGATCGTCGAGCAGAGATCAGAGTTTTGAAAACTTTTTCAAAGGTAAATCAAATTCCAAACCTAGGGGTCCTTCATCCCAAAGATTTAACCGTTATACTGAATGGATAATACCTCCAAGGAGATATCATCCTGAAGGCTATAAGAGCCAACCAGGGATGTCTTTTATTTTTGAATTCAAAGGTTATCAACCTAGGCCCAAGGTAAACTGGGTCAAAAACAAGTAAATTATTTTATGTGCAGGTGAAGACCTATCCAACATCAAACCAGCAATGGTATCTGGATAGTGGGTGCTCAAAGCACATGATAGGAAACAAGGACAATTTCACATCCTTCAAAGCCAAGCTTGGACCCAAAGTAATATTTGGTGATTCAAACTTTGGACTAACAAAAGGATATGGTGCAGTCCAGATTGGCACAGTCACATTCAAGAAAGTAGCCTATGTGGAAGGACTGAAGCACAACTTGATCAGTATCAGTCAACTATGTGATGAAGGATACCAAGTGACTTTCAGCAAATCCTTATACAAGATCAAATCAGAGGACAACACAACTGTGTTGACAGGTAAAAGGAAAGGTAACATCTATCTTGTAGATTTTCTTTCAACCAAGGTAGATATTTGCTTGTTTAACTCTATTTGTATACCTACTGAACTATGGCATAAGATATTAGGATATATAAACCTTAGAACCATTGCTAGGCTATCCAAGGACAACCTTGTTAGAGGACTACCTTCTGGCCCCTACAAGAAGGAAGGACTCTGCAGGGCTTGTCAATTAGGCAAGCAAACCAAAAATAGTTTCAAGTCACTTAATAAGAGTGATTCACCTAGGATTTTGTATCTGTTACACATGGACCTTTTTGGATCCATTACAGTACAAAGCTTAGGAGGGAAATCTTATACTTTAGTGGTTGTAGATGACTTCTCTAGATTCACATGGGTGTTTTTTTTGAGGAAGAAGTCTGATAACTTTAAGTGTTTGACAGAGTTTCTCAAATGCATACAGAGTGAGTTCAATACTCACATTGCCCTGATCAGAAGTGATCATGAGACAGAGTTTGATTCTCTTCTTATGCAAGAGTTCTGTCAGAGTGAAGGGATCAGACACACTTTCTCAACTCCTAGAACTCCTCAATAAAATGGGGTAGCTGAAAGGAATAATAGAACCCTTATTGAATCTGCTACTACATTGTTGTCAGATGCTCACCTTCCTCTATCCTTTTGGGCAGAGGCAGTGAACACCTCCAACTATGTGTTGAATAGAAGTTTAATACATAAACTGAAGGGCAAGACTCCCTATGAGTTACTCAAAGGGAAGAAACCTAAAGTAGATTACTTTAAAATTTTTGGTTGTATTTGTTACATTCATAATAATGACAAGAAATACTTAGTGTTGAAGCCAAGAAAATCCTAACCTCAGAATTCGGACCGAAACTGCCTAAGGTTACTGGCTCAGAAGCTAGATAAGACGGCAAAGAAGACTAGCACAAAGAAACAGGTCAAACAGGACCCCAGATGCTGCGGCAGGAAGGACCCACCGCGTACCTGGATGCTCGAAAGGAGCAGCCCCTTCTCAACCAAGGATGGCCGAACTGGGTACGATAGAAGCTAGCTGGCGAGCTCGCAAGGTCGCGACTTGCTCTCCAAGGAAATGGAATCCAAAGATTTAGCTAGTATCCTGAAACTAAAGTGCACGAGTATCCTGCCGAGGATTTCAAGTCCTTTCTCTCGTACCCCTGGGGTCCTATTTATAGGCAAATGTAAGGGGAGAGGGGGGGGGGGGGGGTCATATTTATACCCCACCCCCTGGCGACCAAGCGACTTCCAGGGGAACTCGCACGGGCTGGGCGAGTATCTCGCCTAGTCGCCTACCTGGCGAGTATGCGAGGGGAGCTCGCCTATGCTCGCACAGGCCTTCCGCGATCTTGAATGCTGACTTTGACTCCTGCCTTGACTTGTTGACCTTGACTTCTACTGACTTGGCTGTGGTAGGACCCACTCTCGACGAATACGGGTTGTACACAATTCCTGCTCTTTCGGAGCGACATCGGAGCTCAGAAAGAAACATCCAACATTTATTCGGAGAGCTACACTGCCGAGTATCTGGGTTGCTCGCCCCTTTTGGCTACCGGCCGATCTCTATAAATATGGGGGGGGGGCCTAGTTCTTTAGCCGGTTCTTCATAACTCGCGCATAATGTCGAATGCCGAGAAGATACTTCGTGACAGTCTTGCTGCGTTGACGAGTGCCATTGGAGTCGCTAAACCAAAGCGATCACGCGAAGAGGATGCCGCCGCCGACTTACCTCCCCTCAAGAGGAAAAAGGTAAAGAAGTCCAAGAATAAACCCGCCTCTGGCGATGATATCTCGCGGCCGCCCCTTTCTCGCCCTGCACCCCCCACCAGTAACCCTGTGCTCTCTACCAGCACGTAACAGCTGCTTAGCGACTTGGGACTCGACGACATTCCCAATGTCGCCGTTTCTGATGCGAGACTCCTCGACTCGCTTAACATCCCTGAGCTCGCCACTTCCACGGCCCCAGAACTCGCCTCCACTTCGGCATCTCAGCAGGTTGAAGTCAACGACCTGCGAGGTTGTCTTTTTTCCTACATGATTTCCCATTCTGACAGTTATTTCTATTGCTTGCTAACCGGACCGTGATACTCGCAGATTCTCCCACGGGGGGTTTGGGCGCGGCTTTGAATGTCGCCCCGTTGAGCTCCGCGCCGCTCGTCGCCCTTCCCGCCGGGAGGCAAGTAAAGACCGCGCATGCAGTGCGGATAAATATCGGTTCCAAAAAGATGGTCGAGGCCTCGGTTCCTTCGGCGAGCAGGGAGCCGTCGTCGAAGAATCCTCCGCCGAGGAAGACACTGGTGAGCAAGGGTCTCCCGGCGAGTTCTGAGTTGCCTGTGAGAAGTTCTGCCCCGCACGCCGCGAGTTCTGCGCTGCCTCCGGCGAGGTCTTCTCTGCCTGAGGCGAGCTCCTCTTTACCCCCGCCGCCGCCGCTTACCAACATCGCCACCATCCAGTCGGTGACCGTATCCTTGCCGCCGCCACCACCTCTGATCGCGCCTTCTCAAGTTACCACGACGCGACTTCCTCCACCTCCTCCACTGAAGAATCCTTCGCCACCGGTGAGTTCGTCGCTCCCTCCGCCTTCTTCATCACATCCCGCGGGTGTTAAGCCGGTCAAGCCGCGGCCGAGATACTTCCCGCCAAGGAACGTGGACCTTGGACAAGGGGGGCACGGGCGAGGCAAGGCAGCCGAGCTCGCTGGTGGGCCATCGCCAAGCCGGCGAGATGAGCCAGCATACGGATCCCCTCCTCGCCGATCTAGATATCCTCGCCGATCTAGGTCCCCTCGCAGCGGTATGTATCGCTATTGATGTGCACATGGAGGCTATGTATCTTCGTCTAATCCGACGACTTTTGTTTGCTATCAGATCGGCCGGCAACTCCAAGGGCGGCCTTCATCGACGCCATGGGTCTGTCGGGCATGGAATATCGCCGTGCAGCTGCTCGCACTTACTTGGAGCTGAAGAGCAAGTTTGACCAGCTGGCGATCTGTGATCCTCATCGCCGAATATCATCGTTGGAAGTGCGGATGGCGAAGATGGAAGAGCTCAAGAGTACGCTGGAGAGCTATGAATCCCGCTTCCACATGGTAAGGGAGAATGATCGTCAGCTGGCGATTAACAATCATTGCCTCAAGCTCGTTCTTGAAGAGGTCGCTGGCATGCGCGCGAGTATGGGCTCTGTTGGCAGATTGTCGAGGATGGAGGAGCAGCTGCGCCTCAGCGATGATGCGATAGTGGTGGCGACGGAGCATTTCCGGCGAGCACGTGAGATGGGTTGGGCTGGGCGACATCCACATCCCCCAGAGAGGCCTAGGCCTTAGAAGTTTCTTTTCTTTCTTCTTTGTATTCAGAACTCGCCAAGTACGGTTTTAATGGACTATTATTGATTGTAATAAGCGAGTTTGAATCTCGCATTTTTATCGTATTGGTTTCTTCTGTGTTGCTTTGTGCGATATCTTGTCTAGTCTGCGCCGAGTTTATCCTGCAGGTTGCGATAACGCTTTATGTGTTCTGCTCGTCCTACGTAATGGAGCTGGCTTTCTTTTTAGTGCGCGACTTAGTTTAATGCTCGCCGTAAGGAGGTTATACCCCCCCGACGCCTATAAATAGAGGGGGTAGGTAGGACACAAGTACGCTGTTGCACTTTCGATTCCCTAGCTCGCGAGTATCTGTTCCTGCTCGCATGCTGTGACTTTGGTCTACTCCTCGCAATCCTTTCTCTCTTCTTCAAAGGTCGCAGGATGGTGGGAGACGACGCCAGTGCTCGCCGCCAAGCCCATGCCGCCAACTTCGCGGATGCGTCTTTTAAGAAGTCGACCACCAATGTGCGCGACTTAGAAAACTTTAGGGAAAGACTCCTTCCCGAGGGATACTCGGCCAGACTCCCGGACCGCAGTGAGCGACTGAACACTTTTATCGAGGGCGTGCTGGTCCTTCCTCTTCGCCACTTCGACGCCGGCCTGCGACTTCCGCTATGGCTGGAGTATTGTGATATCCAACGATACTTCGGCATAGTACCCGCACAAATCAACCCCAACGGCGTCGCCATCATCATGGGGTTTCTTTGCTACCTGCGCGAGGAGAGGATCATCTTCAATCTCTCCATATTCCGCAAGATATTCGCCTTCGCCGCGACTGCCGAGGGTGTGGTCTATTTCAGCAGCCATGTCTGCACCCTGATGGGGACGGCGAACAAAGTTCACAAGTGGAGCGAGCAACTAGTCGTCGTCGTGGGCGACTTTGGCGACGTCCAGGGAAGGCCGCACCAGCCTGCTGATGTCGCCTTCCTTCCACCGATACTGGATGGCGCGCGCGAGCAACTCGTAGAAGCGTTCCGAGGTCGCCGGTTTGATGTCATCTTTTGGCGACTAAACGTCAACACGCTGTTTGAGGTCCACTACAATGAAGGTAACCTTAGAAATGAATGTAGGTAGCATACTCATCGCAATAATCGCTTGTTTACATCACTCGGTCTTTTGCAGAGCCGAATGAGCTCCCGGCGAGGCCGCTTCCTCCAGCCAAGGAAGTCGCCACCTCGCTATTTGTGCCCAACTCGCCAGCTGATATCGGCGAGAAGAAGAAGATCGCCAAGGGCAAAGGCAAAGCCAGGTCGCCTGGCCCCGCGACCAAGAAACAAAAGGTGTCCTCGCCACCTCCTGACGACCAGGACTCGCCACTCCACGTTCGGCTTCCCCACTTCCACCCCAATTTCAACTTGGGGCTTGACGCGGTGGACGCCTATGGTCGCCCGCTGGTGACCTGGGCACCGGACGAGCATCTGGTGACGCTGAGCACCAACCTCCCCTCTTGGGCGGAGGAGGGGGAGGATAAGGGGGAGGCCTTCACCGTCCTCCACACGATGTATGGGCGAGGCGACGCCGAGGCTATGCTGGATCTCAGCGAGGAGGAACTCGCCCAGCAGGCGGCCTGCTCGCTCGCCCGAGCTGTCGAGTAAAATCACTTTGCGGCGAGGAGGATGCTGGAGAGGACACAAGCCTTGAAGATCGTCAGTCAGAAGGCGATAAATCTCGGCATGGAATCCACTCGCTGGCGAGATTATGAGGTATGTCGCCTTTACGCGCGATGTTGATGTCACCATGAGTGCTTTGGCTGACTTCGTTGTTTGTCGCAGGCTGCCGAGATGGAGACCGCCAAAAAGCTTTCTGAGTACGAGGCGGAACTCGCCAAGGATCGGGTTGATTTGGAGGCAGCCCAGATTCGCGCGGCCGAGATGGAATCTCGCCTGACCATTTTAGAAGCTGGCGCGAGTTCCTCTGCTCCTCAGCCGCGCCCGGAGGACGATCCTCATTACGCCATCAAGCGATCTCGCATCCTGTCGGAAAAAGGTCGTCCGTCCGCCGCGAGATAGCCCGTGCGGCAGGCAACGTGGTCCTCGCGAGGCTGAGGATTAGTGGGAAACTCGACGAAGGGGAGAAGGAGTTCACGGTCGACGAACGCATCCCTGAGTTGCACGCCGAGACGGTCTCGCCAGATCGCCGGCCTCCGACGTCGTCAGGCTCTGACAGCAGCGGTAGCAGCGGCGGCAGTAGCAGCAGCAGCGGTAGCGGCGAGGAGGAAAGCGAGGAAAGCGGCGATGAAGAGGATGCCGACATTGGAGATGAGGAATATTGGCCAGATACTGGCGACGATGAATCCTAGTTGCTCGCTGATATTCTTCATACTCGCTTGACATAGCCTCTAGTGAAATTTTTGTAACCAACACTTGTAAAATTTTTGAAATATCAATGCAAGTTTGAATTACCACATTGTCGCCTTTTTTATTTTCGCATGCTGGTTGGTTGATGATATTCGCTAGGCTCATAGGCTCGGGGAGAACGAGTGCTCGCGACATGTACTCGCACGACGACATTGTTGATAGTCGCGTAGTTGATACTCACATGCCCGTAGTAGTCCTTCGTAACTCGCACCCTGGCACTCGCCCCGTAGCTACTCGCTAGACCATACTCGCATTTTGCTATGCCATACTCGCATGTTCATCGCTGCCTACATGCATGCTCGCCCAACTACTGCTCGCACTATCCCTCCGGGATGCTTGGTCTAACTCGATCGCACTTGAGGAGGTCTGTGGCCAATATGCAGGAGAATGGTTCGTGTGGGTACTTGGACTTACGGGGACCTACCACTTGAGGACTTGAGCGTTTGTTGGAGTCGACAGCTCTCAGGTGCCCTACTCAACTGGAGTGGTGTAGGTCGACTCGGGGAGGCAAGTAGTCGGTCTGCAGGAGAGGAGCTCGTACAGAGATCTCGAACTACGGCATCACTCCAGCGAGGAACTCGATCTCACTCGAGGAGGTCTGCGGCCAATATGCAGGAGAGGAGCTCGTGCAGGGACTTGGACTTACATGGACCTACCACTCGAGGACTTGAGTATTGTTGGAGTCGACAGCTCTCAGGAGCCCTACTCAACTAGAGTGGTGTAGGTCGACTCGGGGAGGCAAGTAGTCAGTCTGCAGGAGAGGAGCTCGTACAGAGATCTCGGACTACGACATCACTCCAGCGAGGAACGCGATCTCACTCGAGTAGTTCTGCGACCAATATGCGGGAGAGGAGCTCATGCAGGGACTTGGACTTACATGGACCTACCACTCGAGGACTTGAGTATTGTTGGAGTCGACAGCTCTCAGGAGCCTACTCAACTGGAGTGGTGTAGGTCGACTCGGGGAGGCAAGTAGTCGGTCTGCAGGAGAGGAGCTCGTACAAAGATCTCGGACTACGGCATCACTCCAGCGAGGAACTCGATCTCACTCGAGGAGGTCTGCGACCAATATGCAGGAGAGGAGCTCGTGCAGGGACTTGGACTTACAGGGACCTACCACTCGAGGACTTGAGCGTTTATTGGAGTCGACAGCTCTCAGGAGCCCACTCAACTGGAGTGGTGTAGGTCGACTCGGGGAGGCAAGTAGTCGGTTTGCAGGAGAGGAGCTCGTATAGAGATCTCGGACTACGACATCGCTCCAGCGAGGAACTCGATCTCACTCGAGGAGGTCTGCGACTAATATGCGGGAGTTGAACTCGTGCAGGGACTTGGACTTACAGGGACCTAAAACTCGAGGACTTGAGCGTTTGTTGGAGTCGACAGCTCTCAGGAGCCCTACTTAACTGGAGTGGTGTAGGTCGACTCGGGGAGGCAAGTAGTCGGTCTGCAGGAGAGGAGCTCGTACAAAGATCTCGGACTATGACATCACTCCAGCGAGGAACTCGATCTCACTCGAGGAGGTCTGCGACCAATATGCGGGAGAGGAGCTCGTGCAGGGACTTGTACTTACAGGGACCTACCACTCGAGTACTTGAGCGTTTGTTGGAGTCGACAGCTCTCAGGAGCCCTACTCAACTGGAGTGGTGTAGGTTGACTCGGGGAGGCAAGTAATCGGTCTGCAGGAGAGGAGCTCGTACAGAGATCTCGGACTACGACATCACTCCAGCGAGGAACTCGATCTCACTAGAGGAGGTCTGCGGCCAATATGCGGGAGAGGAGCTCGTGCAGGGACTTGGACTTACAGGGACCTACCACTCGAGGACTTGAGCGTTTGTTGGAGTCGACAGCTCTCAGGAGCCCTACTCAACTGGAGTGGTGTAGGTCGACTCGGGGAGGCATGTATCGGTCTGCAGGAGAGGAGCTCGTACAGAGATCTCGGACTACAGCATCACTCCAGCGAGGAACTCGATCTCACTCAAGGAGGTCTGCGACCAATATGCGGGAGAGGAGCTCGTGCAGGGACTTGGACTTACAAGGACCTACCACTCGAGTACTTGAGCATTTGTTGGAGTCGACAGCTCTCAGGAGCCCTACTCAACTGAAGTGGTGTAGGTCGACTCGGGGAGGCAAGTAGTCGGTCTGCAGGAGAGGAGCTCGTACATAGATCTAGGACTACGGAATCACTCCAGTGAGGAACTCGATCTCACTCGAGGAGGTCTGCGGCCAATATGCGGGAGAGGAGCTCGTGCAGGGACTTGGACTTACAGGGACCTACCACTCGAGGACTTGAGCGTTTGTTGGAGTCGACAGCTCTCAGGAGCCCTGCTCAACTGGAGTGGTGTAGGTCGACTCGGGGAGGCAAATAGTCGGTCTGCAGGAGAGGATCTCGTACAGTGATCTCGGACTACGACATCACTCCAGCAAGGAACTCGATCTCACTCGAGGAGGTCGGCGGCCAATATGCAGGAGAGGAGCTCGTGCAGGGACTTGGACTTACAGGGACCTACCACTCGAGGACTTGAGAGTTTGTTGGAGTCGACAGCTCTCAGGAGCCCTACTCAACTGGAGTGGTGTAGGTCGACTCGGGCAGGCAAATAGTCGGTCTGCAGGAGAGGAGCTCGTACAGAGATCTCGGACTACAGCATCACTCCAGCGAGGAACTCGATCTCACTCGAGGAGGTCTGTGGCCAATATGCGGGAGAGGAGCTCGTGCAAGGACTTGGACTTACAGGGACCTACCACTCGAGGACTTGAGAGTTTGTTGGAGTCGACAGCTCTCAGGAGCCCTACTCAACTGGAGTGGTGTAGGTCGACTCAGGGAGGCAAGTAGTCGGTCTGCAGGAGAGGAGCTTGTACAGAGATCTTGGACTACAGAATCACTCCAGCGAGGAACTCGATCTCACTCGAGGAGGTCTGCGGCCAATATGCGGGACAGGAGCTCGTGCAGGGACTTGGACTTACACGGACCTACCACTCGAGGACTTGAGCGTTTGTTGGAGTCGTCAGCTCTCAGGAGCCCTACTCAACTAGAGTGGTGTAGGTCGACTCGGGGAGGCAAGTAGTCGGTCTGCAGGAGAGGAGCTCGTACAGAGATCTCGGACTACGACATCACTCCAGCGAGGAACTCGATCTCACTCGAGGAGGTCTGCGACCAATATGCGGGAGATGAGCTCGTGCAGGGACTTGGACTTACAGGGACGTTCCACTTGAGGACTTGAGCGTTTGTTTTTCCTTGCTGCTTCAAGAGTTTGAAGATTGATAAAAAAAGAAAAGCTGTCATTGCATATATGTAAAAATATGTAAACAAAGTACATCATCGGCCGCTAAGGATAGAACCTTTTCAGGTCATCCCCGCTCCAAGTACCTCCCAGCTGCTCTCCAACCTGATCCTGGAGATAATAGCCTCCGGTGGCTAAGGCTTTTTGAATAATGAACCGACCTTCCCAATTCGGATGCAGCTTGTCCACTGTGGCTCCCCTTCCTGCAGCGTCTACCTTCTTCATAACCAGGTCTCCGGCGAGAAAATGCTTTAGGAGGACATTTTTGTCGAAGTGTTTCGCCATGCGCCGCTTGATTTCTTCTTGGCGGACGGAAGCCAAGTCACGAAGTTCTTCCACGAAATCCAGTGAGAGTCTTTGGGCGTCCCCGTTCTCTAAGCGCCATTCTTTGCCGCCATCTCCAGCTACTATAACTCTCGGGCTCCGAACCTCGAATTCTACTGGGATGAGTGCCTCAGACCCGTGGGATAACTTGAAAGGAGTTTCCCCCGTGGCCGAGTTTGCAGTTGTTCTCAAAGCCCAGAGAACCGAGGGGAGTTGCTCCGCCCAATTGCCCTTCAAGTTGGTGACTTTCTTCTTTAGAAGATTGATGATCAACTTGTTAGCTGCTTCCACCTGTCCATTGCTGCGAGGATGATGCACAGAGACGAATCGAAGATCCGTCCCTAGCTGCTTGTAGAAATCCTCTAACTCCAAACTAGCGAACTGCGGCCCATTGTCAGTGACGATGGCCAGGGGAATCCCGAACCTGCATGCAATCTCTCCCCAAATGAAATTCTTCACGATCTGCGACGTGGTCTTGGCTAGGGCCTTTGCCTCGATCCACTTGGAGAAGTAGTCGATCATAACTAGCACGAACTTCCTCTGTCCGCTGGCCTGAGGAAAGGGGTCGATCAAGTCCATTCCCCAGATGGCGAAGGGCCATGGAGCTGTGATCGAGCGAAGGTGTTGAGCTAGCTGTAGTTGAAGAGGCGTGAAGAGCTGCCACTGGAGGCACTTTTTTGAGAAAGTCTCTGCATCTTTCCTAATGGTGGGCCAGAAGTACCTATGCCTTAGAATCCTTTGCTCAAGGGTCCTAGTCCCCGAGTGACTGCCGCACTCTCCTGAGTGAATCTCTTCCAGGACACGAGATATTTCAACCTCCGATAGGCACCGAGCTAAAGGACCTGAGATGGTTTTTCGGTAGAGTTCTCCTTCTTGAAGCAAATAGTAAGCGGCTTTGTAGCGAAACTTCCTTTGCTCTCCTTCGCTGGCTAGTATCTGTCCCGTCGTTAGAAAAGAAATGAAGGGATCCCTCCAAGATGCCCTTTGCTCAATTTCCATCATCTCCCCTTCCTCGATGGACGGTCGGAAAAGCTCAGACACGATTCCCCCAGCTCGGGGACCGTATTTGGCAAGATAGCCGGCTTCTGAATTCTCCTCTCGGGGTACGTGCTCGACGAAGAAAGATTGAAATCCCCCGATCAGACCGTTCACTTTGATCAAGTACCACTGCAAAATTGGGTCATTTACCTCGAACTCGCCTCTGATCTGGGAAGCAACTACCATCGAGTCGGTGAAGGCCCTAATATCTTTAATCCCCAACTCCTTGGCGAGACGCAAGCCGGCCACCATGGCTTCGTACTCCGCCTGATTGTTGGTAACTGGAAAATGGATCTCAATTGCCTGCTCGATCCTGGTTCCCTGAGGGCTGATGAGCACGACTCCAGCTCCCACAGAGTATCTGCCCAAAGCACCATCCACAAACACCTTCCAGGACACTAGGCTAGAAGAGCCTTCCTCTACTTCCACTTCGGCCGAGAAGTCGGCAAGGAAATCTGCCACCGCCTGCGCCTTGATTGCTACCCTTGGAGAGTAGGAAATATCGAACTCGCTAAGCTCCACTGCCCACTTCGCCAGCCTACCAGACTGCTCCACTCCATCTATGATACTCCTTAGAGGATGATCGGAGACGACCCTGATGGAGTGAGCTTGAAAATATGGGCGGAGCCTTCGAGCCGAAACCACCAAAGAGAATACCAGCTTCTCCAGGATTGGATACCTCGTCTCCGCCTGTCGCAGCACTCTGCTAACATAGTAGATAGGAAGTTGTCTCTTGCCTTCCTCCCGAACCAGCACTGAACTAACCGCTTCTGCCCCGACTCCTAGGTAGAGGAAGAGATCTTCATTACCCCATGGCCCCTGGAGGAGAGGAGCTTGGGTTAGCTGTTACTTGAGTTTTCCGAAAGCCTCCTCGCACTCCGATGTCCACTCGAATTTCTGATTTCCCCGAAGGGTCTTGAAGAATGGAGAGCACTTCTCCCCTGCCTTGGACAAAAAACGGCTGAGGCCTGCCAGCCTTCCCGTCAGCCTTTGGACTTCCTTAGGATCTCGCGGCGACGCCATCTCCAGAATGGCATTCACCTTGTCTGGATTAGGTTCCACAACCCTGGGAGTAAGGAGGTGACCTAGAAACTTCCCTCTTCCTGCACCGAAGACACACTTGGCCGGATTGAGTCGCATCTTGTACTTCCTCAGGGTGGCGAAGGTCTCCACCAGATCCGTTATATGCTCCGCGACGCTCTTGCTCTTGACGAGGAGTTCATCCACATAAACCTCCAAGTTCCGCCCCTTTTGCCCTTTGAAGATCTGATCCATCATCCTCTGGTAAGTGACGCCTGCATTCTTGAGCCCGAATGGCATCATCTTGTAGCTATAGCAGCCGTCGCTGGTTATGAAAGAGACATCCCGGCAGTCGGGGGGATGCATCCGGATCTGATGATATCCTGAAAAGGCATCAAGAAAACTCATCACAGGAAACCCGACGGCGGAATCAACCAGCGCGTCGATTTGAGGCAAGGGGTAGCAATCTTTCGGACAAGCTTTATTTAACATGGAAAAATCGATACATAACCACCAGCCTCCCCCAGGCTTCTTCACCATTACAAAATTGGAGACCCAGCCTGGATACTGGATCTCCGAGACGAACCCTGCTTTCAGCAGCTTCTCCACCTCTTCCCTGATCGGCTCAGCTAGTATGGCGGCGCTCTTCCTCTGCTTTTGTCGAACTGGAGCCGCCGCAGGATCCAGGTTGAGGCGATGACAAGCAACATCGGCGTCCACTCACGACATCTCGGCGGCGCTCCATGCAAAGACATCAACGTTATCTTGCAGGCAAGCGGCCATCTCCATCTTCCCCCAAGCGGCAAGGATCCTCCCACCTTCAGCAGTCCTGGCTCTCCCCCTTGAGAGATCACTTCTATCTCCTCCACCTCCTCAGCAGCCTACATCCCTTTCTCCTTCTCCAGCAACTCCTCCAGCTTTTCCGCGTCACCCATCCAGCTGATGGTGCTGACGGCATTCAAGTAGCACTCCCTGGAAGCCTTGGGATCTCCCCTGATCCTGATCTGCACATCTCCGCGGCAGTACTTCAGGCACTGGTGATAAGATGACGGAACGGCCTTGAAGTAGTTGATAAGAGGCCGCCCGAAGATGGCGTTGTACCCACTCGATGCGTCGATGACGATGAAGCAGCATCGGATCGACGCCCCACCGAGTGTAACAAGTAGCTCCACTGCTCCCTCCACCTCTTTCTTCTCTCCTAAGAAGCCAAAAAGTGGTCCATCTGCAGCTTGGACTCAGGACGCTTCCACTTGAAGTCCAACAAAAGTTCTCTTGAAGATGACATTCACCGAACTTCCGTTATCCGCGAGGATTCGGTTGACGGTGAAGTCCTCGATGGCAGCTTGGATCACTAGGGAGTCATGGAAATGGTTATCATTCCCCAGCATATCTTCCTCCGAGAAGGTGATCTCCTCTAATGGCGGCGGGGTCTGCGACGTCGAAGCGACGTTCTTTCGATAGATCTGGTGAAGACTTCCATTACGGGAAGCTCCAAGCTCGGCCCCTCCATTGATCACCCCTACATGCCCACCTCCTGGGCCATGTAACACTTCCCCGCGAGTTCCGAGGTCAACTCGGTCTTCATTCCTTCTTCTTGCCGGAGTTTGAAATGCCACCTGCCCAACCGGGGCCTCCTACCTCTGCTGCTCTCTTTCTACTGCTCCTGCCTCCAGCCTTCTCCTTGCTTCCCATAACTCGGGGCAAGCCAAGGTCCCGTGCCCCTCTACTTGATGAATATCGCAGTAAAGGGGAATTGCAACCTCCTGGCGCATTGCTCGCTACTCCCTCCGACGTCTCTTGTTGTCTTGGCGAGCGATGGCCATTGTCTCCCTTCTTCCTCCTCCTCGACCTCCCTCCTGCCAATTTCCATTTCTCCTTTCTTCCTGATACTGCTGTCTCGCTGGTCTCCATTGGGGGCGATTCTCTGGATACTGGAATCGCCTTTCCTCCCTTCCTCCTTCGCGAGCTTCCGCCGGCCTTCTCTCTTCCTGCCTTCGAGGCCTCTCCTGCCTCCTTTCTTCAAACCTCCTGGGCTCTTCCTTCTTCCTTCTCTCTTCCCTTCTTGGATTTTCTTTCTTCCTTTCCTCTTTCCTCTCCTCCTTCCTTTCCGTCGTCCCCCTTGACTTTGACCCCGAAGGTCTTGCTCTCCCCCTTTCCATCGCAATCTCACCATCTAGCCTCGCTAAGAAGTCCTTGTTCTTCTCTTCTCCGCGAACAAAAGTATTCGCCTTCTCTATCATCTCTTCGAAGGATCTCGGGGGATTGGACCCCATCTCCAGACTGAACAAACCTTGCTTCAACCCGAACTTGAGGGCCACCATCAAGGTAAAACTGTCCACCTCCTCTACCTCCAAAATTTCCTCTTGAAAGCGGTCGATGTAGTGTCCCAAACTCTCGTATTGCCCTTGGACTATCTTGAAGAGTGCTGTCGCTTCCTTCTTCCTCTTCTTCGAAGTCGCGAACCTTGCCATAAGGCCCCGACGCAAATCTGAGAAGTAGTACACGGACCCTGCCGGTAGTTGATGGAACCAATCCTGAGCATTTTCCTTGAGGGTGATGGAGAAGAACCTGCACTTGAAGGCATCAGACATATTACGAATGGAGATGACATCCTCAAACCACTGGAGGTGTCTGACAGGATCGTCTCTGCCGGAGTAGTAAGTAAGAATGGGTTCCCGAAACCCTTCTGGAACTGGAACGGCGAGGATCTCGTCACAGAATGGGCTCCTCCCTCCCTGGCGGTGATGAGTTTCATCCTCGCTAGAAACATCATACTCGTTGTATTGGCAAGTATCTCTGAATCTCGCCGGCGACATTGGATACCGAAAACGGACACCCTGGCTGCTCGCCGGATAAAGCCGCGACTGCATTGGTCGCTCTTCCCTTACCCAAGCGGGCTCCTTTCCAGCTCGCCTCGGCGGTGCTTCCTCTTCTAGCGGCGTCAGGTGAGGGGGGGGGAGTCGCCGTGACCTCTGGGCGCTGAGCGAAACCAATGAGAATGGTTTGCTCGATCCTCCTCGCGAACTCTTCAAACACGGCCACTGTTACAAACTCGCTACCTCGCGCGGCGTCTCCTCCCAATGCCGAGTTGCCGACAAACTCTCCTTGCTCGCCACCTATGGCCATCTCCCTCAACTTCCAAACTTTCCTCCTTGGCTGCGATCCACGCTCACCGCACCAAGTGTTGAAGCCAGGAAAATCCTAACCTCAGAATTCGGACCGAAACTGCCTAAGGTTACTGGCTCAGAAGCTAGATAAGATGACAAAGAAGACTAGCACAAAGAAACAGGTCAAACAGGGCCCCAGATGCTGCGGCAGGAAGGACCCACCACGTACCCGGATGCTCGAAAGGAGCAGCCCCTTCTCAACGAAGGATGGCCGAACTGGGTATGAGAGAGGCTAGCTGGCGAGCTCGCAAGGTCGTGACTTGCTCTCCAAGGAAAAGGAATCCAAAGATTTAGCTAGTATCCTGAAACTGAAGAGCACGAGTATCCTGCCGAGGATTTCAAGTCCTTTCTCTCGTACCCCTGGGGTCCTATTTATAGGCAAATGCAAGGGGAGGGGGGGGGGTCATATTTGTAAAAAGTAGCGAACAAGCAAGAACAAACGGATAGACTTTTGAATAATTGAAATTTTATTATCCAAAAAAGATATCATTTACAAAGGTATGACCTCCCTTATATAGAATGGAGGAGATAGAAGAGAGTATAAACAAACAATGTGGGACTAAACATGTACATGACTGAGCGGCTAGAAATAAAAGAGACCGACCGCGCGGTTAGATAGATGGGTTAACCGCACGGCAACTCCAGCAGGATGAGAAAAAGCCGCAAGGTGAGACCGATAGACCGCCCGGTCTCCAAGCTCCAGAGGAGACTGCCAGACCGCTCAGTCAACAAACCGCCAGACAAGACCGCAAGGCCGCCCGGTCTAATACTTCAACACTCCCCCTCAAGCTGGAGCATAGATATCAATCATGCCCAGCTTGTCACAAATGTGGAAGAAGGAAGTAGAGACCGGCTTGGTGAAGATATCTGCCAATTCCTTGTCAGAGGTGACAAATGGAGTACAAATCTGTTTCTTCAAAATCTCTTCCCGAATGAAGTGACAGTCAACCTCTATATGCTTTGTTCTCTCATGGAAGACCGGATTTCTGGATATATATATAGCGGCCTTGTTGTCACAGAACATAGGAAGAGGATAGTCATATACCTCGCCCAGGTCAAGCATGAGAGCCCGCAACCACTTTAACTCACACGTGGTTGACGCCATACTCCGGTATTCGGCTTCTGCATTGGATCTGGAGACAATATACTGTTTCTTGCTCTTCCAACTCACAAGATTTCCTCCAACAAAGGTACAAAAACCTGATGTGGATTTGCGATCGCCTTTGTCATCTGCGTAACTAGAATCTGAGTAGGCCTCAACTCTCAGATGACCATTCTTCTGAAAGATTAGCCCTTTGCCGGGTGCTGCTTTGATGTACTCTAAAATCTTCAGGGCAGACTGAAGATGGCACTCCCTGGGAGCTTGCATAAACTGACTGACCTTGCCTACAGCATAGGCGATGTCGGGTCTAGTCACCGTGAGATAGATGAGTTTGCCTACCAAACGTTTGTACCTTGTGACATCAGATAGAAGAGGCGAGTCATCCGTCCACGTTTTGTCTTCTCCAATAGCCATGGGAAACCGAGCCGGTTTGGCACCTGTCAATCCTACTTCTTGTAGAAGATCAAGGGCATACTTCCGTTGGGAGAGAACCAACGAGTCAAGTTTCCGAGAGATTTCTATCCCCAAAAAGTATTTCGGGGAGCCCATATCCTTCGTGACCAAGTGTTGACGGAGGTGCTTCTTCATCAAGTCCACCCCATCTCGGTCATCGCCAGTAAGAAGAATATCATCCACATATACTGCCAAAACCACCAGTCCCGAGACCGTTTTGCGAATGAATAAGGAGTGATCGACCGAACTCCTTGTAAAGCCGATAGTAGCCACAATGCCACTGAATTTGTCGAACCACGCCCGAGGGGTCTACTTTAGGCCATAAATGGCCTTCTTCAAATGGCATACGCGTGTCTCCCCCTGAGCAACATACCCAAGAGGTTGCTCCATGTAGACGTCCTCCTGAAGATCACCATAGAGAAAAGGCATTCTTCACATCAAGCTGGGAAATAGCCCAAGCCCGGTTAAAAGCCACAGAGAGAAGAACCCGGATGGTGCTGAGGCGAGCAACCGGAGAAAAAATATCAAAGTAATCAATGCCGTAAGTCTGAGTGAAGCCCTTGGCCACCAGTCGGGCCTTGTAGCGATCCACAGTACCGTCGGGGCGAAATTTCACAACGAAGACCCAGCGACAGCCAACCACATCAGTGCCCACGGGAGGAGGAACAAGGGTCCAGGTACCCCTTTCAGTAAGAGTAGCCATCTCCTCATCCATGACAGACTTCCAATGAGGGAGAGCAAGAGCCTCCTGGTAGGTGCGGGGAGTAGAAGTAGCAGAGATAGCCAAGGCAAAACACCTGCGAGAAGGAGAAAGCCGATCATAGGAAACAACTGCCGCAAGCGGGTGTTGAGTACACGCCCGCACCCCTTTGCGAAGAGCAATGGGAAGATCCAGGTCGACGGGTGCATCAGCGACCGGAGCGTCCGTGGCAGAGAAGGCTGGCCCGGGACTAGAGAGAGACGGAGATGGAGAGGAGGGTGGAGGGGTGGGTGGGGAGACGGACTGGGAAGGAGACGGTGGAGGAGGAGACGAAGGTGGGAAGACGTCGAGAGGCGTGGAGGGAACGGAGAGATCAGAAGGAAGAGAGGAGGTAGGAGAGAAGTAGGAAGCATTCTCGAAAAATGTCACATCCGCGGAGACAAACTGATTGCGGAGAAGGGGGTCAAAACAACAATAGCCTTTTTGAGTGGTAGAGTACCCCAAAAGACGCACTTGGTGGAACCGGGGGAAAGCTTGTTGCGGGTAGCGGAGGGAGCGTGAACAAAGGCCGTACACCCAAAGACACGGAGAGGGAGAGGAAAAGGTTCCTTGTGGGGGTAGAGAATGGAGAAGGGGGTCTGGTCGTGGAGAACTGTGGAGGGAAGGCGATTGATGAGATAGCAGGCAAGAAGCACAGCATAGCCCCAGTAGGAGCGAGGGACGTGCATCTGCGTCATGAGAGTACGAGCAACATCAAGAAGGTGACGGTTTTTACGCTCCACCATCCCATTCTGCTGGGAGGTGTAAACACAAGTAGTTTGATGAATAAGACCATGTTGGTGAAAGAAAGAGGAGAACTCATGATTAAGATATTCCTTGACATTATCAGAACGTAAAACTTTAATAGAAATGTCAAACTGATTCTGAATCATAAAATAAAATGATTGCCAAACAGAAAAGAGTTCAGAGCGATCTTTTAATAGATACACCCAGGTACATCGTGAAAAATCATCTATAAAAGTGACAAAATAGGAACTACCCGGCCAACAGTGAGGGTAGGAGCATGACCCCATACATCAGAATGAATAAGATCAAACGGGCGAGAGGAGCCACGGCCTTGCTTCGGTGGGAAGGAGGAGTGATGATGTTTGCCAAGCTGACACACATCACAGTTGAGCGGAGAACTGGTAGGAGGTAAGTGGGGCAGAAGCTGTCGAAGAAACCGAGGAGGAGGATGTCCAAGGCGAAGATGCCATTGAAGGAGATCTGTAGAGGAGGAGTAGGCGGACAGAGCGGAAACATCGTCGAGGAAGTAGAGGCCGCCGCTCTCAGTCCCAGTAGCAATCGTCCGCTGGGTCCTCGGGTCCTGAAAAGAACAAGCAGTTGGAGTGAATAAGACGGAGCACTGAAGTTGCCAGCATAAAGTAGTAACAGATAATAAATTGCACGGGAACTTCAGGACATAGAGAGTGTCCTCCAAGCAAAGCAATGGGGTGAGTTGAATCATGCCCGTCCCATGAACCGGGGACGGTGAACCATCTGCCACACGAACCGGGGGCAAGCGGTCATGTGTCTCAAGACGGGAGAAGCAATGAGGGTTGCCAGTCATATGATTGGTAGTACCGGAGTCAATCAGCCATTTACCTTGGGTAACGACGTGGGCACTACCTGACGTCGTGGCCACAGAGGCAGACGACCGAGAAGAGGCGGAGGCCGACGGAGCATCATCGGAAGGGCGAAGATGAGGATGTTTCTGCCAGCAGCGGTCAACAGAATGGCCAGGAGGTCACCCCCTCTGAGCTTGGTGAGCAAAGGAGTCCTGGGAGGGTGGGGAGGCTAACAGAGGCCGCTGGAGAAGCGAAGTAACAGCGGCAATGCGAGCCGCGGTGGCATCCAAAGTAGGAGATTCCGCCTCACCCAGGATCTGCTGGCAGATCAGTTCATAGAAATCGGGAAGATGGAGAAGATAACAAACAACCAGGAGTTCCTGGAAGTGTTTGTGTTGTTCGGCCAAGTCCGCGGAGAAGGGGCGATTCTGGAGAATTTCAGCACCAAGAGCCTGAACCTGCTGATAAGTCGCAGCAGGAGACATGGAAGGGCGGGCGAAGAGGTCCGCATAGAGAGTATAAATGCGGGACGTCTGTCCCCCCTTCGAATAGAGAGCAGCGAGGTGAAGCCAGGCGGCCTTGACCGTTTCATCATGGCGAATGACGGGAAGGCACTCATCAGAAAGGCTGTTGGCCAGCCATGTGCGGACAAGAGCATCGCTCGCATCCCAGTCATCAAACTCAGGAGAGTTACGAGGAGGAGGGTCATCGGTAAGGTGATGACGCTTGCGCTGAGAGCGAAGAAGAAAGGTGAAAGAAACGCTCCAATCAGGATAGTTGGAGCCAACAAGCTTAGAAAGGGTGCCAAGGTTGCCCGAAGGAGGAGGTGGAGAAGGAGCGGCATGAATGGTGGAGATAATGGGGGTGGTGAGACCGGAAGTAGTCATAGAACACAACAAGAAACCGCGCAAGAAGAGGCGAAGCCGCAGCGGATAAAAAGGAAGAAGCCGCCCGAACACAAGCGGCTAGGAAGCAGTCAAAGGCACAGAGGGGAAGAGGTTGCGCGGACTGAAAAGGCCGAGCGAACAGAAGAGGAGAGGAAGCAATAAGCAGCGACAACAACAAGTCGCAAGCCGGGCGAACAGAAACAGGCCGCAATGACTAGGAAGCCGGAGTGGCAAGAAGGAAACAGGAGCGCGGCGACAACAAAACAGGTCGCGGCGACGAATAGCAGGAGAAGAGAACCAAGGAGAAACAAGCCGCGCAAACAGGGCAGCGGACAGAAGAGAAGGCAAGCCGCGAAGACAGGTCGCGTAAGCAGAAAACAAGCCGCGAGAATCAGAGAGCGCACACAATCAGGAGGAAAAGACCGAGTGCTCTGATACCATGTAAAAAGTAGAGAACAAGCAAGAACAAACGGATAGACTTTTGAATAACTGAAATTTTATTATCCAAAAAAGATATCATTTACAAAGGTATGACCTCCCTTATATAGAATGGAGGAGATAGAAGAGAGTATAAACAAACAATGTAGGACTAAACATGTACAAGGCTGAGCGGCTAGAAATAAAAGAGATCGAACATGCCGCGCGGTTAGATAGATGGGTTAACCGCACGACAACTCCAGCAGGATGAGAACAAGCCGCAAGGTGAGTCCGATAGACCGCCCGGTCTCCAAGCTCCAGAGGAGACCGCCAGACCGCTCGGTCAACAAACCGCCAGACAAGACCGCAAGGCCGCCCGGTCTAATACTTCAACAATATTTATACCCCACCCCCTGGCGACCAGGCGACTTCCAGGGGAACTCGCACGGGCTTGGCGAGTATCTCGCCTAGTCGCCTACCTGGTGAGTATGCGAGGGGAGCTCGCCTATGCTCGCATAGGCCTTCCGCGATCTTGAGTGCTGACTTTGACTCCTGCCTTGACTTGTTGACCTTGACTTCTGCTGACTTGGCTGTGGTAGGACCCACTCTCGACGAATACGGGTTATACACTTAGCAAAATTTCAAGCTAAAGCTGATGAAGGAGTGTTTCTGGGATACTCCATGATCAGTAAAGCTTATAGGGTATATAATAAATCCACTCTCAAAATTGAAGAATTCGTTCATATATCGTTTGATGAATCTAACATGTCTTTCAAGGAGAAGAATACTTCTACCATAGAACCTTTGCAGGTACACTCTCTTGCTGAAGATTTAGACAGGTTACAAATCATTCAAAAAGATGAAAGCAGTGAAGATGAAGAAGACATTCAACATCTTGAAGAGAATCTTCTTGAAGAGGCAGTTGTTGTACCACAAGAGGAAACAACAACACAGGTTGGTGAACAATCAACATCTCCTGTTGATTTAGTAACATCAAGAGACCATCCAATCTCCCAAGTGATTGGAGACATCTCAGCTGGTGTGCAAACCAGAAATCAGGTCAACCAAAATCTGATGCACACTTGCTTTCTCTCTCAAATTGAACCTCAATCCATTCAAGATGCAGAGCAAGATCCACACTGGATCATTGCAATGCAAGAAGTGTTGCATCAATTTGAAAGGAACAAAGTTTGGGAACTAGTACCAAGGCCAAAGGATCACTCCATTGTTGGAACAAAGTGGGTGTTCAGAAATAAATTGGATGATCAAGGAGTCATTGTAAGGAACAAGGCAAGGCTAGTTGCTCAAGGGTACTCTCAAGAAGAAGGGATAGATTATGACCAGACCTTTGCACTAGTTGCAAGGTTAGAGGACATAAGAATCTTCTTAGCATATGCAACACACAAAGGATTCAAAGTATACCAGATGGATGTAAAGAGTGCTTTTCTCAATGGAGATATCAAAGAAGAAGTCTATGTCAGACAACCCCTAGGTTTTATCTCTTCAACTCATCCTGATTATGTTTTCAAATTGCATAAAGCATTATATGGTCTAATGCAAGCTCCTAGAGCATGGTATGAGACCCTAGCATGTTTTCTTCTGAAAAATGAGTTTATAAGGGGTAGCGTAGACGAAACTCTTTTTATTAGAACCCATAAGTCCCATACCCTACTAGTACAAATCTATGTAGATGATATTATATTTGGTTCTACTGATTCAAATTTGTGCAGAAAGTTTTCCAACCTAATGCATTCTAAATTTGAAATGAGTAGCATGGGTGAGCTATCCTTCTTTCTAGGATTGCAAATTAAACAACATGTTGAAGGCATATTTATTTCTCAAACCAAGTATGCAAAAGAATTGGTTAAGAAATTTGGTATGTCTGAAGCATCATGTATGAAAACACCTATGCCTACTAATGATGTATTAGATGCTGATGAACATGGGAAACCTGTTGATCAGACAACATATAGAGCAATGATTGGTTCTTTATTGTACCTTACAGCTAGTAGACCTGACATAATGTTTGCTACATGCATATGTGCTAGATTCCAAGTGAGCCCTAGAGAGTCACACTTAACCTTAGTAA
Source organism: Platanthera guangdongensis (assembly GCA_039583875.1). Classification (NCBI taxonomy): domain Eukaryota; kingdom Viridiplantae; phylum Streptophyta; class Magnoliopsida; order Asparagales; family Orchidaceae; genus Platanthera; species Platanthera guangdongensis. The sequence goes on along the minus strand of CM077147.1, from coordinate 158,345,484 downwards.
AAAGGATTCTTAGGTATGTAAAAAGTTGTCTAAATCTAGGTCTCTGGTATCCAAAAGATTCATCTTTTGACTTAACTGGATTTTCAGATGCTGATTATGCTGGATGCAGAATAGACAGGAAAAGCACCAGTGGAACTTGTCAGTTTCTTGATGACAGACTTGTCTCCTGGTTTTGCAAGAAACAAACATCTGTGTCAACTTCAACTGCTGAAGCTGAATATATGGCTGCAGGTAGTTGTTGTTCACAAATCCTATGGATTCAAAATCAACTCCTAGACTATGGCTACAACTTAGAGAAGTCAAAAATATTTTGTGATAATAATAGTGCTATTTCCATAGCACAAAATCCAGTCCTCCATAGTAGGACAAAACACATAGAAATTAGGCATCACTCTCTAAGGGATAATGTTGAGAAAAATAAAATTGAACTTCAATATATCCCAACTGATTTGCAAAGGGGAGATATTTTCACCAAACCTTTGGATGAAAAGAAACATACATTCTTCCTTAATCAGATAGGAATGTTAGATGGAGGAAGCCTAAAATAAGATCCAAGATTTTAAAATTATAAAAATGACCAAGACTAGACAACTCAAAGTGCTTTTTCTAGTGTATAGAGTGTTTTTGGTCTCTGAACTGCGCTCGACGATTTTCCCCCAGATCGTCGAATGGAGATCGACGATTTCAGAAATCGTCGACCTGAGTTCAGCGCTTCTCAGATAGTGCTAAACTATCTTTCTTCAGGTCAGCGATCGTCGAACGGAGCTCGACGCTCTCCAATATCGTCGAACGGAGATCGACGATATTGATGACCTTTCAGTTTCCTTTAGGAGCCTAGATCGTCAAACAGAGTTCAACGATCTTTCCTTTTCTGCGTCGAACCCTAAAATAAAACTCATTTTTCGAATGTCGTTCTCCCTTTGCGCTTTCATACTCTCTGCAAATTTTCTCTTTCCCTCCAAACTTCTCTACACTTGGTCGTTTGTTTGTTCATTTTTGCAGGAATCAATGGCAGTATCAGTCGCCATCTTGGCCGCAATGAAATTTGACGCTGGATTTGATATCGACATGGATTCTTTCAACAACAACGATCAAATCTTCAAGGACATTCTGGAACTTTTCAAAGACCAACAGCTAGTTACCATAATGATTACAAGGATCAAATTAGCTGCAGATGAGATAAAGGAATGGGTGTATACTGCCCACAATCTGGATCAGAATACAATGGTTGGAACCATCTCAGGAACCCAGGTATCTCTAACACCTGCTGCTTTGACAGAGGTTTTTCAATTAAAATCTGGAGAAGATTTTGTTGAGCTTTCTGGAGAGGAATTTTCTAATATGCATGAAAGGATGGGTCATTCAGAAGCAAACCCTAGCAAATTGCTTAAGAAAAATCTGTCTGTTGAGTACAGATTTCTAGCTGATGTTGTTGGAAAAGTGTTGTTGGCAAAACACTCAGCTCATGATACCATATCTAGGTATCAGCTCTGTCTGATGGGTGCCCTGGTGGACAAGAAGCAACTAAACTGGGGAGAAGTTTTCTTTGATTTGATTAAGAAAAAGATTAACAAGAACTTTGTTAATTTTGGAAGGATTTTAGGGCTGTTCCTTCACCATAGGTGCCCTGCACTGCTTGTTTCCAGTGGGATACACATCAATGCCTCCAAGAAGCTCACCTATGCCCTATTTGGAAAATGGGACAGGCAGATTGTCAAGCCCAGCAGACCATCTGCAATCTCTTCTTCAGGCACAAGGACTGCTTTAGTCTCTTCCCCTCAGGTCTCTGCCCCTACAGAAGACTTGCCTGCTTCTTCTCTTCCTCCTCCACCTCTTGTTTCATCTACCACAGTCACATCCACCATCACAATTTCCACCCCATCTCCAACTTCGATTCCTTCTCCAACTCCACCACTCACTGAAGAAATCTTTCATCCTCTACATCACTACCCACACCTGGATATTGATTCATCATCTCATATTCCATCTTTCACTCTTATAGATGATTCCTATATGGATGATTCTCCTTCATCCCCTCCTGAGCCACCATCCTCATCCACCTCTTATCAATAACTCCTTCAGGACATAATTGCTCAATCATCATTCACACCATCCATCTCCATTCTATTATCTTCCATCTCCACAATTCCAATTTCCCAACCATCCTTTCCACCATCCACAAGTTCTCCACCAACATCTCCTGCTGCTCCAACTTCCATTCCTACCTCTACTCAAGTCCCTCTTAAGCAAGTAGATCTTCCAGCTCTTGCAGACAGGTTATATGAGCTGATAGCACCAAGGCTATCACTATTGCTGGAGACCTCTTTGGCTCCACTTCTCAAAACAGTTCAGGAACTGTCTGCCAGGCTCTCCTTTTTTCTCCCTCCTTAGGCAATCCCTTCTTCTGGGTGCCTTGATCCAGTTCTCACTGAATTTAGGCAGGGGGAGATGCCTTATGAAGCTGAAAGATTGCCTGCTGTAGTATCCTCATTCCAAGCTCCAGTAGCTCCAGTTGCAGTCATTACAGTGGACCTCAGGTCACTGTTGTCAGTTTTTGATTCTGTGTACGTCAACTACCTTCCAATCCAGCATTCTGAAGACCGTACTAAGGCCATTGTGCCTATTTTCAGATGTGACCCCAGCTTAATAAGCTCTTATATAAATTCCTTCAATACTGTTGACACTGCTTCTTCTGCTGCTCCTACTGCTGCTATTGATATTACTGTTAGTTCTGATATTACTATTTTTGAGGATATGCATATGACAGAGGCATTTGTTTTTGAGCCTGCTGTTACTGCTGCTGTTGCTCCTTCTGAAGTTGCTTTTCCAGTTTCATCTGTTTCTACAGCTTCCATTACTGCTGCTGTAGCTTCTGTTTTTGAAATTGTTGTATCTGAATCTGCTGTCATAGCTCCTTCTGCCAGTGTTGCTTCTACTCCACTTCCTGCTGTTGCTGCTGCTACTGTTGTTGTTTCTGCTATTTCTGCTGTTTCTTCTGCTCAGTCTCAACAACAGAAAGATTATCTCAAAAGGATTGATGCATTGTATGATAATTAAAGCTCAGACAGTGATCAGTTTAGGACTGACTCAGATGATTCCTCTGCAACAATTGCAAGGAAAAGGAAAGCAAGAAGCAAGGCTATGAAGAGTGTTCCTCCAGAAAAAGTGAAAGATACAAATGACATTCCATACTACATACTGCATGATTTCCCTATCACAGAACCTTGGATGCAATACTCCAGGAATCAACTGAAATCTATGAAGAATAAAAGAAAGTATGACAAAGGATCTTCCCATTTCAATCCTCATCCTCCTCCTCCTTCACCTGATACAGGTGCAGGTGGAAGTTCTGCTTTCCAATCTACTACCAGAAGCCAAACTTCATATCATCCTCAAGAAAGATCCCAATACAGAGGAAATCAATCTAGAGGTTACCAGTCCAGAAGAGGACAGTACCGAGGAAATCAGAGAGAACTCAAAGTGTACTCTAAAGGGTATTCCAGGCAACATCCTTATCCAAGGGAAGGACAAGGTCCATCTGACACTACTTCTGGTCCCTTCCCTTATAAGCTTAAAGAACTAGTCTCTTTCAGAGCTCCTCCAGATATTTCTTCAAACAAATATGAGCCTCCTGTTGCATTTGAAGACCAAAAAAATAATCCCACCTCATGGACTGCAAGAATGAAAGAATTGGCTGCTTTGGACCAAATCAAGAAGGCTAGAGAACAAGGAAGAGATGTATCAAATATCACTACTTTATCAGATCAAAGAAAGAAAGAACTTGAGATATACTCTTCCAGTAAATTTTTTGATTCAAAAAGCTATATGAAGTTTCACCCAGAAGCTGTAGTGCCCAGGCCAAAGCATCAAACTTCTCTAGGTGCAGCTGATGATAGAAGATCCAAGAAAGAAGCTCTCAACCCCAACAGAGAAATAGTTCTCATAAAGAGAAAGGAAAAAGAATGATTTTGTAAGATGACAGTATATTTTGTTTTCTGAACTATCTGTGATAATGTCTGTGGTTCTGCAATGTCTTGTTTGTTATATCTCTGATTTGTATGTTTTTATTTTTCAAATATCTGTAAATAGTAATCCTAACCCAAATAGGGGGAGATTGTTGGAACACCCTATTACTGATTTGGGCAAGGATCACTATGTCTTTTAGGAAATCTGTTTTGACCTCCTTGTATAGATCTAAAGGTCAATTAGAATTGAGTCTAAGGGTTAGTATTTAGGTTTGAAAGCTACCCTCAAGACCCCCAAGACCAGATATTTCAGTTCTGGAGACTAAGTCATTTCGTCGAGCTCAGGACGACGAATCGTCGAACTCCATTCGACGATCGCTGAGCTCACTTCGACGAATCGTCGAACTCCATTCGACGATCTCTGAGCTCAACTTCAACGAGTCGTAGAACTCCATTCGACGATCTTCGAGCTCAGATCGACGCTCCTGTCTCCAGTTTGTTTCTCTATCTCTGAGCTCAGTTCGACGATAGTTGAGCTCAGATCGACGATCTCTGTTTCAGTCTAAGTCCAGTCTCTGAGCTCAGTTCAACGATAGTAGAGCTCAGGTCGACGTTTTTCTGGAGAGATCGACGTTTTTCAAGATTCAAATTCAGACAGTTATGAAATTATTCTCAGCATTTATTTCAAGGATCTTGTAGCCGTTTCAATTAATCTGGAGCAAGTTTCAAGGGATTTTCAAAGGAATGTTTTATTGAACTTTCCTCCAGAAGACAAAATGCAGTTAAGGAAGTCATTTATGACAGGATAACGACTATATTGAACAGAGAATCATTCTATTCAGATCTAAGGAATAAAAGAGATATTAATATTCTGCTGTAATAGAAGAACAACATCATCAACAAGTGAACAACAACAAGAAAAATAGCTGCAGATATTCACAGTCTTAGAACTCTTACAAGAACACACATCAAAAAGGGAGATCATTATACTGAAATTTTCAGATCCCTGTTGATTCCAATGTTCAAAGGCCATCATCATTCAAGACTCCAGACACCACACATTTCAGCTATTGCTGAAATCATCTTTTGCTGGAGATCAAATCTTCTGAAGTCCTATCACCCTACTACAAAGATTCACTTCCTAAACAACTATAGATCTCAGGGGGAGCTTTGACAATATCCACTATCTTCTCTCTAATTGTTGACAGAGAAGATCATCTCATCTCTCTCTCTCTCTACTGTAAAGAGTTTTTCAAACTCCCTTCAAAAGTTTGTGTTAGTTTCTGAGACCTTGTCAAAACTCAGTGGTTGCAAGACAGCTGATCAAAAAATCTGGTTTGGTTTTTGAGCACCTTATCAAAAGCTCATTGGTGCCCAGGACACCTGATCAACTTATCCTGCAGTGGATTCCTACCTAGGGTGGTGGAAGAGTGGATGTACCCAGATTGATTGGGGAACCACTATAGCTCCTTGTATCTTCTGGTTGCTTACTTTCTTTTGTTTTCTGGCTGTGGTTTTTGATCGCTTTTTGTTTAGATAGTTGTTGTAGTTCATTTGCTTCCCTGTTCACTTAGGAATACAACAAGAGTTGTAAAAAGTTTTTAGCAAGCACCATACTCTATTCACCCCCCCTCTAGAGTATATCAGATCTAACTTGCACTTTCACAGGCCACCATATTGGCAGAACCACGCATCTGCCCAGTTTTCCGGGTGCACCTTGGAGTTAATCCCCAAGGCTCCCTGTTGCAATCTACCACGTAGAAAACCCGAAAAACAAACATTCGCACGGAGTCTTCTCCGGCCATTTATGCAATGCAACATCACTGATCCAGACCAACTTGTTCTGCTAGGCTTCACACATCATGCCTATATCCGTTCTCGATTACAGACTCTACATGTACATAATGGGGACTATTTGTAAGACCCCCCTTTGTGGATCCCAAAACACAGCACGAAGGGGGAGTCTTATGCCCGGAACTGCCGCCTTGCGGTAGCATTAGCATACGAGCTAACCTGTACCACAAGACGCCTATTCCGCCAGCTACAACAATATCAATAGAACATGATCTAGCAAATATTTAAGAGCTACAACAAACTAACATGTATAAGTAACAGCAGGAAGATAACTTAACTTATAAGAATGCCCATACAAACTTATAAGTTAAGGATCGGGTTACATAAAGGTAACTCATCATATAAGAGTGCCCATACAAACTTATATGATGAGGATCTTATTGTGCAATGCTATGAGATGCTATGAATGCTATGCAATGACTCACCCATGAACACACATGCAATTGCTATGTCGACACAGACTATAGTTCCCACTTTTCGAGCAGGTAGCTAACCTCTCAGGCATCAGCCGCTGTGGCCAGGCGGTGACAGTAGAACAGGCACTTCTACTACTAGGCAGGTATCACACTACTTCACCTAGGCCTTCGTACACCTCAACGCTAAGAACACAACAGCGGAGCCCATACGTACTATGGCCCAGCGGGAGCCTCGGGTAAATGTGCACCGAGGACCAAGCCCCGAACTAACCTGGTGTGACCCGAAAGGACCCTCAGAGTGAGCACTAGGACCAAGCCTAACCGTTCACCTGGCACGGAAGGAGCCCCGGGATGTGAACACCGAGGACCAAGCCCAACCACCCAAAATCTAACTGTCGACTCTCGTCAGTGTGACGACTGGCGAGCCCGTAGACCTGCCACACTATCCTTAATCCAGGATTACGACACCGCGTGTCGACTCACACCACATGCAAATACCACATCAACATAACATGGAAGGGGCCTCAGAAGTAAGCACGAGGACACAGCCCAACCATCCATCCATACCTTATCTCAACACAACCAAAACAAGTGACAGTCAACACCCCACTTACATCCCTTCACAATACTACCCGTAGGGAGACGACGCTCTAAGTATTGGACTACTAGACTCATTTCATTAATCAAACATACCCATGGCCATAATCTATTCATCTATATGATTTCCAAATGTTGACAACGTAATATAAACATGATGCGCATATAAAGATCTATCACACTTTTCATTTGATAATGTCATAATATAAACATGGAGTGCACAATTATCAATCTTTCAATTCCAACCAATTCAATTCGTTTAAATAAGATTGTTTCACAATTTGATAATAGGAAATCTGATTAATAAGCTACATCAATCATACAACAAATGATTAATCATAAGGGTTCATCCAAGCCAAGTATCTTGCAATATTAATTCCACCGAATACAAATCCATCTTCCATTAAAACCCAGAATTTAGGTGCAGGTTGAATCTGGATAGAACATTCAACCGGAGATTCCCAAAGCTACAGGAATCCGGTGAAGACGTGTAACCCCACGATGGAAAGGTATTTTCGTGGTCTACAACTCTCGTATTCAGACCTCAACCCAGATTTGATATTATCCTATTTGAAATCGGACTTGAAGTCCGCTGCGTACAGAACACAGTTTCTGCATGTAGGATTTATTGAACACCATTTTCGTTTAGACTTTCCCGTGGCTGCAAACTTCACCAGAAGTCGTGCAACCATTCATTGGAAAGGTATTTTCAAGGGATTCATCTTTCGTGTTTAGCCGAAAGCCCAGATCTGGCCATAGCACACTTAAAAATGGCCACGAAGCTCGCTGCGCGCAGAATACAGATTCTACATGCATCTTAAGGCGGAATGAATGGCATCGGTTCATCTTCATACTCAAGGCGATCTTCCCAAATCATTCCAGGAAACCTCCTCCCTTATTCAACCTCAAGAGGCCAATACCCTTCACGAAACCATCCCGTATCATCACATTGAAGATGAGCGTGGTTGAAGAGATCTAAAACCTAAGACACAAGTCTTAGCATGGCCTTTCCTAGAAAACTCCTCCTCACCATCAAGACTCTCTTGAGTCAATGACTCGCCTAGGAAAATAACTATAGATCTAGCACTAAGGGAGAGGGTAGGAAACTCACATCGGTTCCAGCGGTACCACCATTTACGACCATGGATCGCGTAGTTCTCCTTGGCGGCATCTTCTCCTTCACGTTGATGGCAGATTTTTTCCTGTAGAACTTGCTCCAGCAGTTTTCTCTCTCACAAAGGGTTCTCACAGGAAATAGGGAATGAAATGAGCATGAAAACGGCTAGGGTTTTCTCTCACCCTTATATATAAAAAGTGACACGGGTAGGGACACGGCCGTGTCCTTACCCGTGTACTGCCTGGGCGAAGCGGCAACGACAGTTTCCATGTCGGTTCAATAGTTGACATGGGTAGGGACACGCCCGTGTCCCGACCCGTGTCCCGACCCGTGTCCATATGATACGGCCGTGTGCCCTGGCCGTGTCCTTCTCGGGATGCATTTCGATGATCTCACCATTTCGTCGATCTCGATCAAAATCGTCGACTGGAGAACACGGGTAGGGACACGCCCATGTCTCTACCCGTATCATGTTAATTCGTCGAAGTCGACGCCCAGTTCATCGATCTCGACACCTCTCGTCGAGTGTAACTCGACACACACGGGTAGTGACACGCCCGTGTCACATGGTGTCGACACAGCTCGTTAGTCTCGACACGTCCTATCGAATGTAACTCGACACACACGGGTAGGGACACACCCGTGTCGCTACCCGTGTCACATGGTGTCGACACAGCTCGTCAGTCTCGACACTCCCTGTCGAGTGTAACTCGACACACACTGGTAGGGATACGCCCGTGTCGCTACCCGTGTCACATGGTGTCGACACAGCTCGCCGATCTCGACATGCCTCGTCGAGTTCAGCTCACGCACACGGGTAGGGACACGCCCGTGTCTCTGCCCGTGTCCCTTCACAACACTGATTTCTCTACTCCTCCACAAGTGAAGTCCAATTCCCTGCACGTCCCAGGACTCGAGTCAACCCTCCTGACTCAAAAACACACACAAGGGGCCTAGAGCGATTCGAGACGTTACAAATCCTATAAACAAAATAAAAGATTTCATCCCTGAAATCTGGCTTAGGCTGTGGGAAGAAAAGCATAACAGATAATTTAACATATGCTTTTAAATAAAATTACCTTGAGCAAACAACTCCGGGTAGCGTTGCTGCATCAAATCCATTGGCTCCCATGTGTACTCCTCTTTCCCATGATTCGACCATAGCACCTTCACTAAGGGGACACTTTTGCGGCGCAATGTTCTTGTCTCGCTGTCAACAATCCGCACCGACTCTAGTCACACAGACCTATCTGACGCCACTGCACCATCAGTAGTGGGAATATATTGGTCGGGCCGCAACAGTGCTTTTCGAAGCGAGGACACATGGAACATGTCGTGGAGATCCTCTAGTTATGGTGGTAACTCCAACCGATAAGCCAACGGGCCAATCCTTTCCAGTATAGTATAAGGCCCAACATACCTTGTGCTGAGCTTTTTCACTCCACGCACCCGCGACACTCCATACATCGGCCGAATCTTGAGGAACACTTTATCGCCCACTTGGAACTCCACCATCCGGTGTTTTTTTTGTGATATTTTGCCTGCCGAATTTGAGCCTCTAACATGCGATCTCGTATCAATCTGACCGCCGCATCAGTATCATCTATATATTCATTTCCCAATGCCTTCGGATCTTCATCCTGCACCCAAGACGAGGGGGTCCTGCACCTTCTTCTGTAAAGGGCTTCATGGGGCGCCATACCGATGCTCGCCTGATGGCTATTATTGTAGGAGAATTCCTGCAGGGCAAGAGTCTTTCCCACGGCTCTCCTCTGTCCAGCACACATAACCTCAATAAATCCTCCAGTGTTCTGATGGTCCTCTCTGACTGCCCGTCCGTCTGAGGATGAAATGCGGTGCTGAAGGTGAGGCGTGAGCCCAAATACGCCTGTACCTCCTTCCACTCCTTGGAAGTAAACCGACCATCCCGATCCGAAACAATTGTCTTGGGCACGCCATGATACCGTACGAATTGCTCCACAAAAAGGCGTACCAAAACATCCACGTGTGATTCCTTCTTCATTGGAATGAACCGGGCCACCTTTGCCAGTCGATCAACAATAACCCACACTGAATCATTCCCAGAGCGGGAGCGAGGTAGCCCATGGACAAAGTCCATGGAGATATCCTCGAACTTCCATTCGGGAATGGGCAACGACTGCAACAAACCACCGGGACTCCTGCATTCATCCTTCACTCTTTGACAAGCTTCGTAATGTGTAACATAGAAACGAACATCCTTCTTCATTCCTGGCCAGCACATGGTCTTCCGTAAGCCGGCGTACATCTTGGCAATACCTGGGTGTATAGAATATTGAGAGGAATATGCCTCTCTCAAGATATCCTCCCGGATTTTGCCGCCCTTGGGAATATAGAGCCGACCACGAAAATAAACGAGGTCGTCTTTTAGTATGTACTCATCGGTGGTCCCATCTTCAATTGCCTTGATTGTCGGGGCCAAGGCCGTATCCATTCCTTTCTCCACCTGAATCCGGTCCCGGATATCACAAACTATGCTCATGTTGGCCAAATACTCCGCATACTCTGCCGAAGGAGCCTTGAATATTAGAGTAATTTCCATCTCCTCGATCATCCGAGCCAACTCCATACTCATCAACCGAGACTCTGGGCTAGAGCCTGACACTTTTCTACTCAAGGCATCGGCTACCGAGTTCGCTTTCCCGGGGTGGTAGTTCATGGTGAACTCATAGTCGCATAGAAATTCCAACCACCGCCGTTGTCTCAGGTTCAACTCCTTCTGAGTGTGGACATACTTCAAGTTTTTGTGATCGGAAAAGATCTCACAGTGGACGCCATATAAATAATGCCTCCAGACCTTCAAAGCGAACACCACTGCTCCCAACTCCAAATCATGAACCGGGTAATTGATTTCACGTTTCTTTAACTTCCTTGAAGCATAAGCGATCATGTGCCCGTGCTGCATCAATACCGCTCCCATCCCTTGATACGACGCGTCCGTGTAAACCTGAAATCCTTCCTTCCCAGATGGAAGTGCAAGGATGGGGGCGGAGGTAAGCCTATCCTTTAGCTCTTGGAATGCCACTTCACATTGTGGTGTCCACTCAAATGGCACACCCTTCTTCGTCAAGGAGGTAAGGGGAAGGGCAATCTTGGAAAATCCTTTCACGAATTTGCGGTAGTACCCAACAAGTCCAAGAAAGATTCGTATATCGGCCGCCGACTTCAAGGGCGACCACTCCTTCACGGCTCGCACCTTTGCTGGATCCACTGCTAATCCTGCCCCACTGATCACATGCCCCAAGAAGGAAACCTCCTTAAGCCAGAATTCACACTTGCTAAACTTGGCGTACAAGGCGTGCTCCTTCAACTTCTTCAAAACCAAGGTCAGGTGCTCAACATGCCCCTCCTCCGTCTTTGAGTAGACCAAGATGTCGTCGATGAAAACTATGACGAAGATGTCCAAATACGGTTCAAACACCTTGTTCATCAGGCTCATGAAGGCCGAAATGACATTTGTGAGCCCAAACAGCATTACTGTGAACTCATACAAATTATATTTCGAACTGAAGGCCGTTTTCTGGATGTCCCCTTCTCGAATCCTCAACTGATAGTATCCAGAGCGCAAATCCAGTTTAGAGAACCAATGTGCTCCCACTAGTTGATCGAACAACTCGTAAATCCGAGGTAGCGGATAAGTGTTCCGCACCGTCAACCGATTGAGTTCCCGATAATCTATGCACAATCGCAGGGTTCCATCCTTCTTCTTCCCGAACAGCACAGGGGATCCCTAGGGCGTTGAACTGGGGCGAACGAACCCTGACTCCACCAGTTCTTTTAATTGAACTCTAAACTCCGCGAGTTCTTTCGGGGCCATTCTGTACGGAGCTTTGGATACAGGCTTGGTACCTGGTACTAGATTAATCTGGAAGTCAACCTCTCTATGCGGAGGTAATCCTGGTAGCTTCTCAGGAAATACCTCGAGAAAATCCCGTACAACCCGTACATCCTTTAATTCCAACGCTTCTTCCTTCAACTCGAACCAGATCATGAAGACCTCGTCCCCCTTCATATGAGCTTTTACAACCTTGACGGAAGATAACATCATGCGAGGCACGAAGCCAATACCTTGGAAGATGACGTCAGATGCTACATGTCTCAAATAGATCCACTTCTCCGCGCAGTCGATCCTCGTGAAGTGCCAGTCCAGCCATGCCATGCCCAAAATGTTGTCAAACTCCGGCATTCTCAGAACCGTGGCCGGCGTATCAAAGGCCTTCCCATCAATAAATAACTCCAACTCGCACTTGGCGGTTGCGATCATCTCCGAGCCATCCGGAAGGCGTACACGTCGGGCTATGCTAGTGAAGTACTGTACATCCTCCATGTCTTTTATGAAATCCTCGGACACAAAGGAGTGTGAGGCACCGGTATCGAACAGCGCATAGGCCGTCTTCCCGCCAATAATCACGGTGCCTAAGTGAAATAAATAGTGCCTAACCACCTAGAGGGGGGTGAATAGGTGTACTTTATCTTTTTACTTTAAAGGCAGACAAACTGTTAAGAACTTTAAGCAGCAAATGCAATTCCTCAGCTATCACAATATAGAAACCACAGAAACAAACATTCACAGAGTGCACACAGTGTTTATAGTGGTTCCCCAAGGTCTGGGTACATCCACTTTCCCCCTTCGCCTATCTAGTAGTGTACTAGATTCAGCCTAACTTCAGCACTTCTCCTCAGATCCTCAGATCTTACAGCTTAGAACCCCAAACAGGTTCTTACAACTCAGAGTGTCCACACTCCTACAACTCAGGCAAAAAGCCCTACCACTCAGTCTTCAACAAGACCTACACTCAGAGAACAAAGTCTCCTACAACTCAGGCACAAAGCCCTACCTCGGTCTTCAACAAGACCTACACTCAGAGCACACAGTCTCCTACACTCAGCCTTTATAAAATAGGCTTACAGCTCAGATATATACAAGATCCTACAGGAATTTGATTATACAAAGTAATTAACCACAACCCTGACAGAGAGAGATGAGTTGACTGGCTACTTGATGAGTTCTTGGAAGAACTTGGCAGAGATCAACCTCCCTTAGATTTCTTCAAAGCTTCTTTAATTAGAACTCAGTAGGGTTGAATCTCCTGTGAAGATGGTCTTCAATCAACTTCTGTCTTGAGATTCAGATCTCAATCTGAATCTTACTTTGCAGCCTGGTTCAGCAGCTGCTCTTCTTAGAAGGAGCTCTCTCTCTCCAACTTCTTAGATCTTTTGTCGAAGGTCTTCTTCTTTTGTGTTATTAGATCTCTGTGTAGATCTTCAATCTGTTATTGATCTTCAATGAATAATCTGTTGATTGTGCCTCCCTATTGAAAGAAAAAGCCTTTATATAAACTTTCTCCATGGTGACCGGCTGATCCGGTTTCTAACAACCTTCTGGCATCTTTGACAGTTACAGTTGACCGGTTGAAATGGAAGCTGTCAAGTCATCCAGTCACTTCTTGAAGTCACTATCACTGTCTGAAAGTGTTGAGACAGATAGTCATTATGTGTCGACACAAATAGACTAAGTGTCGACACAAGTAGACTAAGTGTCGACACTAGCCTTGATGGTGTCGACACAACTCCTTGTGTTGTTGTAACAGCTTCTCGACACTGCTTCTTCAGAATGTGTCGACACTGATTCTGTGTGTTGACACAAGCCTTTTGTTGAAAGTGTCGACACTGATTCTGTGTGTCGACACAAGCACTTCTCCTTTAAAACATAGTTGAATTCTGCTGTGTGTCGACACATCTCCTTTGTGTCGACACATGCCTTCTTGTGTTGAAACTTACTGAGTGTCGACGCATCTCCTTTGTGTCGAAACAAGTACTTTTACTTTGTTGAAGCTTGCTGAGTGTCGACATAGCCTCCTGGTGTCGACATATTTGATGTCGACAAAGCTTCTCTGGGTGTCGACACTGCCTCTAAGTGTCGATACAGATTATGTTGATAATTCTTCACAGTGTGTTGACACTGTCTGTATGTGTCAACACTTTTATTCTGGTGTCGACTCTGCCTTTCCTGTTGTCGTCACAATTACTCCAAGTGTCGACACATCTTCTCTAGGTGTCGACACAAGCCTTCATAAGTGTCGACACTTCATCTCTAGGTGTCGACACAAGCCTTTATAAGTGTCGACACTGCATCTCTAGGTGTCGACACATGGACTTAGAAATTTTTCTGCATTTTTCTGCAATTACTTAACCTGCACATATAAACTCAAAGCACATCAAATACACCTTGATGTATATCATTGAGTAGGGTGAGGCTTCTTCAAATTTGCTACATATATTCCAATGTACCCAACAATCTCCCCTTATTTGGAGAAGTCATAACCCTTAGTCAATGATATACACCATACATAACAAATACTCAATATGATGTATAACAGTATTACATGACAGGGTAAATACTAAACATGTATAAGCAAAACATGTATAAACAATTATCTCAGAATAACAATGTAATAGATTGAACATTAAACATTATTTTGTTACAACTTCCAAAAGTTTTATTAATCAAACATTTACATGGAGTTTAATGCAAATGATTACAAAGTTGTAAACTTAAGAAAATTCAATCCTATGGCTGCTCTGGCTCCTTGATAACAATGCCCTTTCCAGATTGAATCTTGGCTTGAACTGGAGCATCATTGTCATCAGCAGGCTTCTTTCCCTTAAGATCTTTCTTTTTTTGTTCTTCAGCCCTTATCTTTTGTCTCTCAAAATAATGATAAGGCTTAGGGAAATACTTGCTAGGCTCCTGTGCATTAGGAGGTAGCTTCACTAATTTAGCCTTTCTTCTGTATTGTACTATGGCTTCTTGCCTAGCTTCATGTTTTCTCCATTCCTGGTCAGAGTACCATTTACCCCTCTCTAGGAAATTATCCTTTGAAGCCTTCCAAGCAGTCAATATGATATTCCTAGAAGTTGGGCTCCACTGTTCAAAATCACGTCTTAACTCTGTCTGTTCTCTGAACCTCTTCTTAGATAATTGAGCTTCTTGCTCTTTTAATACTGCCTCTTGCTCTTTTAATACTTCCTCTGGCACAGGCTGTACTACTTTCTCAAAAATAATATTCTGATTACCCTCAGGAGGGATATACATAGATTATACCTCCTAATGTATCATGTCAAAATCTGTTGGAGGGTAGATTACTTGAGCAACTTCAGCTGGCTCACCTCCAAAATATGCAGGATTGGTCCCAGATTCTGCTACATTATCATCATCACACAAGGGTGGATATCCAAGGGTAGCTCTGATGTTGTTTGAAATCTGGTCAGAGCACGCTTTGACTAATACCCTCTCCCCCTTTATGACTTCTCTTTCTATATGATCCCTAAGATCATTCTTCTGAAATCTGATCTGAGTATTCAGATAGTTAACACCATCTTTATAAAAAGGTTTTAACCTTTGAAGCTTGTCATTAATAGCCATTTGAGAATCTTCAATTGCAGTTTTAACAGCAGTTAGGCTCTCTTGTAAGTGCTTGTCAAACTCTTCCTTTGCAGTAGTCCTTGCTGCAGTCTGATCAGCTGCAATATTCTGCATTTCAGTTACGATCACATTATGTGATTCAGTTAGATTGTCATTCATTCTAATCTAGTTTTCCAGGACATATCCTTGTTTCACTGCCATATCATCAACCTGTTTCTTTATCTGCTCTTGATGAGTAGCCAGATATACCACTGCATTGCCTCTTTTATGAAAACAGTCAGTCATTTCCTTCTTGTTTTGATTCACTTCAAATCTTATAGATTTTATGTCTTGAGCCAAATCAAATTGAAGTGATTTATGTCCCTCATCCATATACTTTTCTAGAGCTTTTCTTTGCTCATCCATCTTGATTTGCAAAGCCACCAACAAAGAACTATAATCAGCAGTTGGAGCTTGTTGTGGAGCCACAGTTTGCAATGCTTTCTTGTAACTCTGGCTTCTTCTCTTGAAAACCTGTAGCTTTCTTTTCTTGGCTCTAGCAGCCTGTTCATCTTTAGAGTCAGAAGTACTAGCAATGTCTACTCTATCCTGTGGAGTAGAGGGCAATTCCTTCTCTGCTCTTGGTAGCTCCTCAGCACTCCTTTGCTCCTCAGTCTCTTTTCTAGCAGTGTCCTCATGAAACTCTATATGCTCCCCCCTCAAGGTTAGCTGACTCCCCCTCAACAGCTGCTTTCTCTCCCTCAAAATCAGTCTGTAGTAAATCAGGGAACAGCTCTTCTAGAGTAAACTCCTATTGAGGATGGACTGGAGAATTTCTTATCTCAGGAGCATGATCTGCAACTGATGTGTCCTCTATGAAAACATCTTGTGGTTGACTATATATCTGAGTTTGCTAATCAACATCAAGTAATGATTCAGTCAAAACTTCATCCTCAATATTGAAAATAGATTGATTAACTTCATTGATTACCTCAAGAATTGTTTGGGTTGCCCTTTCACTGTCTAAGTGAGTGGGCTCATCCACATGTTGAGGCTCCCCCTAGAGTGGATCCAGGTGAATGGGGCTAGCAGATGGTAGCTCCCCCTGCCTCTGTGCATCTTTAGGTCTTATGGGTGACTGTCCAGCATTACCAGCCTCTCCATCATCAGAACTAAAAACTACCTGCTCTTCTGAGCTACTAGAGGATTCAGGAGCCACAATGGCTTTCTTCTTCTTCTTCTGTTGAGAAACTTCCTTTTCAGGAGTAGGCATTTCCTTTGTCAACACCCTATCCCACCTTGAGATAATCCTAACATCCATTCTCCTCATATGATTTATCTTAGAACCTGCAGCTTGGTGCATGACTTCTGGGATACTTATAACTAAGTATAAACTCATAATCCTACACAGATTGGGCTTCTTCAGACTTTCCTTTATCTTATCAAACATCACTGCTGACCAATCAGTTTTGAGTTTGAAAATTATCCTTGTCATTAAACTGAACATGTGAGCTGATATCCTATCATGCCCACCTGGCTTGCTCAGAATTACCTTTCCTACTACCTCAGATAAAAATTTTCCTTGCATGTTCATGCATTTCCTGTTAAAGACTGATCCAATCTTCATGCTTAAATCTAATCCACACCATTGCAGTGCCTCCCTTGTCTTTGATGCAGGTACATCTTCTTCTTCTTTAGTTCTAGGTAGATGTAGAACTTTTCTTAGACCTTTCTGGGTGACTTTCACTTTTGCCCCATGGACTGTGGACTTAATCTTGAGTCCAGTTTCATCAAGTGTAGCTGCACTAAAGAATTCAAGGACCTCATTCTTCCAAATCTTGATTGGTTCTGAAACAAGATACTCTAACCCATTCTCTGCAACTAGGGTTACAACACCTTGGATTTCTGGTTCCGCGTCGTCAAAGGCATGTCGCACAAGCTCATAACCTTCATTGATGTTCTCTTCTAGCTTAGGCGCCATTAGGGTTTGGAGAAATTTGAATTTAGAGAAGAGAGAAGTCGACACACAAGTTTGGTCTCGAAATTATGGTGAGCGTGTCGACAAACAATGGTGAAGACCTATTTATACCTTTCTAAAATCGAAGGTGAAAAGGCGCGTCAAAATACTTGAAATGTGTCGACACTATTGAAAAGTGTCGACACTTACTTTTAATGTCTCGATAACTATGTGTCAACACAAATATAGTCGACAGAATATTTGTGTCGACACTTATACATCTCAGCTCGACGATTAGTCGAAACTCTACTCGACGAATTCTGTGTAAATCCTAAGTGTCGACAACACCCGGGATGTGTTGACACCTACTCTGGATGTGTCGACACTAATTCTCTGAAGTGTCGACACTGACTGTCTAGATGTGTTGACACCATTTCTCTTAAATGTCGACACCACTTCTATGTGTCAACACAGACAACTCTGTGTGTCGACACTATTTTACTTAGCCAATTTTTTAAACTATTCTAAGTTTAACATTCCTAATTCAATTTTAAAATTATTGAATTTGGTTTCTTCTAGGGGCTTAGTAAACATATCAGCAATCTGATTATCTGTTTTAACATATTCTAGGGAAATGTCCCCTTTTTCTACATGTTCTCTAAGAAAATGGTATTTAATTTCTATGTACTTAGTCCTACTATGTGAGACAGGATTATTAGCTATAGAAATTGCACTTGTATAATCACAATGTAAAGGTGTTCTACTTACTTGAATACTATAATCTTCTAGCTGGTGTTGAATCCATAAAAGTTGTGCACAACAGCTTCCTGCAGCAACATATTCTGACTCAGCTGTGGAGATGGCCACACTGGTCTGCTTCTTATTGCTCCAAGACACCAGCCTTCCACCTAGAAATTGACAGGTTCCTGTAGTACTCTTCATATCTTCCTTGCAGCCTGCAAAATCTGCATCTGAATAACCTGTCAGTACAAAATCTTCATTCCTAGGGTACCAAAGGCCTAGATAAGGTGTGCCCTTAAGATATCTCAAAATCCTTTTGACTGCAGTCAAATGAGATTCTTTAGGGCATGCTTGGTACCTAGCACAGATACATGCAGCATATATGATATCTGGTCTACTAGCAGCCAAATACAGTAGGGAGCCAACTATCCCTCTATACAAAGTTTCATCTACATGTTTCCCTGCATCATCTTTGCTTAGAGACATGCTTGACCCCATAGGAGTTTTCATGGTAGTGGATGATTCCATACCATACTTCTTTATTAACTCTAGGGTGAACTTAGACTAGCATATGGACAGGCCATCTTCAGTCTGTCTAACTTGGAGACCCAAGAAGAACTTAAGTTCCCCCATACTGCTCATTTCAAATTGTCCTTGCATAAGTTTTGCAAACTTTCTGCAAAGACTACTTTCTGTAGACCCAAATATTATGTCATCTACATATATTTGGACTAATATAATCTTGCCTTTAGATTCCCTAAGGAATAGAGTCTTGTCTATTTTCCCCCTTGAGAATTTGTTCTTAATGAGGAAACTAGACAGGGTTTCATACCAAGCCCATGGGGCTTGTTTTAACCCATACAGAGCCTTTCTAAGTCTATATACATAATCAGGTTTTAGAGAATCAACAAAACATGATGGCTGCTCTATATAGACTTCTTCCTTCAGATTTCCATTCAGAAAAGCTGACTTTACATCCATTTGATATACCTTAAACCCTTGATATGTTGCATAGGCAAGGAACATCCTTATTGCTTCCAGTTTTGCTACTGGAGCAAAAGTTTGATCAAAATCAATACCTTCTTCCTGCCTATATCCTTTTGCAACCAGCCTAGCTTTATTCTTTATGATGATTCCATTCTCATCCAACTTGTTCCTAAAGATACACTTAGTTCCAATGATGTTGTGGTCTTTTGGTTTAGGAACTAGCTCCCAGACCTTGCATCTTTTGAACTGATTCAGCTCCTCTTGCATGGCTTCAATCCAATGAGGGTCTAGAACTGCTTCTTCAAACTTCTTTGGTTCTACTTGGGATAGGAAGCTGGAGTAAAGAACTGTACTCAGATTCCTGCTCCTTATTTTCACTCCATGTCTGGGATCTCTAATTATTTGATTGGCTGGATGATCCTTTAAGTGTCTATTTGCTGGAGGTAGTCTATCTTCAGGTTGAACTCCTCCAGCCTCTTCATTTAACTGCACCTCTTGATCTTCTTCTGCATCTAGAGAATCTTGTACTCCCCCTGGACAGCATCACCATCTTCCACATGCTGAGTTGCAGTAGAACCTTCTGTAATAGTAAGCTTTTCCATCTTATCAGTTATACCTGTAGAGCTGCAAACACTACTTGGCAATTCACTGTTAATGAGCCTTGCTTCATCAAAAACTACATGTATAGACTCTTCTATAACTTGAGTAACCAAGTTGTAGACCCTATAAGCCTTACTATTGTTGTTGTACCCAACAAAGATCCCCTCTTGGGATTTGGCAGCAAACTTGGTTAGATAAGACTTGCTATTGTTAAGTATATAGCACTTGCAACCAAAGATCCTGAAATAGGATAAATTTGGTTTTCTGCCCTTCACAATCTCATAGGGAGTCTTTTTTGGCCCTTGGTGATAGTAGCCCTATTGATTACATGACATGCAGTGTTTACTGCCTCAGCCCAGAAATATTCTGGGAGAGAAGTGTCACTCAATAGGGTTCTACCAGCCTCTATCAATGTTCTATTCTTCCTTTCAGCAATACCATTTTGCTGAGGTGTTCTTGGTGAGGAAAATTCCTGAAAAATCTCAAACTCTTCACACAGTTTTGTCATACTTTCATACTGAAATTCAGTACCATGGTCACTTCTGATTTTGACCACTATACTGTCAAATTCATTCTGAATTTGTTTAACAAAACTATATAAGATACTTGGGGTTTCAGATTTTTGTCTTAGGAAGAACACCCAGGAATATCTAGAATAGTCATCAACTACCATAAATGTGTAGACCTTCCTACCTAGGCTATGAACTGGCATAGGACCAGAAAAGATCCATATGCAAGAGGTATAGACACCTCACAGAATCCTTGTTCTCAAGGCTATGAAAGGTGAATTTGGACTGCTTTCCCTTTTGACAAGCTGAGCATATCTCATCCTTCATACACTTAACTTGAGGACCATTCCTCACTAACTCTTTGCTAAAGAGTTGGCCAATTGTCTTATAGTTAAGAAGAGTCAGCCTCTTGTGCCATTTAACACAATGTGAGACTCTCTCATCAGCTACAAGACAAATAGGAGAAATATTGTTCTCACACACAAAGTCAAGACAATAGACATTTCTCTTCCTATATCCTGTCAAAATGATCTTTTGATCACTTGACCTTTTGATATGACAATCATTCTTGACAAATGAGATGTCATATCCTAAATCAGTCAGCTGACTTATGCTAATGAAGTTATGTTTCAAACCATTTACATAAGCCACTTGAGTAATTGTAATCAGGTTATTAGAAATGTTACCAAAGTCTTTGATGATTCCTTTTTCTGAACCACCAAAGGTAACTTTAGGGCCATCCTTGATAGGTGTATAGTCCTTTAGCAACCCCTTTGTTCCAGTCATGTGCCTGGAACATCCACTGTCAAAGTACCATATAGGGGCATGCCACTTGGACTCACCTGTAAAACAGATTACTTAACCTTAGAACCCAAATAACTCTTGGGTCCTTGGTGCAAGTTAGTCTGACTTTAAACAAAACTACTTGTAGCTCTTCTAGCAGGCAGTTTGCTACTTTCCTTGACACTTGAATTGTGCCAACAATCTATGGCAAAGTGGTCAATCTTGCCACAACACCAGCACTCAAACTTGTTGTACCTTTGTTTAGGTACAACCCTGGCTGAATTATCTACAACAACCTTCTGGTTTTGTGCTGGGGCTTTGCCCTTAGATTTGGACCTAGCAGTCCAGGCAGGTTTTTTAAACCCTAATCCAGCCTTACCCTTTTGAGGTACAAACTCATCTATCAAGGGTAAAATAGATTTAGGTTTAGAAAAACTTGCTATAATATCTTTCTCCTTCTGAAGTCTAACCTCCAGATTTCTAATTTGATCATTCTTGAAATTGATTGTGCCCATTTGAATAACAGTTATGTTCTTCAATCTGGCAATCTCATTCAGTTTCTGATCTAACAACTTGTCTGAATCAGCAGCTGCCAATTTAAGACTAACAATCTCCTTTGCCTGAGTTTTGGCCAAGGTTTTGCTTTTCTTCAAGGCCTGCAACAAGTCTCTATATTCATCAATTAACTGATGAATATCTCCTTCAGATTCAGACCCACCCACATCACTTGATACAGATGTATCTGATTCTGACTCAGTACTATAAATTGAACTAGAAGAATAACTTTGTACCTTACTTGGTATAGGCTGATCCTGGATCTTGTCTCCTTCAGATAAAGCCATCAGTCTCTTACACTGATTATCCTCATGCTCATAAATTGAGTTCATTAGCTGCATGAACATGACATCTTCTTCCTCTTCAGCAAATAATCCAATATAGGCTTCAGCTTCTGATTCTGTTTTTGAAGATGACTGATCAATCAGACTCTTATCTTTCTTAGCAATAAAGGACTTTTCCTTTTTTCCCTTAAACTGAGTCTTCTTTTTGTCAGCTGACTCCTTCCTCTTTTCAGGACAGTCAGCCACTACATGTCCCTGTCTATTGCAGTAATAACACACAATCTTTGAGGATGTAGCTTTGCTTGGCTTGGACCTTCTTCTGTCATTCCTTGATGACTTTCTTTTCTGATAGTAGTCATCTTTTGGCTGAGAAGTGGAAGGCTTAGACCTCCATTGCTTCTTCTTCAGAAACTTTTGAAAATGCCTAGTAAAAGCAGCAAAGTCTTCATCACTTTCACTACTATTTGAATTCTTGCTATCTGAATTATGTGTTATAACTTCAGCAACTATTTGAGGTGGAGATGGAGACTTGCTTCTATACTTCCTAGTGGCTTCAGTCTTGAAGGCCACAGTCTTTTCCTTGTGCTCCACTCTAGTATTCTTCTCTTCCTCCTTTCTAGCCATTAACTGCATCTCATAAGATAGCAGTTTTCCAAACAAAGTTGGAGGAGGTATATCAGCTAGTTTGGCCACTTCCCTAATGGCACAAATCTTGGTGTCCCAGTCCTTAGTCAGGGATCTTAAAAACTTGTCATTCAGCTCATAGTTGCTGAATTCTCTTCCATAGGACATCAACTCATTAACAATCCTATAAAACTTCTTGTAACATTCTGTAATGCTATCAGACTTTCCTTGTCTGAAGCTTTCATATTCCTGATTAAACAAGGACTTCCTATCTTGTCTTACTTCTTCTGATCCCTCCATATAAACTATTAATGTGTCCCACATTTCTTTAGAGGTTTTACAATGAATTAAGTTCTGAAATGTTGCATCATCAATGGCACTAACAATTATATTCTGTGCTCTTTTGTCCATAGTGGCCAGAATGATTTCATCTTTAGTCATTTCAGAAAAGTCCTTGGGAGTTTTCTGATTTGCATCCAGAATGGATACCTTCATTGGCACATATGGCCCTTCTTTAACTGTAATATATATGCTTGGGTCAGAAGCTTCCATAAAGAGTCTAACCCTCTCTTTCCATATGCTAAATATCTCTTTTCAACATATTGGTAATTTCATGGACCCCAGCTCTTTGTGATTCTCACTAGAACCCATTTTCTTGATTCTTGTTTGTTCTGAATCTGCCTACAGGATCTTACTCAGACTGTTAAGTCCCTTTTTGAGTAACCTGCCTCTGATATCACTTGAAAGAAATAGTGTCTAACCACCTAGAGGGGGGGTGAATAGGTGTACTTTATCTTTTTACTTTAAAGGCAGACAAACTGTTAAGAACTTTAAGCAGCAAATGCAATTCTTCAGCTATCACAACACAGCAACCACAGAAACAAACATTCACAAAGTGCACACAATGTTTATAGTGGTTTCCAAAGGTCTGGGTACATCCACTTTCCCCCTTCGCCTATCTAGTAGTGTACTAGATTCGGCCTAACTTCAGCACTTCTCCTCAGATCCTCAGATCTTACAGCTCAGAACCCCAAACAGGTTCCTACAACTCAGAGTGTCCCTACTCCTACAACTCAGGCAAAAAGCCCTACCACTCAGTCTTCAACAAGACCTACACTCAGAGAACAAAGTCTCCTACAACTCAGGCACAAAGCCCTACCTCAGTCTTCAACAAGACCTACACTCAGAGCACACAGTCTCCTACACTCAGCCTTTATAAAATAGGCTTACAGCACAGATCTATACAAGATCCTATAGGAATTTGATTATACAAAGTAATTAACCACAACCCTGACAGAGAGAGATGAGTTGACTGGCTACTTGATGAGTTCTTGGAAGAACTTGGCAGAGATCAACCTCCCTTAGCTTTCTTCAAAGCTTCTTGAATTAGAACTCAGTAGGGTTGAATCTCCTGTGAAGATGGTATTCAATCAACTTCTGTCTTGAGATTTAGATTTCAATATGAATCTTACTTTGCAGGCTGGTTCATCAGCTTCTCTTCTTAGAAGGAGCTCTCTCTCTCCAACTTCTTAGATCTTCTGTCGAATGTCTTCTTCTTTTGTATTGTTAGATCTCTGTATAGATCTTCAATCTGTTATTGATCTTCAATGAATAATCTGTTGATTGTGCCTCCCTGTTGAAAGAAAAAACCTTTATATAAACTTTCTCCATGGTGACCGGCTGATCCGGTTTCTAACAACCTTCTGACAGCTTTGATAGTTGCAGTTGACCGGTTGAAATGGCAGCTGTCAAGTCATCCAGTCACTTCTTGAAATCACTGTCACTGTCTGAAAGTGTCGAGACAGATAGTCATTATGTGTCGACACAAATAGACTAAGTGTCGACACAAGTAGACTAAGTGTCGACACTAGCCTTGATGGTGTCGACACAACTCCTTGTGTTGTTGTAACAACTTCTCGACACTACTTCTTCAGAATGTGTCGAAACTGATTCTGTGTGTCGATACAAGCCTTCTGTTGAAAGTGTCGACACTGATTCTGTGTGTCGACACAAGTACTTCTCCTTTAAAACTTAGTTGAATTCTGCTGTGTGTCGACACATCTCCTTTGTTTCGACACATGCCTTCTTGTGTTGAAACTTGCTGAGTGTCGACACATCTCCTTTGTGTCGACACAAGTACTTTTACTTTGTTGAAGCTTGCTGAGTGTCGAAACAGCCTCCTGGTGTCGACACATTTGATGTCGACAAAGCTTCTCTGGGTGTCGACACTGCCTCTAAGTGTCGACACAGATTATGTTGACAATTCTTCATAGTGTGTCGACACTGCCTGTATATGTCAACACTTTTCTTCTGGTGTCGACTCTGCATTTCCTGGTGTTGACACAATTACTCCAAGTGTCGACACAGCTTCTCTAGGTGTCGACACAAGCCTTCATAAGTGTCGACACTGCATCTCTAGGTGTCGACACACGCCTTCATAAGTGTCGACACTGCATCTCTAGTTGTCGACACATGGACTTAGAAACTTTTCTGCATTTTTCTACAATTACTTAACCTGCACATATAAACTCAAAGCACATCAAATACACCTTGATGTATATCATTGAGTAGGGTGAGGCTTCTTCAAATCTGGTACATATATTCCAATGTACCCAACACTAAGTACCAACAACCAAAACTTATTGCTAGGTGTCTAGTAAGTCTTAATCAATTTAAGTTAGACCATGAAAATATATTAATTAATTAAATCATACATGCAATCACATCTTGTGGGTTCCGTTCCTGCGCCATGTCAAGCGCGTACACCTGATCCCGGACCCGGCGGGGGTTTCCTCTTGGCGGTCCTCGTCCTCGACCACGCATATATCCCCATCCTCGTGGGGCTGCTGGAGGGAGAGCAGGAGGGAGAGCAGGACGGACGTTCCCAAATACTGCGGGCAGTAACATCGGATGTGGCCCGGCTGGTTGCATTCGAAGCACAGCAGACCACGACGCCCTTCAGGTTGTTGAAATTGCTGAGGCTGTGGTGGTGGAGGCAACGCAGGCGGCTACGGAACCGGATGCTCCACCCTATAGTTTCGGTGGACATGCCCTCCACCACTTTGATAACCTCTTCCTCCTCTGAAGTCCCGCCTCCTTCTATTGCTTGGGTCGGCTTCCATCACGTCCTCCGCAAGCCTCTTACTACATCCCAGGTGGTCCGCCTCCAATCGTTTCGCCATATCAATGATCTCCGCCAAGCTACCATCTGATATAAACAAAAGGGACTGCCTTAGGGGATCTTGCAGCCCTTTGTAGAAGCGCTTGGCATAACCTCTATCATCCAACTAGTAAGAATCCGCAAACCTTGCGAGATGCTGGAATTCCCGCTGGTATTCCGTAACTGACTTTGATCCCTACTTTAGTAGAAGGAACCTCTGCTCAAGCTCATCTCGGGCCGATGTAGGGATAAAGTGCTCCAAGAAAACACCCGAGAATTCACTCCAACTTATCTCTGTGTAGATCCGGCCTTGGAAGGTAGAGCCCATGAGGGACTTCCACCACCTCTTAGCATGTAAGTCCAAGACGGACACCGCCAATGTCACTACCATATTGGCCGGGCAACGGATACCAGCCAACAACTCTTGTACCGTATCTAGCCATTCCTCTATACGTACGACTGACTCTATTCCAAGGTAGGCGGGAGGGGAGAGAGCTCGGAAGGTGCTCAGCCAGTTGGAGCTCGGGTCCTGTTGTTGCACCGGGGGCTGCTGCGCCCTAAAAGCCTCAAGAATGGCGGTGAGCGTCTGCCCCAACTCAGACTGTTGGAACTGAGTGGGTATGGGAGGGGTAGGAGTACCCCCCATCAGCTCAACATGCTGTGGAACCTACACGTACACGATAAATTTGTGGTCAGGTTGGCTAAACTTAAGGTCAAAGTTAGACAAACTTAATGTGAATTACATATGGGCACACCACTACTTCCCCTAAGTCAGTTTGTCCCCAAACTGACTAACCAAATGGGGGTGGCACCATTATTGAATGACTTCTTAGTTGAGGATCGTGGCAAACTGATACCATTTGTAAGACCCCCCCCCTCCCGGATCGCAAAACATGGCACGAAGGGGGATTCTTATGCCCGGAACAGCCGCCTTGCGGTAGCATTAGCACACGGGCTAACCTGTACCACAAGATGTCTATTCCGTTGGCTACAACAATATCAATAGAACATGCCAACCCAACCAAATACAATAAGCAAGAGAAGTCAAAATCCACACTAAGTATATAATGTCCAAAACATCAATAATGAGAAGCTAAACATGCTTCTACAATATATCAGAGTACAGCTAAACATTGCCCAAACGGGCTACATCAGAGTATCAAATACGAACATCAGTAACTGACGGCATCGTCGGCACCGTAACTTCAGGCCCTATCGTCTTGGCCTGGCTGTCCTACTGCGTAGTCTGCGGCTGCTCTACCTGCGGCGTGACCTCCTAAAAAGGAAGACGTAGCAAACGTTAGTCAAAACGACTAAGTGGTTTCACATCCGCTCCCCCGGCGACTCCTTGGCACCGGACGGAGAGAAGGAACAAGGGTAATATATATGTATGCAAGTAAAGGAAGTACAAGCAGGTGGCAGTAGTGTAAGAGTAACAATAACATTATCTAGCAAACATTTAAGAGCTACACTAAACTAGCAAGTATAAGTAACAGCAGGAAGGTAACTTAACTTATAAGAATGCCCATATAAACTTATAAGTTAAGGATCGGGTTACATAAAGGTAACTCATCGTATAAGAGTGCCCATACAAACTTATACGATGAGGATCTTGTTGTGCAATACTATGAGATGTTATGAATGCTATGTAATGACTCACCCATGCACACACATGCAATTGCTATGTCGACACAGACTATAGTTCCCACTTTTCGAGCAGGTAGCTAACCTCTCAGGCATCAGCCGCTGTGGCCAGGTGGTGACAGTAGAACGGGCACTTCTACTACTAGGAGGGTATTACACTACTTCACCTAGGCCTCCGTACGCCTCAATGCTAAGAACATAATAGCGGAGCCCATGCGTACTATGGCCCAGCGGGAGCCTCGGGTAGATGTGCACGGAGGACCAAGCCCCGAACTGACCTGGTGTGACCCGGAAGGAGCCTCGGAGTGAGCACGAGGACCAAGCCCAACCGTTCACCTGGCATGGAAGGAGCCCCGGGACATGAACACCGAGGACCAAGCCCAACTGCCCAAAGTCTAACTGTCGACTCCCGTCAGTGTGACGACTGGCGAGCCCGTAGACCTGCCACATTATCCTTAACCCAGGATTACGACACCGCGTGTCGACTCACATTACATGCAAATACCACATCAACATAACATGGAAGGGGCCTCGGAAGTAAGCACGAGGACACAGCCCAACCATCCATCCATACCTTATCTCAACACAACCAAAACAAGTGACGGTCAACACCGTACTTACATCCCTTCACAATACTACCCGTAGGGAGACGACGCTCTAAGTATTGGACTACTAGACTCATTTCATTAATCAAACATACCCATGGCCATAATCTATTCATCTATATGACTTCCAAATGTTGACAACGTAATATAAACATGATGCACATATAAAGATCTATCACACTTTTCATTTGATAATGTCATAATATAAACATGGAGTGCACAATTATCAATCTTTCAATTCCTACCAATTCAATTCGTTTAAATAAGATTGTTTAACAATTTGATAATATGAAATCTGATTAATAAGCTACATCAATCATACAACAAATGATTAATCATAAGGGTTCATCCAAGCCGAGTATCTTGCAATATTAATTCCACAGAATCCAAATCCATCTTCCATTAAAGCCCAGAATTTAGGTGCAGGTTGAATCTGGACAACAACTTCGGCCGGAGATTCCTGAAGCTACAGGAATTCGGTGAACACGTGTAACCCCACGATGGAAAGGTCTTTCTGTGGTCTACAACTCTCGTATTCAGACCTCAACCCAGATTTGATATTATCCTATTTGAAATCGGAATTGAAATCCACTGCGTATAGAACACAGTTTCTGCATGTAGGATTTATTGAACACCATGTTCGTTTAGACTTTCCCGTGGATACAGACTTCGCTAGAAGTCATGCAACCATTTGTTGGAAAGGTATTTTCAAGGGCTTCAACTTTCGTGTTTAGCTGAAAGCCCAGGTCTGGCCATATCACACTTAAAAATGGCCACGAAGCTCGCTGCGTGCAGAATACGGATTCTGCACGCATCTTAAGGCGGAATGAACGGTATTGGTTCATCTTCCTCCTCAAGGCGATCTTCCCAAATCATTCCAGGAAACCTCCTCCCTTATTCAACCTCAAGAGGCCAACACCCTTCACGAAACCATCCCGTATCATCACATTGAAGATGAGCGTGGTTGAAGAGATCTAAAACCTAAGACACAAGTCTTAGCATGGCCTTTCCTAGAAAACTCCTCCTCACCATCAAGACTCTCTTTAGTCGATGACTCGCCTAGGAAAATAACTATAGATTTAGAACCAAGGGAGAGGGTAGGAAACTCACATCGGTTCTAGCGGTACCACCATTTCCGGCCATGGATCGCGTAGTTCTCCTTGGCGGCATCTTCTCCTTCACGGTGATGGAGGATTTTCTCCTGTAGAACTTGCTCCAGCAGTTTTCTCTCTCACCAAGGGTTCTCACAGGAAATAGGGAATGAAATGAGCATGAAAACGGCTAGAGTTTTCTCTCACCCTTATATATGAAAAGTGACACAGGTAGGTACACGGCCGTGTCCTTACCCGTGTCCTGCCTGGGCGAAGCGGCAACGACAGTTTCCATGTCGGTTCAATAGTTGACACGGGTAGGGACACGCCCGTGTCCTGACCCGTGTCCCGACCCGTGTCCATATGACACGGCCGTGTGCCCTGGCCGTGTCCTTCTCGGGATGCATTTCGATGATCTCACCATTTCGTCGATCTCGATCAAAATCGTCGACTGGAGAACACGGGTAGGGACACGCCCGTGTCTCTACCCGTGTCATGTTAATTTGTCGAAGTCGACGCGCAGTTCGTCGATCTCAACACCTCTCGTCGAGTGTAACTCGACACACATGGGTAGTGACACGCCCGTGTCACTACCCGTGTCACATGGTGTCGATACATCTCGTCAGTCTCGACATGTCCTGTCGAGTGTAACTCGACACACACGGGTAGGGACACGCCCGTGTCGCTACCCGTGTCACATGGTGTCGACACAGCTCGTTATTCTCGACACGCCCTGTCGAGTGTAACTCGACACACACGAGTAGGGACACGCCCGTGTCGCTACCCGTGTCATATAGTGTCGACACAGCTCGCTGATCTCGACATGCCTCGTCGAGTTCAGCTCACGCACACGGGTAGAGACACGGGAACTGATTTCTCTACTCCTCCACAAGTGCAGTCCAATTCCATGCACGTCCCAGGACTCGAGTCAACCCTCCTGACTCAAAAACACACACTATGGGCCTAGAGCGATTCGGGATGTTACACTATTCATGTCTACCCTAAGGAATGCCTCAAACTCACCGCACACTCGCGAGAGCGGGCTTCCCTATGCAAAAGAAGTAGAGCTTCACATGCTCAAGTAGAGAATCGTTACCCTAGCATTCTTCCTTGGTGCCATGGAAAAGTATGCGGATGAAAAGCACCGCCCTCTCCTTGCCTCCGTAGATCCGAAGTTGGTTCGCGATTTGGAGCTCCGAAGCTCCTCCGGCGACCGGATCTAGACTTCTTCTTCCTCGTTGCTCTCCCCTCTCTCTAGAACTTAGAAAAAGAACCAGCGAATAGAACATGAGGGTTTTCAAACCCTACACTCGGGTATATCCCAATAGGAATAACCTCTAGCCTTCGGATCCCAACATAAAAAAATGTACGGCTACGATCCGGGTCTGACATGGAAAACCTTGGACGAACACCGCACGGTTCACAAACCGGAGCAGGACACGTCCGCGACAAACTCAAACTGTGTCGGGACATTTAGTCGAGACCCTGCCAAGACCCCTGTGTCGACACTCTTTGTCGACACCCTGTGTCGACACAACACACCCTGTGTCGACACCCTATGTCGACACTCTGTGTTGACACTCTGTGTCGACACTCTGTATCGACACAGCAGGCACTGTGTCGACACAGCAGGCCCTGTGTCGACATAGCAGGCCCTGTGCCGACACAGCAGGCCCTGTGCCGACACAGCAGGCCCTGTGCCGACACAGCAGACCCTGTGTCGACACAGCAGACTGTGTCAAACACGCCACAACTCGCCAAGGACACAGCCTATGACACGCCCGTGTCCCAGGCCGTGTGACCTGTGCCAAATTCCAAACTTGGCTCAAAATACCTCCCGTCGCTCTTTTGAGTTTCGGGGTGTTACATCGACACAGCCTTTGTCAACAGAATCTCAGTGTGTCGACACAAGTTCTGTGTGTCGACACAAGCTGGCTCCTGGTGTCGACACAACCTTTCCCATGTGTCGACACAATGCTTCTCAAGTGTCGACACTTGTACTTAGAAAATTTTCTTTCATTTTCTTAACCTACACATGGAAACTCAACACCACATCAAATACACCTTGATGAATATCATTGAGTTAGGTGAGGCTTCTCCAAATCTGGTACATAAATTCCAATGTACCCAACAATCTCCCCCTATTTGGAGAAGTCATAACCCTTAGTCAATGATATACATCACTTATAATAAAATAAAGATTATGATGTATAAGAGCATTATTCAGATAGGTTAATATATAAACATAACCAGCATATCACAAAATATGATAACATATAGAGAAGATGAATCAATGTTTTGTTTTAACTACAAAAAGTTTCTGAACAACAGATTACATAGATTTTAAAACTAAAGATTACAAAGTTCTAAAATCTAGTCAATCTATTCTAGGGCTAATCAGGCTCTTTGATTACAATGCCTTTGCCAGACTGAATCCTTGCTTGCACACTAGCTTTAGTGTCTTCAGCTAGCTTCTTTACTTTAAGATCCTTCTTCTTGAGTTCTTTAGCCTTAACCTTTTGCCTTTCAAAATAATGATAAGGCTTAGGAAAGTATTTATTTGGCTCTACAGCAGTAGTAGGTATCCTTCCAGCTTTGAGATCCCTTTTAAATTGAAATATGACATCTTGCCTCTTCTGATACTTACTCCATTCTTGTTCTGAGTACCACTTGCACCTATCATACATTTTGTCTTTAACTGCTTGCCAAGCAGTGAGAATTATATTCCTGGAAGTGGGACTTCATTTTTCAAAATCAGGTTTTAGTTCAGCCTGCTCTCTAAACCTTTTATTAGAAAGTTGAGCTTCTTGCTCTCTTTTCAAGGCTGCTTCAGACATCTCAACTTTCTTAATAACCACATTCTGAACCTCCTGTGGAGGACTATACATTTGTTGAACAACAGCTTGAATTCCTTCAAAGTCAGCAGGTGGATAAATGATTTGAGCCACTTCCTGCTGAGCCTCTTCATTGTAAGCAGTTTGAATGCCTGACTCAGCTGTGTTGTCATCATCACACAGGGGTGGATATCCAAGAGTGGCTCTGATAGTATTAGTTATCCATTTAGCATGTTCAGAGCCTGCATTGACTAACAATCTCTCCCCCTTTATGACTTCTCGTTCAACATGGTCTCTTAGATCATCCTTTTGGAACCTGATCTGATTAGCTAGATAATTGGTTCCTTCCTTGTAGAATGCTCTAAACTTCAGCAGCTGATCGGAAATTATCTTCTGAGATTCTTGGATAGCAATACTAACATCTGTCAATTTTTCTTGAAGGTGTTTATCAAACTCAGACTTTTCTTTTGCAATGTTTGTAGTGAAAGCAGTTGCTATATTCTTAAGTTCCGTGACAATCACATTGTGAGATTCAGTAAGATTGTCATTCATTCTTATTTTATTTTCCAAAACATAGCCTTGTTTGATTGCTATATCATCTATCTGTGTTTTGGATTCCACTTGTTGTTTGGATAAATAAACTACAGCATTACCTCCCATATGGAAGCAATCTGTCATCTCCTTTTTATGCTGATTTACCTCAAATCTGATAGATTTGATATCTTGAGCCAAAGAAAATTGAAGTTCCTTATGACTTTCATCTACATATTTCTCAAGAGCTGCTCTTTGCTCATCCATCTTAACTTGCAGTTGCACTAGAAAGGAACTGAAGTCTACTACAGGTGTTGGAGTTTATGGAACAGCTTGCAAGGATTTATTATAGCCAGAGCTCCTCTTACTGAGTTCCACAAGCTTTCTCTTCTTGGCCCTAGAGTCTGCTTCATCTTCTGAAGTTTTTGAGGAACTTGCTATGTCTACAGTATCTTTTGGACTAGAGGGCAACTCCTTCTCAGTTCTTGGTTGCTCCCCCTCAGTCCTTGCATCTTGTATGTCAGGAAATAACTCTTCTAGAGTTACCTCTTGATTTATTTGAACAGAAGGAATAGCCTGGCCTTTCTCAGTAGATTCTCCTCCTTCAAAGTCAATAGTGTCTTCCATTGTAATGTCCTGATCTGGGATATGGTCTTGGATATTTTTATCAACAGCAGTCAGAAGTACATCCAGTGCATCATTCACAGTATCCACAACAGTTTGATTGATGTCTTGAACTACCTAAAGTATTGATTGAGTTACTGCTTCACTATCTAATGCAGCTGTGTGGACATGTGGCTGTTGCTTAGAAGCTCCCCCTGAAGGTAATGCCTCTTGTTGAGCTGAAGCTGGAGAAAGCTCATTAGCTCCCCCTTGATGAGGTTCTTCCTGTACTTGATCCTGGTGGATGTTGCTTTCTGGAAGCTGCTCGCCCTGCACCTGACCAGCATCTACAGTCTCTGGAGCAGGTGATTTTCTAGCAGTCTCTGGTCTTTCCTCATCTGAGCTGAAGACCACCTCTTCTTCTGAATCACTGGAAGATTCAGCTGTCTTGTGGGTTGGTTTCTTCTTTGGCTGTATCTATTTTGTTTGTTTTTGGGGTGTAGAAACATCCTTGGTCAGGACCCTTTTCCATCTGGATTGTATTCTCAAATCCATTCTTCTCATATGATTGATCTTAGATCCTGCAATCTTATTCATTACTTCAGGTATATTCTCAGCCAGATATAGGCTTAGTATCCTTCCCAGATTTGGTTTCTTGAAGATTTCTTTGATCTTTTCAAAGAGCACAGCAGACTATTTGGTTTTGACCTTGAAGATGACTCTGGTCATTAGATTGAACATGTAGGCAGATATCCTTTCATGTCCTCCTGGTTTGCACAGAATTACTTTTCCTATTATTTTAGAAAGAAATTTTCCATGGGAGTTCATCCCCTTTCTGAGCATAGAAGATCCAATCTTGGTGGTGGGATCCAGTCCACACCATTGGAGAGCTTCTCTGGTCATAGAAGATACTATTTCATCGTCTTCTTGAACCCTTGGCAAGTGTAGTGTCTTCCTCAAACTCTTCAGAGTGAGTTTGACCTTGGTTCCGTGAACGGATGACTTAATTTTCATGCCCGTTGAATCCAGTGTTGCTGCCGTGTAGAATTCAAGAATCTACTTCTTCCAAATCTTGGTAGGTTCTGAGACCAAGTATTCTAACCCATTCTCTATTATTAGGGTAATCGCGGCTTGGATGTCTCTAGATCCACTCGCAAATGCATTGTGAACTAGTTTATAGCCCTCGTTAATGTTGTCTTCCAGCTTTGGCGCCATGAGGGATGATAGAGATGGAAGAAGAGAGATGAAGGTCTGTCGACATAAAGGATTAGGTCTCGAGAATGTTGAGAGCGTAGTTGACAGGGTTTTACTGTCACCTATTTATATGTTTTTAAACAAGGAAGGTCAACAGGCGGGTTGAAATAAACCTATTGTGTCGACACTGTTGGGATTGTGTCGACACAGACTACTAAAGTCTCGACAGAGAATTACTATACTATGTGTCGACACCAACTGCGATGTGT
The DNA here is from genome assembly GCA_039583875.1 of Platanthera guangdongensis. Taxonomy (NCBI): domain Eukaryota; kingdom Viridiplantae; phylum Streptophyta; class Magnoliopsida; order Asparagales; family Orchidaceae; genus Platanthera; species Platanthera guangdongensis. The sequence goes on along the minus strand of CM077147.1, from coordinate 158,311,120 downwards.
CGACACAAATAATCTTAAGAGCTTACAATACTCTCTGTGTGTCAACACAAACGACTGTATGTGTCGACACCAAAATTTAAGTGTCAGGATAACTATATGTCGCCACCAAATTCTGAGTATCGACACAATCTTCTGGATGTGTCGACAGAATTTTCTTATGTGTCGACACCATCTTCTAAGTGTCGACACCTTTGTCTTTAAGTGTCGACATACATTTACTTAGTCAAATTTGTCATTCTTATTCTATATTCAACATGCCTAATTCAATTTTAAAATAATTGAATTTAGTTTCATCCAATGGTTTGGTGAACCTGTCAGCAATTTGAAAATTAGTATTGACAAATTCTAAACTGATATCTTCCTTTTCAACATGATCTCTAAGGAAATGAAATCTTATTTCTATGTCCTTAGTTCTGCTATGTGAAATAAGATTTCTAGCAATAGAAATGATACTAGTAAAATCACAAAATAATGGTGTTCTACTTACCTGGATTCCATAATCTTCAAGTTGATGTTGAATCCATAATAGCTGAGCATAACAGCTGCCTGCAACAACATATTCAGACTCAGCTGTGGAAATATTCACACTTGTCTGCTTTTTACTGCTCCAAGACACCAATTTTCCACCTAAAACCTGACATGTGCCAGTTGTACTTTTCCTGTCTTCTTTGCATCCTACAAATTCTGCATCTGAATACCCAGTTAGTAGAAAATCTCTATTCTTATGGTACCAAAGGCCAAGATTTGGTGTTCCCTTAAGATATCTCAAAATTCTTTTGACTGCAGTATAATGAGACTCTCTAGGGCTGGCTTAATACCTAGTACAGACATATGTAACATACATGATGTCTGGTCTCCTAGCAGTTAAGTATACAAGGGAGCCAATTATCCCTCTATACAAAGACTCATCTACAAGTTTCCCTGCATCATCTTTGCCTAAAGGCATACTTGATCCTATTGAATTTCTCATGGTGGAGTCTTACTCCATGCCATACTTCTTAATTAACTCCTTGGTGAACTTAGACTGGGATATGAACAAGCTATCATCAGTCTGTCTAACTTGGAGTCCCAAGAAGAATTTAAGCTCACCCATACTGCTCATCTCAAACTTCCCTTGCATAATTTTGGCAAACTTTCTACAAAGGTTGTTTTCTGTTGATCCAAAGATAATGTCATCAACATATATCTGAACTAGGATCATCTTGCCTTTTGATTCCCTAAAGAATAGAATTTTGTCTATTTTCCCCCTTGAGAATTTGTTCTCAATGAGGAAAGTAGACAGGGTTTCATACCAAGCCCTAGGGGCTTATTTCAATCCATATAGTGCTTTCTTAAGCCTATAGACATACTTAGGATAGAGAGAATCTACAAAACCTGAGGGCTGTTCAACATAGACTTCCTCTTTTAAGTCACCATTTAAGAACGCTGACTTGACATCCATCTGGAATACCTTGAACCCTTGGTATGTTGCATAGGCAAGTAATAGCCTTAGTGCTTCCAACCTTGCCACTGGAGAAAATGTTTGATCAAAGTCTATTCCCTCTTCCTTCCCGCCTTTTGCTACCAGTATTGCTTTGTTTTTGACTATGATGTCATTTTCATCTAGCTTGTTCCTGTAGATCCACTTGGTCCCAATGACATTATGATCCTTTGGTTTAGGAACCAGCTCCCATACTTTACATCTTCTGAATTGATTCATCTCCTCCTGCATTGCATCAATCCAGTTTGGGTCTTGTATGGCTTCTTCAAATTTCTTGGGTTCCATTTGGGACAAGAAACCTGAGCAAAGAACTATGTTCATGTTCCTGCTCCTTGTCTGGACACCATATCTTGGATCACCAATAATTTGGTGTGCTGGATGATCCTTTAGATGCCTTATTACTGGAGGCAATCCATCTACATCTTGATTTTCTCCAATCTCTTCAACATGTTGTACTTCATTGTACTCTTCAACAGCTAGAGGGTCTTGTACTCCCCCTAGACAGCATCCATCAATTTCTTCATCCTGCCTTGCAAGTTGGTCTTCATTAATGGAAAGTTTGTCCAACTTTTCTTTCAAACCTGTAGAGCTACAAGATACACTAGACTGCTCACAGTTGATTAGTTCAGTTTCATCAAAGACTAAATGAACAGATTCTTTTACAACTTGAGTAGTCAAGTTATAGACCCTGTAAGCTCTACTATTATTGTTGTACCTAAAAAATATCCCTTCTTGGGATTTTGCAGCAAACTTAGTTAAATAAGACTTGCCATTATTAAGTACATAACACTTGCTACCAAAGATCCTGAAATAGGATATGTTTGGTTTTCTACCTTTCATAATCTCATAGGGTGTCTTTTTATGACTTTTAGTGATGGATGCTCTATTGAGAACATGACATGTAGTGTTCACTACCTTAGCCCAGAAATATTCTGGGAGAGAAGTATCACTTAGTAGTGTTCTACCAACCTCAATAAGAGTCTTATTCTTTCTTTCAGTAATACCATTTTGCTGAGGAGCTCTAGGTGAGGAGAACTCTTGATGAATCCCTAGTTCTTCACAAGATCTTGTCATGCATTCAGACTGAAATTCAGTCTCATGGTCACTTCTGATTTTGACCACTAAACTGTCAAGTTCTTTCTGAATTTACCTAACAAAGTTGTGGAAGACAGTAGGGGTTTCAGATTTCTGCCTCAGGAAGAAAACCCAAGTAAATCTAGAATAGTCATCCACAACTACAAGTGTATAGACTTTCCTACCTAGACTACGAACTGACATAGGACCAAAAAGATCCATATGCAGGAGGTACCAACACCTCACAGAATCGTTGGTATCATGTCCTTGTAAATATGTCTTGGTCTATTTGCCCTTTTGGCAAGCTGAACATACGTCCTCTTTTATTCACTTGAACTGAAGACCATTCCTCACTAACTCCATGCTATAGAGTTGGCCTATAGTCTTATAGTTAAGATGAACTAGCCTTTTGTGTCATTTGACACATTCAGATGCTTTCTCATCAGTAACTAAACATATAGGAGAGTTCTTATTCTCACAATCAAAACTAAGACAGTAAACATTCCCCTTTCTATAACCTGACAAGATGACCTCTTGATCACTTGTCCTTCTAATCTGACACTCATTCTTAATAAATGAAGTGTCATAACCAAGATCACTCAGTTGGCTTATGCTTATTAGGTGGTGTTTTAAACCTTTCACATAAGCCACTTGGGTGATAGTAGTTGAGCCATTAGAAATGTTACCAAACCCTTTGATGATCCCCTTTTCAGATCCACCAAAGATCACTTTGGGTCCATTCACTATTGGAGTGTAATCCTTCAACATCCTTCTTGTTCCAATCATGTGCCTGGAACAACCACTGTCCAAGTACCATATTGGAGTATGGCCACTTGGACTCACCTGCATCAAATATAATTACTTAACCTTAGAACCCCAATAAGTATTGTGTTCTAGGTTCAGGTTAGTCTAAAACTTGACTGATTTCCCTGCAGTCTTTCTAATAGGTAAGCTGACATTTTTCCTAACACTGGTGTTGTGTCAACAATCTATGACATAATGCCCAACCTTGCCACAACACCAACACTCATATCTATTGTATCTTCTTTTAGATACAGTCTCAATAGCCTTGTTGTCAGTTGTCCTTTTGTTTAGTGCTGGGGCTGGTGCATCAAATACCAATGATTCCTGAAGAACATAGTGAGTGTGTACATGGGCTGCCCTATTGATAGTTGCACCCTTGTCATTCAGAATACCAGCTTTACAGTGACCATGTGTAATGTCATGGTCAAACCTGTTAGTAGGTTGCACCACTTTCCTAAAAGCAATATGGGGTTTGAAGGCTTGTGGCTGAACTGGAGCTTTGCCTTTTCTTTTAGAATTTGCTGCCCTAGTTCTTCTCTTAAAATCTAGACCTATCTTACCCTTTTGGTGAATGAAGTCATCAATCAATGGTAAGACAGACTTTGGCTTTGAGAATTTAGCCACAAATTCCTTTTCTCTTTGTAGTCTGACTTCCAGACCCTTGATCTGATCATTTTTGAATGTAATTGTTCCCATATGAATAAAATTTATATTCTTCAGCTTGGAAACTTCATTCATCTTCTGATCCAGCAATTTTTCTGAATCAGATGCAGCCAACTTAAAAGCAGCAATTTCCTTAGCCTGGTGTTTGACAAGGTTTCTGCTTCTCTTAAGTGCATATAGCAGATTACCATATTCATCAATAAGTTGATGAATATCCCCTTCATATTCTAAACCATCCACATCTCTTGATGCAGATGCTTCTAATTCTGATCCAGTATAATAGTCAGAAACTGAAGAAAGGTTGTTTACCTTACTGGGACCAGGCTGATCATGCACTGATCTTCTTTAGATATAGCCATCAGCCCTTTGCAATGAAGATCAATCCTATTGATAGAATCCAGTATTTGTAAGAATTTTGTCTCCTCTGAATCCTCTTCAGTTGTAAACAGTACAATGTAGGCTTCAGATTCAGTCTCAGCTTCAGAATCTGATGATGAGGAATCAGTCCAGCTTTTCTCCTTCTTTGCAACAAAGGATCTCTCCTTCTTGCCCTTATTTTACAGTTTCTTCTTGTCATTTGATTCCTTTCTTTTGTCAGGACAGTCAGCAACTACATGTCAGGGCTGTTGCAACAATAACAAACAATCTTAGTAGAAGATAATTTACTAGGTTTAGTGTCATATTTGTCCTTTCTTGAAGATTTCCTTTTCGGATAATAATCATCCTTGGAATGTGAGGAGGATGGCTTGGATCTCCACTATTTTTTCTTTAAGAATCTTTGAAATTGCCTTGTGAAAGCAGCAAAGTCTTCATCAGAATTAAGGCTGTCTGATGTGTGATTGTCAGAATCTTCTAAGATGACTTTAGTAGCTTTCTTAGGAGGAGATGGAGACATCCTCCTATCCTTCTTTGTGGCTTCAACCTTGAAGGCAACTGACTTCTCTCTATATTCAGACTTAATTGCTTTTCTCCTTCTCTTTTCTAGCAGTGAGCTGCATCTCATAGGACAATAGTTTTCTAAATAGAGTTGGTGGAGGTGTATCTGCAAGCCTGGACACCTCTCTGATGGCACATATTTTAGTATCCCAGTCCTTGGTTAGAGATCTAAGAAACTTATCATTGAGCTCATATGTACTAAAAACCCTTCCATATGACATTAGCTCATTGACTATTCTGAAAAACTTCTTGTAGCACTCAGTTATGCTGTCTGTTTTGGCTTGTCTAAAACTTTCATATTCCTGATTAAGCATAGACTTCCTGCCCTCTCTCACTTCTTCTGATCCCTCTATGTAGACAATCAAGGTGTCCCACATGTCCTTGGAGGTCTTGCAGTGAATCAAGTTTTGGAATGTTGAGTCATCTATAACACTAACTATTATATTCTGTGCTCTCTTAACCATAGTAGCCAAGATGATCTCGTCTTTTGTCATTTCAGAATAATCTTTTGGAGTCCTGAGATTTACATCAAGAACTGAGATTTTCATAGGAATAAATGACCCTTCTTTAACTGTATTATAGATTCTTGGGTCAGATGCTTCCATAAACAACCTGACTCTCTCTTTCCAAATACCAAAAATTTCTTTCCTACAGATAGGTAATTTCATGGATCCAAGTTCCATATGATTTTCTACTGAACCCATTGTGTCTAAATTTTAACTGCCTTTTAAATCAACTCAGACTGTTAAGTCAAATCTTGAGCAACCTGGCTCTGATACCACTTGAAAGAATTGGTTTCAAGATATCCTAAACACCTAGAGTGGGGGGGGGGGGAGTTAAAAGGTTCAATTCTTTTTCTTAAGGCAGATAATCTTTTTACTGTTAGATCACAGATTATTCAGCACAGCACAGTTCACAGCACAGAATAAACAACACAACAACACAGATGACACACAGTTTTATAGTGGTTCCCCAAGTGATGGGTATATCCACTTTCCCCCTTCGCCTATCTAGTAGTGTACTAGATTTGGCCTAACTTCCTTCTTCCTTCTCAGATCTGCAGATCTTACAACTCAGAACCTTGAAAGGTCCCTACAGCTCAGACTTCAGCATGTCCTACAACTTAGATCCTCCTAGAGAATCATACCTCAGAGTGAGTCCACACTCCTACAGCTCAGGTAATTAAGCCCTACCTCAGCCTATTCCCAGGCCTACAACTCAGAGAACTTAATCTCCTACCTTAGGCACTCAGCCCTACCTCAGCCTTTATAAATTTAGGCTTACAACTCAGAGGAATAATCCTCCTACACTAAGATCTATAAAAGATCCTACAAAAATTGAAA